>JAWWES010000171.1:13850970-13870187 GCA_035583135.1 Lophotriccus pileatus
AGAGAACACAAGTAAAACACCCAAGCAATAATCCTCCACCTAGAACAATCCCCTTCAAGACAAAAAAACGAACAAACACAACAGTGAAAATCAATTCAATTTGTACCCTTTTGGGGCAATTATAACCACAGTCAGTAGGAGGCGATGTTGAACCACTGGAGATGTGGAGCCTGTTGTTATTTGAGTCAGACAGCAGGGGGTGCTGATGGGTCACTGGCAGTTGCCACGCGTGGTCTCCGAGCGCCGGAGCGAGCTGGACAATGGAGTCCTCCCCCTCACCCAAGGGAGGGAGGAGGGGAAGGGAAAACACAACTCTGGGCACTGGAGAACTCACTCTTTTCCTGTTGGTCTTAGATGTGCAGTAATGTCTCTCTGTCCCTCTCCAATGAAGATTCAAGCAAAAAGAGCTCCAAAACTGATGCACGTTCACAGAGGTAGCAGCCCCCCGACAGCAGTCCAGGCACCTCCAGCAGCTCTGGCAGCTCCCAGCAGCACCGTCCCCACTCTCGCCAGTCCCGACTAGCTCGGATTTCCTCTCCACCCCTTTTTCCAATCCAAACCTCCCAGTTCTCCTCCCCCGTTTCCCTGGAGACAAAGCCAGGCAATTAACATATCAATACTGCTGCCTAGCCCGTTCTTCTGGGCCATTAGCCACTTAGAAACAGTTCTTGACCAATTCCCCTCCCCCAGCACAGGCAGGGGAAAGGGAAAATTTCAATTTAGCCGTAAGAACACACAAACCCATGACAATTGGGTATTATTGATCAAATAGAGTCTTGAAATCCTGTATAACAAGCCAGATCTAGCACAAAATCAAGTTAAAATAACACTCTGTGTGCATGAAAAAATCTGCCCTGGTCTAATACAGGCTACAGCTGGCTGGAAGTCTATAGGGCTTTCTTGAGTCTGTTGACAATTTAATAACATGTTCACTGGAAGCTGTTCCAGGTTTATAGGCTCTGTTACTGGGTTCAAGAGAGACAGGTTATAACAGAGGGGATTTGTGCTGCCCTTCTACCATTAGGAGTACATGACAACAAATAATCTCATCTTCAGTGCATTTTTCTCAGAGTAAGTATCAATATGAAAATGTTCAGACTGTCAAAGAAAGAATATACTGTTGTCAACTGCTGGGCTTTGTGATGCCATCCAAACTACAGATCACGGGACACCATGCCAAGACTAAAGGCAAGGACTGCTATAGCTGCATGATGCAGTGTCAGCTTAAGAAAGCCTTAGATGAGGTGGCTGACAGCCATCTAGCCCAGGGTGCCTCTGACCTTTGAGGGACTCCTCTGAAGGAAATGCCTTTGTTTACTGTAGCCTGTAGAGCAATATAATTTTTAAATTGTCCTATGGAAAGACACAATAGCACAGTCATCAAGTGGCCAGATCCATTGCCCACATGCACAGAAAGGAAATGGAAAACTGAGGTTCACAGAAATTCACAATGAATGTTTTAATGCTCAGTTTTTAGGGGATAGCCCCAGATAAACACTCCATTACTCTGAATTTTGTCTTCAAATTCTTTGCTCTCAGTAGGAAAAGGGTAATGTAAACATCAAGAGATGGCATATCTTGTGCGAGAAGCTCCTCAGTTTCTAAAAGCTTTTCTAGTTTTCTTCACTGTCTTAAAGTTCCACTGGCCCAGGGAAAGACTGTCTTCCAAAGCCCTGAAATTATCTTTCTGTGCACCAAATTGGCAGATGACCACTTTGGACACCCACCTATTTACTTCTCAAGCTTTACTTATAGTGAGGTCAGATCATCTTCAGTATGACTTTGTGCAGCAAGCAGGTATGCCATGAAAACCTTTGATGAATATCAGCAGCACAGAGGAGAGTGGGATCAAGATTGTCAGTCATTATACCTTTCACAAAGTTAGGAAAATAGTCGGATATATTCTTTGAAAAGGACAGATTCATTCTCTCAATGCTAAATATCACACAGGGTAGAGTAAAATAACTGATCTTTACATGACAACTTTCTCTGAGGGATAAGAGAGCTTGCCTTTAGCCTCAGTCTTTGTTAAGAGGTAGAACTTCCAGGAGGAAAATTAGCCATCTTTCCCATCATTTCCTTGCCTCATAAAATATGCAAGAGAACGTTGGCAATGAACCCTGCATCAATTAATCAACGCACCATTCCTGAAGCTTAAACTCTCACTGTGCAGGAAAAAAGTCACCATCTGATAGTAGGTTAGAACCATACTGGTGCTCTCAGTGCATCAATAATTAAGCAGAACTTTCAACCACATCACTTAATACGACAAAATGTTTCTTAAGAATTGTAAAATTATCACCCAAAAAAAAAAGAATTACCAAGATTATAAAGAACCCATCATGTTCACTGGCCTATGTTCAGAGACATAGAGCATTCCTTCCACTTACTTTAACACAGCAGTAGCATTCAATAGCTTCAGGCTGTAATTAACAGCACAAAGCTCTCTTACTGGGAGACAGGATAACAATTCCACAAAGTATATCTATATTCTGCAGCAGGTTCCTGAGATGCTTACGGCTTAAATAGCTTTTAAAGAAAAGCTAAAGGAAGTTGCAGAAATTACAGTTAGTACAGGTGAAGAGAAGCCACAGAAGCCAAGGACTAATAGAGGAAATTAACACCCTTAATTAATTCTGCTGGCATAGCCTGCTGGCTCCAATCAAAAATGCTGCAGTGTAAGTTTTCTCCACAGTTCTGGGGCTTTAGAACGTTATGCACCAAACTGCTTCTAAAGCAAATGCCATCCATTCTCTTGGAATAATACTACAGCACTAGGGAAAAAAAAAAAAATGTGCCTGGTTTTAGAGCTCATGAAAAAGAGTTTGGAAATTTTTTCTGCACGTGGAAGCAAAAAACCCAAGAGAACTGAGGACTATTCTGCAAAGGCCAGATTCTCACCCTGTAACCTGCAAACTTTTTGCAGGTCAAGGACAGCTCCTTGAGGTTTTAGTCCATTCCTGGAGACTTTTTAAGACAACACATGAGTTGAATAAATTGCTCTGATGTGGTAGCCTTCTATCAGACCTCATTTTTCCTAGGGTCCAACTTCCATGTTTTTGTAAATACAAAGAGGTAGGTTACGGAACAGCTGTGCACTCACAGGTGTCAGTGTTTAAGGACTTTTTCACATGATCACAAGTATCTGAGTCATCCCAGGTCACCTCAGTTATAGCAGACTTGCTATAGAAAGACCTGCTATGAAAACTATCTCAGATAGTGTCAGTTCACTGCATTTAAAAGACACTGATTTTTTTCTGCCTCTGCAGAAAATGACGTGGTTGCTACAAATAGGCCGGTCTGCATTTCTACTTTGGGTGAGTTGTCTGATGTCTGGAGGCCTGGGACTGATTAGTGGACTTTATAAATAAAATTACCACAAGGTAAAAAGAGCAGCCTCATAAAATAATTCTGGTCAGGAAGCTTACAACATCTTGAATTCTCTCCCTGATGGTGAAAGTGCCCTTTCTCATTAAGCTGCACTTGTAGCACTGTGCAGTTAGACTGAGATGCCAGATGCTGGACTGTGCAGAATTACACTCACTTATCTCATTTCCAGGTGAGAAAGGGAACTCCTTATGGTTGAAACAACTGAGCAGGCTGCCCAGCAAAAACACAAAACTGTTCCCTGTGAAGCGGAAAAGCTCCACCTCCTTCAACTCAGTTGTTCTTTGCCTTAGTTCATCGTACCTAAAAATTAATTACTCTGTTCATCTTGGTTATTTTTATTGCAAACTCACTTGGAAAGGAATTTTCTCCCATCATGTGCATACCTAGTTGCTGTCACAAAGGAATCCTGTTAGCTCAGATTTTGGACATATTCTTTTGATGCTACAGCTAATAATAGCAGTAAAAATGCCACTTCTCCTGTCAGCAGCTTGATTCTCAATGTACTTTGCAACCCATAGTCTAGCTAACTTCTGTTTTGCCCCTGGGACTTAAAATAGAAATCTCAAAGCAACTGCAGCAGCAAGCAGTGGTTAACTACAATCAGTGTAATACAGAGGTTAGAGCATTTCTTCCATGGCTTTTTTTTTTTTTTTTAACTTTGCTTGCATGGGATATAAATATGGATTTTGTTGCTAGCTAAGTTGAAAGGAAAATCATTAAGAGCCTCTGAAATCATTTCAGAGCCTCTGCAGCAAATCTTTTTTTACCTCCCACCTGGAAAAGGTGAAGGATCAATATTTAAAACAGTATGTGGAGTTTTTAAATTTAAAAATCAATGTTTACTCAAACTGCTTGAGACTAATTAAATTACTAGTAGTAAGAAAAAGGATATCACCTTATGATGTCAGCTTTTCTGCAACCACTCAAAATGACAAAAGCATTTTTTGCAATAGCTGAAATGTGACCTGTTACATCCCTTTCTGATTTATTTCTGTTTACTGTAGGTACTTTGTCTCCACTCCTGCTCCTAATGAGGGGGGAAAAAAACAAGCTCAGAAGCAGCAGCAGAGCTAATACTGTTGCAACATCCCTTCATATCTCTGTGTCTGTGTTTGAGGCCAGATGTAAGTTCTTTGCCTTTCTTCACCTTCAGAAATGCCAAATTTCTGGTAGGAAGAAGTTTCAGTTCAAAGGTACAGCAAGCTTCAAAGCAGCCAGGTCAGTGTATATGCTGGGCTCTGTGGTGAGTCTAATTTACCCTGCACGGTTTCTCCAGGTTGTTGTTTCACAAGATGCTAACTCTACAGAAGAGCACAGGGAAATCCTACCCCATCCCATTCCCCTCTCCTAGTTTCTGCTCCTACTTCTCCAGTTCAGCACTCTTTTGTCATATAGGTCAGTTTGCTGGCCCAGAAATGGTTGGTCCCACAAATATCAACTGTATTATTAAACTTAAAAACAGTCCCTTATTTATTCCTAGGCCAGTTTCACATTTGCATGGCAAGTTTTGTTAACTTGTGACTCAAAATATGTGAACATAGAGAAAAGCAGATTACTGAAAGTTGTACTTATTTAGTAAATCCTAACCTGCCTCTCCACATTAATCATTTAAATGGGCTAAAATACTCTTGTCACCATTATGGAATATAGGAAGAAATGAAATCCTCACTTTGGGTTGATCACTCAAAAGAAGATTATTTATTAGCATTCATTAACAGTTCTTTAAAAAAAAAAACAAAAAACAAAAAACAAACAAACAAACAAACAAAAAAAGAAACCACAACTTTTTTTCTTGGTGTGATTAACTACTGTTTAAATCAAAGCAATGGCAATTCAGAAACATGCCTTGCATTCTCCAAAAGAGACAGGCTGGTTCACAAGAGTAAAGTTCAGGCTAAATAATAAAATACCTGCTAGAGGAGGAATTGAAGACTACGGTTTTCCTTATCTCTTTGTGTCTGATAAGTGTCTTCTTTCCCATATTGCACATCTATCCCCAAAATCAAAAGGAAGTAAAAGTTTTGGAAGATTCAGCCTCAAGTTTACTGAGGCAAATGAATTATGAATCTGTAATGGCAGGGTTGTCAGAGATACATGTCAAGGGTGACATTAAAAACTTCTTTAGATAAAGGCTGGATGGATTTGTTTGTTGACCAGCAATCCTGAGGAAGACACAAGAGGCTGTAACAGCAGCACACAACATACTTGAGGAATGGTTCCAGAGAACAGTTAACACTTGAACTAACCATCATCTCTCTTGAGTTAGGTTCAGAAAATGATGGTGTTGAAAAGCTGGGCTTCTAACATTAATCTTTAAACAGTGCTCATGTTGAAAACATGTGGCAATATATGGCTTCTAAAACCTAAAAAGATTGATGGCAAGAAAACAAATGCTGCTCTAAAAAAAAAAAAAGTTATTAATCACTTCTGCAGAATAAAGATGGACTCCATCCAATTCAAAAAACCTGTCTAGCCTAAGTGCACTACTGAATGTGTTTGGGGGACACAAACAATGAGAAGACTGTACAACAACAGAAAAAAAAAAAAAAGAAAAAACAAAACACAACAATACTTCAACTACTTCAGAGCAGGCACAAGCACTTACTTGGATCCTGTTTCTGTGTCATGTTGCATTGTCATCATTTAACACCAGCCAGAAACTCAGCCCCAGATAGCAATTCACTCTGCTCCAGTGGGATGGGGCAGAGGATCAAAACAGTAAAAGGGAGAAAACTCCTGGGTTGAGATAAAGACAGGGTAATAGGTAGTGCAACAGTAGGAAAGACTATATTTTATGTTTCACACAGTATCTTCTCCCTAACATGTCTCTTTTATTCATGAAATAGCCTAGCCCAGATTTCAAAGGATTTCCAGGTTTTGCAATAACCCCTGGAGAAAAATGAAATGGGGCAATGAAGTATTCCCAAAAAAACTTCCTTGTAAAAGTGCTAAAAGAATTTTTAATACAAGGAAATGACTCCCGGGGTGGTTTGTTTGAAACAAACCACACTACCACTCTAAGTCTTTTTTATTTCGTATTCTCTAAGCAATAATATAGGCTTATAAGAAGGTAGAACACAGTATCGGACAGCTACTATGAAAATCAAATAATACGAGAATTTAATTCATGCCATAGACACAATGAGAAAGCAGATACCAAATGCTACACCCCTTTCTACCTCATAGTTCTCAGTCTTAGAGAGCGACTGAATGCTAAAATCCACGGGACACTTGGTGTTATCCATTTTAGCTGCCAATGTTGATACTATTTCTGTCCTCTGAGCAGAATAACAGCCACAACAAGGTTATGGTCACTCATTCTTGGAGATAAGAATGCCAGACGATCCCTCCTCTAGGCTAATTAGGATAGAGCAGAGCCACAGTCTTAAGGATTCCCCAGAGAAAGCAGAGCTGCGGCCATACGGTAGGCTGGGTTCCTGTCGTAGAATATCCCATTTGTGTGTTGGCTGAGCTCCACAGCCCTCCTGCATTCTGGTACTGCTGCCAGTACCTGCCTGGGGTGACACAAATAGAGGCAACTCTCTGGGCCAGACTCCATCAGCTGCAATTTAATTGATTTTTTTACGATGGAGCAACACACCATAAAATTGAGAGCAGGGGGAAAGGACCATTTTAATTTCTCAGCTAGGCAGGAGAAATGACACATTTGTCCATGTGAAACCCATCAGTGTTGCAGCTGTGGGCAGCTCTTCCTTTTCATGTGTTTGCTAACCAGGCCTTAAAAAAGTCATTGCTGAGGGTTTTTGTGGTTGAAAGCAGAGTGGCATTAATAGGATATAAAAGGAGCAGGTTGAAGATTCAGCTTCTACAATGTCCTCCTGGCCTGATCTCAGACTTTCTGGAGATTAAGAAATAAGGATATTCTTCAAGGCAGAACACTTACTATCCTTCCATCACTTTATTTCATGACTAATTTCCTATGCTAAGGACCAGGAAAAGAAACAATCAGGTTGGTTTCATAGTTTCTAAAGGATCTGTTTCCTATTAGCAAAGGACCAACTCATATCTTAATACCAGGCCATTCGATCAGCAGCTGCCTTTACAGAGCACATATATTTCCTTGAAAATGGAAGGAACTATTAGAAATAATGGTCTATCAAACTAAACTATAATTCTTCTGGCTCATAAAAGTACAACAGGAGACCTCGACTGGACAACAGTAAGATTACATCAGGGCAAATAGGCTGAGTATTTTTATATCAGGAGAAAGAGAGCTGCAGGAGCCCCTCTCTGCCCTCTTCAAAATATTTCAGAACTTCCCTATGTGCACTTGATCTCTAAAATGAAGAAGAAATGAAAAGACAGCTTAGTGCCCATATCACTAAACAGTAAGCAAAAAAACAACACAGCAATACTAATAATTCAACTTTAATTACAATTGTTAAACCTTGATTTCACATTTATCTCACATTCCTCTTTTGCTAAAGTGCAAGGACTAGCAATGAGTGGGATGTCATTAGATTGACTGTCACAAGTTACTGCCAAATATCAGTTGGTGTAGGATGGATAGTGCAGCAGTCATGATGGATTTAACACCTGCCTGTTTGATACATCTGGGTACAGGACCTATTTACAGATGTTACGATGTTGATCAGGTGATTCAGGACACAAGTTTTATTACAGGACAGAGAACTTGAGAACTCATAGAACATCAAAAAGGGATGAAACTCAAGTATGGAGAATATCAAGTTATTTTGCAGTCAGTGATCTTTTATGGACTTTGGTAACTTGGCATTTCTGCAGCCAAAATGCACTCATTCTGAACATAACCCAGTGCCAACCTTATCTTAGGGCCCTAACTATTTGAGTCTGGAATAATCCTAGTGATATCAAATATTTCAGAAGAGTACTTCTTTAGTAAAATCATTTAGTACAATACATTGATATTTCTTTAAGAGCAAAAGAAAAACTTGTGGAGAAGTCTGGGATGCTACCTATAACTCTGTGTCCAATTAAGTATTAGATAATCTCCTAGAGATAATTTGACTCAGATCTGAAGATGGGATACAGTGGACTTGGAGTATAGGTAAGTTCGCTGCACAAAATTTAGGAAGAAAAGGTGTTAATGTAGAGAAGCAAACAGGAATGTTTAAATTCTCCCTTCTCTTCTTCTCCTGTGAGTTTTGACCTAGGAAATTTGTGGGGAAAATGAAGACATCCAGCAATCACAAATGGTAATCCCTGTTTTGCTCAGGTGGTCACAGAACACTGTGTTTAGTTGAATGCAGCATCTTCACTTGCAGAAATTTAGGATACTTGCAACTCTAGAGAAAAATATCTGAAATTTGCTCCTCATAAATCTGAGACCTCCAAATGTACTGAACTGTCCAGAAGAACACAGTGCAAAATTATCAATAAAAGAGAATTAAAAATCCTCATTATTCTTCACTTGTTTTCCTCTGTCCCCTTTCAGAAAAAGTCTGAACTGTACCTTCATGCTAGATTTGAATAATGAAGGTCTTAGAGATCCTCTGAGATTTTCCTAGGCAGTTGCTAGATTAAATAAGTCTCCAGCCATCACCCCACCAAATGCTTGTACCAGAGATAACAAATTGCATTGTTAAACAAGAAGTGTCACTGAACAGGTTTCTGTGTTTCCTTTGATCCTAGGAGGGTGAAAACAATTCAAGTTGACCCTGAAATTGTGTGGGATCTGCTGCTTAAGCTTGGGCCCTACAAATCTATGGGGCCTGATGGAATTCATCCCAGAATCCTCAAAGAGCTGGCTGATGTTATGCAAAACCTCTCTTAAAGATTTTTGAGCAGTCTTGGGAATCCAGAGGAATCCCAGCTGACTGAAAGCTGGCAAACATTGTCCTGATTTTCAAGTAGGAGGACCCCAGAAACTACAGACCTGTCAGTCTCACTTCAGTGCCTGGTAAAGTTATGGAGAAGATTAATCTGGCAAGTATTGAAAAATATCTGAAAGACAATGTTGTCATCAGTTAGAGCCAGCATGGCTTCATGAGAGCAAAGTCCTGCTCATCCAACATGATTTCTTTCTATGACAAGGTAACCCACCTAGATGGTCAAAGGAAGCCAGCTGATGTAACCTTTTTGGATTTCAGTAAATATTTTGATAATGTCTTTCACTGGACCCTTCTGGACAAAATGACCAGCATAAGGCTGGATAAATAGATCATGTAGTAGGTGAGCAATTGGCTCACAGGTCGAGCACTGTTGGGATAATTGTAATAAATGGATATATTTTGCAAAAATATGGACATGAACAACCCATCCCTTCAGCTGAGAGAGAGGCTTCAGGCTCCCATGGGAAGAAGACTTGTTTTGTAGCACACCTGTGGACTTCAGACAGTTTCTCATGGGAATGAGATTGGTTTGTGGTCAACAGGACATGCTTCTCCTGAGAACAGAACAAGCTTCCCATCAGCAACTGCTTCATGTTTTGAGAAGCTGCTGTGGGAGTTGAGCTCCAGCTGGAAATCATCAGTATGACACCTTAGCCAATGAGCACGGGTTGGCAGCTCATGGACAGCCTGGACTCTCCAATCCCTGGACCTTAATCCTGGACCCATGAGGGTCAGAAAGATATAAAAATGCACGGCAGGTTTTAATAAAGGTCACATGGTTCAATCATATTGATTGGTTCCAGTGTGTCAGTAACTCCTGTCACCCCAGTGCAGCAACAGAGCACAGAGGGTAACAGTGAATGGGGTGACATCAGACTAGTGACCCGTCACTAGTGGGGTGCCACAGAGCTCCACTGTAGGCCTTATGCTCTTCAACATCTTCATAAATGACTTGGACACAGGACTGGAAGGGATACTAAGCAAGTTTGCAGACAATACAAAACTGGGAGGAGCTATTGTCTCCCTGGAAGTCAGGGAGGGCATCAGGCAAAGCATCGCCAGCCAGTCAAGGGAGGGGATTGTCCTGCTCTGCTCTGCTCTGCTCTGGGTGCTACCTCACCTTGAATACTGTGTGCAGTTTTGGGGCACTGCAATGTAAGAAAGATATTAAGCTACTGGAGAGTGTCCAAAGGAGGGCAGCAAAGATGGTGAAGGGCATTGAGGGGAAGCAGTGTGAGGAGTGACTGAAGGCACTTGGTCTGTTCAGCTGGAGGAGACTGAGGGGAGACCTCATTGCAGTTACAGCTTCCTCATGAGGGGAAGAGGAGGGGCAAGCACTGATCTCTTCTTTGTGGTGACCAGTGATAGGAACTGAGGGAATGGCCTGAAGTTGTGCCACAGGAGGTTTAGGTTGGATATTAGAAAAAGGTGCTTCACCCAGAGGGTGGCTGGATACTGGAACAAGCTACCTAGGGAAGTGGTCACAGCACCAAGCCTGACAGAGTCAAGAAGTGATTGAACAATACTCTCAGTCACATGGTGGGACTCCTGGAGTGGTCCTGTGCAGTGCTAAGGGTTGGAGGCAATGATCCTTGTGGGTCCCTTCCAACTCAGTGTATTCTGTGATTCTGCAACGTTTTCTCACTCCCTTCCAATGCAACAGCTATTTTTGTTTAATTGGGATTTTACCTCTTTCTGCTTTATTGCTGGGGAAAGTTTGTTGTGAATATTCATAAGGTTGAGAGCTCCAAGAGGCAAGAGGAAAAATTCTGTGCTACACATATAATAAACTGGGTAACTAACCCCCATGTCCAGCCATCCAGCAAAGCTGCCATGCTCCAGCAATCCCAGCTTCAGAGTAAAGTAATTTTCATACCACTTAATGAAGTATGCATAGATATTTGTCATTATCACTAATTTATTAAATGGGCAAAGGCACCAGCAATCAACCTCATTACAACCCGGAGAACTTGTTGAAAATCACGTGAGGGCAGGGCACAAAAACCTCAACTGCAGATTAAGATTCTAAGTGGCATCCTTCTAATTCTGTCTATGAAGATAGAGTCAGATTTAATTAACTACTTAATGCTCAAGTATTCCTGCAAGAACTTGGTTGGATCGCAAAGAAAAATGGCCCCCAAAACCTGACTAAGAATTGTCTCACAGAAAATGTACCTCTAAACTGTTCTGGACATGCAGAGCTTGGTAGAAGTCTCCTCTGTAGTCTTTTTTGCCATTAGAGGTGTTTCTCTATTCTTTTAATCTCTGTGAAATCTTTCCCCAACCTGTAACGTCTGTGGGATGCCTCCAGACACTTAGAAAGCTCTTTAGATTACTGTCACACAGTTGAACACAACATGTACACTGCAGGGAACTGTCTTCCTCAACTACTGTCACTGGACAATTTGGAAATTATTCTGAGCAACCGTGGGAAGGGGCCTGGCTGCCCAAATCGGTGGTATGTGCACTTGGAGACCACAAAGCAAATTCCTCACTCTTATATGCTTACACCCTGCTGTGCTGTGGGGTTTTACCTCCTTGTTATAGGCAATCCTCCCTGAACAAAGGGACGGGAAGATCAACCCTGGGCCAACACTGCACTAGCCACAAGGCAACCCATTTGTGGCACAGATAAATTGCTATCTCCTGCACAGTTAAACCAGACCTTTCATGCTGATCCACAGTCTGCTAGATATCCAACATAAGTGTTTTGCTGTCTTTCGAAGTGGCTTCCATTCTTTGTTCCAGCATCTGCCCAGCAGTAAGACAGATTTGTCTAGAAAAATCTTTCATTAAAATATTTTTTTTTAATGAAAACCTGAGGACTATGAAAAATTAGGACCATGAGAAACCTTACAGAAATGAAAGGATATTTCACCTCTTATGTCAACAGATAATTTCAAGAGTTGCTTCTGTCTTCAGATTCAGCTGAAGATTCAGTGACTTCTTCCAGGCTACAGCATTTTAAAAAGCCAGCAACTCCTTAGGGCTTCATCAATCCAAAAAGACCAAAATCTTCATGTTACTGGCCCTGAGGGGAATTTCATCAGGGGATGAGCAAGGTCTTCAGGTCTTTTCCCTCACAGCTGGGAACTGCTGTGCGAGGTGACTGCCTTTAGAGCAAAGGTGCCTTAGAGTTCAGCACACTTGAAACCAGAGTCTTTAGGGAGAGGCAGGCACAGAAGGGAGCTGTGGATCTGGGAGCACATTTCACTCCAGGACTCATGCTCCAGCTGTTTTTTCAGAAAGGCAAAAACTTTTACAATCATACTCCATATTCATAAAAACATACCTGCTTGAGAGCAATAAAATAAGCCATTCTTTCCAAATCACTTCCAGTACTTCCTGCCAAATCTTAAAAGGGATGCTGCTTCTTTTCTTACACTTTCTGTCTTTTCCTACCATCATGTTACCTCACATGGCACCTGACAATCTTAACTTTGAATCACGCTACCCCCTTCTCTTATTCAGCTCTCTTGAAGATTCCTATCCCTGCCATCCCAAACTCCTCATCTGACTACTCAGTCTGCTTTCCACCAGCACACCATACCCTCACAGAAAGAAGCATGTTTTATGTATGACTCACTGAGCACTAAGGTGCTGCTGCTTGGCTTTAATTTGCTGCCTCGGTAAATAATTTACAGCTTCTTAGCTGGAGGTACACAGCTGGAACAAGGCAGCCATCAGTGGAGTGCCACAGGTGGTTTCCCCACCCAAATAAATCCTTCGTGGCAGCAAGGGGGTTTTTATACTCAGTGTTAGGCACTAGCAATTTTAAGCTGATTTGATCTCAAGTCTCACCCTTTCTGTTAATACCATTTCTTCTGTGGCAGTGCCTAGAAATCATGTTTGTTGATTACTGAAATACATTGTTTCAGGCAGCAGAAGTGAAACAGGATACCAAGAGCATAGTGAAACACCAAACTCACCTCTGCATAGCTAGTTTAGGAACTAAGGATGGCAATCAAACATGGTCTGGTCTCTTTGCCTTTTTTCCTTGTCTTCTTCCACTCATTTCCCTCCTTGCCCTATTGCATCTAGACACCTGCACACAGATATTCCTAGGACTCTTCCTGGGAATATTTGTTCAAGTCAACACTTATCCTCATTACCTCTGAAACAAGACGTTTATGGAGATACACAGGTAGGAGAAAGAGGGGGTTATGGTAACACACAAGGAGGCTGTGAATTTGACTGCAGTGTGTAGGAGAAGAAACAACTACCAGAGAAAGGGGATGGAATTCTATGCCACAGAGTAACACCTGGAGCTTGCAGAAATGAACTGGGAATTTCCCAGCAACCTACATGCAAAGCCCCACACTGTCTCAGTGATGGACACTTTTACCAATTTCACATAGGCTTTACAGACAATAAAAAGGGTCAGATGCTCATGAACTATTGTTTCCATCTCTGATATGAGACATTCCTATGTTTTCTTCCTTGCTGGTGAATATTCATCTACATGTATTTGGAAGAAATTCCTAGTCTCATTTGTTCTAACTTGTTTTTTTCTCTTCTCATTCATGTCCTTAATGCTGAAGATGAACTTGGGGCTTAGTTTTCCCTGCTTAGCATCAACCAGTGCTGTGGACTCATACAGTGAAAAGCTGGTTGCTGGAGTATCTACAAATGAATGGGAATAAAACATGGTCTGTCTGCTTTATCTACAGCACTTCAAACTCTTGCTGTAGAAACCATATACCAAATAGTCCTTGGGAAAACCAGAAACACCAGCCTTTGGACCCACCGTGGTGCACACACTGGAGCAATGCAAGGGAAGAAAATGTGCCCACAGGCACCAACCCACATCAGCCCTGCCAGAAGACCTCTCCTACCTGAGCAATTTTGCCAGTGATGTGAGGTGGTGCCAATGGTTCAGAGCAATCCCAGCTCCACAGACACCATGTCAGTCTCACCTTTCATGAGGAACTCAACAGTGGCAGTGTTTCAGCCCAGCACCAGCAATATGTCAACCTCCCACTATATTAACCTGGATGTCTTCAGTGTATATGCCAATACCATCACCTGAGCCAAAGCTCTCTACAGAGTGTGTTACACCATCCTCTGATGGCAGCCAGTAGCAGGGATGTTTGCCCAGCTCAGGGAATATCTCTCTGACTGTTAATTGCTGTGAGTACTGAGCTCTTCCATCTCAAATATCTAATTTAGTGAAAATGATACTTTACATTACAGAGAAAGTTACTGTGATTTATAACAAAATTACCACAAATAATGGCATTACTTTGGATTTAACTAGTGCTTTTCCCAGGATCACAGAAGGATTAACAGAAAGCAGCTGGTCAGTCCAGCTGATAAAAAAATCTCATGTCTTTTTCTTGGCACTGTGGTAGGACTGCAGAGCCAAAGGACTGGGTCTGTCATTATGAGACAATGAAGTAGCAACATTCACTGAAATTGCTAGAGCTGTAAACACTGTCCTGATGTGGGACGGTGGCAGAGTCCCTGCACAGTTCATGTCATGTAGATTATGCCTCATCAGGAGATACACAGGTAGTAGTGAAGTGTTAATTTTTTGCACCAATTTACACACAAAGAGATTGATCTATGGCATCTTAGAACAAGGTTCCTTGCTGAGGCATTTTCCATTTGAGGAAGATCCCTCCCTATAGCTAAAAGGTGTGTTTGACTCAGAGCAGGGTGAACTGTCACACAGGGCTGTCATGTTTCTGCCCAGTATCTGTGGGGACCTGACTTGTGCTCCCCCAAGAAGTGTTATTACTCTGAAAAAGGTGTCTGGATGAGAGTCAGACTGAACCTCTGCTTCAGCAGTGCATTACATGAAACTCAGACATCACCTGAGATAAGGCTGAGCTGTATAAGAGTCATTTCAAAATAAAAACAGCAAGGGAACAAGGGCACCAGAGTAAACAAAGCACCTCTATATGGGGCTGGCCGATTTGATGAATGACGTGCAGTACTTTACTGAGAACCCTTACTGGGGGCAGAGGTGAGATTACTTTTTGGAAAGGTAATCTCTACGTTAAAGTTTAGCAATAATAGCACTTTGCCCTTAAATTGCATGTCCGGACTCAGGATCAGACTCAGAAATAGCTACTTCATAGCCTTGTGAGAGAAAGGGCATTTATTAATTACATAGTGTGATTGGCAGACAATAACAAGGGTACTACCCATGCCTTCTCTCGCAAGGCTATTTGTGACCAGGTTTATTTTGGACCAAATTCGGTGTAATTATGCAGTTTAGGAACATGTTTTTACCTGAAGAAGCTTACATATTAGATGCCCCCAAACTATTTAGGCACCTAATTCAACACAGGCACCCAACAATTGCCTTTGGCTTCTATGTAGACATCTAAGGCTCCAAATGTCTTAATACTTGTACTTTGGTAAAACAAAGAAATGGAAAGTGAGCACCAGGGTAAACTAGGACAATAATGAAAATTCGGTATCACAGGCTTGTGTGAACTGGTGCAAGACTATGTGGCAGTCAAAAAGCTAATTTGATCTATCCTACAAGTCCCTCACAGCTTGGAGGAGCAGCAACAGGGCCCAGGAATCCTGTCTGGACAGTATTCCTCACTCAGGCATGCAAACACGCTCTTCATCCTGAAATCCAGGGTCAGAGAGTACTTTAAGCCAAGCACAGCATGTGGAAAGGCAGCCCAAAGCCTCAGGACACCAGAGGGATGTTTTACTATCTTTGCTCAGTTTTGACAAGTGTGAGTAATGTGAGCACTGGGGCATCTTCCAACTGCAGGGAAATTATTTGAAAGAAGTGCTCAATAGCCACTGCATGACACATTGGGGACAGGCCGTGGGAAGGAGAGGGGGCAGAGCCAGCTGTCTAAAGACAAGGATGTCTATCCCTGGCTTTGCTGAATGACACTTATACCTGGCAAATCTGACTATTTATTACCTCTTAGGTTGTTATATAGAGATGCTAATGCACCTGCTCTTTGGGCTGAATGACAGCCGGGCTGGTGAGAAAAGCAGGCTGTTAACGGGTGTGGGAAAGCATATGATACTTGTCAGGGACAATCTGGCTGACAACTGTGTTGTGTCAGGTCTTCCTAGGCTGGTTGGAGAACCATAAAACAGGACCTAATCTCTGGTTGCAGCCAGCCTTTGCTTGGCCAGGGGAAGGGCAGGGTAGAGGCAGCTGTTTGCAGCAGGGCTCATGCGAATTGCCTGTGGAAGACCCATCTTTTGCCACTGCCAGCAACAGAGACCCATCCCCGTGCTGAGATTTCTCACACCAACTCTAGAATTGCAGAATAATCCTGTGCTCTTTGAAATGCTAAGAGATAGCCTGGAGGGATTTTCCCTTTACAAAGCCCATATATGCCACTGGCATAAATCATCAGCACGCCTAAGGCATCTGGGCAGCTGAATTTCCAGCCAAATGCAGTCCCACCAGGGAGACTGGTGCTGCAAAAATCCCACTTCTGCACTTTGGCAGCTCTGGTAAGGCTGACCATGTCAGCCTGGTTGTTGGCTGATGGATTGGCACCCTTCCCAAGAGGGTTTTCACTTGCTTGTCCAGTAGATGGGAAGTTTATCCAAGATAGAGCAGGCAGTGCAAAGTTAACCTCTTGGCTGTCCAAGCTTTGCAGAAGAGTGCAGAGATGTCTGGACTTATCTTACATGTATAGACCAGTCTTTCTTTAAGCTAAACTATAAATGATTTTCACTTCAGTGTCTTGGACTGCAGTTTCAGTAAAACTGAAAGTCAAGGCTCCCCAAACCCCTGGACTGGCTTCAAAAGGGAAGTGGGGAGAATTTTTCTTGATTTGACTTCTGAATGTCAGATTTTGGACTCAAGGACTTTTAGACTTTTCTCCAAAGTCATGAGCATTACAAGGTTCCTCAAGTAAAATTTTTTTTTAAATCAGCCTGCTATTTCTATTACAGCAGAGCCTAATCAGAGTCCCATCACATCCCAGCATGCATACAAATGGAAGTAGCAAAAAAAGCTAGGAGACGAAAAGGACACAGAGTGCCTTTAGGTCACCCTGGAGCAATGGCAGGATACAGCCCTGTATCCTGTGCAGACTAGAATGCCAGCAACATGCCTATGCAAAGTTTTTAACTATTCATTTGAGGTGGCATTTGTGTTATTCATGTTGAATACATTTCTTTCAATACCTGTAGAGACATTTCCTAACTGGTACACCTTAGTAAAGCATTGTGTTACTCTGTGCCTTGCACATAAGATTGCACTTTAACGATGTGTTAACACCCCTGCTTTTCTAACTGAAGAAATATGAAGAAAATATGGTTAGGAATTAAAATCTGAATATACCAAAACCCAATTTCTGACTGCTCTCAAGACAATTTTATATCCTCCAGCATTCATGAAATTGTTCGCAATAAATACAGTAAGAATTAGGAGAGGAGTAAATAAGTTTATTCATCAGATTTTTACCTCTAGCAGACGAGACAGGTGCTTTACCCAGGTGCTTTACTACAGAGTCTGCAAGCTGAGGTGAGAGCTGACCCTGAGTAGTTAATGCAGTAAAAATACAACCCAAGCAATAGTAAATCTCTGGATTAATAATGGGCAAGGAGGCTGAAAGGGACAATGCAGAGGCTGAGCTCAATTTTTGTGCTGAACCTGGGTGGAGAAATAAGGGATGCCCTTCCCAGAGGTCCACAGAAGTGGTCAAAGGTGTTCCTATTTGTTATGGCAACATGGCAGGGGGGAAATAAAATTGGGCCGTTTCCGGGGCAGAGGTGGACTCATTTTTATGGTCCTGCCATGCTGCCTTTGAATGGTCTTTGGATGTTTTAAAGGTTTTGGTTTGTATGCTGCTGCAAGGTGAAAAATGTGCCATTTCCTGCATCGAGAGAAAAATATCTGCTTTTCTCAAATTAGACTGGAAAGGAAAAAGGAAGGAGACAGTGACAGTAAGAGGCCCTATATACACTCCCACAACAGCCATGAGTTGAGAAAGTCCAGGTTTACTAGAAGCTGTGTTTTTCTCCTTTCTCTCTTTCCCAAGCCAAAGACTCCGATTAAATTGTCATTCTTGTTCCAGAGACACTGATCCAAACCTCCTCAAGAGAAAGTAGAATTTGTTTCATTTTTGACAGATCAAAACCAGAATTCAATTGTAACAGGAGGGGTGGAACAATGTCCATAGGAGATCAAAACAAACAGAGCAGGGATCTGGGAGTGGCTGATGAAGGACATGGAGGTCATTAATTTGTCACATGGGCTATAAGAAGAGCTCAGTATAAAGGATCTGAGTTTTAACTGTGTCTTATCTTCATTTATGTTTTGAATCTTAGATATTTAAGGCAGTACAAGAGTATTATTAATGAAAAAAATTTGTGGTGCAGCCCTGTCTTGTCCCAGCTAGTTTAGATGAAGGACTCGGGCAGTTTGCAGAAACCATGGGCTGGAGTTCTGGCTGTGAGCTCTGCAAGCACAGCCCTCTACTTCTCACTTGTGATCGTGTGTCCTCTTTTTCCCCTATCACTGAGGATGATAAGAATCCTTCTAGATGAACTCTGTTAAAGTACAGTAAGATCCAGCACCGTGCCTTTGCATTTTTCTAGATTTTTTGCTCATCATCAAGAGGACAAAGCTGTTTTGTTATATACTTTATTAGTGCCATAATTCTCATTAGTGCAATAGATGCCTTTAAAGGCCTCATGTGTGTCTGAAATCTGGAACACAAGGCAATGAGTTTCATTATTACACCCTTGGCAAGGTGGGGGGGTGCAAAAAAAAATTAGGTTTTTAAACATTTCTCTACTCATTACTCTGCAGTGACTTGCACAAGTAAAAAAGATGAAGAATAATGCTGGTTTTGCTTTCTATATACATACCTTATTTTATGTCCGTTTATCAAAGGCTTGTAACATATCTCCTCCCAAACTCGAACAGACATCTGTAATAGATTGAAGTAAAACTTTGTTCATAAAAATATAAGTGACTGGTTATAATTACATAAAAAACATTTCTTTAAAAGGAAACAACACTATAACAAATTTAATCCTGCAGACAGCTCT
>JAWWES010000171.1:13870287-13928459 GCA_035583135.1 Lophotriccus pileatus
ATAATTTGTATTGTATACTAATAAATATTTCTTTATTATACTTTGATTATTTTGAGTATCTCAAATAATCTATAACACATCGTTCTTTCAGCATCTGGAGAAAAAAAGTGCTACATCTAGACCATTTTGACCCTTCAGTTGTTTTCTTAGTATAATCCTGTATATTATTCTCTCTTTTTTCTTTTCTATTTGCAATGCAAGAAGCAGAACACAACTACCCAGAGATTTGGATGCAGATAGGTAGAAATCCATGAGCTGTGGAAGCTGCCTAAATTAACTGTAAATGGACACGAGTGTCTCAAAGCTCTGACTTCAGCATCAGCATTTCTCATCTAAGTGTCCAAATGCCTTGCAGGCATGGCCATTTATAAATGCAACAGGCATAATTCAAATGGGGAAAGTAAATGTACAAGAGGGGGAAATAGTCCGTGTTTTTCTCGAATCAGTAACAAGGTAATAAAGGAAACCACCTGTGAATGATTAATGAAAACAAATACAAGAAATTGGAAATATAAACTATGGCAATAGGGCTCTAGTTTCAACAATTTAAAAGTTCAGATCTACTAGTAAAGCACAGCACAAAACCTTGTAATATATGGAATAAATGTGGGTACAGAGAACAAAAAATGTGCTATAAAAATAAGAAGACTGTTAAAATAATATGCACATTGCATAAACAAAATATCCAACAGGGTTATAGATACTGAGGAGACATCTCTGCTACAAACATTTGCCTAAGAGATATTCAATTAATTGCTTCTGTGGTTTGCAATCTAAAATCCTAGAAAGCTGCACAGTCCTTTATCTGATGCACTGAAGGGCTTGAGGGAAGGCACACTCAGTATGAGCACAGCAGGAGCCAGAGGATGTCTCCATTCAGTAACATCTGCAGAAGGCTGTGAGGAACTTGGGTGTCTGGTAAACCCACATGCCAGTCTTAGGACTTCCCCCCAGTCCCCAGGAATCACTGCCCTTCAAGGATGCAGGTGGAAATCTCCAAGATTGCAGACTTCTGCTCAGGTCTGATCTCAGGACTCCTTTTTTTGACTCAATTTTAGCCCAATTGTGTGAATTTTTGGATTACTCCTACAAGGAACTGAACATCCCCAGCTCTTAGCAGACCTCTTCTGAACCTGTTCATTCAGCCTTTGGGAGGGGAATTAATCATCAAGAGAAGCAATTCCTACAGTACCTTTTCTTTGGCGTATCTCAGTTGCTCAGCCCCTTTCTCTGAGGAGCTTTCCCAGGCTACACAGAGCCTGACTGTTAGATGTTAAACAGACATATTTTAAGGGACAATTTCAAAAAGCTGTGGAAAAAATATGGTTGATTTTTTTATTTCTTTGATACATACTGTAAAGTCTATTTGGTAAAATTTCAGATAAAAATGGGTTTTCCTTGCTGCCGTTGCTTATTGAGCATTTCCAAGTAACTGTCAGTCCCCAAAGTCACCCGAAGCTATGGTTTAATTCTGAGGAGAGTAGCCCCAGGGTGGTGGTAACCAGTATTTCAGAGAAAAAAAAAAAAAAAAAAAGAAAAAACAAACCAACACAAACAAACAAAAAAAACCCAATATTGTGTTCTTGGTTCTTGCAGAGAGAAGTTTCCTCTCTGAGGAAAGCCCTTGCATCTTCCTGATTTCAGAATCCATTACAGGATACTTTTGTTCTCATTTAGAAGAAATCTGTATTTGGCTTTCTCAGGAATATTTCATGATCACAGAAAAGACATCCCAGTTTTTAATTTTAGAAAAGAACTCTAATTCTGCCAGGTCTAAAAATGTTGAGCTAATGAAGTTTGAAACCTTTTCTTTTTCTCAGAGTAGCACTGTCTTAAGTCAGTTATTGTTTTCATGACAAATCCCCAATAAACACCTTCAATTATTTTGTCATCTCAGAAACATGTTTAACAGCATTCTTAGCACATTCATTTCCCTGCTGACATGATTCTAAAACATCACTTTACAAGATTATTATATTGTTTGTCTCTGGTTGGTGTTTTAAGAGTGAATAAAAATATGCCAAGATATCACTCCAGATGGTTAGTCCTGACAGCTTGTCAAAAACACACGGGTGTGGAGTTTACATGGCCACAAAACATAACCCTATCAGAAAGGAAACTGTCTGGCCAGAACAAAGGCTGGTGATCAGCTTGAAAAGAGAGAGTTGTTTTTCCATTTCTTACAGCAGAAGACATTTGGAAGGAACATTAACAGACTGTAAATCTTGATTCTTGACATTCGCTGGCATGTGGATTTTCAACGACTGTTTTAGTACAAAAACCACGTTTAAAAAAAAAATCAAAAGAAAAGGGGAAAAGGGAAAATACGTAAAATAAAGCAAAGCAGAAAACTCTGTAGGAGCAGTTCTTAGAATCACTTAAGTGGAAGGAGGACTAAAGATTCAGTCTGACTTCCCAGTTTTGATCTTGAAATAAAATAAAAGGTATACTGGAGTCAGATAAAGACAGATGCTGGTTAGCCATGGTTTTACAGTCATGCAGTTCAGTTGGGACTATGTTGTGTGTAGCAAGGAACAGATCTGGACATGAAGGACTTGGTGTACAGTGCTCATATCATAGGATGGTGATGGAGAGGGGGAGGAAGGTAAAATGTGGCATTCATAACCTATAATACTTAACAGGCAGAAGGACCCGAAGACTTCCAGATAAGCTGCTGTGCCTAGAAGAAAACCTGATTCCTTTCAGCACAGCAGCCCTACTTTGCCCTTGTCCCTCTTACCTTTACGGGTGAGGGTTGTGACCATGCTGTCTACACATGTCTACATGCTGGCACACATACACACCCTGTGAACAGAGGACAGGAGCATAAAAAGTGTTTCTTCATTAAACAACAACTCTTGGGAAAGCCATGTTCTGTTGTTCACTCCTGCAGGACTACTTGGGTTGTCCAAGTGATAGTAGAGGAGACAAGAACTTCTAGGTAAATTTCCATAGAGCCTGTTCTCTTGGCTGATTCAAAAATCGTATGAAAGAGCTATTCTCACTTGCTTCTCCCTGACCCTATTTATTCCCATGAGCAAAAACCACATATGAATGTGTAAAATACCAGTGTGATTTACATTTATGTAAAGTGGCTCGTTTCGTGTGGTGCCAAAGCTTTTGCTTGGATTTCAAAGGCAGCAGAACTGGCTGCCAGTGTCTGCAAAGGGAGTACAAAAATAACCCTTAATTCAAGCCCACTATGATCACTGAGGCTTGTAACCATCAGCTATGACATATTTACATCTCCTGTTGCCAGCATGTTCAACAACATGAGTGACATATTTACCCATCACAATATAAAAAAAAAAATCAAATAGCTTGTTTAGCTGAGCATATAAGAGACGAGGCAGTTGATCAAACCCTACCTCACATCAAAAATTATCCCTAAAGAGGTGTGAAAGGGATACAGATAAAGCTGTCACCTCCCAGACAGTCTGTCTGCTGTTAACAGGGGCTGTCAGACAGACAGGTTTGAAAACATCAATGGCAATGAATTGCAAAAGGGATTCTGATGCACTGGAAAACTCAGGCAACTTCTGCAGCCTGCTCACTGTGGTCCCATGGGGTGGAAGGTGGTGTCCTTTATGATTGTTTCTCTTGAGGCACAGTAAGATCCTGGATTTTACTGAGCTGCAAATGCTCAGGACTCCTCGGGATACTGGCACATGAGTGGAAATGATGGCATTACTACAGCTCATCAAGTTGCCATCTGTCAGTGAAGACGTTGAGGCACCAGGAGTGACCTTGTGAACACTCCTAACCTGCCCCCATTAGAAAGGAAAACGGAACATAAACCATGGTGGTTTAAGTTAACACGTTACATTTTACAGACAAGCATGAATGTGTGCTCAGTCAGTCACACTGGGTCTGCTGATAGACAAGGACTTGATACATTGCAGCACGGTAAATGCCTTCCATCGTGTACTTTTGTCCTCAGCTTCAGTCCATCTATCATTTATCAAAGCTATTGTGTCCTATACCTGATAATTTTCATTTCCTAAACAGGTCATATCCAACACCTACAAAACCACCCCTCTTCAGAGAAAATTAAGCCTGTGTATCACAAACTGTCACCTCGTACTATAGTCTGAGCAATATTAATTCCCTAATATTTAAGTTTTTGGACAGCACTGCCTGTGCAGTTTCCAACAGTCATTGGAGCAGAAGTCTACAGTTGACACATGACTGGATGTGCATCGTCACAAGTATTAATGGCAGAGGCATTAACTGCATCACACACAGATGGCCTTGGACCACAGGCACAACATGCTGTGACAGCTTACATTGTTTTGCAAAAGTCTAGCAGAGAAGTTCCTATCTCATTCAAAAGCTCAAAGGTCTCAGCCCGCAGCTCTCACTTACTTTGGCCAGTGCTATAACTCTTCAGCTCACAGGAGGGAGGAAGAAGGCTCAAGTGTGGAGGAAACTGGTCTTCTAAACTGAACCTTAGGTTAAAAATCTGGATCTGCTCTTCACCAATTGTCATCCACTGACTCTTCTCTGCCAATATGGTTTTCTGTAAGACACAAAGTCTGTATTGCTGCCCTGAAAAACACAACTATGCAGTCCTGGCCCTGGCAGTGTTTTCAGAAAATAGGCAACAACTCACCCAGGGCAATACTGTTAAACTTGGTCTGCATTTAGTGGGTATTTCTCCTGAAACAAGGGACTTTCCGTGGTGAGTGAAGGAAGAAGAATATTGAAGTTATCTGGGCTTTACCCAAAAAGAAAGAGACCAAAGCTGAACATATCAGCTACTGCTCCAGCTGCTGAAAACCTCTTGCAAACTCTCTTCTTTTCCTACCTCCCAGTAAGATGCATTTATTTGCATGATTACATTCTCTAAAACCTTGAAAAATTGTAACTTGGCCCACTCTTGACAGTTTTTCATTGCTCACTGCATACAGATGCTCTTCTACCTAAATCAATTACATGGTGTCGCAGCTTGGATTTCTGATTTTGGTGCTGTTGCCTTTTTCCTGATAAAGCTTTCTGCTCACCTGTGCCATATGCTACCTTGAATTTATGCTGCTGTGTTTTGTTAAAGCTCAGACTTTCCTTTGCCATTAAAAGAAAAATAGAACATTTTAAATGGACTGTGAAATAAGGTAAAGAAAAGTTTAATCGTGCTAAAATCAATTCAGTTGAGTGGCTTTATTAATAGTTATTGCATTCTGCATCACACTGCTTATTAAATATTGTGCATTTTGGAAACTGAACTATTTTGTGCTGCAGTTACACTGTACTTCAGAAAGCAACCAGTTCCCACTTCATGCAAGATTTAGAGAGACACACTTTTTTTTCATTGATGGACATTACTGGAAACATAGAAATCATCTTGCTGGAGAAAATTATGGATGATTTAGTACAGTATCCTGTCCCTGGCACAAAATCCAGTACCAAATTCTTAGGAGGAAAATGTAAGGGAATTCCCAGTTGACAATTATGCGTTACCTTATCTAACTCCTACCCATTAAATGCAGGCTTACATCATGATTCATAAACTTTTCTACTTATTTTTCGCTTCTATGCATCAATTTATATAATTTTGAAGACTATAAAAAACTTAGATTTTTTTCTTTTGCACTGGAAAGCTATGTTAGTATATCTTAAAGCAATGAATTGCATAGCTTTATTATATACATTGGAAATAGTAATTCTTCCCCCCCCCCCCTCCAATGACTAACTTTGTTTGCTTGTTTGTTTTGGAATATTAAGACATCTCAGGCATAAGTCACCTCATTACAATTAGGCTCATATCAATCAGAATAAAAAGTTCTTACCCTGTGGCAAAGACCATTTTTCTTTTCACTTCCCTACATCACCTTCCTCATGTGTGTCCCTCCACTTTTATGTTCTCAAAAAAGACACTCTCATTTTCACCTCATTTTCACATTCAGAACCCTCAGCGAACTTTGTGAAGGATCAGCTAAACAGGATCAAAGCTAAGTGAGCCTTGGCTCAAAGCATCCTGAATGTCCACACTTTTGGTAACCTAAAGACAGACTGATTTAAACCTGCATTTTATATCTTAATTTGTGCCTGATTCTGAAAAATTATCACTCTGTGAAAGATTACTTGAACTCTCTAGTGTCTGCTTTACCCTAGAGCCAGTACAAGAAGTCATTAATTTTTGTCATTTACAACTGAGGTCAATGACTTTCAACTAAGACAGAGAGAGACTAGTGCTTCCAATCACTCACCTGAAAACACTGTCTCTTTTTCGAGCTCTAGCTAAGGAATATATACACATTTCTTCGTTTCTTGTGTAATGAAATATTTATTAATCCTTAGGTGGAAGTGGGTTCTCATAGCAAAGGATTCCAATGAGAGAAAGAGTAAATATGTAAAAATATGGCTTCAACTTCAATGGTGAAGGTATTGGCTGCTGAGGATGGTGATAATTTAGGAATATCTCCTTCTGTACTTCCCTTTTGCCTCTCACTTTTCAGGAAAGACTCCTAGGGAAAAAGACTGATCAGTGTCCTATTTCCCAAAGTACTTTTCTCTTCTTGGTCAATTTAAACACACTTTGAGAAAGATATTAATTGTTTCCAGAAGTAAACAAAAGGAAGATCGTTGCTCCCCTACTTTCCTTTACACCCTTCATTTTTTCTTTGCTTTTCCTGACTTGCTCTCTCCCTGGTCTCTCTGCCCCTCTTCCGTCTCTTTTAAGTGACAAGGAACACCTCTGTCTGTGCTGCCCACAAGTTTTAGGAAAATAAAACAGCCTGGAAAATGAAACAGAGTGTGCAAGTAATATCAGTTAAAGGAAAATTCTCATATCACTGACTCCACAATGATTCCTTGCTGAAAATTGTAGGTGACAATGTTTGGCGAGTAATTGTTCAGCTCGTCAGACTCAGTTAGCACTTGAGTCTATTCAAGACTCAGAAACCATCCACCCATCCTAAGTTACAGTACAGATTTTATTATGTCATTGATCTTCATAAAATCCTAGTACCTTCCACATAAAGTTAATTGGCAATCATGAATTGTCTGGTACATGCACAATGTGTCTTCACGATGAATTAAGAATGTTTCACATCTGATTTGGTTTCTTTATCTCATTTACTAGCTTCAGATCTTTAGTGTATCCAAAATAATCTTGTGGCAAGGAGTCTAAGAGCCATTCCTGCCCAGGTAGAAATGTTTTATCAAAGAATAAAGATTTCCAAATTTACTAGATTCAGCTGATCCGTACAGTTGACAAGCATGTGAGAGGTTTTCCTGATCTGAAATCTGAAAGATCATCCTGTTCTTAGTTTTACCTCCCCAGTATTTATACCTCTTTTATGATCTGAACCTACCAAAAACAAAAAAAAAAAAAAAGAAAAAAAAAAAGAAGAAAAAAGAAGAACAGAAAGAAAAGTTCAAAATTACCTAAACCGCATAATGCATTGCCTTTTTCATTTTATCTCATTTCCCAGCTGCTATCTATTCTCTTACCTTTAAGACACAGAGAGGTGTCTCTCATGGACATCTGCTTCCTATATTTGTTCATCACCAGGACTCCAATGCTGAGTGTGGATTTTTACAACTTGGTGCATAAATATGCAGTACAGCTGGGAAAAAAAAAAAAAAAAAAATATTTGGACTATAGGTTCTGGAACTGATCAAAATTCAGGAAATATTTCCAAATTTAAGTAGAAAAGACCCTATGATGTGGATATTAGAGAAGCCGTTCACTTTTCCTTAGGAAAGTTGTGAGAGTCCTTTCTTGAAAAGTATTTAATAACTTGTGCAAATACCTGTCAGATGATGACCTAAGTGTAGTTTATTCTACTGTCTTACAGTCAGAAGAATGTAGTGACTTCTGCAGGTTGCATCCAGTTGCACGTGTCTGAAGTGCCATGAAAAGACAGAAATGCAGTTATAGTCATGTCTCCCACACAATCCTATAACCCTGTCACTTCTGTGTGACAGCAGAAATCAAGAACATATAAACACATTATCCCTGTGATACCCTAACATTCATCCCTTTGGGTCGTAAAGCAAATGTCCTTTGTCATTCCCAAATTTTTTCTGATATTTTTGTCCCAAAAGACAAATTTGGACCCCGAGCTGAGAGAAAGTTGGGGACTTCATAAGCAGCTTGTATATTCAAGGTTTTAATTTTTTTCTTTTTTAAATTGTTCAGATTCTTCATTGTTAGTTGGGTCCCAAACTAAATAATACACAGATTAATAGAAACCAGCAAGAATATTCATGGATCCAGACTCCATTATATATTGATTCAGAGTCAGATTCTGACTCTTGATGAGAAATTAGTGCTAAAGTGTAAGATTTTTCAGAAAAGCTAAAGGATGCTGCTCCTACCCAGTGTCCCACTGGATAAGCCAGCCTTATTATTAAGTACGTTAAGAGACAGAGAAAAATGTTCCACTTTTAATGAAGAAGAAGAGATAGTGCAAAATAGTTTACTAAATTTCAGCCATGGCATTTAAACCTATTCATGTGATTCAAAGTCATTTACTTCCCCTGAAGTTTCCTGACAAGAACATATATTTCCCTGGAAATGTAGCATACTAAAGCCATTGTAAATACACTGCATGAAAAATAGTGCTTTTATTTACATTATGATTTACCAGTCTTAGGCTCTTATCAATCTAGGCTCCCTATATGCTTGCTACAAGGCTGAACATGAATCAATGTTTTCTCTGTGTATTTCTTCAAAACCTTATGAAAATCACTTTCTGATCATGGGGACAGCTGTTAAACTTCATACGTGGTAGTTATTTCCTAGTAGGTGGCAGTAAGGAAAGGAAACCATATTCTAAATAGGTTTTATTGACATGCACATACAATATATACCCACGTTGTTCTCTGTTGGCAATATCTAAAAACAACAACTTGCAATTGGATACAAGTTGAATCGCTGTTCATGCCAGAATAAAATGGAGATATGGCTAATATACCCAAGGTCTTGATGGCTGGTGGTCATTATGACTCCTGCAGAGTATTTTTGTGAGTTGAAATATGTATATCCTGTACATTGCTGTATAAATTCTCTTTCTAGATTCCACTGAATAGAGTTTTTTCCCTCACTTCTGCCTACTCATTGGATGTGCCTTGAAACAGTAACTCCATTTTGATTTTGGCACATCTACATCTACTTTGTCCCTGTGAAAGGGTGAAACTATACAAAGCAAATGGGTCTGATTATTCCACGTGAAGAGAAAACACATTGTGTTTTTTGGCATGATACAGATGTAATTTAAAGGAAGTATATTTTAAATTGAGTTGTGCAAGTATATAGAGAAAGGAAGATATGTTTTCACTAATAAGTGTTAATTTTTGTTAAGTTAATATAAAAACAATGTGATAACATTACGTTTTTAGCTGAAAGAGATGTCAAAAATCTTTGGGAAATTCCAAAGCAGTGCTTGTGTAAGAAACCAATAAAGGAAAAAATCTATGTCCTATCCAAAGTCAGACTCCCCTCGTGCCCAGCTCTAAGCAGAGAAATAATAAGATAAATAACGCACTCAAAAAATTGCCATCTAAAAGGTAAAGACAAAGGAAATGTTGATATTATCTCCTTAATAAGAAAATGAAAAGTAAATTGACCAAACCGCAGAAGTGAGAGCCAGCTATGAACTGAGCTGAACTCTCCTGAGTGCCAGAGTAACACTGAACTGCTCCATGATGGGAAGCTGGCAATTAGCAAGTTAAGAAAGACAGAAATTCCGACAATAGAATAAATTCCGTTGTTTTTTTAAATGTAGTTAGAGTTTCCTGTTCAATTTTTATTTTAACATGACAATAAATCCATACATTTTTCATCCTTTGCTCTATATCCTGTTCTGGACTACCAGAAGTTTCAAATGGACTCTCAGGACTGTGCAGGTTTCTTCACACCTGCTTTGCCTTCAGCATTTCCTGTACTCACCCAAATTGCCTTTCCTTGCCCAGATGATACAGTTGTCTGCATTAAGGTGATAGATAAAACAGAAGTCAGGAAGGAGAATATCTACAAATATAATCAACAGTTCCTTTCCCTTGTTTCTTGAAGTTATCCCATTTGTGTCTACCTGTTTCTGGGTATCATTAGTGCATCCCAATAGTATTCAAACCTCTAACTGTAGAGACTGTTATGAGCAAAATCCTTCTTTTTTTTTTTTTTTTTTTTTTCAGGATGCTGATATAGAAGATGATTTTATTTGTTTGATTTATCAAGAGCAAGTAATAATTTATAAACTCTTCAGACAGATGGCTTGCATTTGCTTCACTTCTCTCTTCAAGCTGACAAACATGGTTTCGCTAAGCACCCCAGGAGGGTCTAGCAGCCAAAACAAGGTGTTTAACAAGAGTTTTCTCACTGCAAGTCATTAGATAGCTTTGGCTTATGACTTTCAAATATGATTGAGTTTGAGTTGGATTTTAATAGCCAATGACAATAGGGAGATAACATAAATAGAAGGGTCATTATGTTCTCTGAGCATGTTCAAAACAATGGTGCAGAAACATGTCTAAAACACAGGTTTCTGAGATCTATAAAGTCGACAACTTTTGTGAAATTTTACTTGTTTGACCAAGAAATGTGAAGGTTAAGAAAAAACACTTGCTTATTCTTTCAGGAAGTTAAGACTGCAAAGAAAATAGCTGTTTATGATTCAGAACAACACTAGTCATAGGCAAAAAAAAAAAAAAAAAAGCAATAAACTAGATGAAAATTCTAAAAATTGGTCATGTTTTCCAACACACTTTCACAAGGACAAGCAAATAAAAAGTTTATAACTAGCTTGGGGAGAGGGACAAGAAAATATATCAGAGGAAATATTTCATCTGGTTCCTGAGTATAGAAAGAAACTCATTTCAGACATGTTTTTTCCAGGTCTCTATGTGGTATATCTTTTTCTGGAGTCATTTCAGAAACAAGTAACTTAATTCAAACACCCATCCTTCAAGACTATGTCTCTCAGCAAGATGTACATGTTCAATGGATGCCACAGCACTGGTCAGAGATTGGCTAGATTCCATCATATGGGGTGCTACAGAAGTCCTAATTTCTTTATATTTTTCCCAAAGGAAATGGAGATTCTCCAAAATGCAAATGGACATCTGGTTTAGAGAAGGGCTCCTTGTGATCTGGGTTCCTATCTCTGAAACATTGGCAACTTCAAAGGAAGTTTCTTGAAGCTCTATAAATTAAAACTAGAATAATATAGGGGCAACTTCTGGCCAAGCCTTCATTAATGAGAAGTGTTATGACCTAAAGCATGAGGATTGATATCCTAACATCTTTTTCCACCCTATAGATGTGCAATGGAGGGTCTACAAGTTGTCAAAATGCTGGTGTCCTTCCTACCAAATTCTTCTTGTGGGTGATGTCCAGTGTCAATGAGTTCCAGTGACAAATTATGTTCTAGAAAAGCAAGTGTAAAGAAGATTTCCTTTTGCTGGATATAATTTTAAATGCAGCCCATGCTTCAATCCCCCATCTGAAAAATTGCTTTTGTTGAGGTGTTAATTAAAACCATCCACCATACATTTATGGGACAAGTAGGTTTTAAATCAGCCAGAGAAAACGACTTATTGTTATTAAACCCATAGGTTATAGCACGCCTAAAATGTTCATAGTCCTAAACCCACTGCAATCTCTGTTTCAAGAGATCCTAATAAAAAAAACCCCTAACATTTGGATACCATTATGGTTTGTAAATAACCCTAATTTGTTTGGTTGTCTCAGGTTGCGTATAGGCCTTTCTCATTTCCATAAAACAGTATTGAAATCAATAGTCCCCGTTGCCCAACAACATTTCCATAATTTCTAGGGATTGCTTTGATTGTTTCTTTTAGTCCTTTAAAAATGTGCATGCTAAAACTACGTGGACATGCTTTCTGTGTTGACTTTTGCTTTAAAAGACTCATCCAAATTCTATTTAAACCGTAGCTTCTCTAATGAATGAATCAGACCCAAAAAACATTTATTGTGTGCACAGAAATTATAATGCCTAGGATATCTTTCTAGATAAAAAGAGAAGAAAGGTTCTTGGCCCTACACAAAGTGCTAAATGTTGTAAATGGGGTCCCCATTTCACTTCTGAAATACTTCATGGATGATAAAGGTGGTAAGGAATGGGGCAGTGAATAGTGAGATGCAGGAAGTCTGGGGCAGGGTAGTTTGTGGCCTTCTATCCTGGATTTGTGCCCTAACCATTTATATGTCACCAAGACCTAAGTTTAATTAAGTAACCCACCCTGTCTTTCCTTCAGCATTTTGAACATTCTGGGTGTCATGTCCTGCTTGGGAGATACAAAGGAGAAGGAGAGGAGCCAGGGTGAGAGGCAGGAGGCATTGGAAAGAAAGCAGAGTATGCGCAAAGTACTCCATGAAATTAAGGGATTGAAAGAGAGAGGAAATTTCTTCTTAATTTCATGTGGAAAAATGCAAATGGTGAGATGAGTTAGCCCGCCAAATAATGTGCCAGGAAAAGTGATGGGGGCACCAGAGCTTGAGACATTTAAATTACTTTGGGTAAAGCGCTGGGGTGTGGAATATAAAGAGCAGTCACAAGTGTGCTGCATGTAACTTAACAGCTCATTTCCCTCTCCTCAGGGCCTAGTTTCTCACTGCCCAAGGACAAACAGGGTCCCTTGTCCCAGGACATGAGTTTCCAGTGCTGTGCTGTTCCCTGACACAGCTGTGGGTCTGCAGGCAGACAAGGAGAATGGGGAGAGGGACAGACTTGTCCTGCTGATTCACCTCTAAAGAGTGAACTGGCTAATGCATGCATTAAAAGGGCTGGACAGTAGTAACACTGCTGTAGGATACAGCCCTGGAGAGCCTAGGAGGACCCTCTCTTGTCCCTCTATGAGCCATTAAATCACCACTGACTCACATCTGCCTCCCTATCACAAGGGCTTCTCTGTGCCCACTGCCTTCTGCTCTGTCCCAGGACAGACCTCAGGCATGGAAGCCACCAACACCCACAGGGCATCTGTCTTGTGAATCTCTCTCCTTTGCAGAAAACATGGCTGTTTGCCCTCCCAGGAAGGGCAGAAGAGATGGCAGCTGCCTGCTTGTGAGTGAATAACACAATAAGAAGAATTTCCATAACAGGAAAGCGAGAGCAAGTTCTCAGGCTCTGGTTACAACTAGTCCCAAGTGTTCATGTCTTGTGTGATTTGTCTTGTCTTACAGAGACTTTCATGTTCCTCCCCTCACCCCAAGGGCCACCAGCACTACAAAAGTGTTCCATTGCTTTCTGCACCTGAAGACGTCAAACCAAATCCAATTGGCCACAGAACTGTCAAACTGAGTGACTCCAATAAGGCAGTGACTTGTTCCTTTGCTGCGAAATCTTGCTCTGTGGTAAGGAAGCCCGATGCAGTGGCAGGGGTGACAGTAGGTACTGTAACATATTCAGAGAGATCTCAGTAATCTGCAGGTATACTGCTAAGCTACCAATAGTTAGAGATGCTTTCAGGACATCAAAGCATTATCCATCTCATTTTATTCTCAGCATCAGTCTGCTAATAGCCTGGTGGAGTTTCTATCCATTACTTCTTACCTTGCAGAAAGATAGTGGTGCATCTGAAAATTAATAGATAGCTTCAAAAAAAGCTGTTTTCTTATTCTTCCCCTGAAAAATAAAAACAGACTGAGAAACAGAGTACAACTACCATGAATGCATTAGAATTGTTAGTAAATGTTCAGAAGGCAGGAGAGGGTAAACTAAAGTGGTATGTGAAATGCATACCCCAGCCCACTTTGAGTTAAACATGAATTGGGATTAATGCAGTTTATCATGTGGCTATTAGCTGATTAGAAGAAAACGTCTTGTGGTAATACTGCACCTCCTCCTTTGGCAGTCCTTACACTCCAGGCAGGCAGACACACCTGCTTAATCTGCAAAGACTGAGGAAGCCAGGCCAGCATTACTGTAGAAAAGGAGTACTCCTGTTCATTTTGTGCGATGACTTCAAACTACCTTTGTAGGAGCATGTAATATCAGGACTTACTGTGCTGAGATTCTTAGCAATGTGTTACAGCCTCCATGTTGTGCACAGCCAAGGAACTCACTGCAGTATGTCATTCAGCTGATCCCAAGAGCTTTTAACAGCAAGCAATTCTAGGTCTTTCCTTGGTGTCTTTTCTGCATTTTCTGGACTTTGCTACTCCTTTGTGCAAAATGGATCTGATGGTCAAGTTGCCTCAGTTCAATTCCCCAATCACAAGAAGCAATCCTTTTCACAACTCTATTCACATTGCTTCTGAGTTGGCCTATTTGCATGACATGCATTAATACAAGCATATAGACAACTTAAGACCTCTTTGCTTTAGCTAGGACAAAAAACAGAGCTCTCCCCAGAATTAGCAAGTTACCTGTGTCCTTAAGTTCCTTAATTCCTTCCTCATATCAGACCTCACAAGCCACATGTTTATGAGAAATGACAAGAGAAAAGAAGGAAGCCTGTTTCTTCATCACATCCCAGGCCCTGGAGTGAAGCTCTCCCTGCTTTGGGATGTTGTACTGAAATAAATTTTATTACAAAAGACATTAGGTGAAGAATAGTGAATTAAAAAAAAAAACTTTTACTCAGGGGAATCTGCAAGAACCTTACACATGTGCAGCTCCAGCCTGAGCTTTGCTGCAATCCAGCATCATGCAGCTGAGACAACCCACATCAGTGAACTTGGCAAAATGCAGTACAACAGACCCAGGTGAAAACCCACAAAAACTGTCTGTTCCAAGCACAGTCTTAGATAGCTGTAACTTTTGCAGCTTGTCTCTTGCTCAAAAGAGCAGTCACATGTAAAATAAAGATTTTGGCTGGGGAGGGCATGAGGTGTAAATCCCTAATGGTAAGAGGCAATGAAAAAACAGTCTTAATGCATTCTGTTCACAACAGTGAGTCTGAGGCAAGCCAGTCAGCATCTGTCAGAGGACAGTTCATTGACAGCAGTTAGAAAGAGAGAGATTTTCACCTTCTCAACACAGTCTCTGAACTCTTGATTGCACTGGGCTATCTCCTTCCTTCTCAGTAGACTGAGATCACAGGCGCATATTCTCCTGCCCACGCAGAAATCTGCTGTTCAAAAAGGGGGTAAAATTGTTCTCCAGGACAGATCCAGTCCTTGGATCTTCCTTGGCCCAAGGGTCAAGAGAAGAGTTTCTGCTCCAAGTCATTTTTAGAGAGAAAACACCAACTATCAAAGTGTTCCTTGTGTTATGAAACAAAGAGACAGATAAAACAAAACCGAGTAAAAGATTTTTATTTTTTAATACCAAGAACAATTAAATTGTAACTGTCAGCAGCTTCTGCTTTCTGATTTGCCCCCTCCCACTGGCTACAGACAGAAATCCAATTTTACTCATTTACTGCTATTCCATGAGGGTCTTAACAAGAAGTGCTATTTTTATTTTTATATATATATAAGTGCTACAGAATCCCACTGACTGAAACCCTAAATCTCTCAGTTGCTTTGAACTATAGACGAGTTCAAATTTGTATCTGCTCCTCCTGCAGGATAGCAGGAACTAAGATTGATATGGTGTGTACATTGCCAGCAATGCACAAAGAGGTCCAGATATCATGATTCCCAAATCCAAGGAACTCAAATAATGCCCCTTTCCTACATACATAGTCAGTCCCTTACAGCCTGCATTATTTATTTTATATTAACTGTCATCTTCTACCACACCTTTTGCATGCATTTTAAACTGAGCAATTATTTTTTCTACTTCAGAAGCCTCAGCACCCCTCCAGTCAGCAGCAGCAGCAGCTCATGGCGTATGAACTCACAGCCCTGGAGCATTATGATTTCAGTGGTGCCTGGTATTCATGGACTAATACTGTAATTCCTAGGTGGTTTCTGTAGGATTTCAGCAAAATCAAATGACCTTGGAGCCCATCCCCCGACTTGAGCTCCACTGAAGAGCAATGCACTTTGCACACTGTCAATGAGAGTTGAAGATACCACATGATTGATTTCAACTCATAACTCTGCTGATAGGTTTTAGGAGGTTTCTCCTCTGGCTTTGGTCACACCCGTTCTCAGTAACTGATTAATTTTCTGTTGGATGCCATGCCTTGGAGATTGGTTAGCTGCTGTTGAGTGGCAGGTCATTAATCACAGGACAAAGCCAATTGCTCTCTTAAAGGAAATCTACACATTGTTTTTGAATGCCGAATAAAATCATATTCCTCCAATGACTGCATCTGAATCTGTCATATCATCAATAATGACAGACTTCTGAAATGTCATTCCTTGCAACAGGATTCCCTTGAGGAAGAAAAGCAGGAAGGTAAAGTGACTTTATTCTGTTTTTTTCAAAATTATAATATTTTACTTTTCTTTCTGTCCGTTTTTCTCATGCCTGTTTCCACAGTGACACTAATACACCTCCCACCCCACCCATTACTAATTGCTGAAATGGGAAAAGCTGCCTCTGCAATGTCTGACATCGTGTGTGAGAAGGGAAGATAGAAAGAAAAGCACCAAGCTTCTGAGAATTAAAGTAGTTCTTGTTCCAACATGTTCTCTGGTCTGTTAGTTTCACACATGTGGTTGGGTAGAGGAGTATAGGGTGGCAGTAAACTTCATTCAGCAGTTTTATATTTATTTTGGGGAGCTGCCTTCTCTTTGTTTCTATCTCCAAAAAGTGCTAGGAGACAGCGCTTGAGACTGGATTTTTTCATGTGTCTGAAATATGGGGTAAGAAATGCTACCAAGGGCTAACTCTGGCTGGAACCAAGCAGAGAAGAAACTTTACCAGGCATTACAAGCCAGCCTACTGGTGGGACGCAAAGAGCTTAACAGGCGCATTTAAACCCTTCAGCTTTTTCACTTAAAAAGGGAAACCAGAGTTTCTGACCCTAGATGGTCCTGTAACTCTACGAGCTACTTAGGGCTTTGCATCACAGACACATGTGAACATACCGGGCTTCGAATTCCACAACATCAGAAGCCACTTCTCAACAGCTGAGGTGTTCCTGCAAAAAGACCAAGCAAAAGAGAGCTACAGGGAAAATATGGGTCTGGAAATGCTATCAGCACCCCTGAGCAAGCTACTCACACCTCTGAAGGACAGTCCTCAGACTGAAATTATTTCAGGATACACTAGGGAATCAGAAACTATTTAAATAATAGTTTAATTTTTCTAGGATTCTTCTACCCTCTTCTCTGCTTTTTAAGCTTTGAAGAAGTTATTTAATATCAATGCAAAATAAATTTAAGGGGGAAAGTTTTCGCATTAAATTAACTTTTCATTGCATTCTAGCATTTTTAATCCAGCAGACAAAAAAAAATCATTATTTTCTTATATTTAATTAATTTACTAAACTCCTCACGGTTCATTGAATTCAATCCTGTATCTGCGATCTTTCTGGGTCCATTAAGCTCCTGGGGTTCAACTTCATCTCTTCTAACTCATAAAAATCTCATCAAAATGGAAATAAAATGCAATTTTGAACTTGCTAATGAAGGGAAAAAATGTTAACTTTCCAGTGCTGTTGAATTAATGGATTATCTTTGCCAGCCCATTTTAAAGGAGAAAACTTTCACACTGGGGCAAACTTATAAAAGTGGGAATAATTGCACAAAGAGGCATTAGCTGTGCCGGTATTTTTCACTACTTTACTCTGCCACTACCCAAGATATTACTGCATTAATATTTCTGTCCCCTGAGCTTGCTTTGTCTTCTACCCAAGTAAGATGGATATGAATGTTCTTATAAGCATATCATATATTGTTATTAACTGCAGAAATAGTCCAAGACATCAAATGCTCATTATGACTTCAGTTCAGTAAAGCACAGAAGCACCTGCAAAATTTTAAGTCTGGGGAGTAATCACAGGTTATTGATTTGGAGCAAGGACTTTCGAGAGATGGAAAGTGATAATGGATTTTAATTACTTAAAGCTGTGATTAAAGTATTTTGCAGAGGGGAGGAGGAGGTGGGAAGGCCTCTGGGTTTGAGACTTTTGCAGATCAGGTGTTGTTGTACAACCAGATAACATTTTAGTTTGTTTCCTATGTAGTCTTGCATTTTCAAGTTGGTGATAGCATCTTCTGATCTTAAATCAGGGCAGAATAATAAGCAAAGTAATACACAGTTGGAGACTGCTAAGTTCCACTCCTGAAAAATATACTTTCCTATGCCATAGTTTGGGGTTCTTGTAACTTCCAAGTATATAAAGGAGAAATCACATCCAGAATTTATAGAACTAGTCATATTTTTGCTAGTAATTTGGGATTTTTAATTGCCTCATCTAACTCAAGACATTTCTTACCTTATCTTCTCTGGTTTTTACCTTCCTAAAAAAATAATTTGTATATATTGTTTGCATTTTTGTCTTTCCCTGTAATTTTGTACTGTTTTGCCTCCTTTTAATCATGATAATTTTCAAGATAATTTCCTGAATAAATAGCCAGTAAAAAAAGAGAATCTTGGAAAACATAAAAAAAAAAGAAAATATTTTAAAATCTGAAGTAGAAAAAGCATGTGAAAGAATTAAGAAAAGTATCGAAAACAGAGTAAAAAAAAAAAATTAAAAGTTACTTGCTTATCTCTGTAAAATGAAAACTAATTCAGAAGTCCACACAAAAAAAAAAGTAATTTCTGAAACATTTCTAACAAATTGTAATATACATTTACAAACAGATAATGTTTGTAAATGTTTATAAATTGTGCAAGACATCCCTGCTCACTTTAATATTTTTACTCTCATTACCATCATTATATACACAACTGTATCACGGTCATGGACCAAACTAGACTAGGTTAATGCCTGAGCAAATCATGCACAAGCAGCTGTCAGATAGTGAGTTTTTCATATTAATAGCACTTAATTACCATCCTCTAAACACAAAACCTGAATGACAGATGAGAAAGTCTTTAGGGAAAAGACTGATTATCTTTCAGACAGACAAGGAGTTGATATGTTCCGCCTCCTGGAGAAATCACACATGGCCGGATGAGGGCTTAGTAGATTGTGGATGCTCTTCTTTGAAAGAATGTGTAGGTATTTGGTTCTCAGGGAGATTTTAACCTTCTGCACAATGGATACAGAAAATACAGCTTCTTTTTATATTTGTCCTGCTTCGGAGGAGTAAATCCATGTGTTACACCGGATGCCTTGAACTGGCTCACTCTGCTCTGTGCCAACACTGACAAAACGGTCCCCGAGGGAGTGTTAATGTAGGAGCCTGAATCTCTGCTTTTCCAAGTTGGTGGATTTCTGTGTTCCTCCAACATATTGGTGATTGTCTGGTAATTACCTTATTAATTTTCCCACCTACACATGGGCACTTGACGAATCTTTGCCAGCAAAGGAAATTTTGGGAATTCAGCTCTGGAATAAATGTACAACAGCTGAGGTGTGGCCTTCAGATGTGCAAAACAGGGACCACAGTCTCTGTAGGAAGAAGTTTTTCCTAAAATTTTCAAAATTGGCATGCATGCTGGGTGACTGAATTGCAGAGGAAGAGGAAGGAAAGGAGCCTGAGAGAGCTGCAAGTTCTCTCTCTGCTCTGCCAATTATTTCCCTACTGCACATCAGACCCACATAAGCTTACCTAGTTCTGAGACGTCAGTAACGAAAATACACTGGGAAGTGGTGTTCCTCCAGATCACTTCTGTGTCACATCTAATTCCCTGGATTCCCACTGCCTTTGGTTTTAGCTGACATTAGGTAATGACAACCAGGTAGCCTCAGCTGAACTGGATATTCAGAAAAGATTATAGGAGTATACAGTTTATTTGCTTTCTACTGGCCACACACCCATTCTGGACACGCAGAAAAAGAAAATTATTTAGATTTACTTGATTTACCTCTCAATATTTAACATGAGAATGAGATCACCCCCATGTCTGTACTCAACGTGCGATGCAGGCAATCATAGAGAACTCACGTGGAATCATGGTAGTCTGTCATTTATGCTGGTTGAAGAGTATGGCCAGGATGCTTCTGCTGCTCAGCCAAGTGTCAGGTTTTGGGCACTGAAGCCAAACAGTAGGATCTAGATCTGGTGAAATTGCACCAACACTCATTTGGAAAGGTAAGGCTTGTATGTCCATCGGTAACCTGGAATTTTGTCATACCACCTTTGCTAAATCACAGGCAACTCTACCTCCTCCTTCTGCTGTTTACCATTTGTGCTTCTACCCCAAGCCAAACCAGGGACTCATCAGAGAAGATGCTGCACAAACACAGGGTGAGGGATAAGAGAGAGAGACAAAGCAGCTGAAGGGGGCACCTGTTTTGAAACGACCTGCCTGGGATGGTGCTTGGATGAGTACACACCTCTACCCTGTTCCAGGTGCATTCATATTCTTAAACAGTGTGAAAACCTTGTGAGTGGAGTTAGCAGAATCCATCACTACTAATTGGACTGTTACTGGAAAATCTGCTGATTTTCTTCTGTCTTGTGTAAATAAATAGAAAGAAGAAGAAATAGAAAGAAGGAAAGAGACTCGAGAAATAGAAGTTATAGAGGCTGGGTCCTCATACTTTAGGTAAGAGATATAAATGTGAAACATAGATAGAATTTTAATAATCTAATATTGGCCTTAACATTTAAATCGTAGTACTAAAAACCAGGTCAGGTCAACCTGTTTCAGAAAATCAGTTTCCTTATAAAAACCTTCAGCAGACCCTTTGCAGAGGTAACGGCTGTGAAACTGGAAGTTAATGAACCACAGGAACCAGCTGTCTTGGAGCTGTTAAATCACCCACTCCTCAGGTGGAACTTACTTTCTAAGTGTTAGCTTTAATAACAATGATGTTAACACCAGTGATTAATTAACAGCCAGGGTATCTAAATAAGCTGGTATTGGAAGTCATGGTCATTTTGTGATGACAGTGAAGATTTAAAGAGCAATATGAGTGAGATGGGTTGCTTGCTCTTAAATGAGATGGGAGAATAGTGATGATACCGCAAAAAGTATGGGGAGCTGTGGGTTAGGTTCTCTTGGCTCACTCAAGGAAAAGCTTGAGCACAGTATGGATAAATAGGCTAGAGAAGAGTAGCCTTGCTGAAAGTATTATACTCTGAATGAAAAATAGACTGGAGAAAACATACACAGAGAACAGTTATCTGTAGCTAAATTGGAAGTGTCTATTAAGAGTGACCTCACAAGATGCTGCCCAGAAATTATTCAACATAAGTTTTTTGATAGACTAAAAATACAGCTGTGGCTAGTGTTGAATAAGAAGAGACTGCAAATGCACTGGAGAACCAAGATGGAGACATGATATGAAAAAGGAAATAGCATGCAATTCAGTAAGTGGGTGGAAGGTGCCCTGCCTGACAGGGATTATCTACAGAGGAAATAGGGAGGAAAAACATGTTTGCCAGGTAATATTTTAGGGAGGAAAACTGTGGTAGTAAGAAAACAAATAAAGCAGCTTCAGACCTTGCAAATAATGCAGATCTCATTCCAGGATATAGACTAGGAAGGTTTCTTGCAGGCTGTTTGAGATAACCATTCTCAGGACTCAGAAAAGGCTTTCTGGGATGCCAGAACTTGAGTCTTATCACTGTATTTCAGGTGATGCAGATGTTGAGAGCCTAAAAAGTGCTGAAATCTTGAAAGCTTCTGCCAAGAAAGTTGAAAGAAAAAGAGTGTGATTTGCCTGAGGAAGAGATAGCTGAAGGCAGGCATGTATCTAAGCAGTCTGCTACAAGGAAGAAGGGAGAAAATTGCTCTCTTCATTCATTGTGAAAGGGACTAGAGGTAATGGACTTAAATTATAGCAAGAGGTGTTATGTGTAGTTCCCACCACCTTCTGTTGGAGGAGTGGTTCAGTGTCTAAACTCTTCATCCAGACAATATATGTGTTGCAATGGCAGCAGTTAGGAAAAAAAGCTTCTATAAAACAAGTACAAAGATATTTTGTTTACTGTTTCACCCCTGCTATGATCACAAATAAAATCTTTTTGTCCCTATGAAAGCCCATAAACACCAGGCATTCATTTCTCCACAAATTTGCTCAGAATAATTGAGTGATACCATTATTTCTATTCCATTCCAATTGTTTGTTCTCTCCTTCATTTTTCTTTTTGTTTTTTTTTCATACTATAGTTTTCCTCAGAACATGAGTATTTGGGAAAATCATTAAATTTTGCTACTTTACTACCCCTAGTTTGTCAAAACTCTTATTCCCTCCCACAATTACATACACACTCTTGTCGACCACTGTAATGATGTTGGGTTTATGTATTTCATTTATTAATTGAAGAACTGTGTAAAAATTACCTCTACCCCACTGGGTCCCATTGTTTGCCTCATGGAGATTTTATTCAGCTGGTGAGTAATGTCAATTAACTTGTGCCCTAATTATTAAATGATTCACTGATATAATTATGTCTTTTATGTTGAGCTTCTGATAAACTGATAATTTATAATGTTACTTGGACAGATAAACCATTTTTATCCAAAGGAGCTATTTGTTACTTTTGTACTTTTGGTCATAATTAATATTCCATTGAATTTGGATGCAAGCTGTGAAGACTGTTAATTTGTTTTTGCTGGGGTTTATCATGCTCTCTGCAGAAAGCAGATTTCTCTAGTCTTTAGAGGCAGAAAGGCAGTGTCCAAGCACTGATGCCACCCCTAAAATGATCCCCATTTAATGTACCTAAAGGGAACACTGTGGATGAGCCCCACTGCAAGGGAAGTTTCCCCTTAAAATGGGGCTGCTTTAGGGCAGGTCAGGCTGAGCACCCAGAACTGCCAGGAGACAGATTCGTCAGCCTCTTGGTCACTTCCCTGCCAAATTTATCTGATGTGGCTCAGAAGGTCACGATGTTGGCAGTGACTTAGGGATGTGCTTCCCAGAAGTCTGTATTCCATTTTTATGACATTTCTGAGGCCACTAGTATCAGAGAGGGCAACTCCTTTCCCCTGCCCCTGCTTATAGAGCTTCCAAGTCTGCACCTCACTCCCCAGTATACCTCAAAGCACCACCAAAGGAGCTGGAAAGGTGGATACTTTCTCCCTTCTTGTACACCAGTGTAGGGAGAAATAATGTGCAGCCCAAAACACTACTCATGGCTCAAGCCATCATCTTCATCAGCCCAGAGTAATCTCCAAAATTCAAGGCAGACACACTGTCCCTGCAGAGCCTGGGTCAGTTGTATCCTGTACCAGCTGCACCAGCTATTTATCACAAAAAGCTTTTGGTCAAGTTAATTCAAAATGTGTCTTGATGTACTGTCATTTAAAACCAGGACTATAACGATACAGAAAATCACTCTGGCAAGTGCATAATGCTCCGTTAAAATGCATTACCTTAAATCATATCCACTTACACACAGCACTGCAATGTTTGAATACATTAAATCTCTGTAGCGTTGGTTTGGCAGCCTTCACTTCAGAGAGTGAAGATTGCACACATTTTTCTTGCCAATTCTCTTAACAGGCAATAGTTATGATCGTGGCTTTTATCCACATGGGACTTAGAGACACCCTAGCCCCTTAATATCAGAAACTGAAGCCATAATATCTATCCTGTTCATGGGCAACAGCCCTAAAACCTCAAAAGCCAAACAAAAGCTGTGTGTCACTTTCCAAAAAGTGGAGAGCAGAGGTCAAAGAACTTGCCCAAAGACAAAAGGAGGATCTGTGACAGAACCAGAAATCAGCTAAATTCTCTTGGGCAGTCTGGCTGTGTTTTCCCCAAATGAGAAGTATTACTGCAAATGCTTTTATTCTCCTGTATTTGAAGATAAGTTTTCTGATTACTCCTGTGAGAGATCTTATATAAGGAAAAAAAAGACAGATTGATATTTAAAAGTTTGTCACGTAAGTGAATAAATTGTTTAAATGTGATAATTATGTTTAGACATTTATCTGCACACAAAAATGACCTCCTCTTTCAGATTTATGATTTGGCAAAGACAGACAGACAGAAACACAGGCTGGAAAATGAAACAGAACAAGAGTGATGCATACCTTATCACAGTCAAATTTCCATCTATTTCTCAAAATACGACACAGATTTCTTTCATCTGGAAAAACCTGATGGTCTGCATACAGCTTTCACAGTCTATGAAGTCTGTTGCAAAAGGGAAAGTGTTTCCCATTCCAGTTTTAGATGAAAATTTGACATTTCAAAAGATTTACATATGGAAATCCAGGGAAAAAAATTATGAATGGATTCATATCTCGAAATTGACATCTAAAACTGATTACATTTCAGCATTTTGGTTCTGAAAATGTTTCTTAGCTTAGAAAATGCACAAATGAAACTCTTTCACTATTTTAAAATATTTTGTCTAAAATATTTCAAGGGGAACTAAATGCTAAAAACCTACACCAACTTCAGACAAGTCATGATGTTTGTGTGGAAAACAAAATCATAGCTCCTTGAAAACAATTCCTCTCCAATTCTATTGGAGGCCAAGACTAAAAACACTTAGAAATGAATGGGGTAGCTAGAGCTGATGGGAGCAAAGAGGTTGCCCTCAGAGATGCACGGGCAGCTCTTTCCTGTTTTTAAATTAATTTCTAATACAAATTGAAATATCTAACCTGATTTGGCCGCCTTTTTGGCACCACCCAGATGTACTGTGTGCTGGGGAACTGTGCAAGATGGATGGGGTTCATCAAAGTGAGCAAAGGCTCTTCTGCTTAAGCAGAGCTCCTAATCCTATGGGCAGGTGGTTCCCAGGACCTTTGGATCCTATGACTATCATCAAACAACTGTGATAAAAGTTATCTCATATACAGTCTGGTCCAGAGCAAGAAACAGAACATGTTGGTTTTACAATGTGACAGACTTAATGCTGCCACAGGAACCTTAATACCTTGAGTTTTTTGTGTTTCTTGGCTGTTTTTAATATTAACTGTGCACTCTTAATGGAACTGTAATGAACTCCTTCGCTAGACTGCATTTGAAATGCTGTGCTACTAAATCTTTATTTCACACCTTATTACAGCCCTTACAACATGAGTCTGCCCAAAGCCATGAGGCACAAAGTGATATTATTGTGCAGAGAGTCCAGCTTAGCAAAAGCGTCCTACTTAGCAAAAGTAGGGCTGATGGTGGGTGCCTTACAGTATCTGTCTGAAAACAAACAACCAAAAAACCTGCCTCATCCTTGTTGTACCTGTTGACATTTCCAAAAGGCTGATAGTTATGAATTACATTTCCAAATAAAGTGTGAAATTTTCTTTGTCCCCTGTGGTAAGTGATTCTATCAGACACCATCACCACAGAAGCTCAGTGGGCTTTTGTCTAAGTTGATCAACATTTACAAGCAACTCATGGACCCAAGCCAACCTCTGCAGGTCCTATTCTGCCTTCACGTCTTTCCAGGGCTGAAGACAGTATTAACACTCCAGATTGTGGAGACAGGAGTGCTAGGCTGGCCGCAAATTCAACAGTGTTATAAGAACCGCAAATCTGGACAGATCTTGTCCCCCATCTCTGTCTGCACAGTTCTGCCCCCAACTGTGCTACTGTGCAACTCACATATGTGACTGTGCAGTGGGATAGTTAAAGGACGTGATGGCAACTAAGGAGAAAAAAACAAGTTCTGACTGGTAACTGCCCAGTCAAATGAGTATCAATTATAATTAAAGGAGGAGAGGCATCCAAAGCCAGGGAGACCAGCACAACAATGACCTGTATGTAGACGGAGGTCAGCAGCCATGGCACTACAGCCTTCACAAAGGTATCTTACCTCTAGAAATACTATAAACTCTTCGGTTTTAGGAGCTTTAAAGGGAGGGCATGATGCTTAGAAAATCCTGGAGCCCTTATTAAACCTCATTAACACTCTGTGGAGTGTTACTTTAGAAGTGCTCCCTCCCAAGCATGCTACTTTAGAAAACTCCTACCAGTATCAGTGCTGAGGCTTCTGTCTCATAATAAGAACTGGCTGCATGTTGCTAGGGTCAAATAATCCCTCACTAAATCCACTGGGCATTTCCAAGGTGCATCAAGGCTGGATTTCCCACGTCAGTAATCAATGCACAACTTTGGGTACATGTTCCCATACAATTGTATGAAACGTTTTGTGTCGTCATTGTAGGATTTCCCCACTCTCCTCATGAGATATGAATGTTCTGTATATCATATCCAGGCACAAAATATTTTCAATTGGAAATTCTGATTTTCCAAATGCCTGAGATACCTCAGGGAACACCACAATGTATCTCCTCCAACTCAGCATATTTTGTGATTCCGTAGTTCTATGAATCTGGCTGGTGCTGGCACTGCAGCAGCCCAGGCTTAATCCCCTGGAATACCTTAGAAATGGCCAAGGCAGTGCATAGAGCTGAAGAGAATTGACAGAGGATGGCATCTCACATTCATTGGCAATGTGTCATAAATATGGTAATTTCTGATATGCCTCCCTTTTACCCTTTGGGATGGTAAAATGTGAATGAAAATCAACCCTCATGTTCAATTAAAATTCTAAAGAGATACCACTGGGTATTGCTGGTGCAAAAATGAAGTTTTAGTTCAAAAGTAAAAAACATGAAGAAAAAAAAACAAATTAAAAAATCTCTCATAAGGATGGAAATGTGCCCTCCATTTATTTGGAAGAGAGAAGAATTCATCACTGTTTTTTGTGTTATCTTTCTTTTTAAAACAAAATCTTCTGTAAGACATAGATCCAAACACAGCTCACTGCAGGTAAAAATGAGTTCTGAAAAATGAATGTGGGCTTGAAATAGAATTGTTGAATCTTATATTGAGAGGAAAACAGCCATTATTTGAGACAAGTTCTGTTTTTCCAGTGTGGATGTGAACCCAAGTAAATACTGGATATCTTTTACTTTTTTTTTTCCCTGAGATTTCTGTATATCCATCCAGCAAAATAGTTTTAACAGATCTGATCCACACTCAGAAAATTCTAGGCAGGCTCATAATATCTTTGCAAATCAGCTGTACCCTGGATCTGTAATAAGTATCACACTGTTCAGAAATGCTGAACAGACATACTGTATTCATGCTATCTAGCTATTCAGTTTACATACAGTAAATCCATCTGAAAGCCCTATATAGATTACACATGCTCCAGATAATCAGGACAAAGTCCAGTAGCATCTCCAATTTAGAATTAGAGATTCCAACCCATGGTAGAGGTTATTCGTGATTTTTGGTATTTTCAGTAGAACCCACATTTCTGACAGTCAAGTCACTGCTACTTATCAGAAAGAGAAAGAAACATGAAAACAAAAGCTTGAAAAGTAAAGGAAAATTTTAAAAAAAATCACAAATATGCATTTCTTCTTAAAATAAGATCTGATTTTAAAGTCATAAATGATCTTTCACTGCTTTGATTTGGTAAAGCCCTGCCTCCTTTCCCCTCATTTGATGCAGTTTGCATGGTTATTTTACAGGCAGGAACTGGCTTTAAAGGTTTTTTAAACCTGCAGAACATCTTGAATTTTTAGTTTTAAAAAAATCTCTGTGGTGATGGATGAGTGGGTCATCTACAGGTGAAGAGATCAAAGTTCCATGATAATTGCAATTTAGCACCAAAGGACAAAACAGAGGGACAGGAAACTTTCTGAAATGAGAATAAAGGAAACATACTAAAGGAGCTAGTTAATATCTAGCTTCCTGGGTTTCTAATGAGTCAACTTGGAGCAGGATGATGAATTACCTGCCAGCTTTGACTCTAGAGATAGACCGGCATCACGCTGAAGTGATTTTCAACCATGACAGGGAAAAGAGAAGGTGGTTCTTCTTAGGAAACAGTTTATTGCCACTTTCAAAAGCAGTGTTGCTGTGGATGTATACCTGGGAAAGCTGATTTGCATTTCACTATAGCAAAGACAACCCTCCTTTTCAAGCTTTGAAACAGTTATGAAGCAGTGCCTTTAATCTGACATGTCAAGGAGACTAACTTGAGACTTCTCCATTACTAGTTCTGGAAAGAAGCTCAACAAGATGGTACCTTGAGGGGAGAGAGGATTTGGGCACAAGTGATGCTATGTTACAGCATGACATAGCCCACGTAAATCTCATCAGCGTGTTTTTTCTCATGCGTTTGTACCAAGCCCGAACTTTCCACACTGCACCTCCGTTCACTACAAATAGCTGCTTGATGCTTCTCGAAGGCAAAAGCCACAATGAGGAGGCCTCTGGGAAATTACCTATGAAAATCACATCCTCAGAGACATGCTCCCAGTCACCCATTGAAGTCAGAGGCCCAGATATAACTGCAAGCACATTTCCTGTCATCCAACTTCACAAGGCAGTAAAAAAACACTCACCTACATGTTGCTACTCTAAAACCTTGATATGGCAGGCCCAGATTCTAGTCTTGTTGGTACAAATGTCACAAATGTTACTCTACTTTTAATGTGCTCATAGCCAGGCCCTTCATTGTTGTTTCACCCTACATTCCTTAACTTCCTATTCATTTTTTCAGTTGAATGCCTTCAGGGTGAATGCTCTCTTTTATTGTTATTTTTGCTCTAGCATTTCTCTAATGACCTATCCAGAGGAAGAGCGAGGGCTGAAATATTTATGTATGCAGATGAAACTCTTTTTCTAGTTGCTGTTAATGGTGTTTGCTTCCATTTCTACTACCCTCTCTCCCAAAATGACATGTATGATCATCAAGCTTAATAATATTCATCTCTCTCAATCTTAATAAAACTCTACTAGGCTCTCTGTCTGCTAACACATTTAATCCTTCTAATACTTTTAATGCATCTGACCCTGTTCAGCCTGTATGTGAGCAGATTCTGGTTTTGGACTTATGTGTGCCTTTGATAAATTTACTCTGTAGATATTTAAAAACACTCCCCTCCCTTAGTAAACATACTGATGATTAGACTGCAAATAGAATTGAGTTGTTCTCAGCAGCTGGTGTTGGGCAAAAGGCAGAGATGTGGATATCTGAATGAGTCCACTTATTATTTTGATTTAATCTTATCACAAACTTGCCCACACATACTAAGAAGTTTTTTCTGTCCCAAATGATTTCTTGGGCTAATTATGCTCTTAGGCTTCAGTAGGTTACTTGATGTCAAAGGTTCAGCAATTTTGCTTTCTTCCCTACAAAGCAATCTGGAGAAATGCTGAAACTGTCTGATGGGTTTTCTTCATATTTGTTCTGGAGGTAGTTCAAACTCTCACAAAATGAAATCTTTCTGAACACAGAAGGGCTGACTGAGTACTACTTTTCATGGTGTCTTTCAGAGGCACTGAAAGGTTCAGTGTTAACACACAGCATCTGTGGAGCCAGCCCAGCCAACAACGGCCAGGATTCTGCAGATGTGTTCTGGAGCAGCGTGTGGCTGGCAGTCCTGGGATACCAGAGAAAGCATCTTTTTTTCTTGAATTCTTGCTGTAGACTCAGAAATAAGCACAATGAAATTTGCTGCATGAGAAAAAAAAGTTTTATGACATTACAGCAGATCTTGCTTTTAGCAGGAAGTTGAATGGGTGACCTATTGAGGTCCTCTCCAACTTGAAACATCCTTTCATACTAAAGCTAATCTCTTTACATTTGTAGGGGGAATGAAAGGGAAAGGGATTAGCTAATGGCTTTGGAGCACTTATATTTTGACAATTCTAGAATACTTTCTTAATTTTTAAGCAAGTATTTTTGTACTATATTTACACATACACACACATGCAGGACATCTGATCAGTGCTGCACAGCAAACAGCTAGAATGAAACCTGGTCAAGTGCTCAAGCTAAATGGGGAAAGGAAGGAAAAAGGGGAAAAGAAGAAAAAAATGGAAACTGCTGTGAAAAGGAGTCTGTGGCAAAGCCACTGGGATTCTTGTCCTGCAACTGACAGGTGGCCAAGAATATTGGTGGAGGCTGAAAGATGTTAGAAAAGAAGTTGCAGCAGAAGGAGATCCAAGCTTATTTTGTGCCCACTTGTTCTGGAGTAACATAAATGTCTTTGTGTAATTGAGATGTTAAAATGGCTGCTTAAGCACGTTAATGTTGCAAGGGTTTTTTCAAGCACAATGATAGCTTCTCTTCTACCAAAAAAATCTGCCCACAGTAGGTCGTCTTTCTCTTTTCTGAGTACAGGAAAGCCTGTCCTGGACAGACACTTCATGGCTTTGGAAATGAATCAAAAATTATTACTGCCTACTGAGAATTCATTTTTACTTTCCTTACCATTGTGATCTACAGTCAAGCTTGCCAAGGACCTTTCTTACTATTCTTTTGATGTTGGGGGGGTTTGCAAGCATTTTGTTTCTTTTACCTTTGTTTAGACCCATAGGCAGTATAAAGTGGTTTTAACTGAAGAATCCATTTTTGTATTAGACATACTTTTTCCATTCACTGTGTATTGGTTTCACCCATACCCAGCTTAACCAGAGTACTTGACCAAGAGGCTGTGTGGTACCCACCTTTGTCAATTTTACATTCAATAGGCACAAAGAGTAACTCAGTTTTAATGATCAAACCTATTTCTTTGGTTGACACAAGCTACAGATAGATTTGAAATCTAGCCAGTTTTCACTGAAAATAACAGAAGATGGAGGAGAACTGATCAGAAAGCAGTTTATCAGCTGCGGATTGCTTGGGACAGAATAACTGACAGCCCAGAAGGCTTTTTAAATTAAAACCCATTTTCTGAAAACTCACTTTGCATGCTATGTATTAAATAGATCCAGATTGGATGGAAACAACACCATCTCCAGATTGTTTTTTTTTCCTTTGGGCAATTTATTAAGCTGTAAACCCTAAACATTTTAATAAAAATACATAAGTTCAAAACAAAACTCTGTGTGGTTCATATTTTATTCAGCAGCATTGCTAAATAAGAGCCACCCCCTTTAGGGCGAAAAAGTGCCACTTCCATTTCATACTGTACTTATTTCTCTAATGTCTCCTAAATTATTATTTTCTAAGAAGCATACTACAGAACCATCATTTTTCCTTCCACCTCCCAGCACAAAGGCTGTTTGTGCTTCTCAGCAATAAGAGATCTGCTTCGTCTTCCCATCTTTTTTTTTCCTCTTCTTTCTGTGTATGTGTGCTGGCAAATTCAATCTGCATTGTAAACAGCAATTCTACATGCCGAGCAAGATGCTCTGCAACCTTAGCCCTGTGCTCTTTTAGAACAGCATTCCCAGAGGAGGGGCTTTGCAGGTCATTAGTAGCATCCACAGAAATGGCAACAGATATCCCAGTTCCTTCTTATGTATTATTCATAAGGCTACAGGTTTGTCATGATAATTCACTGAGTAAATCATAGATTTCTCTCACTAGGGCATAGTCTGTGGACCTGGAGGAGAATAATGGCAAGGTGTGGGCACTGAACAGTATGTGTCAAAGTTTTAAGTGTCACCCCAAGGTGAAGGGAATGTACACTTGAGTTTCTCTCCTTAAAGACAACACAGATAAGAATGAAAAGAGATTCTGCATCTCAGGACGAATTTATTCTGATTTTCTGATGCAAATATTCATCTGATAGAAAAGAAACTGAAAACCATGGAGGTGTCAGAGGAAATGGTAGGTGCTAACTTTCCATTATTACTGGACTTGGGTGGAACTCAGTCATGGTAAGGAAATGTATCAGATCCCATTTTGAATTTACTAAATCATCAAGAATTGATTTTCCAAAGACTGAAGTCCCTTCGAACTGAGCATTTAAATCCCTTGTGCTCTCTTGAACTTCCTTGGCCACAGCAAATTGAAACTGAAGTTAAAAGCTTCAGTTTTCTGAAAAATACAACTGGATAGTATAAATATTTTTATTTTTAAAATAAGAAAACACAGTGAAACAGCTTGCAAAAAGAAAAGGAAAGCATACATATATGTATGAAACACACATACATATACAATTGAGCGACATTGTGAAATCAGTGCACCTCGAGTGCTGTCAGTGTTGACCCCAAACTCGTTTACTCTTGTTTTGTGCCCTGTGAGACAGTAACTTAATGATGTGAATGCATTAGTTCTCTGTTCATCTTTTGGATGCCACATGCACTTTCAGTCACCCGTTGGAAGGGTAACAGAGAAAGAACAGAGAGGAGGAGTAGAGATACACAGACACTCCGTGTTTGAAACAATTTCTTCAGGAAGCAAAATTAATAATCTGTGACTCTTCAGCCTGGGAGAAGATGACTCAGGAGAATGGGGCAGAGGTCTATAAAATCACAAGTGGCACAGACAAGACAAATAGCAAATAATGCATTTGGTATTTCCCAGCACATGACAACCAAGGAAACAATCAGGCAGCAGCTTCAGAGCAAACAAAAGAAAGAGCTTTCTCAGACAGTACATATTTGCAGTGTGAATCTCTTTGAGGTAAAAATGTAAATAGATTCAAAAAGAAATTAGACAAATTCAGGGAGGAGAGGCTCATCAGGAATTATTGATACTAATGATCAGCTGAATTCTACAGCTCAAGAAGTCTAATACTGTGCTTTTGTGGATGATGAATACATGTATCAGGAGAAGGCATATATATTCCAGTACAGGAATTAAGGAGATTTAAATTGAACTAGAAGTAGGTAAACTTAAAATAAGTGTGTAACTCCTCTACAAGTGTGTTATCAGGCTGTGAAACTTAGGACGTTAGAGATGCAAACAGTTTAACTGAGTTCAAGAGGAGAACAGAAAAAATAATGAAAGGCAAGTTGATTGAGGTTTACCATTAGGAAGTCGCTTATTAATACATACTTGAATAATATTCAATGTAATTGTCATATGAACTTCCTCTGTTCTTACTCCTGCTACCCCCACTACTGAAGACAAACCCTATAGGGTTTTACAGCTTCTTAGATGCTCAGAGCGGCCATGGTCTGCAGTGCAGTGAGCTGGGGGAGTGGATGAGGGGGGTTGGGTTTGAATTCAGTAGTTAGGAACCTAAATACCTCTGTAGCACGCTCTGGCCAACTAGGAGGAAAATATAGTGATAAGGTAAGTGGTAAAAGTAATAAATATGCCTATCTGAGAATGATCAATTCTGTTTTGTCAGACTTGGTCAGATTCTGCTAAATGAGGATTTCATCATTTCATCAATTATGATTGAATGCAGCAGTAAATATTCCAGGATCATAAAGATCAAGACTGATAAAGAATGCTCTGATTCCTCTCCCCACACAACCTCTCCAACAAGTGAGACAGTGAAGAACAAAGGAGGTCAATAAATACTTGTAATGCAGCACTACCGCTAAGAAACAAGAAGACCAAAAGGAAACAGCGCCATAGACATCTTTCATCTGTGGTCAGGTTTCCATCCTGGGCTTTGCCAGGAAAACAGTCCAGTCATAACCCTTGGGGGATCACAACTGTATAGTCATAGCTTCCCACATAGTCCTGATTTTCCTAGTTCTAGTCCACATTGTGGGCACTTTGGCACCTGCCAAATCCCTGTCTGAGGATTTATCAACCCCTACAGAACTGATGGTCACACAGATGGTCTTTGCTGCCCTAGATCAATGAGCTGGCACTCATCAGCTTGCCCAAGAACAGGGTTTTCTCCTTGGATTCGTCACAAAAGGGATGTTGCAGCAGGTGGGTTTGGCCCATAACAGTATAGAGCAAACCCCACACCAGCTTCTCTGTGGAAATAGCCTGGATGCATTTCCTGGCGGGGAAGTGAATGTTATCTTTCACATTCACAAGGCCTGCATATTCACCAGGAAGATCTTTGTCCTTAGGCTGAGAAATTATTCTGATTCCAAACACTTGGAACGAATGGTGTGATATCCCTACCATCTCCCACTCACAAAAAAAAAAATAAAGCATTCCTATTTTTTTTAATACCTGTGAACTCAGACACAACTAAGATAAAAGTGCAAAAGTTTATAACCTTACACTGAAACACCATAACCTTAAATATTTCTTCTAAGTTTTAGCATTTTTTATCATTTCTCATTATCACATTAAGATGTTCTTGTGAAAATGGAAACATTGCCTTCTGGTTTCCCAGATAGTCCTGATCTCACTTGTTGAGCACAGTATCTTCCAACACTTGCGTGTTTGCAAGGGAAGTGAACATATTTTTAAGGCACATCTGACATCTGTGGAGGGAAGAAAGTTAGTTCTGCAGTTCATTAATCCAAACCGCAGCTCTTCTGTGCACAAAAGGTTTTGTGGGGTTTTTTTTCCCCTAGCTAAATTGCCATGCCCTGTATATATGTTCAGGTGTAAAATCCGCAAAAAGTAATTACTTTCCAAGAGTGCTATCAAACCCTCCTCAGCACATAAATCTCAGGCAACCACACATCTCTCCGAACCTGAGGAGGCTGCTTGAAGAAACAGAAAAACCCTGAATTTCCCTTTTCTTATTTAAACACCTATGATTTCTTCACAGAGGCAGTGAGTGCAGAAGCTCCATATAAATGGTTTGTAATGCAGTTCTGAATCAAGCCCTTAAGGATTATTAGAGTAATCCATCTTAATTATAGTGAAAATCTGTTACTGGCCTTACATAATAATGCTTCATTTATAATATCCACTTAAGTCTCTTCCCTCCTTCTCATGCTTTCCCTCCTGCCCCTACAGTATTTTTGCTTTATCTGCCTTTGAACAGAATTACCCAACACCTTTGAACAGTGACTGAATGTTCTTTGGGTGGCAGGATGAGAGAGACTGAAATGGTTAATTTCTCAAACACTGTTAAAATCACCAAAATACTTTTGTCCACTGTAACAAACTGTGCAAAGAAGAAACTGCTTACTGAAGCCCACTTCTACCCAAATATGCCTATTAATTCGGACTGTTATGGGAACTTGATACAAGAGAAATGTCCACGGTCAGTAGCCTGAAGGTGTTCATCTCTGCCACGGTCAGTAGCCTGAAGGTGTTCATCTCTGCTGATGGGCCATAATGGGCCATAACTGACTCAACTGAGCTGACATAAAAGGCAGCAGTATCATCTTAGAAGGTGTCAAAGACACCTGAAGTGTCCAGTGATCCAATATTACATCATCCAGTGCAAAACTCCTGGCTCCTAGCCTAAGCGTAATAAAACCTCTAAGGACTCTGTATTTCAAGGGCTTTCTCACCAAAGATCCAGACTACAGCCATCACTTCAATAAGACTGGCACTCTCACCACCAAGAAGACCTCAAGAAGAAGATCAATGAGACACTGTCAGAATCCATGGAATGGTGATATTTTTTCTACTTATCTCTCTCTCTGTCACTCTCTTTCTCTCCCCCTCCTCTCTCTTTTTTCCATTTCTTTCTATTTCTCTCTACTTCATATTTTACCGTTAAATAAAAATCTGTAGTATTGACTTCGTCATATGGTCTCGTTTGCACCTTAATTGAGGCACAGGGATCTCTCTAATAACTTTATTAACCAAATCATAATACAGCATGTCCATGTGTTTAAGTCAGAGGTATAAGAAAAGAAAACTTTACATTTTTTTCTTAGTTATGTCTTCATCCAAGCCTTTATAAGCAGCTATCTGGTCATCTTTGCTGTCCCAGCCAAGCTCAGAGATTAATGCAGTATGATACTATAAAGGCTCATCTCTGCCGAGTCTAAACACTTTTTTCTATCTGTCCTATGACTTGCCTTACCTCTGCTACTGGTGCTAATAAACTATGACTTCCTCAAAGGAGGCTGTAACTTTTAAAGTCTGGTTAATGCAATGAGATCCCTGAAAAGGAAGAGTAAGTTACTCTGTGTTAGAAGAACAATTAGAGATAAAGGTGTAGTACTGTATTTCGATAAAGTTTATGAAGATGTACATGCCAAGTGTCTCTGTTGACACCACATTATTATTTCCATTCATGTTTGAGTGAGGTTTTGTTTTCTGTGCAAAATTATTGAGGTGCCATTTTAGGTTGCAGTTTTGTAACTGACACAGAACTCTTGTGTCATGCTATGCCCAACACTTGCACTCCAGTTTCCAAATCGCTGTTTGAAATGTTTGTTGCTGTGCACCTTTTTCTCCAGGCAACAATCCTGCATCCAGAGGCATCCTTATTTTGCAAACACAGACTGACACCTAAACAGCAGCATATGCAAACTTTTCAATCAAGCAGTTTTGGATGCAGAAGTCTTTGGTGAGCCATGCTTCAATTCTCCTGATGGGCAAAATAACTCCTTTGCTGCTCTGGAGAACTCGTAGTTGTCCCTCACCTCTTTTCAAACCTATATGTCTGAGGGAATTCTTTCATTTTCCACTGACTCAGAGCACAGCACAGTCAAGGGACTTGCCACCCATCTCCACCTCTGTCATCTCAGAACAGTCTTCTTATCTTTTTATTGTCAGTTGAGTCCTAAACTCTTGGATGCACCTCATACATATCTTTCCTAGCTTTTTCCTCTCTGTAGCTTAATAAAAGACTTGCATTTTATCCCTGCTAATACAGTAGAATAGGAACTGGCAAAGCAGAGACTCTCTCAGCCCAAAAGTATTTCTTGTTCAGGGACTTCATTGCTGGCAATACTGAGCGTGTAACATCAGTCACAGCACATAAAGCTTTGGTCACTTGGCTCTGTTGGTTTAAAGTGGTCTCTGAGTTGTTCACAGGATATGGGCTACTTAGCTTTAAAAGAGAAAAAAATACTGAAATAACAATATGCAAATTGTGAGACCAAATTTCAGTTTTACACTTGTACGAAATAACAAGCAAGGAATTTTAATGCTCACAGATAGCTCAGCTGACCGCCAGGGAATATGCTTTTTGTCAATTCAGGTGACCTCATGAAACACCCCTTACTTCCAGTCAATTGCAATGTTTACATTATTTATAATAATTTCTATTTTAATTAAAGTTAAGTCATCATTATCGCTTTACCATGTACAGCAGAGACCTGAACGAAAATGCATTTCAGGAGAAGGGACTTTCTTTCCCCATCTCCTTTTGAATTTTTTTTTTCTTTTTTTGGAGGGGGGGTGTTGATGTGCTGTATTGAAAAAAAATAAATAATCTCCATTCTACACTCACAATGTCTTTGGAAAATAGGAACACAAAACTAATCCCCTGGGGTTAGTTGATGTATATATTGCTACATAAAAATGTCCACCTTGCAAAATTTCTGAACATATTTGAGTCAATATTAGTATGGAGACTTCAAGCTTAGATACCTTGCCTCATCTAGGTGAGAAAGGGAAACCTAGTCTGTGGCAAACCCAGCTACAGATCAACATATCCGAGATTAAAATTTAATTGAGGCAATTATTCTTCTTTTGCTCTCCCATGGAAGAAAAGGTTAAGCTAAATTTAAATAAGGCATGTTGATCTCTACATTATTCATTCTGTTACTGATATATCACTGTCTTGATAATTTATGGGTTCTAAAAACTACCTAGATGTTCACCGCCCATCCCAATATCTCAGGGAATCATCAATTAACATGTCCCTTGGTTCCAAATTCATTTCAACTATGAAAGATTTGTGGGAATTGATCAAAATTACTATTTAATAATTTTTTTCACATGGAGCTCTCGGACCTCACAGCATGGTATCAACTTTCCTTCCTGTGGTGATGTGGATGTCTCCAAGCTCAGGCTTCTCAAATTAAAAACCCATTATTAATTCTAGAAGTAATTTAATATTCCTGCATTTGTAAATCTACCTTTTTATGTCAGCTTTACATAAAATCTCCTTTTTTAAGAATGTATGACATTTTGCCTTTTGGTTTTAAGTGCATTCTAAGTAGTATTTTCAAACATAAGAAAGGACAACAGAACCTAAGTACCATTTTCAAAAAATGTTCAGGTACTGAGACCCATGCTCTGCAAAGCATTTTGTCCAACTGCAATCACCAGAGCTTCTTTGGAAACCTTGGCAGCCCAAATGCAAGGAGTCACTGTATCTACATCTAAGAGTGAACATGAAGGCCAACCACACTACGGAGACTGCCTCTGAGTTCAGTGAATAGAAAGTTAAGCTCTCCTTGGCATTTCACCCAACTTAAGGTGTTTGTAAGGTAGAGGGAGATAAATTGTCTTCCTGACAGAACTCACATCTCTCCTTTGACAGCAAAGAGAACATAGACAAGGAACTTTGACCAGAACAGTCGAATGTGCAGACTCCAGCAGCAAAAACACGTACAATAGTTTATAAAGCTGATGCTGTGACTTTTGCAACAAGCATTAAATAGAGGACAACATTCCCTCAAACAGATGAAAGAATAGTATTTTTAAGGTGACTTCAGCAGCTGGAAGCTGAAGATCAATTGCATTCCAGTGGTACTGGGACTTCCAAGGACTGCCTTCATAGACCTATCTGAATGTTACTCTGCTTTTTGTTGTAAGATCTAAGCAATATGAATAACTAAGTCCGTCTTTCAAGAATGACCTTGGTACTGGGAAAATGTTTCATCTCATTGAACTATAGTTCTCCAAACTTAGCTTTTTGTCATTGTCCCAGCATACACTCTCATGATGAAAAGAGATTCCTTACTGCACTGCTTACAATCTCACAACTGTCAGTGTAGCCAAATCCTTGTTTTACACACTCCTCTGTCTCTCATGTATAAAACACAGGAAAGAAAGAAAACAATTAGAGAGATAACAGATCCACCCAGCTAGAGGCTGTCATAACAACGTATTTCTTCTATCACACATCCTACAATGAAATGATTGTTAAAATCATGATGTACACACAGATACTTAACATTTCATCCACAAGAATTATAGAGGGGGTGGAAGAGAAAGAGGATAGACAGAGGAGGGTATTTTTGGAAGAGTGCTGGGCACATCTTCTCTAGTAGGTCTTAATGACAGATCAAGATCTGCAGACAACCTTCCACTGCTTCTGCTGAGTTTTTTAACTATCAACAACAGAGGTAGGAAAAGCTTCTGAAGGCAAATGAAGAGGAGGCCAAAGGATTTGTGATGAAAAGCAGCATAAGACAGGAGCTCACTGAGCATACAGAAGCATCAAGTCATTGTCAGATGCTCAAGAGATTAAAATGGACAAAAACCAAAGTACCTGATTTAACAGTGCAAGTCATCTACTGACTTACCAGCATTTACAATTACTTACAGTGTGAGTCATTTACAACAAGTAAGTGGGAAGCAGTGGGCAGCAGTGATTCTGAGCTCTTTCAATTACTTACACCAACTGTGTAACTGGACTGCCCAGACTACTACCAATAAAGCTTAACTTCATTATTTGCCACTACTGATGGGTTGTCAGGCTAGAAATTAGAAAGGCAGCTTTTCCTGAAGGACCTAAAATGCAAGGAGAGAAAGAGAAGCATCTGCACCTACCAAGATCAAGGTATTGACTGCTCTCAGCTAAGAAGGGACTCTCCGGAAGGCATAGGCACGACCTTGCCACATCCCAACAAGGGATTCTTTTTCTGATGCCTTACAAGAGGTCTGACTTGCTGAAAAGGGAGGACACTGCTATAAGGATAGGTAGCTTTTCTCTCCAGCAGCCAAAAAAGTAAGTCTGATATGGGCTTCAGAGACAGTCACTGCATGGGGGAGAGAAAGAGGAAGATGAATTTTCCCCTATTGTGCCACATGCAGAATTGCAAAGGCACGTCTTCACTCCAAGAACAGAGTCTCTTTTCTGATCTCTGCCCTGATTTGCAAAAACTTGTCACACACACACAGAGAACCCCCAAATCACAACATGCTCAGCTATTCTGCTGTGTTCAAGGTGTTAATAAATAATTGACAATGGCTCCCAGCACAGACAATGTCACTGGTGGTCACTGTCAAGTAGAAGACATTTGGGAAGTTTTTGTTTGTGTTCTTTTTCTGTGTTTGATTTGATTTTCTCCCTTCCTTCTCCCTCCAGTTGCCCTAAAGCTATAAGAATAATACAAGATCTGTCTCATCCAGTATCTGTGACAGGTACAGCTCTGCATGCATGGCCGTGAGGAAGCGAGAGGTCCCCGAGCCTCCTGCAGCTGGCTGACGAGTGTGAATTAACTTCATCTCCATTGCCAGGCATTTCAGATCTGAGATAGAATTGCTACTCAGTAGGATCCAGGCTGCCCTTTTCCCCATCCTCCTTGGTTATTTATGGGCTTATTTTCCTATGTACTCTATGCTGCAGCATTTGGAGATGATAGTGGGGGAACATGAGTGCTGCCTGCATGAGTCAGCTCTGGCATACAGGATCCTGCTGAAATTCGTCACCATTCCACTTCCAGTGCAACACCTTGTGAACTACCCAGATGGTTACAAAAACCCTTATCCTGGATCCCTCCTTTGGGTTTTCCTTTGTTCACCTGTTCACAGCAGCAAAGGATGTTTTGAGGATGCTGTGAGTTGAGATGAGCACTTTCTGGGTGCAGGATGGTACTGGTTTGGTAGAAAACGAAGAATGTCAGCTTGTTCTGACATGGCAAAAAGAGCTCCGTATTGCTGCAGCCTGTCACAGTCTAATACTATCCTTGTTTTCAGGCTACTGTGGTTACATCTGTGCCCTGCATGGTTCCTTGAGTAGTACAATATAAGAAATCACACAAAATCACAGAATATGCTGAGTTGGAAAGACCCACAACGATCATCAAACTCCAACTCCTGACCCTGCTCTGGACCACCGCAAGAATCACACCACATGCCTGACGGTGATGTCCAAAGGCTTATTAAACTCCAGCAGAAGTAGTGCCATAAGAACTTCCCTGGGGAGCCTATTCCAGTGCTCACAAACAGCAGCACAGGATAATGGTTGATGCCTCTGCCACTAACTACCCCACCACATGGCCAAGAGCTGCTCACCTAGGACACCCAGGGACATTTTATCTGTCCCTTCACCTGTTACAGTCCATATCAGGAGAATTGGGTGCAATGGTGCTGTTCAAGACATATAGAAAATGAGATTGTGTTTAGTACTTCACATGAAACACTCAGTTTCCCCAGACTGGGTCATTTAGGATATCTGGAGATTCCTGAAACCCACAGCCAAAACCAAAACAAAAGATGGATGCAGTCAGGCATTCAGACTTGACCCCCCAGACCCCTTCAACTTAGGTTGAATCTCTCAAAGGTTTTCATAGCCTTAATGAGGCTGTTGCTAGGCTGAGCTTTGCAGGTGAATGTCTCTTGTCATTTCAGGTTTTTCCTGCAGTGACAGGCACGTGTGTTTGGGGAGAGCTCAGGTGCAGAGGGGTGGCTGGTTGTTGCTGACAGAACTGCTCTTGTTTTTCAGTCTCCATTTGGTAATAGAATTTGAGATCCAAAAAGACACAGGTAGTTGTTCATTAAAGTCATCTGCTCTCTCTGCCTGTTTATTTCCATTTTTAAAAGGCCACCTTCATAACTCAGAGCAGCCTGCCCTCCTTGTTTTTACCAAAGAGAATTTCAAGCAAGCTTAGTCTTCATCCTCTTTCCAGACTAATAGATCCTCGATTTCAAAACACCATTCTGCACTCTACAGGACACAGGGAAAATTGCAACAGGGGGATCCTCTATAGGAAAAAAGGATTCATGTTTTCCAGAAACATAAATACTCAGCACACAGGTTACAACTTTTGACTTTCCTCAGCTTAGTCCAAGATGGTTTATTGCAAATTTATGATTGCATCTTTAGTACCTAGAGTAGAGTCTTGGCCCCCTTTTTGTTGTTACTTTGGGGGCGTTTTTTTGTTTGGTTTTTTTTTTCCCAGGCAACAGATACTTGCCCACATCTTTTGGTCCTGGCTCTGATTTAAAGTTGTCTTTGCCAGTCAAATTTGGCACTTGCTCATTCCAAGACAACTGAAAGCAAGTCCAGGTGTGGGAAAGCAGATTTGAGTTATGTTGTGCAGTTTGTCTCTGCATGACTTCTGCAAGGGATGCTGGGGAGTCATACTGTCTGATTCCCTCGGTGTCTGCAGTTCTGAATAAAAGAAGGACACCACAGATAGGGAAAGTTTTCATCTTGGATTTTTTTTTGTTTCCTTTCTTTCTAACAATTCCATAGCATGAGGTACTGCTGATTTTAGAATAAAATTGCTCAGATCCTAGGTAATATGAGGACAAGTCTAGATTAAGAAGTAATGCAAATCATGTCCTGCATATGCTTATTAACCTGTGCTTGGGAATCCTGTGAACTGTGCACATGAGCAGAGACAAGCCGTTCATCCTGCATGCATGACTTTTGGAGGAGAGGTTGGCTCAGAGGTGCATGAAAGCACTGGATAAAATGCTTTGGTATGAAAGAGATAATGGTATGAAAGCACTGGATAAAGCAAACAATCCCATCCCTGCCACGTAGCCCTGGGTTTTGCAGTCTGCTTGGTAGAAATTTCCTGAGCCAAAGACTGTGTGCCTATCTCTGTATCCAGCCTTGGATGGATGAATGTGTCCAACTGTTTGAGAAGGTTGATCCATTACTAACTGGTAAACCCTGTAGTGGATGCAATTACTGTTCCACAGCTGAACTATGCTATTCTGTAGGTTTGTTTTACCCCTGTTGCTTGACTGTTCTACTGAATGCTCTTGTGTCTTGGTGAATTCCCTCTTCTGCTTCAGGCTTCCCATGATTTGAGATAGATATGTCAAAGGTCCAATTCTTCTCACCTTATTCTGTGCTTTCATCTTTCCTTTCAGCCCCAGGCACCTGGGAAGAGTCTGGCTCTCCCCACAGTGGAAATATACAGAGAATTTCTCCACGGGAAGAAAGGATTATTCCAAAGAAAGAACAAAATTCAACCCCAAAGTCAAAAGATCACAGTAGTATAGGAGGATAAAACAGAAAAATGGGACATCCTGGCTGGGTTAGGACATGGACAGGTGCCTTTCCAGGAGGCCTCCTGCACCATCAGCTGTTCCCCAAGTATCTCAGGCTCTCCCTGTATGGCAGCAATAGCTACCAGTCTGCACAAAGCCAGCCGCAGGACTGCACCTCTTTTGCCAGCCCTCACAATCTGCTGCCATTCCCAAGGGACCACCCAGCATCATGCCCACCTTCTCAAGGTACTGAGCAGAGCCCCAGCACCAGAGGGTGATATCAAAACCAGATGGGGTACACGGCTGATCCACCTGCAGCTTCCTGCCCCGTGCCAGCTGGGTGAGATCATACCACACAATGCCTGCACCAGCAGTTGGTCAGCGGCAGATGCCTCCTGCAGTCAGGACAGCTTTCTTGGAAAGTGCTTGGTTCTTCCTCTAAAAATACTGCAAGTTAAATTCAGACTGAAGTGGGCAGTTTGTATGGAAAAAAAAAGAGCACTCCTAATTTTGGGCCAAAAATATACATACTTGGTGACACTGTTAAAGGGGGCTTATAAAAAAGAGGGAGAGTGATTTTTACATGGGCAGATAGTGATAGGACAGTTTTAAACTAAAATATGAGATATTTAGATTAGATATTAGGAAGAAATTCTTTACTCAGAGGGTAGTGAAGTACTGGAACGGGTTGTTCTGGGAGGTTTTAAATGCTCCATTCCTGGAAGTATTCAAGGCTGGGTTGGCTGGAGCTCTGAGCAACCTGACCTAGAGGAGGGTTCCCTGCCTGTGGTGTGGGATTTGGAACTAGATGATCTTTAGGGCCCCTTCCAACAAAAACCATTCTATGATTCCACGATTCCATGTGTTGTAATGGCAGGTGTAAGGGAACTTGCCACAGAGAGCAAGCTCCAATAGACGTCTTCCATTAAAGGGCAAATATTTATTTATTTTTATTTTTTTTCTTCAATTCAGCACTAGCTGAGTCCTTACAATATACCAAATTTCATATATTGATTGCAGGGCACTTTGGGTCCCAGCCCATCTCTACTAAGCACATGAGAGAATAAACCTTCAGTTTTCTGCTTTACAGTCTCTCTAAGGAAACTCATAATTCAATCTTCATGTACAGCAAAGTTCTGATGAGATTTAATGGAATTCTAAGTTCTTTTTATGTACATACTGGGAATCAGTGACAAGGCTGTGAAATCATTTGCTGATGGACATTTACAATCCCTCCCCAAAAAATAAAACCAGAACATTTCATGCTTTTTTGATAGAAGACTGATGCTCACTTCAGCAAAAAGTGAATAAATAATACAAGAAGCATATTCTTTATTTCTTTTAGACCTCTTGCAAAGCTTATTATATATATATTTTAAGCATTCCGGTTAATTGTGAAGAAACGTGTACATATCACAAATTTTTAAGCAAGCAGGTATTAACCATAAGGAGGTTAGAGACAGTTCTTGTTCAGCTCTCAGAATCTGTTTTGAGAATGAGCTGAAATGTTTGATCAGCCATGATCAGTATAGCTGGGGAATGCATTTTAGTTAGTATTTTTGCTGGGTGTCCCTCTGTTTCATGCTTTGTAGAACCTACCTCCTGCTAAAGAAATTAGGAGCTTTGAAGGTTTGGTTTTGTTAAAAGAATTTAGGTAATGAAAGAAATTATCAAAGCAGTTCCTCTCTCCTTTGCAGCTAATTTCATGTCGCATAATTGTGTGATGGGGCACAAAAGGCTACGTAACTGCATTTTTCCTGTGCAACAAACATAGGGGTGGAGACAGAGCTCAGACGTGCCACAGATTCTGAGTAAATGGCCTGAATCATGCAAAAATATGAACAGCTGTGCTTAGTTCATTAGATAAAGCTAGATAAATGCATAGATCTCTGCCAGATCCTTGCTGAAGAGGTTCCATCAATATAGATTCATAAATTAACCCTTCTCGTCTGGAGGGGCTGGTTTGCTTCCATTGTAATTTTTTAACTTCAGTGTGCCCTGAAATCACAGCAGCATAAAATCAGCAGAGCAGAATGGTATCCCAAACCTGCTTTGCCCTCATCCCCTTCTTATGAAAGTATATTAATAAGCAATTTGTCTTATCCCTCAAAGCATTCAGGGGCAAAGTATGACATTAGACCAAGAAGGATGGTAAATTACCAAAAGATGCGCACACCTTGTTTGTGAAGATTGAAAAAGATGGTGTTACTTAATGTTATCTTCTAACCTCATGATCTATGTTTAGTGTGCATATTTGAGGCTTTCCATGCCAGATATTTACTAGGTCACTATCTATAATGGCTTTCTTTAACATTAAATTGATCCTCCACCCACATTCTGCATTCTTAATATATTTCATTAGCACTTCCTCTCTAATAATTTCTAGGAAATAAACTGTAATGAGTGATCACCACTTGCTCAAAACTGACTCAGTGAGAGTGAAATTGAGCAGGAATTTTCTTGAAAGTTACTAAGATGTTCAGCATTGGGATTTTTTTCTGACAGGAATATAGTGTTTGAGTGATAGGACAGCAAAAGGTCTATTTGCTGCATGGTCCAAGTGGCAGGCTCTAAGTGAGAAGAGGTGGAAGGTGAAGCTGATGTTAATGAAGCATATCTGGTGGTAATGTGACCCCAGAGCCCATGCTCTTGTCTGACATGACAGTTAAGGGAAATCTTCACCGCCATCCTGCTGCTGAGAGAAGGAGTCACAGAGAGACGGAATCTTTGGTGGGAGCACAGGTGGGGCCCACCTTGCCTGCCTCCACTTTGAGGGATTTGTGGGCTCTTCAGGGCAATGTGGTTCTGCCTGTGCTGAAGACAAAGGACATGACAAGGTCACCCCAGCCCTAATTCACACGTGGATCCCCTGCTGGGACACAGAACTCATATAAGAGCTACCACAGAAGCAGTGTGGATGTCTGGAGGACCAAGACAGTGAGACAGCACTGCAAGAGAGGAAACACAGTTTAACCAACCTTTCTTGGATGACAGTCAGAGAGCAGAGCCCAGACCTCAACCCTGGACAACGAGAGGCAATACCCACGGCACAGGCTGGCCCCACCAGCAATGGCAAGGAAGGAGTTTGCAGCCCCAGAAGAACCACTGAACTTCCTAGCACTGTGGAGCTGGAACAAGTCTTTTTGTCCAAACCTAACTCAGCCCACTAAGAAAAGGTTCAAATATAGGGCAGTGATTGCCTGTGTTGCTTGCATGCTGCTGGGTTTTGTGTCCTCATTCAGGGCTGCCAAGCTAGCCATGTTCCAGAGAGGTGAGATTTGCAGAAAAGCAGGGATTTAACATCACATTAAGAAGCTATTTACTGAAACTATGAGAGGCTGACTGAAACTTGGCATGAAGCAAAACTGACTGCATCTCATCACCTAAATGCTCAGACTAATAATGGTGTTTATCTGTTGAGTACAATGCAAATTTGTAGTGCAGGGGACATCAGAGGCCTCAAGTACAGCGTGTTCTGCAGCAAACTCAAGCTGTTTTCAAAGCTTCCGATTTGTGAAGCAGTTTGCTGAAAATGCAGTGTAATAGTCCTATTAATCAAAGTCTGACAATCTTCTTTTTTTTTTGCTTAGTCTCAAAACTTTCTGCGAAGCATAAACAAAAATATTGAGAATGATACAGGGTCATATTTATTGTAATTACAGTTATTACTTCAATCATCATTACTATTATTATTTCCCTCCACCCAGGATACCAACTAAAACTAAAATATCATATTTGCATGTTATCACCCTCCTCAGTATTTTAGAGGTGCCCATTAATGCTGCTTTTGGAAGGATGCTTATCCCACAATAAAAACAATTTCTAATTGACATCATGCCGCTTTAATATCCCCTCTGGCCTTCTGCCCTCCTGGGATCCCAGTGTGCTGCAAATGATTTTGTGCTCCAGATTTTCTTCAGCTCCTGTCACATTAATCAGTCTCATTTTGGCTCTTCAATCAAATTTCATGACCCACCACACCACATTCTTCCTTCTTTTTTCCATAAAATACAGTGTCTCCTAGTAAGTATTACAAGGCAAGCATCTACCAGGAAAAAAAAAGCACTGTCATTTTGTAGTCTTGCTTTTTAAGTTCTCTCTGATGTGTGGTTCTTAAATCTCTCAAAATCGAACCATCAGCTATACTTTTTCATCACTGTAAGCATTTCAGTATGCTACACAGGCTATCAAAGAGGGAGGTGGGTCCCTCTCTATGTGGTTTTCCAGACCAACATCCAGACAGGATTACCAAAGTAGACACAGAAAATTCAGCAAACTTAATTCCATACCCCAATACCAGCCCAACTGTCCTGTCCCTCTCAAATCTGCCCCCAGGACACACACTGGGGAGATGTATTGCAAACAAGGCCCAAAAGAGAGACCAGTTTCCATGTAATTATCATTTTACAGGCTAGAAAATGTCAAAAATATTTTAGAAATTCCTCCACCTTTCTTTCAGGTATTATTTTTTGGTTTGTTCAATCAAAAATGCCATTTTTCTGTTGTTTTTTTGTTGGTTGGTTTGGGTTTTTTTAAACATATTGCTTCTGACTGAAAAATAAATGCTGATTGATTTCTTTTAACTAATTTCCTCAATAAAGAGACAAAAACAACAATAACAAATAAATAGCAAAAACAGCCCAAAAGTGAGACATCAGTCAATTAGGCTAAAGTATTTCACATTGCAGCCTTCTGACTCGTCTGGTTTCCTTTGATATTTTTGAATTCAATACATTTTCCTCCAACTTGCAAGCTTAAATGATCACATACTGCCCAATGAAATACCCTCTGGAGCAGATGATACTGCAAAGTGCTCAGCACTTAGATAAATAATTTGTGTCTTTCTTCAGGGCAGTACGGACTGTGAATTCCCAAAGAATCTAAACAATTTCCTCATACCCTTCATCATCTTTCAAATGTCATATTTAAAAAATCAAGGACTGATCAGAATTGGTCTCTTCCAACCTTGAAATACCTTTTATGAGTTAGATCTAGTCCATACAATTAGCTAAACCACAGCTTAGGCAATTGCACTTTGTAAACCCCAATTTCTTACAGTCCCAGCTATATCCTCTCTTTTCCATCACCTCCATTACCTCCTTCGCCTCATGAAAGATGAAGGAAAAAGAGAAGTGCAACGCCATCAGTGTCTTTCAGCCTTAAAGTAAGAAGCTGAAATGGTGATTTTTTTTTTTTCTGCAGCAAACATTTCAGAAAGAAATGTCATTTGCAACATTTTGGCTCAGCTTGACTCTAAGCTATGTCTGTTTGTGCCACCAGAGAACAGCAACCTGTGTGGCCCATGCCCCCATGGCCATCAACCATGCTCCTCCAGCGGCAGGCAGCAGAAACTCGAGGTACCTGACAAAAAATTCACATTGTCATTGTGGCATCTCAGGCAAGCACTAACTGACCTCAAGGCAATCTGAAACAACATTTCATCCTCGTTTTCTGACACTTATTTCCTTTTGCCCAAAAAAATAAAGTCTAGATTTTCCCAGGGAAAGTAAAAAGTTCTTTGAAAAATACTGTAAATGTTTACTAATAAACCATAGACAAAAGAAAAAAATTATCTTGAATTCTCAGTAAAGCTACCATGCTGCAATCCCACACTCTGCAAATAGCTAATGATCCCCACAATAAATCAGTGCCTATTTCTTTAAGTGAGCTTTTCATCACCTTTAAACCAAATAGGGTTGGGCATGTATCATTTAAAGAAGGCTTTAAAACACTTGGAGAGTAACATTAAAGAACATTATTTCTTCGGAAAAAAAGGACCTTAATTTTTTAGAATGCAATAGCTACTTCAGTTTTAAATCAGAAGGCTGGCAGGGTTTTAATTGAATATTATTCTGTATGAATTTTCTTTGCTGAAGGAGAGATGGTGTTTTCTATTATGGAAATTGTATGCTATGTATAACATTGTGAGTATGATGAACCAGAGAGAAATTTAATTTTTCCATGGAAAATGTCATTAAAGAAATCATTGCCAGTCTCTCTGAGACATTTTAATATTTTATTAAAAAAAAAATTCTGAGTTTTGCTTACGTTTGATTTCTTTTTTTTTTTTGCAAATACATCTACAGATTAGTGTAGAAACCTGACATTCACAACACACAAAAAATGTTTACAATCCAATTTTCTGTCAAAAATAGTTTAGATGGGATATTTTTCAGTAAATCCTAGTGAAGAAATTTTGACTCTTTGCCTTTCAAGTTATACAACTTATTTGGAGAATATTTTAGTCTATTCACTGCATATTGCATATATGTTTAGGTAACTGTTGAGAAGATTAACAGTACATATTGCAGAAGATAAGTGAGGGAAAACATGTTTATAATTGAATTTTATTACTTTAAAATTGAAAGGGACTTCTTAAAATGAGCATAACATTAAATAGCATAGAATTAAATAACCACAAAAAACAGAAAAATAAGGAAAATTCACTCTGTTGCATTTTCTTCTTGTAATACTATAATTTTTTATTTATTTATTTTGTGTAAAGTGTGCTGTATTTTGGAAATACACATGTGTTTTTCTTTGTTAAATATATTGTTCATGAGGGTGAAAAATAAATTAAGATGTGGGATAACTTTTCATATGAATTGTGAAAAATGTATTCTGTTCACCACATATGTCCAGCAAAAAATGTAACGGAAAGTGACTTATGTCTTGTCCTGCTTTGCTTTGTCTTTTTCCCGCAGGTACAAAAGGAAAGTAATTGTTAGCACAGCTCTGCTAATAAATTCATAACTTCTCCTCTCTCTTACAGGGTAAAAAAAAATAAAATAAAGCAAAATTTTTTCTGCTTCCATTCAAATGACAACAGTCTCAGTGACTTTGATAGGTGCTGACTGGACATTAAATAAATAAATGTGAGCTAATTCATGGGATTTCAAATACCAGATTTGCCAGCAGAACGCTTACTCCTGGGAAGGATTGCTCTGCAAAGTGTATCTGCAGAGCAACGCAGACTAGAAACTAATTACATGTACACACAAGTTCCACACGGCCACCTCCTGCCTTGCCTTGCCACTGGAGCCAACAGGACCTTGCCATGGGCACATTTCCCTTTGCTTGCCCCACACAGAGGGGGTTCTTCACCCTTCACACACACATATTGCCACAGCCGAGCCCAGGGGAGCCCATGTCAGGGGCTGGAGCCAGTGTGCCTAGTGCATGGGAATATCTCCCCTTGAGTCTTTATGTCCAGCTGACCCTCCATAGACAACAGTAAGCTTTGTTGTGAGGCCATGGATATTTTACTCTCTTGACAGAAATATCTCTAAACCAACTGCATGTGTGCAATACTTACCCCATCCTGCTGTAGGCAAGTGGAAGCCACAGCAGACTGTTGTTCACCATCAGTCCTATGGTCATAGTGTCCATGAAAGATACTTTCTATTTTCTGCTCCTCTTCTCCTCACTCTTTCCAAGTGACTCCTGAGCCCCTAAAGTTCCTTCCTACCTCACTTTATGGAAGTGTCCTCTGCTGCAATCATCTGCAGCCGATTTCCTAAATGTTCTTTGGCATTCAGATGCATTCCCGGATGTAAATGTTGATAGCAATCAGCTTTAAATCCACCCTTTGCCTTGGCAGATCATTAGACTGTGAATAAAACATAGAGGAATATACCTGGATTCCTGATCAGCGGTAGGTATGCTGATGACTTTCATGTGAGGCATAAATTGTAAGTGTGACAGGACTCATTACCTATAAATCACTGCTTGGATTGTGGTTAACTTTCTGCGGTAACAAAGATAAAACACACTCTCTCCCTCATTAGCTGAGCACTGACAAAACACTGCAGCAATCTTTCTGCTGCACAGAAAACATCTGCCTGGATTCAACTTCAGGAGACCTCTCACAGATTTACTTCATCCAAGGCATCTCTCCAGATGAAGTCACACATGAGAGAGCAAGGTCTGTGCCCTTCCCTGGCCCCAGGTCAGCCTGGCTACTTTCATACACTCAGCTCCAAAAAGTCCCAAAACCAAAAATCAAGGCTTCCCCCAGCAACAAGTATCTATTAAGTCAGAGGTACCTGACTCACAGCAGGGTGGATTACTCAACTGGATTTTCAAATACATCTTTGTCATCTCCTGTGTTTTTATTTGCTGAAGAGGCTTCAGTTCACACATGCTCTGGAGAAGCTGAACCCATCTGTGCAGTTTTCTCTCTGGTTCCATCACTGTCTCATCTGCAGCAACACATTACCTGTAAATCTCTACAGCACTGGTGACCTGCCTGTTTCTCCTTTCAATTTACCTCTGGTGTCCTCGAAATATTGGACAAAACTTCTTTTATGCTCAGTATGCCAGGACCTCTGCTTTTTATCAGTGTTGTGTTTCCTTTACTGTTTCTCTTACTGTGTGCATGGGCAATAAAATCCTTGGGGCAAGGATTGCGAGTTACAGAGTGCTTCTGTGGCTGTGGGGTGAATGAAGGACTAATCCTTAACTGGAACCCAGAGATGTCATTGTTGTACAAGAATACCTGCACATTTCTGCATGCATGAATTCACACAATTAGGCAACCTGAACACTTCTAAGGGCATTTCTCCCTGAAAATTAATCTTTAGGTGGCCACATCTCAGAAAATCTACACAAAATCAAGAGCAGAGGCTCTTTTAAGGAAAAATAACAGAGGAACTAAAGGACCAAAGAAAGGGCTGAAGAGAGAAGGTTTTGAGGTAAATTCCCTCTGATATAGTATGCTCATGTTGCTGCTGTATCAAAATTCTTTTAGAGTTTGGGGGTTTTTTACACATAATATTGGTTATTAGAAGATTGTAAGGATATAACTGTAGCTAGGCATATAGAGTACAAAAGAACACTGTGCAAATTATAAGTTAAATGTAGCATCCTGTCTTTGAGACCTGGAAAACCCAATGAACTCTTTTTCTGCTGCTGTGCCCTTGTGAGAGGTAGTGACTGGAGAGTAATTTGGAAAATGGAACATAAGTTCTTGTTGGCCTCCAGGTCTGGTAAGTCCCTTTCCTGTCAGAGAAAACCAAGAGCAAGAAAGCATTTACTGAGACCAGGTACAATGAAGGAGGAACAGGGAGGTGAAAGGAGACAAATCACTTCCTGTTTTATCTGGCAGCAGAAAAGTCCTCTGCTGCATACTCAGAAGGTGACAGTTGCTTCCTCCAAATAATCTCATGGAGTTTTACAGTGTATTAATCAGCCTTCACAATACTCCTGGTGGATAAATAGCACTTTTTATGTTTATCATGTGTCTACACACGTTACTGGGTGACACAGAGATTAACTCAGATTCTTACAGCAAATTAGCAACAGTTTTATAAAACCCTTCCTGACATGGAAGGACATATAGCTTCCTTAGTCTTTGCTGATTAACAAACAAAACCTAAGAGCCTTCCTGCTTGGCTGTGTACACTATACTGCTTGGTCCTGAACACAGTTCTTTCCAGAGCCAGTGGTAATGGCCAAGAGTCCTGATTTCCTCGCTCTAAGCAGTAGGATAACCTCTTACCCTTGCTGTGGCTTTCTTCCTCAGTGGCTCTCTCCCTGAGCAGCCCACAGATCATGGAAACTCATAGTAAGTGGTAGATGTCCTCTTGAGAAAGGCCTCAGTTTGGCAGCAGGTGGTCACCATTGCATTTACAATGCTGCTTTCCTTCATTTCTACTAATTAGGAGCCAGATTCTGGGAATTGGCAGCAGCTTCTGAGGTATTCTGAGAACCCATCCCACCCGGTGATGCTTGCCACAGAAAGCAGGAGACATTGCTCCCAATATCAACTGACCTGCTCAGTCTTGCCTGTTTTTGACACTGAGAGTTGGATCCAGGGACCTTATTATGGGTTGCAGCTGTGATGATGTCCCTCCTTCCTTCCTTAATCACACATATTTATCTTGTATTGATGCTGGGATGATTTGTATGCCATGGATTTCTGCTGAATTTCAAGAAGAAATATATTAACACAAAATGAATTGCATTGTGTCTGTTGAGGGTGAGTATTTATTTGTGGTGTGTTGCATTTCTTTTCTGCTGTGCTGTCAGACTGTCTACAGCACAGCAGCACCCAGCACAGCAGGTGAATCACTGCACTTCATTCCACAGCATGATTTATACTTCTCCTGTTTTGGTCATGCTGTTGCTGCCTCTTGTATTTATTGTTCTTTTTTCAGGTATTACACTTAAGATTAGGATCTTGATCCTCCAGGCTCTCACAACTCATTGCACCATTTGGGCCTATAAGGGTAGCAAGTCATTGGATTGGAATGGCTGATTTAGAACTAATTTGTACACAATAGCGTGTTTTACATAGATGCAGAGTAGGCAGCTGTCTACAGTGGCAGATTATTTAGGGCTAGAAGAAGCAAGCATGAAGGAAGGTGACCATCTGGGATACCCAACAACAGCTGTGCAGTGGTGGATGCCCTGAGCCTCATCTTCCTTGAGGGTCTCTGGGTCGTTAGACTACAAGAGCTTGTCTCTGGTGGAAGGTAATACAGTCTTACAGTTCTCCACCTGCCTCTACCACTTCTCAAGGGTTGTGGAGGTTCACTGACCCTCTACAATCTCTCTTCTTCTGGTTGGCAATCCTGCACTGCTTGAGGTGAGTCTGTTAGACATGCTCAGTACCAGTACAGGATGGGAGTAGAGGCAGGTACACTGAGGGGCCAGGCACAGCTCAGGAAGACCTCAACTGTTACAGGAACCAAGCAGGTTTCAGTCACAGCCTCTTTACCTCTTGAGAAGGTCAGATTTCAGGGTAACTGCTCTATTAGAACCTAAAACATTGACTTGTGATGAGAACAAAAGATCTTAATTATCATCTTTGAAGGTTACTCTATACAACTTTGTCTATGCATTAATATACCTTGTTTCTTGTAAATGGCAGTGCATGTTGCAGCTGATGAGAATCTGCTCCAGTATTACATGCCTCCCAAATCCTTCAAGGGTCAGTTTGACCCTTATCAAGTTCTGTTTGACAAAGAACTACATATTGCTGGGGGAATGCAGACTACAAGAATCTTCTTCATCCACTCCAAAGACACTAAATCAGGTCAGCTATAGGAACTGAGCACAAGAACAGGCTTGAATCCATTTTTAAAACACCACAGTTAGTATCCTGGCTACTGGCTGAGTGCAGCCAATACAAGAGGCTTTGTATTGCAAAGAAGTTTTTGAAGGTTATTAAATCCCTAAGTCAAAATAAAACCGTGTAAGTGGGTTCTGCAGGTGAGTCACCTAGAAATTTCTAAACTGCATTATTAATTAACCATATATAATTTCACTTGCTGGGAAAACAGTATTTTGCAAACAATAGAAACCAGAGATATTTGTGGAGTGATGAGTGTCTCTTTTGCTCTGACTATTTACGGAAGCTAGAACAAAGCTCCTTATTACAAAATAAGCAGTAAAGCTGTGTTCCTGAGTCATTTATAGGAGAAAATACTGTGTAGGCACAGAATAATATGCAGTAGTATTTACAAAAAACAAAGCCTTCAAAACTGCTGTAGAGTGCTACAAAGAGGACCATTTTTAACTACCTTCTCAATTCTCATAACTGAAGGAACAGTGTGGCTCACCTTTTTCTTTTCTCATGCAACAAATCCCAGTGAGCAGCCGTTTAATGTCTTTTGCAAGGCAGGATAGAGTTTACATACTAGCACCTATATACCATACCTATGTAGTAACTTGAGTTTTCCAAAGTCCTATAAAAGTTCTCCAAAGGAAATATGGGAATCTTCTTACATTTCTACTGACCTTTCCACAATATTTATTTTTGTTATGCTCCACCTCTGTGTTTAAGAGTATGGTGCCTGTCTTTATCCAGGATGGGTAACCAAAAAGGTTTTACCCAGTCCTACATTTCAGCATGTCATGTTGGTGACATTTCCAACACACATTTTCAACTGATGCATGAATAATCCCAATTAATCTCTAGGGAGAAAAGGAAGGAAAGGGCATCAGATCTGTGCAAAGTGCAAAAGCAGTCAAAACTATCCTGAAACCTTGGAAGGGATAAACATCACTCTCTTCATGACCTTGAAACCTGAGAAATCCCCAATACAACTGAAAATGGATAAGAGACATTTTGCTTTTTAGTCATCCAGAATGTGAAAATCCATTTGACAGGTGTCACAACATCCTGACTGCTGGCTAACCCCCAAGGACCACAGGCAATGAGTTTACTTGGCACCTTGATACTGCAGGTGTCAAACCCAGCCAAAAGGAAACCCCACACCAGTATTCTTGCTCAAGGTCCAATGTGGAGGACAAGCAAGGTTACTGAAGGCAGCAGGGTCCCTGAGTTGTCTCTGCAGTTGGAAAAACTCAGATGGTCACTCTCTGACTACTAAAGGGCGGGTAGGTCAAGCCTGGAAAAAGACAGCTCTAATAGACTTCTTTCACCCTGAGCTTGCTTAAAGGAATTCATCCACTGAGCTTTTCTGGAGTGTCAGTGAAAAACAAAGTAAAATCCAAGTAGTTTTTTAATTTTTTTTTCCCTAGTTCTGGATGACAATAAAAGTGCTGAGAATCCAGAGCTTTCTCATAGGCTGGACATTTTAAATTTTATGCAGGTCCAGCAGTAACACCTGTGTTCAATTTCAAAAGGAGTTCCTGGGAAATAATAACTGTCAGTCATTTTCTTGTCAACTTTTCTATGCTGCCTTGTTCACTGAATGTCCTGTTGAAACTTTTATTCCCCCAGTGTATCTTTCAGTCAACCACTGCCACTGATCTGCCAAGGTATAAAATCAGAAGAAAGGGGAAAAAAAGCTAAATTAGAAAAACAGCAAAGTATGAAAACAAGCTCTGGAAAGAGGTTATTAAAATGGGTTGCTACCCTTCTGATTTTTCCTGAATGCCTGCCATGCTCCCTACATGTCTACATGCCACAGTTTATATGTACAGAGATCTTACATTTGTGGAACTCTCTTGAAATATTTCTAATGAAGGCAACATTTTAACTTGTGTCACTACATATATCCTTTTCCATCATTACCCATTTGTGACCCTGTCTAGTATGCTCCTTTTGGCTGGGGTAGAGTTAATTTTCTTCTCAGCAGTTAGTATGGGGCTGTGTTTTGCATTTGTGCAGAACACAGGGTTGATAATACAGAGATGTTTTTGCTATTGCTGAGCAGAGCCAAGGCCTATTCTGGCTTTTTTAACTGCCACACTGGCAGAGGAAGTCAGGAGGAGTCACAACCAGGACTGCTGACCCAAACTGACCAAAGGGATATTCCAGATCGTATAACACCATGCTCAGTATATAAAGTGTGAGGAAGAAGGAAGAAGAGGAGACATTTGGAGTGATGGCATTTGTTTCTATCTACTCTATAGATGTATGCACAGCTTTTGCTTTCACTATTTAACTGTCTTTATATCAACCCACGAGCTTTGGAGCTTTTACCCTTCTGGTGATCTCCCCAGTGCCTCTGGTGAGGGAGTGAGCAAGCAGTTGTGTATGGCTTGGTTGTTTGATTGTGTTAAACCACAACAGTCGGGAACAAAAAATTACATCTGTAAACTCTTTGTTCTGTAAAGCAGATTGCCTTGACCAAGAATTTCAAAAGCCACTTGACACAACTTCGGGTGTTCATCTTGAGACATTTTGCAGGTTTTCAAGACTCTCCTGGATAAATCTCTCTAAGATATTGGGTGGGGACCCAAAAGTCAATCCTTGTCTGAAACTCCTGATATTTTTCCCTTTGTTTTGGGATTTGGTTACTTCTGAGGCTCTGAGTTGACCCGTAAAGGAGTTACTGTTAGTATTCCAAATACCAGGAATAATGCTTAGAAACACAGATTTTTACTACTTCAGGACAACAAACAAATTAAATGGATTACTGCATTTACTCCCTGCTGCATGTTCTAAAGTCATAAATTTGTACAGTAAAAAATCTCCAGTTTCCTGCTCATGCTGCTTCTTTCTCAGAATAGATTTCCAGACTACTAAGAAATCCTCCCATTTTCACAATTTCTTGCAGAGTTCCCAGCAAACACAGAAGAACTCCCTGCTGGGCTTTGTATTTGCTCACCCTTCAGCTTCATTCCTCCCGAGCACCAGTCACTCTGCATTCCATCATTTTCCATCTCTTTTACTGTTTTCCTTGATTTCCCTCTCACTTACTACAATTTGACCTCTCTGTTTAAAACAAAAAAACAAACAGAACAAAACAAAAACCCCAAACACAAAACCCAACACATTTCACCCCCAAATTGGCTGTGGGTAAGTTTGTGATGGAAGTGAAATAAAGTCCCTCTTTCTGCTTGTAATACATTACACTTTTATCAACACAACCTCAACACAGCATTTTCTTTTTTGTGTGACTCTGTCATTTCCAGTCCATAATTCTTTTTATAAATTTTAGCTCCCCTGTCCTTCTCAGTGACACTGCTGTCTCTTTAGGATGATTATGAACTCAGTAGTAGACTACCAACTACTTAAAAGCCACAAAAAAAGATTTGTTGCACTTTATCTCCAGCCCGGATATGTTGGGGTATCTATTCTTTATTGGCTTTATTTCTCCCTTCTTTTTTTCCCAGCTTCCAGCAGTGGCTTGCAGCAATAGCAATGATAACAATGAAGCAGCTGAAAATGTTGCTGTTATTTTGATTTAATGAGCCCTCTATTCTGTAAAAGAGTCAATACTTCCCAAAAATAACATCAATGCTTCCTGTAAGATGATAAGAGGGAGTGGAAAAGTTTGTGAGAGTAGAAGAGGCTTTTCTTAGTCATTATTCATCCTTTGGAGACTGATGGAAGAACGAAACATGTATGTTGTTTGATGCCTGGTAAACCAAGTGCAGGGCATAAATGATCGTGAAAACTTCTGTGGTAGCAGAATGGGATCTTTTATCTGAAAACAAGGATTTGCACTATTTCTGACATATGAAAAAATGTTTTCACCATAAACAGGACAGAATTGTGTCTCTCCCTTTATACACATGGCCAAGAAAAAAAAATTCTCTGCAAAGAGAGACAGACCACAATAACTATGTGTGTGTCAGAACACATCAGTCAGAGCCCAGGACATGGGGCAACATCCCTCTGTACTTACAGAACATCTGCTGATCATTCAGAGTGAAACAGTTTGAACAGGAATGACAAGGAGTCCAGGGAGATGACCATTTTAGGGGCAGGAAAAAATTCATGAGCAGCAAAAAGCACTACTATGTCCATGCCTAAACTTGCAGGTGTCATTGTAAGCACAGAAAATATTCCCACAAAGAGGAAGAGGGGATAGAGGGAAATCCAAAGGGTCAGGCAAAAGAAAATTATAAATATGGGAGATTTGATGATTTCATAGAATCATAGAACCACCCAGCTTGGAAAAGACTGCAAGATCATTAAGCCCAAGACTAGATCCAACACTGCCATGTTTACTAGACCATGGCACTGAGTGCCACATCCAGTCTCATCTTAAAAACCTCCAGAGATAGTGAATCCACCTCTTCCCTCAGCAGCCCATTCCAATGTCTGATTACTCTCTTCCTAATATCCAATCTAAACCTCCCCTGGCACAGTTTAAGACCGTGCCCTCTTGTCCTTCTGCTGGTTGCCTGGGAGAAGAGACCGACCCCCACCTGGCTACAACCTCCTCTCAGGTAGTTGTAGAGAGCAATGAGGTCTCCCCTGAGCCTTCTCTTCTCCAGGCTAAACAACCCCAGCTCCCTCAGCCTCTCCTCATAGGACTTG
>JAWWES010000171.1:13928559-13945879 GCA_035583135.1 Lophotriccus pileatus
GCCCAGCCTGTAGCGCTGCAGGGGGTTGTTGTGGCCAAAGTGCAGGACCTGGCATTTGGCCTTGTTGAACCTCATCCTGTTGGAATTAGATCATCTCTCCAGCTTGTCCAGGTTCCTCTGAAGAGCCCTCCTGCCTTCCAGCAGATCAACAGTCCCCCCCAACTTGATGTCATGATAATGAAAGACCTGGCTTCTTTATGTGTTCATTCCAAAGCTGAACCTGACTCATCTGTTACCTAGACATAAAGGTCTTCACAGTTTTGTGGATATATTTATATATGATGAAGATGAAAAGCTCTTTCAAAAATACATTCCATCTTGAAAAAAACAAGGTCTAGCACTGAAGAATCCAATGAACCTTTAGTAGTTTTGTTTCATGGCTACCTGCTCTAACAATTAGAAAAACAATTTACTTCTTGTCTGAACTGTAAGGGTGAGCCATGACTCCTGTATCTGATCAGGGACACTCTTTGGTAGTGACAATCTTTTCTGTGGAATTTTTTTTTCAGAAAGATGTGTTTTTCTTCTTCATATTTTTGAAAACTTAAGATTTATAAAGTAGAATTTTAATGAATGCTTTAGAGAACTTGTAGACAAGATAAATAGTCTAAAACAGAATAACTAAATCTTGGAAACGGAAAAAGATGGAAATTATTTATGTGAGAGCAAAGATGCAGGACAAATATAGAAATCATTACTAAAAAAATCATGATCCTCTAAATTAAGATGTCTCCAGCCAACAGAATCAAATATTGGTGTCCTGTGCATGAGTCCTCAATTTCCACCCTTTTTCTGCTAGAGAGAAATGTCATCTGTCCCTATACTTCCAATGAACAGGTGTTTAATATTGTTGTGACTCCTTTCTAGCCTCACTTTACAGTGTCGATGCTGGCACAGGTCTCCCACGGTTCTTGTGCCATCACTGTCTGCCCCATATAGAAACTCACACATGTCCCACTTGGCTCTGGGTTTCTGACTTAAGCAATTGAACCCAGTCCCTGTTTCACATGCAAACACTTACCACTGAATATTTATATCTGGAAGTTCAACCTGGAGATGAATCCCACAGGGACAGGTTTCAGTTATCCAACCGTATGTCTCTAGTGCCACTTGAGACACCCATCAGGGCTGCAGAGATGGCTCAGCACCTACAGCAAAGTCATACTGTTCTGGATACGGGTGCTAAGTCAGGCAGGTGGTACATGGCGTTGCACTGTGCTGTGCAGTGCAGGACTGAAATACCCACAGCACATCCTCTGTGTCCAGGAGATAATTCCAGTTATTTTTATTAATCAGGTTCTTGATTAGAGATCTCTGTTATACTGAGTCAGAGAGACAAAGCTTATGATTCTGAATTCATAACCTTTGGTTTTGTCACAGGTGCTGCAGTAGCTCAAAACAAAGCCAGATTAATATGCAGAAATCTCTAAGAGCATTTATCCTCACTGTTGATTACACTTAAAAAACTTTCCATCATGTCACTTAATTCCCCCCTGCCTCCTTCAGACTCATAAATTAGAATGTCACCTACAAGAACACCCTTCAGAAACTTTCCTTCAGAAACAGTCAGGAACAGAGTCATCATTCTTGGAAAAGAAAAATCAGAAGAGTGCAGCATCCAAGCCTCATCTATGTTTGCTATGATTAGGAATGGGAATCAACAGCTTAATGACTTGAAAAGTATTTATTGAAATTGTGGTTTGTCAAAATATTTAGCTGTGCTCCCAGTCTAACTAGTAAAGCATTATAGAAGTTTGGTTCATTGCTTGTCCAGGCAATACTAACCCTTTATCCTAACAAACACAGATACTAAAATCAACATGCAAGTAGTAAATGAGCCACAAGAGCTCTGAACAAGTTAGTTTGACACCAAAATTTGTAATCATATGGAGCCTTACATAAGCAAGGTGATTTTATTCCTCAGTAGCTTTTCAATTTTTCTTCTTTGTTTATAACCATCTCAGTCCCTGTGCAGTGTGTACATTGCCATAGAACAACCTACCACATGGTACCATCCCAAGCCAGAGCTCCTATAGTACAGGCATTCATGTCTATTAAAGTCAAATGCTAAATTTTCACTGATGCCTATATTTATGGCTTTTGTATCCAGGTTTTTCTATGCTTCTTTATCTGCCAGAGAGGGATGCTTTCTGAGATCCTCTTAGTGCAGCATATTCCCACTTGAATCCCTGCTTATTACCTTGTCTGGCTGTCCAATTTGTGCTTTTCTAAAGCATTCATCTCTAGCAGCATCAGTTACTCTGGAAATCATTAGAAATGGAACAGAAATCTAGGAGGTTTTTGACTTTTAAAAGCAATCCTCCCCTTCACAGTGAATGAGGTGATGACGACCATTGGGCTCAAAGCCATGCAAGAGCAGAGTTAATCTTTTGCACCATGAGTCTATGTCAGATACGAGTGACCTTTATGGAAGCAGAAACACATGGAATATATGACCTAAGAGGAAAGATTGAAAGAATTAGCATTGTTTAGTCTAAAAGAGAGTAATGAGATACATGAAAAAAGAATTCAAATACCTAAAAATTAACTTCAGTGGGCCATTTATTCCCCAGAAGCCACTTGAGATACAACAGGTAGCATTAAGTATGAAGGGTAGCAAGGGAGGTTTAGATGGGGTATTTGGCAAATCTTTCTCAATGTAAGGCTAGGGAAGCACTGGGAAGAGGTAGAAGACTGTGCAAGGCTTCCTGTCCCACCTGTCAGACAAGCATTTCTTGGTTCTGGTTCTTGTTTCTGGTTCAGGTCAAGCTGTTATTGCTCAGGGGCAGCAGACAGGACTGAATGACTACGGAAAAGCTTTTTCAATAGTGTCTTCTAGATTTCTAGGATGACACAGTGTGAAAGAGGGGAGGAAGGGGTGGCACATCTATAACATGGATATCCATATGAAACCTCTGATCCAGCTGCTTCTATGGAGAAAACCGAGACTGTCTACATGCACCTACTTGTTATTCTTCTCTCTGGATGAACAGAACACAGGTGTCTCTGAGATCAGGATCCACAGACAAAAGTCACTGACTTGGACCTTGGTAATTTTTGAAATCTAGTGGCAGACCTTTCTAAGTTAGGTGTTATATTTGAACACTGGTAACAAAGAAATGGGCATACTGAGCATATAAATATATATCATAGTGGGGAGGATATGTCTCTAAAGACAATGTCATCTTTTTGTGATGCAATGTACTTCTTAGTGCCCTTGCATTTTGCCATGCAGCTGGAAGATGTGATCCTGGCCAGCAAACTGCTAAATGTTGGCAAATTCACAGCACAATACAAGCTCTGCCTCAGCAAGTGTTTCATGTTATCTAGCTTTATCTTTCTTGTTGAACCTCCTTTGTAAATAGAGAGGAGTAGAAAATAGATTCCCTGTCACATAGCCAAATCCAGTTCCTGTCACCTTCCAGCTGGATTCCCCCTTGGAAAAACAGGAAGCAAACTTTTATCATTGAAATTGCTGAGTTGGGTCCAAACCAAGCTGGTGCCCTGGTGACATTTGAGTAGCAGAGATATTTTTTTGTTGTTTTCAAGTATGACTTTGAAGCAGCAAGTTTCAGTGCTCCACATCTCTTATTGATCTTGGCTGCTGAATGTTTTATGACAGGGAGTCGCCCTGCATGAATTCGGAATAGGAGATCAATAGGCTGCTTAAGATGTCGTGCTGTGTTTATATGACTGGCACACTACCTTTCCATCACCACCACTGCTCCCAGCCCTTTTCCTTCAACATCCCATTCCAGCCCTGGACTTTTTTCTAGGTGTATCCCTCCAAAGGTCTCCTCTGATGTGCTATTACTTTTCTAATGTACATCCTAATGGATTGGACACTCAATTGGCCTGTAACTTGTCTTTTTATCAACATAATTAGCATCAAGACACATTCTATAGGAAGGAAAAAAGCCTGCTTTCCTTGCATCCTCAAAGTTTCCATTCCAAGGATGGACTCCTAGAAAAAAATTATTTCTCATAAGGAGTACATTATGTCTTATTTTCTTTCCAAGGAAATACAGGTTTATCCTCATCCTTATTTGGGGACATTCTTAAGGATTTCACTAGACTAGAGTGCTCTAAACCAAATGCTCTTTTGAGCTCATGGAGACAGCTGTGCTGCTTCTCAGATTTCATTCTCCCAGTTTTTCTGGGTCTGGGAACAAAGGAGTTGTTCCCAAAGAAACACAAACAACCAGAGAGGTAACCAGAGGTTACAACCAAGATTGTAACCCAACCAGTGGAAGGAATAGCTTCCTCCTCTAAGAATCTGAGATCTAATTTCCTTGGGCCTACCTCCCCACCTCTGAGCTCAGAAGATAATGCAATGACATGAAAGGAGCACCAGTGGTGAGATGGAAACCCTTTCACTGAGATCTGGACACAGATCAACACACTGCATAAAAGCAGCACAACACATGTTCAGTACTTGATGCAGCTCACTGCATTGTTCCCCACAACAAAACAATGCTGGCCCCGCAACTTGCTGGGCCATGCCACAGCTCTAAGGAGGCAGAAGGCAGAGGCTGCTGTCCCTCCTGGGGGTCTGGGATAAGCATAGTACCTTCCTGAGCCCTCCCAGTGGTGAGGCGATCTGTAAAGCCACATTTCCCAGGCTTCCCAGCATCACTTTGTCCCAGCTTTGCCATTTCTAATTTTCATGAGCAAGCTCAGTGGCACTCCTTCATCCATCAGGGAGGGAAGTTGTAATTCTGTGTTACTGCCTTCAGGAAGTTCAGGTTCTGGAATTACCCATCAGATTAGATTTCAAGGGAGAAACAGAACTCCCACCACTGAACTCTTCTATCCTCTCCCTCTTTCTCAGAAGGATAAATTTTGATTCAAAAGCAATATTTGAATTTATGAGCAGTGAATAAATATCCTGATGAATATTCTAACAAACTCTTTAAGAAGCATTGGCTCAAAAAATCTTATTCTGTTCTGTGCCTTACAGTTACAGTGGAGAAGGGACTAAGCACAGAGCTCAGTTCCTATCCCAAGTGACTGACCAGGGTTTATAGGCTATGGTACCGACTATAGCAACCAAGAAGTCATTTTAGTGACTTCTTTGTTAATTAGCTCCTTTCAATTAATAATTATAAAATTAAAAAAGAATAGCACCACACAAACCTCAGGAAGAAGAAATCTGTCAGGCAAGCAAGTCAGAAGAGAATACACATCTAAGTATATCTGTTCTGCTCCATTTCTGAGAGTAATAATTAGTCATCAGTCATTAACAGCAGCTGCAGACTCCCTCCTTCTCTCTGTTGTCACTTTTCCATTTTCGCTTTCCAAGAAGGAGACAGAGTAAGGAGGAGAGACAGTTCCAGATAATTCTTACAGGACATATTTTTACTTTCCCATGAGTAGCTTATGAAAGCTTTGATATTATAGATTATGGTATAACTATTATACTGACATGGAACAGCATGATACAAGAGACACATGTGGTCATTTTCAGATCTTTCTCCAAAACATGTTTGAATTTAATTTTTCAGGCAGGCTGTATAATAGATTGGAAAATGTGATCAGTCTTATGTTCAAAGTAGAACCAGAACTGAAATCAACATTTTTTGCTGTCAAAGTGAACCCAATATTTGCCCTTTATGAAAAATGTTGACTTTCTCTAGAATTCCTTTTAATTAAAAGTGTCTCAAGCTTTCCACACAGTAAAAATTACAAAATTTTGGTTATTGTCTTTATGACTGCCAAAAAGTGATAATGTGTTCTAGGGGACACTGTTTCATCAGGAAAGTTGGACTAAATGATCTCCAGTGCTCCCTTCCAACCTTACCCATTCTATGGTTCTGTGATACCGTGAATTTTGAGGTTTTCAATTGGGAAAATTAAAACAACGCTTGGATAATAATGTAAAAAATACAAAATATAAAATATATAAAAAATATAATAACTCTTTAAAATCACTGTCTTTCAACCTTTCACACACTACAATATAATATTTCCATACAGTTTTATTTAATGTCTTTTAATTATCAGTAATCTCAATAGTATACTTTTTTTATTAGCCATTTCTGGCCTATCAAGAAGTGGATGACTGGGCCCTGGAGAAATTCCAGGGGCAGAACAAGGATGGGCCTGTTGTTCCGAAGGGTGGGAGATGACTGCAAGGAAAGGCAATGTGGAAAATGTTTCTCAAGAAAGAGTAAGAGCTGGGACTGTGGACAACATCTATCCCTCTCTGAATGTGAGAGATCTGCCAAGGACCTGTTCCTTCAGTTGTGATGAAGGACCAGAATCCTCCCGAACTTCCACAGTAATTCCAGACCCTGGTGAGGTGGAGCAGGGAAGGCAACAGAGGTTTTCAGGAGAGACTTTAAGAGATGGCTAAAAGCCTTCAGCTGCACATCAAAAGCTGCAAACACACCATTTACTTAACCAGGAAGAGATGTTGTATCAGACAATATTTTGGGTGACAAAACAGAGTAGCCAGGTATTTGCCAGGCAAGGAAATTAGTAAAGGTTGACCCCAAAACAAAGACTGCATTACTTGCATATAGCCTTACTTATATTACATAAACTGAAAACTGAACTAGGTTGAGGCATTTTGAAGAATGCAGCAAGTAGATGGAAACAAACTTTAGAAAGCTTCTGATTGAATGGAAGTACTCATTCTGCATAGTCCCTAAAAATGCCAGGAGTCTATGAGTGACTATGTGATTAGTGGAGCAGAAAAATAGTAAAAAAACAATAATGTTGGGCCTAGAAAATCAAGGAACAGCACTACACCAAGATACAATAGCAGTAAATGAGAAACAGCACAATAACCCAAACTCTTCTAGGGATGCATTCAATCTAATCAGATCTCACTTGCATCTTGCATATTCATAGCAGATATTGACTTAATTAAACATCATCGGTAGTTACTGAGAAGGAAATCACACATTTGTTGACTGCTGATGTAGTGTGTGCCTATAGCTGTGATTTGCTGTGGTGATAAATATTTCTTATAACATAAGAGTTGCCATGTCCATCTCATTTACAAATCAAGGGCTGAGTGTGAAAAGTGTTTCCTCAGTTGCCTGGCCCAGCTGGTGAGAAGCAGCAGCCCTTGGCACAGAACAGCCATGGCTTCAGGAGAAATGACTATGGTGACTTCACTCGAAACATCCCGCTCCCATGAACCCCTACTTGAGCATTAAATTGAAGTTAAGGCATTGAACTTGAGTGCAGACTAATAGATCAGCACGGCTGGATTATAATAGAAACAAACTAAGGATCACAGAGCCAGTTATGAGTCTTGTACCTTGGTGCTAAACTAAAATCCACATGTGTTTCTCAAAGATGAGATCTGCCACTTTTCATGAGGACACCTAGAGAGAATCATTCCAAAGGCCAAATACCTTTCCCAGGACTGGAAAAGTGGAAAGAGGAGATTATGTGAAGATAAATACATGGCATTTTCATGCCCTTTTACTAAAGTGTATTTTTTTTTTTTTTTAGGAAGGCAGGTGAACTGGTCTTGAGAATTGAAGGAGGACCTACACTGGAGGACCAGATATTCTGAGAGATTTCAGTGATCTCAGCCTGCCTTTCCATTTTGTTACAGTAATCATGCTGATGTCCTACATATGCTTTGTAAAACTACTCATCTCCTCTGAAAAAACTTTGTACTTAAAGTTCTTTACATGACTTGACTGTCCATTTCTGTAATAGACATAGGAATACATTGGTAAGCATCAGATAAAGTATAGGAGCATCCTTGAGACTCTCCCTTGGATTTTTCTGCTCCTCAAGTAATTACCTTTTGCTTGCACGGATGTTTTAAGCTTAGTGTAATCCAAGCTGATGGAAACTGGCAGAGAGAACACAAAAGAGACCCCCCAGATGGAGAAGCATAAACCAAGCACGAACTCCACACATTTCTCATTGGATGTTAATTGTCCTCATTGCCATACGATGTTTACTGAGCTGGCTGACTGATTCTCAAGTGAAATCTTTTAAAGCTCTTCTTTAGAAAGGAGCTAAACTGTCTCCTGCTGGGTATAATCCTAACAGAGACTGAGCAATCCTTCTCTACAAAGAGATTTGACCAATCTCCCTCCCAGAGATAGGGATGGTCTGACACAAAAATTCTGCTCTCCCACACAGAGATGTTTTGATAATCCTTGATATTGCTCTGAGGCTCTAAATCCTTCTGCTTTTTAATCTCTCTTCAGGGGCTTTCTCCAGATCCTCTGAATATAAAGAGCTGTTGATGTATTTAGGCAAATATTTATAATGTCACACTTTACAGCAGGGCTGAGACTTCCCAAATTGTCTCTTTGAGATGAATGACCAGTATCTATAACTGTTAATGGAAATCAATTGCTTCAATACCCTATAGAACTTCACAAATAATCCCTGCAGTCCATTGACTTGTAAGAGTTACCAGCTTTTTTTCTTTCTCTGCCTATCAGTTAGAATCTCAAGCAAATGTAAGTCATGGAACATATGTCTTTCCACCACAAAATAGTTTTGAAATGCTATACAAAATTTCTACCCATGCAGAAATATGCCTACTTCAGTGAATTTTCAATTTTTCTTTCAAAATATTTTTGTATTTGCCAAAAGGATAGTAGTAAGTGATGGAAGTAAACAGTGGAGTTCCACAAAGATCTGTACTAGTAAAAGCTCTGTGCTGATAAACATATTCACAAATTGTGTAGTAGAGGAGACAAACATGTCTCAACAACATGTTTCAATGTTTCCACTGGAAAAAGAATTATATTCAAGACTACTGAAGACTAGTTAGTCCTCTTGTTATTAACCTGGGTCTGGTTCTTCATTTTTCTTATTCAATATTTTTTCCAACAGTACTCTGAATGGCCCGGGATATAGCTCAGTTCAGCTTCAGTTGAGTGAGTAGAGTGCACAAGTGCATAACACAATCACTGCAGAGAGGCTTGAGAAGAGTTCATATGAAGCTTTATTTTTAACACCAAAAGTGGCAGCAAATTCAATTGGTGAACTTCAAAAAGGAGAGAAAAAATCAGGCTGTGATTTAAAGAAATGTCAAAGTGAATATTTTCCAACCCAGCAGATTTCTTGCTTGAGCATGAAACCCCAATATGGTAATAACTAGTTAATAGGTGAAACAGACTTTACTTGTGCTTGATCTGTGTTTACCACATAGAAGAGATTATAGACAGATTAATGTGCTAAGTTGTCCATCAGCTTTATGTTCATTTTAGGATGTGTGAGGGTTCACTATAGATGGTCAATTAATCTAGTCCTGGGTGTAAGGTTGGACTTTAAGTTAATAAGTTTATGTACCCTAAATCTTCCTCCAAGGCTCAACGATCTGAGGTTCACAATGTCCACGTACAAGAGCATTCCCCTCCAGAATTTTACACCTTCAGACTTTCAGCCCTGGTATTACCTCCTACCTTATCTAAGATTGTGACCATAATTTGGAATAGCATTGCCTATTTTTAGACTACAATGTGTGTTACTAAAATGGTTTGTACAACCTGACTGTCACATACAGTGGAGGAGAATCACATAAAAAGTCTCATTAAGTCCTCCAACCACTCCACTCCCACACTATTTGGTAACAAGCAATTTAGGTAAAATGCCTTTGTGAAAGTTTTTGCTCAGCACCATGTCATCCCTTATGAGGCAACCAACTTTTGTTCCCTGGAAGTCAGACATAATTTAGCAGAAGGGCTATTTATCTCTTAATCTAAATTCTTTTCAGCTCTTCCTTAGTACAATACTCCTTTTATCATGTCTTTTCTGTACTTAAAACTGAAAATTCAAAAAGCAGAGAGTTCTGTTTTAACTTGCATATCGCATTTGCCACAGACAAGCAGAGATGATAAGATATTCTGAAAATTTTTAGTTTTGAATGTTGATGAGTCTTTGACATTCAACATGAGAAGGATCTTCCAAACCACCTGAGAAGGATCTTTCAAACTACCATGTCTTTTGTTAAATTTCTTTTTTTTTGTTTTGTCTTTGTTGCTGTTTATTTGATAACTGCTCCCCACCAAAAAAAAAAAAAAAAAAAAAAAAAAAAAAAAAAAAAAAAAAGGAAGAAGTGAATGAACTGTAATAAAAATACAAAATTGGGTTCAGATGACTTGAGAAAAATTGCTGTGCAGTCCCAGGAAAAAGTAGCTACATTCTATATCCTAGGACGCCTATGTAATACCCCTAAAACTGGTAGGATAGTTTAGTTTAGAATTATTAATTCACAATGTGGCTTTGATTTAAACTTAATTAAGTTAATCCAAACAATTAATCCAAAATAATTAATCCAAACAATTTTATTATTGCACCATCATAAAACTAGAAAAATTAATTGGTTTTACACTCACATAACTGAGATGAAGACTTATCTCCCTATAGCTATTACCATCAGATAACACTCCTCTTCCTCAGCTCTTCTTGTAGTCTGCTTTAAATTCGATTAGTGAGCAAAAATATCCAGGCTGCTTGCACCAACATGAACGGAGGTTTTGCCCCGGTGAACTTTGCAGTGCAATGGTGGAAGCCCCCCCTCCCCTCCCCTCCCTTCTCCTTCCCTTTCCTCCTCCGCCCTCTCCTCAGAATGAAAGGCAGAAATGAAAAGCAGCTCCAAAGAAAGAAGAATTCTCTCCACGGCTGTTGGAACAAGACAAGAAGTAGCCAGACTAAACTGCAGCAAGGGGATCATGCTAGGCATAAAAAAAACTATTCTAACATTAAGGACAACGAAGAATTGGTCTTGATTGCCTGAGGTTTGCAGCATCAGAGGTCTTTTTTAAGACAAAGAGAGGCAGTCAATGGGGAATGAAGTTTAAACAGAAAAGTCCTGCATGGGAAGCAGAAGGATGAATAAATAGTTTGACGATCAGGAGCCCCTTCTGATTCTCTTGATTCTGCAACTTTTCTGACCCCAGGTTTTGACCTTCAGGTTTTATACTTTTGTACTTTTTTTTTAAACTTTGTGGCTGTGGGTATGCTCACAGCTGTACATCACAGCGCCATGAGCTCCAAAATATGCAGCATTTCCAGGCTTTATAAATCTGGCTGCTCTTCACAGTCACAGGATGACTTTGTGGACCAGTATGTGCTGGATTTATTTGAATCTGAGATAATTTTTCAAGCAATCATGAGTCTCCATGTCAGAGTCCTGACCTGGAAAATCTCTAGAGCATGACATCAGCAGTTATCTGTCTATAATATTTTATTTTACACAGTAATATAAAAATCTGTCAAATTTCTATGGGAGGTAGCTCTCAATATATGGAAACTGGTTCAATCATGAAATAAGGAGAAGCACACTTTTAAGAACAATATTTACATAATTGGTCAGAAGAAAGCAAACAATCCCTAGACATGATAGACAGTTCTGATCTGAAGCTAAACCAGCTGCAAAGGGTCGTGTCACTGCTCAGGGAGTTTTATGCCTCTGTATTTATTTCTCTATTTACAGGATAAGTGAACTGGCAGCCATTCTAGAAGGCTTCTTTTTCCCATCTCTACATGCATATGCTGTGAATAAATGAAATATTTTCTGTTGCCATGACTACTGAGCCTGTTTTATATTTGTCCTCCCTTTTGCATTCCCAATCAAGAAATTCTGCTAACCAATTAAATACTGAATAATAAAGGGGAAAGTATGAAGACAAGTGTTTCATGTGTCCTCATCTCTAGCCCATTTGAATGCTGACTGGCTACCACGAAGAGGATTTTCAAGTCTAGAGGTTTCTAACTTTACTAATAAAAAAAAACACACAGAGATTTCAGAGCAGCAGGATGTGTACAGGGCTTTTGATGCATGATACCATCTTAGTCAGCATGAAAAGTACCTGGAGGGGTGCAGCAATTCCAAGCAGTTTTAACTCTTGCATTCAGACAATCTTGAATTGTCACACTTTTCCCATCTCCCTGGCTCGAGCTCATTATGTAAATCAGCTCCCTTCAGAATGGATCAGGCCTCTATATATTTGTTTGAGTCACTAGCTGTCAAACTCTGACAAGACTGAGCATTAATAATTTGAATCACAAAATTCTGCTTTTCATCTGGGTAACTTAGCTAGCCAAGAAAGTATGATTTAAATGTTTTTTAATCAAATACGCAGACAAATTCAGTAATAAATTTACACTGAAGAAGTTCATTCAAAGAGAACACTTCTGAAATGTTTAAAACACACCTATTAGCATCAATGTGTTTTTCAGAATAATGCTGACCAATGCATTTTAAGATATACCTCATGTTATATATATACTTTATATACCTTGTAAGACATATCTCATGAAGTACTTGAAAGTCACTTTGTGTGTTGGCAGTGGATGCCAGAGTAAACCATAGGAGCTGGAGAAAACCAATATAAAATGACAAGGAATTATCCCCAAATGTTGTGCCTTCCACATTCTTCTCCAGTCTCTGATACAGAAGTAGGATTCCCATAATGCAGAAGTCCTTGCACTGTGTTTTACTTACCTGAACATTATTCCAGAGACAAGTCTACCAATACAGCAGCAAAATTCATCCTCAAGTTTCTGTGGTGAAATGTGTTTTTTTACTGCCGCAGCTGACTCATGCAGGCATAATCAAGCCCTAAAGCAGTTAAGCTACTTTGGCCTTTGTAAGGCAGTTTAAGAGACAGATCCATTTCAGCACAATTCAAACAGGACAAAGAAAAGCTTTTATTATCCTGATTTATTGAGTTTTTCCATTTTTCTTTTATTTAAGTCCAATGTCTTGCATTCAATTTAATGACAATGATTCTGTAAGGCACTAAAACATCCTATGACTATTACAGGAACATTTATTGAGGTCTAATAAGAGACAAATCAACTTTTCATTTAAGCACCTCAAAAAAACCCACAAGCAATAAATGGCTGATTATATATTTAATGATACTGTAACTTATACTGTACCAACAGAAAAAGCTTTTGCATTTCCAATTTAACACTATTGCATGTCATTATCATCAGGGAAAATGTTTATTATTATTCTAATTGGAAGAAGCAAGTTAAAATCCATCTTCATTTAAAAGCAAATAATGCTGTTCAAATGCTTAATAATTATATATAACTCAGGGACTTTTCTGGGAATGCTGATGTTATTAAAGAGGTCTGTTTCTGAGCATGGCTATAACACAGGACCAGAGGATGTCATTGGAAGGCACTGCAGGACTCATTTCAGAAAAGGACATTCTAATAGGAAACGTGTTATGGCCCAAATTCTTACTTCAGACATGTATATATTTGTTTTACAGAAAAAAAGCATTCAAACAATATTCCCAATGGTAGAATATAAATTTTATCCCTAATCTTAGAAAAACTACATTTTCATAGTGTCTCCCTTTTCAAGGAGACTGTCTTCTTGCGTTCTCCTTCTAATGCTATGTTCCATATTTTTTTTTATTTCTCCACTGTAAAACTTTTTTAAACTTGGCAAACAAGACAAAGTCACAAAACTTCATTTTGCTAATCTGTGAAAAGTTGTAGAGACCAAGGAAGACAACAATAGAAATAAACCTTTATAGTTTATTCAATTGTGAAGGAAAGAAACAAATTCTCAAATTATTTCAATCTCTGTCCCCTAAAAGAAAGGAAAATTGAAAACATTTGCAGGGGAAGTTAAAGTTTTGAGAGAAAACCTTTCATTTTGTAACTCAAAAAGTGAGGCACAAAGAGATTTAGTATCAGGCAGCAAAAGTGACAGCAAGAAGATGCACTTTTAAATCCTATTCTGTTGTCTTTTCTTCATTCTGACACTAAGTGATTAACATGTCTTATTTTAGAGGACATAGGACCATTTCTCTGTATTCTGTTTCTAGATCAGTTTGTCCCTACAATTATGTCAAGTCCAATGCCCTGCAATTCCAGGAACCACTGCAATAGAAGTTTCATCCGGAAGTGTCTTTCAGGCATCCCTTCATAAACATCCCCTGGCATCTCATGGCAGACTAAACTTTTAGAAAAAGATCAAAAGCCACAATTACTGAGCAATATAGGAAAGGAAGAAAGGTATAGTCTATTCTATTGTCTTATTAAGCAGACCCAGGGCTTTTTGATGTCCATCACAGTGTTGCCCAGGACACGGAAACAATTTCCAGTGCTGAGGTCCTTCTGTGGATTCAAATCCCATGAAGGATTCTCCTGGGGAAGGACATCCAGCTCGGGTCTAAGGAATCTCTAAACATTTTAACTTTTCATGTCCGATGTTATTTCATACAACTGTGCTTTGCTTGCGAAGATACTTAAATGGACAGGCACGGTGATGGCAGCCACTCATTGTAAATGGCAGAGATATGACTGTCTGTGGCAATCTACTCTGTGGTATCATGATGGCAACAGTTAACCCATTACTGTTTCTGGTTTGCAATTCTTGCTTTTGCTCTCTTCATTCCTTTTCATTTCCAAGAAAGTTCAGCGTTGATTTATTTTATATAAACTGCAACTGCCTCTAAGGAAAGGTAGACCTTTGGGTATGATTCACTGACAAGCTTATTTTCTTTCCTAAGAATTGATTTAACTATCAACGCAAAGGCTAAGACAGTTATTGAACCAGTTAAATGATTTAAAAATAGGAGACCGAGTGTTTGATCCATCAACAAGCATCAGCACTGAGATTAAACCATCAAAAACGCAAGGACTTCAATTTTTTTTTTTTATTTTTTTTTTTGTAAAGCCCATGTGAAGTTGTTTACACTTGAGACAAAGATTAAAGATGCTGTAAAATTTACTGTCCCTGCACTTAACTAGGGAATGTGGCAGAGTGGAATCTTGGCGTGAACGCTGCCACTTCTGACACACTGTTTGCTTGAGAGTATGAAATACGTTCAGACAGTGCAGTACTATTTGTAAAGCTTATTGGGAAGGATATCAAATCATTCTGTTGTTTATTCAGTGAAGCTTAAGCACATCACCCTTGAGGTTATTCTGTGTCTTGCTTACACATCTTGACTTTCCTACACCTTTCTTTTGCAGAATGTTTCTCTTATAAAAGACTAGCATCTACCTCCATGTTCAAACAACTTTGCACCATTTCACTGTTGAGTAATGTAAATTATTCAATTCACAGTTAAGATTCAAAGCCATAAACGTGGAGATTTATAGTTTTCTACAGTCCACATTTGTTGCTGAAAGACGTGTTTAGAGAGTCTAGGGAGAATAAACAGGCAGTGGTCCATGTGATTCCTGCTGTCCTGATGATCATATTTTATGTCAACCTCCTATACTGTCCTGTTTCATTTCTGTCACTCACCTGTTGCATTCTCTTTGTCTGTCAGGTTGAAAACTTACAGGACCAAAAAATTTTTGTTTGATCGTTTTGTATCATAATCAAGTCACTAACAGCATCAACTTGTACATATGCATTTGCTGCAGATGAAGGGCAAAGATATTATTATCTTTTCCTAAGCATGGTCTAAACTGTCAGGAATTACAGTTGATTTAGAAAGCCTGGTATCTAAATGTGTTTATAGCCTATTTTAAAAGACCCTGATCACCAAAAGAAGGAAAGACTGAGTATTTCTTGGGTTAAAAAAGGAAAAGAGAGAGAATTTCAGAGACTGGATGGCTAAATGTTTTAGTGCTTTGAAAATAATGCATATAAAAGTATGTCTGTTCCAGAAATTTCAAGCTTGAGCCCTACCTACCTTACTTCAGAATAATCCTCTTTTCCACACAGAGCATTACAACAAAACTAAAATGCAATCAACAGAAAGCATTTAATGTGAAAGATGGTGCATTACAATACATAGTACACTAGAGCAAATTCAAATATTAATTTGAAGGTGATCCTATTAGCGTCTGGTGAGGGTGTGTTTCTCTATATATACTTATATATACTGCCTTACTTCCCAGAGCTGGTATACCCTCTATTGATGAGATGACAGAAACACCAGCCCTGGCTTGATTTCAGATAACCACATCCGCTTCTCGTAAAACACATAATTAACTAAGGAGGGAATACTTCTTAATTAAAGCTGGCTGAAATTAATCAAACATTGGTTTACAGGGTTTGCAGGGTACTCCTGCTCTAACCTCCTTTCTTGCTCAGAGGAAGCTCAGCTGGTTGTTCAAATACTCTCCTTTTGCAGCTGTAAAATGAATGGCAGGCAAAATGGTTTAGCAGAACTGATTGAAAATAAAAGTCATAGAATCACAGAAACATTTAGTTTGGAAAAGAACTTCAAGTCCAGTCATAAACCTGACACTATCAAGTCCATCACTAAAGCATGTCCCTACGCAGCCCATCTATATGTGTTTCAAATACCTCCAAAGATGCTGAATCAACCATTTCCCCAGGGAGCCTGTTCCAGTATTTGACAACTCCTTTTGTGAAGACTTTTTCCGTAATACTTAATCAAAATCTCCCATGATGCAACTGGAAGCCATTTCATCTTGTCCTGGCACTTGCTACTTGGGAAAAGAGACCAACCTCCATCTGGCTACGTCCTCCTTTCAGGCAGTTGTAGAGAGTGATAAGGTCTCCCCTGAGTCTCCTTTTCTCCAGGCTAAACACCTGTGCTAGATTAATTGTTGGAGCTGATGATCTTAAAAATCTTTTCCAACCTAAAGAATTATATAATTCCATTAAATCCCAGGGAACTTTTATGAAAGATAATAAATCTAGAATATGCAACACCTGAGTCATGCAGGGGACGAGGATGGAAACAGAGAGGTTTGGCTTCATTACTAGCACTTAAAGCTGAAATTCATCAGGATGGCCTCGTTTTCTCTTCAGCCCACCACCAGAGTCCCCCATGCACTGGTGTCATGGTCATGGGACAGAGGTGCTCACCTGCCTACCACAGTCAGCATGGTTTCATTTTACGATCTGGGTTGACTTACTCTCTGAGTCCTTCTCCTCAGTAAAGAGCAAGCAAGGAAGAGACAGTAGAATCCATGATCAATACTACATTTTAAGTATTAAGGATTATTCTGACCTCTTCTTTTCTTTCTAAAACTATATCAGAAACAATCCCAAAAGCTGTTTCTCCAAAAGGACCAAACTCTGGGCTTTTCCGCTCAGTAGATGCAGATGCTCCTGTGGGAGTCCCATTGCAGGTAGAACATGGGAGGTCTGTGAATATGCACGTGAGCTTGCCCTAGGAAAAGAAGCCCAGAAGACACTGAGCACAGACACCATGACCAGCCTGCAGCACAGGAAAGGGGAACAGTTTATAAACTGCCTGTGCTCCAAGGCTGGGCAAGGGCAGCCCCTCCTGTCTGAAATTCAGCATCTACCTGTACTCTGCAGGCACTGCAGGGGCTGTGGCTGGCTCGGGGGTTGCATGATGCAGATGTGCCGTAGCAAAAGTACATCATACGGGCAGGGAGGTCTGTTTGGCCATCACATGGGTGAAGA
>JAWWES010000171.1:13954397-13996711 GCA_035583135.1 Lophotriccus pileatus
ATACGAAGTGGTCCACAAGGGTCTCGGCGCTATAGCCGAGGGGGCTTTGTGTGCCGCTCTTGAGCCGGCCCCCGACAGTGAATTCTTCTACACTAATGTCACATGGGAGTGGTAAACCTAGGGTGTATGAGGATCACAAGCTTTCTTTAAAAGTTTAAGAGGTTTAAAAGATTATGATGTGTCCCTGTGACATCAGTGTTAGGGCAACATCATGACCTTCCCCATTTCAGGATCACATGTGCCATACTCAGTGGACCAGATGTCAAATCTCAAGCCCCAGAGAGCCAGGGCTGATGCAGAATTACATGGACCAAGGCAGGTGATCCACACCCAGTCAGTCAGGGATGAACCTCCTGCTTTGTGCCTGAGACTGCACGTCTAAGAAATGCTTAAGATTAAAGCCAGCTCCTGGTATAATCCTCTACAGTCCCTGGAAGCATATTTACTGAACTAAAATGTAAAGATTTATTCTCATTTATATACCTCTTACTCTGCAAAACAGTCGCACACTTACTGAATATTTAGTGCACATGTTGTCCATCGCTGTTCAGTGAAGTATTGGCTTAACTTTGAATATGCTGTTTAAATGCTTTTATGGTTCCTGGGCATTCAGAGCATATGCTTAAAATTAAATACATGATAAAATATTTTGCTAAAACAACCTAAAATGGACACATGCAGAAAATGTAAGTGCAGTGAAGCAAATAATAACAATAACAGGAAAAAAATCCACTCATTACTACCGTGCTGAACTGAAACATATTGTGATAGCCCTAAAATAGAACCCAGGGGACTTTCTGGCATCCTACAGCAGAATGTGATCTGGGAAGAACCTGCTGTGCTTATGCTCCCTCATTTTTGTAGAACAGAGTTGTTCTTATAAAGCTGCATCAGAACACAGGGACCTCAATTCCAGCCTTGACTTTGATGCTGCTCCACTGGAAAACTTGGATAAGTTCCTTATTAACTCCTGCAACAGTTTATACACCTGTAAAATACCAATCTTCATAAAGCTCTTTTGATATATATAAATTCAATAATGAGCATGGCTTATCACCTCTCCAATTCTCTGCTGTGCAGTGGAGGTCAATGGAGAGACATCTAAATTTGTCCCATGACCTGAATAACTGCATTAATTAAGAGGCTGATTGGGTGAAGGTTATTGCCACCAAAAAGTCACAAACTAGAGCTTCTTGATTCCAGCACAGTGACATTCTTATGCAGCTCTATCGCTTTCAAGCTGCTTAGATAGTGCCCCATGTTCATGTACATCACCTGGTGACAGCCCTTCCCAGGGACCTGTTTCCATGGATCCTTATTCCCAAACTCTTTTCTCAGTGTATCAGTGCTGAAGCTATTTTTTCGTCTATTTTGAAACTCAGGTCTAATAAACTTTGATTGTTTTTTTTTTTTTCCTATCATTAAATTCACCAGCAACAATCACTACAGAGTGGAAACACAACCCCGGGTGCCTCACACAGCCTTTTCCTCTGCATAGGAGATTAATTCAGGTCAGATCCTAATTTCCCTAGCAGCTTGTTGAGCTGTGATGCAAGGCTGCAGGTTAAGCCCACCGATATGTACTTCCAGGAGACACTTTATGCTCCTGTTGCCTTTTTGATAAGAGGACTGACAATTTCACAGATTCTTTCACTTGCATCTGTCTCATCCTTTTTTCCCTCTTTACCCCCTGCAGAGAAGTAAATGAATTCGAGGCAGTGAGGGTCTTCACCGGTCAAATGCACTTAAACTGCCGGAGCCTCCTCAGCAGTTGACAAGTTTGCATTGCTACAAACTCAACTTGTGACACCTACCCAGCAGGAGACCCATTGGTCTTCAGCAGCAAGATTGACCTTGGAAAGTCCACACTGACTTCCTGCTGTGTCAAATACAGCAGAGATGCAGGGGATCCTGCCATGCAAGTAAACAAAGGGCAGGTTCAATTTAATTTGTGTGACTTCTGCTGCAGCCAGCAGAAAGAGCCTTGCTAAGCTTGGAGTGCGCTTCCTGAACAAGCCATGAGGCAAAACAAAGAGATTTTTTTTTTTCTTTTTTTTTTTTCCAAAATTAATCCAAATCAACTGATGCTAAGAATATTGTTATTATACTGATTATGATATTATTTGAGTGCACAAAGAAATTTCTCTTGTGAAGCATTTGGTAGGAAGGGAGGAAAAAAGCAGCAACCTGCAGTTAAATTTACTTTTGAAAGCCAGTTGTCACTTTGAGTTGAAATACTAAAAAAAAAAAACAAAACAAAAACAAAAAACCAAAACCAACCAGCCAAACAAACAAAAAACCAACCTAGTCTTTAGATTAGAGTCTTTCCTGAAAAACACAGCTTTTCAAGCACCAAAAATATCCCTCAATATGTGAGGACCAGTGCGTAGTTTTTAGGAAGCTCATTGTGCCCTAAACCCCACAAAAGCTTCTCATTTTAATTAGTGGTTGAGACCAATTTGCTATGAATGAGGGTGGGTATAACCCAGCCCCATATTCTTCCTTTTCTCTGAGAATCCAGTTAAATGTTCCTGGCTGTCTTGTGACTTAGCAGGAATGTTCTCTCCTGGTGTGTTTTGCGTAAAGGTGTTTGTTTAGGGTTTTTTTTTTTTTTTGTCTGAATGCAAGATTTTAGAAGAATTTTTGTGAAATTCAGCTTTGGAAAGCTTTGTTTTTCAGGCAGATTGCTTCCCTTCTTTCGTTGTCTAAAAAAAAAAAAAAAGTTTGCTTAGATGACCTTTTCTGGCAATAGGATTTCTATGTATTAACTCACCTCAGCAGTGAAACACCCCCTGTGGAAATTCCAAAAGGCCCCTGTGCTGTAGGTAGGGCAGTGAGTATACTGAAGGTTTGCACCTACAAACAGCAAATTAGGACTCAGTGAAATAGGCCATTGAGCAGCCAAGTACTGAAATTCCAGGGAACTCTATCTGATGTAACTCCTTCTTCTGTCCAAGGTTCCCTTGAGATTTCTCCAGGCGTGGTGAGTGCCAGGAGAGGCAGGAGAGTCCCACAAGTAGAGGCACTGATGATAAGAATGAGTTGTTCTTTCTTAATTTTCCTCCAGATACCAATGAAGTTCCTTCAGTATTAAAAAACAGGAGATGTCCCAGGAGCCCCTACTTCAGTCAGAGCCAGAGGAAGCAGCTGTTATCCTGGCAGGTGACTGAGCCCTCAGCACCATTTCCACATCACTTGGCCTGGCCCTTCTGGGCTTACATTATATGACTGACCTTCCTATGCAAGTGATTAATTTCTGGATTTCCCCAAATAATACTTGTATAAGAAAGCTGTTGAGGTGTGGTCTAGGTCAAATTATGGAAAAGTACAGAACTTTTTGGAAAAGTAAATCTTTGGGTCAAGCATCAGTCCAGTCCCATGCAATTCTACTTTAATGACCTGGCTGAAGGAGTAGTTGTGCTACTTATTGAATTTGCAGTGATATCAGGCTGGAAGGGGCTGCCAGCACTTTGGAGGAATGGATCACTGTCAAAATTCTCTTCCAATTAGTGGAGAAATAGAGGCAGAAAAATAACTCAAAGACATGGAAAAAAAAAATCTGGGCTTCTGTAGGAGCAGCCACAACTGGATCTGCAAGTTAGGTTGGATCACAAAACTAAATTCAATAATGTCATACAGAAAGAACAACTTTATTCTGAGATAAATATATAAAAGAAAGGTCACAAGAAAGACAGAAAAAAAATGAGTAAGTCTCTCTTTCTGGTTTGAAAGCAAGGAGTGGTGCATCATGTGCAGTCTGGAACAAGATCGTTAAAAGAAAAAGAATGTGATCTGAGTGAAGAAAGGGGAAATAAGAACACAAGAGGAGTCAGTGGACTTGAAAACATGAGCTGTGAGGAAAATCCAAGAGTTTTCTCAGTCGAATGAGGAGGGACACAACAATGTTCAAATAAATAAAAGGTGTATAAAAAACAAAAGATTGTTGGCTTTGTTGACTTTGCCAAGTATGATTTCTAGGCTCAGTTCAGTCTCATAGACAGGTGTTTGAAGCCATTTCAGATGCTTCAGGGTATGATACATTTCTACAAGACTGCAAACATCACACAGGTACTACTGCAGACCAAGCCTTTCTGGAGAGGTTGCTGGAGATGGGCTGGCAAGATGAGAAGCTTTTGAGCACAGTACCAATTGCATGGCTTCCCAAAGCCTCTACCAGCCAGAGTAAACATCCCTAATTCAGCTGGTATTCTCTTTCTTTTACCTACAGGTAAGTAGGGTTTACTGGGAAATTTGTAAACTGTGCCAATGAAGCCTGCTAGTGGATCATCGGGCATGGCCAACCACATATGGACTCCAGAACACTCAGAGTATCCCCAGCCTCCACACTGCTGTTGTTGTGGAAGGTAAATTGACAGGGATGAAATGCCTTTAGTAACTCTTGTTTAGTACTAGGCATTAACATGACTGCAGTGTGCAAGATATGACTCTGCAGTACAGGAATTTTCCCCCCAGCTGCTAGAACACTCATAGTATCATAAAATGGCTCGGTTTGGAAGGGCACTTAAAGATCATCTAACCTAAAGATCATCAACCCCCCTTGCCATGGGGCAGGGACACCTCCCATTAGACCAGGTTGCTCAGGGTCCCATCCAACCTGGCCTAGAGCACTGCCAGGGACAGTGATGAAGCATAGCTGTGATGGGGGTCTGTACAGTGACATGTGGACTGGTATGAGGGGAACACTGCAAATGTGTCCCTTACTTATTTGGTGGCTGCAATTAGAGGATGATAAATAAATATATGGAGAAAGGGAAATGGATAGGACAGTTAAGGGTAGTTTCTTCATTCAGGGAGCAGAAGCACAAACAGGGAACAACAACCCAACCTCTTCCAACATTTTTTTCATATTAACTCTTTCTGCCTCCTCCACTCTCTGGCCTACAAGAGGAACAAGATAAGTTGAACATAATGTTAGAAGAATATTTTACTGGAGCTGGAAAAAAAGGAAAATTCACTCTGCTAGTGGAGGAAAAAGTACTCCACCTTAAGTGGCCTGATTTCAAACTATTACCATTGCTTCTTCTGTAATAGGACTACATTTCCTTCTCTGTGTTCTCATAATTCAGGCCAAAATTTTGGTGAGAAAAGGAAAAACCAAAGAATTTATTTGAATCTCAGAGGTATGCCAACACTTCTGGATTAACACAGGTTTTTGTGATCTGTGAAGCTCTCAAGAGACAATTTGTAAAAGCCCATGATGAGTTTCTGGTCATCAGCGATGGCTGGGGAGTGTCAGCTACTTGACAAGTACGGCAGCCTCACCAGGAAACATCAGAGAGGAGTAGAAAGATGATAGGCAGAGGCTGTTCAACACATGCTTACGGGCAACAGTTGCTGATGTCTTTAAAAGAAAAAAAGAAAGTTAAAAAAGCAACCTTCCTTATGCCTCTCAGCAGAGACAGCAGCATATTTCCTTTAAAAACAAGAATATACTGTTTTACTCATTTCCTGCTCACTGCCAGGAGCCTCGTGGTGTGTGTGCTTCCAGGAGCTGGGTTTGGCATCCCCAAAACAGCACTGCCTGCTGAGTGATGCCTGCCTGCCATGCTGGGGAGTGCCTTCAGTCTTGATGGATCCAAAGAAATCCCTGAAGGGAAAAAAGGATTTGAAATAGAGCCAGAAATTCAGTGTCATGCAGACCCCCAGAGTCTGATTGTGGGCAACAATAAGCCTTGTGCTGGACTCTGCAAAGAGCTCCACTTGTTGTAGAAAAAGTAAACATTTCTCAAGGAGGAAAGCTCACAAAATGTTGAAATCTAAGACCTTTCCATCAGGATCAAAGTCAGCATGCTCACTTCTGTCTATGCAAAAAGGTGACTTAATTTATCCTCTGTTCCTTCACTGTCCACTTGGTGCATAAAACCCTCCAGCAATTCTCTTTCTAAAGTGCTATTGAGTAACTGTGGCATGAAATGCTGAGGGAAAGTGCCTGGTTTAGTTGAATTAGCATCTGAGACTGCAAAGGTATATAGATCTTCTGTATATTTAATGTTTAAATTGAAGCATGAAAACTGTATTTCTGAAAGTCAGAGGAGCTCTAATCTTTGCAATGTGGGCTGAAGTTCACAGGATAAAAGAAAAAAAAGGAAAAGGAGCTTGGAAGACTATCATAACCACTTAATTAGCTCCTAATTCAGCCATGGTAGCAGAGCAGGATTTATTTGGGAGACAAATGGGTTTTCAGGTTTCTGTCTTACAGTTTACGATTCTCAAGATAAAACAAGTAAAATAACTGAGAATAAAATATCAGAATAGGTTTTACATGATGGATTATTTCCCCTCCTTCTTTCACCATTTTCACTTGTCTCTACCCACACTCCTATTTAATGGAAGCTCAGCACTTCTTAAAACTTTTGAAGTCTGAAATCAAAACTAAAAACCCATTGCAGAAATATTTGGGTAATAAAAACCTATAGCAAGTTTTCATGTTTCTGGCATGAGTGTGTAGGTCTCAGAGCATACTGAGGAAATACTTGGGCATCCTGAATTGGCTTCCTTCACACTTTAGGAAAGACAAGAAGAAAGCTGGAATAGAGACCATAGCACCTGAATTTCCCACCTGTCATTATTATGAAGTAGCAAAGGGCAGGTATGCTGGTAGTGATTGCCTCAGAGACAAATTCCGAGCTATGTCCACCCCCTGTACTTTGCACATCTGAGTTCACACCAAATGTTCCGGCCCCTCATCCATCGTGGCTGGAGCCAGAGCCAGGCTGTTTGTTGTACATCCCACTTGATGAACCAGAGATGTTACCTGCTATCCCATGGTGTGAATAGGTCACCCCTTAAAGGCAAGTACAGAAAGGACAGCCTGCTCTACAAATTACACCGCAGCCTTCCTCTCTGAATATGTAGATTATTGTACTGTATTTTTCTCTGCATACTGCAACCACTCTGCTTTTCTTGGCTGCTGTGGCTGTATCGATAAATCTCACAGTCTTTCTGAATGGGTTCACTTCTGCATTGCACCCCTTGCAAGGACCTTGAAAAATAGTAAGGTAATCATGCTACAGTAAAATGTTATGTGCCCATCTGCAACACTTAGCAACCAAAGGAGTCCAATTGCTTCCTGAAGGCAGCCTTGATGTAGGTGCAGCAAGAGGAGATGGCCTCACCTTTCAAATATTTCCACTGTCTGGATCCAGTGGAATTAGGACTGATCAAGAATAGGAGAAGTATGAAGACCAATTTCAGGATCATATGGTTGTGCCTTGGGTTTAGAAGCAAGGGAAGGAATCATTTGCCACAATAAAATTTCTTTTCAGTGTAATGTAGAACATGTGGGTATTTAGCTTTGGTAACTAAATGAGTCAAATCAATTACTTGGCTTTATCATTAAATTAATAGCTATGTTTCAAGTCCATTTCCTAACCTGCTATTTTAAAGAGTAAATACACAAATGGAATTGCTTTCCTTTTCTTTTTTTTTTTCTTTCCTTTTTCTTTTTTAACTCAGAATATCTACACTGCTATTGTGTGGTATTAGAATGGGTTTTTTTCCCAGTCTCACTGTGTTTCTAAATTGCCCTACAGGCTGAAGAGCAACCAACACAGCAAATTACACAACAATGAACCAACAGTCTATCTAGCCCCGTATCCTGCCTCCTTACCTCAAATCAAAGGCAGTTCTCTACAGAAGAGGCTATCTAGTAATACTTCCTCCAAGGACTCCTCCATCCTCTGGCAGTATGCAGCTGCAGGGTTTCTAATGCTTTACACTGAATCATTTGCAGTGAAGAAGAGTGCTATTTTCTGCATTTTCCTCTGATATTCCTCACTGGAAATGTTTTCTATCTATCTTTCACACAAACTACACTTCTCTTAATTCATTCTTTGTTGTGATCCTCACAAAAATAAGTCTGTCTAAAGAATACTTTTGGCAGAGTTAAAAAAAACAACTGGAAACTATCAAACAAGATTTCAGAGGGGTGATGAATATTTTCTTCATTTACAGGCTTGAGGCCCTGTCACACATTTACTCAACACAAGAAATCTAGAAATATCTTTGCTACCTTCTTCTAATTTGCAATTGCTGTCTTAGATGTTAATCCAAGACACTCTGTTCTCCTGACTGTTCACTGTCATTATTTCTGTCAACACTCTCACAATTTTCTAGGCCTCTCATTTCAAAATGCTTAAGAAATTACTTGCTGGTAAGACATGGCTAAGCAGAAGATAGTACTGGTAATTTAGGAAAACTGTACTCATCAGTGTAGCAGCTAAGTTTGGACCTCACATAATTAAGAAATGACAGAACCCTCTGAAATGCACAGAATTCTTCAAGCTCCCATGAGCTTGTTCTCAGCTGGAAGCAAGCCTGTTTCTAGCAAAAATCTCCTTTACTACATGACTTTTTAAATTTCAGATTTGTAAGACTGCATTTATGACAGATCCCTGACTGCAAGGGGACAAGCAGCAGTCAAAGGATCGCTTAGTTTCACTCTAGACTCAGGGGTGTATTTTGGAGCAGGCTGGGGTAGATGAACAACTTTGATGAACATGAGGATGCTGTAAGCCCGTGTCAGCAGGTGTGAGCACAGGAAGAAGATGACAGCCATTAATACAGCACTGGCTGTTAAACTCTAAATGAGCCTGAATGCAGTTCTTTGAAATTAATCTATTTCTTTTTTCCCCAAAGTGTAAAAGGTCTCTGCGCCTAAAGAAGAGAAGGGATGCTGTCACTGTCAGAAGATGACTGTTATCTGTAGGGAAGGCTTTTGCCTCATCTTCCCTTTCCATTAATCAAGTAATTTTTATGGAGAGGTCAGCAAAGGCTAGTGATACAGCTTCTTCACTGCAGGGAGACAGCAGGGAAACACAGTTTTTGATGGAAAAAATGCACATTGTGTTGACTGAAAGAATTTGCGGGTTTGTAATTTTTTGCCTTATCATTGTTTGCAAGTTACAAAATGCCAAAGCATTTCAATGGGGTTTTTTTGCACATTGAGTTTCTTTGTTCCACTTCAAAGCAAACTGGCTTTTCCAAATTTCTTTTAATAAAAATCCTCAAAGTAAGTCCAACGAAAATAAGATCAAGCACTGAAATATCTTTCAGGATAATAACAACTTTTTTTTTTTTTTTTTTTCTGGCAGATTTGATTTTAAATCCTGTTAGAATTGAAATGTTTCATGTTCTGTGTTTTGGGAGGCAGAAGGCAGTGCTGCTTCTTCCTGTCTGGCTACCAATTCAGAAATTTGCGCAGGTCTAAAATAAGGCCACGTGGCCCCTTTCCCTTGGAAAGTTTTGGAAGGACAGTTATAATGCTGAACAAGTGTTCACATGAGTATGAGCACAGAGATGGACTTTTCTAGAAGTGAAGACTTTCAGCGTCTTCCATGCCTGCCTTGGGAAGCACACAGCTACACACAAAATGCTGTAGTCATGCCTGGTGTGGTCCAACTACAGGAATATATTATCATTGTACCAAAAGTGGCTGGTGGATGTTGTGCACTCACAGAAATGAATATCTGGATGTGGACTACTTAAAGGGCCTCTCACAACTGAATTCATAATTCTACACCCGAATCTCCTTTTCTTTTTACTCCTCCTGCTGCTGTGCCTGACACAAAGGAATACAAAAATAAATCTTCCCAAGAGACCAGATTAGAGCATCATCTTCATGCCTGCTAAAGAGAAGCATATGGTTTTGTTCTGCACCTTGAAATCTGCACCACACTCATAGTCTGTCTTCACAGACTCTGATTCATTTTTTGAAATGAATTTTTGAAGTTTTGAAACTTCCTTTATTACTGATGTTGCAAAAAAAAAAAAAAGGCGGATAATTCAAAGGTAAGGCAGATATGTCATTCATTTAGACCCAGATGTTGCCAAGACTTTCTGAAGAGTGGGTGACTGTGGGTCCTTCAGTGTGCGGTTGTCACACTGGGTGCCTCTGAATCCAGCATTTGTCACTTCTCCTTTCATCAGGTCTGTGTGCCATTGCAAAGGTCCATCCTCCCTCAGTCCCCATTATATTTGTCTGCTGTTGTAAGCACCTCTTCAAGGAGGTGCCTTTCTCCACACATACACCTTTTCTGCAATTCCTCCTGGGCAAAAACACATAGACGTGTCACAGCCACTTCAAAATTCCCTTCAATACACACACCAAAGGTGAGGAAGCACTCATTCTTTCTCTTGGCTTTGCCACAAATCAGTGGAAGTGGTTATTGCTGCCTGACAGGACAATTCAATGAAGAGTTTTTTCAGAGGTGACACTATAAAGGACATTGAACATTGTTATAAACCACTCCTTAATAGCTTTCTCTAGGTTGCCTTATCAAGACTTTGTGCCAAATAGCAAAGATCTCACACTACAACCAAAAATCAGCAAGGGGGATAATCTTCTATCCCAATTCTCCTGGTAAGCACAACTAAAGATAGAGGTGTTGTAGAAAAATGAGGTTAGGGATCTAAGTGATGCTTAAGATAGAACCTGTGGTATTAAACTAACTCAAATACAAAATTAAAGACCAGTGGTAGTGGAAATCGTTCTCCTGCTGAAGGACTAGAAAAATCAGCAGACACACTTAGACCTGTAAATAACTTGCTGACAAACTGCTGTGGAGGTGTCCTTCTTAGAAGGGCATGATTTAATTTGTAATAATAAAGATAACTAAAAGGCTGTGGTATGATGACCTGAGATGGGACAAACAAAATAATTCTTGATGTTTTGATACTCTTTGGTTTGCCTGTAAGGAATCATTTTAACCTATTTCATCTAGGAAAACAGGGTTTATGAACTCCTGCTATGAGTCTGAAGGCCCAGATTCTGGGTCTGCCCCCAGCAATACATTCTGAAAGCATTATTTGACTTCAGCCAAATCTGACAGAGGAGCAGAACTCTCAAACACTCACCTTACATGTTTCATGAAAATCTGCACCACCGAAAGAGAAGAAGAACCTACGGGTATCTTCACAAACAAAAATTCAGCAGGATGAACATGTCCTTTCCTAGTCACCAGCAAGTTCAGTCACAAGTCATAAAGCTGTGCAAATAAGGTTTCATTCATTTTGCTGCTCTCAGCAGTATTTGTTTATCTAAACAAGCACGTATGATGAGACATTCTGTAGGAGACTCAGGGGCTGGGTGACATTCATGAGCAATCAGTTTCTCAATGAAGCTGGAATGTTTGGGCCTGTGATTAAGGTGGACAATCAGGGAACAGAAAGTGAAATTTCATCATCATGTCAGCTGCGTGCTCACAGGGTGAGACAGGCACTTTATTTTCACCTCTCTATTCTGTCTCCATATCCAAAAAATAGACACAGTCATTCAAGCAGAAAGTAGAATTTGCAATAAATGATGTATTTGACTTTGGTCCTTCTGACTTATAAAAAAGACCACAGTTTGCACTTCTGAATGGGCTTAGTGCATATCCTCCAGGACACCTCCTTTGGTCACCTGCCAACAGTGCTTACAAGGAAGAGAAGGATGAGCAAAATATTTCACCTAGAATAATTTGAGCAACTGAAGTTCAGTTTGTCCATCTACTGTAAGGCCCATGTTCAACCAGTGACACTCTGTAGACAGAAAAGGTAGCTCTGAACCCCAAAATAACTTGTTCAAACCTGAGGTTCCATTTGTGTCTCTAATAACCTTGTTCAGAGATTATTTCACATGTTCCCATAAGCAACTTAAATTTCCGTTAATCACCAAAAATAGTCGCATAAACACAGATGCCAATAATTATTTAATTAATTTCACATCATTATTACATGCCAATTAAATGCCTAACACCATCTTTTGATTTACCCTACTAATAAGCAATATGTGAATAATCAGGTTAGTTATGAAACTTGAGGGCCATGTAGCATTCTGGACAGGCAGTCTTGCTTTCTCTTTGCCAAATCATCTCTGGGATCAAATTATCCAGTGATATAATGCCATGTCATCAATCTAATTATGCTGACACAGAAAATCACCTTTTGATCTTACATTCAGCTGTTTAAGAAATATTTCCAATGTTAAAGGATACATTTTCATTAATGCTTTTTACACTTCAAATAACTTTTAATCTGCTTCTGCAGTGTAGTAGACAACATGGATTCCCTAAAGCTTACACTGGAAATGAATCTGACATTGAAGAAAATCACCTATAACAAAGAAGCCTGATTTACTCTCTGAAATGATCATTTGGCCAGCTTGGTTCCCTTTGTTTCTCTTGAGCAAAAGAGAAGGCAGAGACCTGGTTGCTCCATGCCTGGACTTTCAGTATTATAACCCCATTTCTTTTTTTTGCCACTCAATACCACGGCTATGTGGATTTCTGCTGAATTCCTAGGAAAGCTTCCTCCTGTAAGCAACAGGCTTTACCTGACAGCACAAAGGAGGTGGATATAAGAGAACAACTCCACAAATCAAGCTGTTGAGTAATCCCAGTGCACCAGGCAGCAAGAATGCTGGCTGCTCCAGCGCAGGGAGAAAGTCTAAATTTTAATGCTAATGAAGGTGGGCAGAGAAGAATAAATACTGTCAGAGCCTGCTAATTATGAAAAGAGATGGATGGCTGCTGTAAATCAGTGTGCTGTGGGGAGAGAGTCTTGAGACAGATTAAGTTATTATTCATACTGGGGCTGTTCAAATAAATCAATGGAAATTCCATCAGCAGCAGGTTCCATTTTTGTTTCACTTCTTGATTTATGGGTTATGCCTTTGGTCTTTTTATCAGAATCCCCTTCTGCTTTATTCCGAACAGGTATGTATAATCTAATCTGAAGCCACCAGATACTTTCTTGTGCAAAAAGATTTTCATAAACAGCCTAGTAACAGAAGAATTCTCAGAGCAAGCTGCTTTTTATGTTTCAAACCGTTCAAAGTACTTTACTGCACTGCTCTTTACTTACATTCCTCACCAGAAAAACAAGGATTAAAATAGTAATTTATTCCATGTTGTTTAGCCTGGTCTTCTAATGAAATGGTATCAATGTATTTATTCCACACTACTCAACCCTTCCACAGCCGATTGTTTCAATTTTTTTCACCAGTTTCAAGCAGATTTAGGGAAGGATAAGGGTCTCCAGGACACTGAGTTCCTGGTGGGGTGAAAATAGGCAGCTAGGTAGGAGACCCCACACATCCTTCTGAGGAAAGTACAGTCTCCAGCCCAGATATATTATGAATAGAAGTAACCTAAGTGGGAAACAACCAAAGACCCAGGTCTTGAGCTCAGACACTCGTAAGTGTATTTGCTTGCCTATTTAGATAACCATTTCTTTGTAATGGTGTCTGTCTTTCTTTACTGAATTGCAGGATCTTACACGTCATGAGAGTCTCTAAGCACTGCCATAGGAGAATCAATAAATGACCCAGAGCATGTGGTCAGGAAGGCCAAAAACATTGCATCTCATATTTAACCTTTCCTTCAATTTATTATTATATAGCCTTACCTACACCACTGGCAATGTCTCAGGGTCTAAAAATAGATAATACTGTGAAGTCTCCACAGTTAGTTTTGTCTACCAGTGTTTCTAAAGATGGCCTAAATGCACAGAAAAACACATCTTGTATAGTTAACAGCTGAAAGCCTAGGCAATGCCCAGACAGCACAACAGACCATGGAAAGGAGAAGCATTTCAAGGATAACATGAACTGTTTGAGAAAGGGCAACCAGCCACCTTTATTAAACAGACAGGCATAAGATGGCAGTAATAGGGCATAGAGACCCTTGAATAACAAGAGCAAGCTAATGGGCTGGGCAATGACTTTGAGCAATGAAGACAGTGGTTAGGGACAAGCTCACATATATAGAGACTTAGATTATTATCAGGCAGTTGCCTGATGAATGTGTACTTGAACAGTCTAACCTTCACCTGTTAACAACTGCTTAAAATCACCTCTGACTACAGTATAGGAACAATGGAACAATGAAGCAAACAATAGTAAAACTGGAGGGAAAACATTTAGCTTTTCCTGTCTCTTACTTGCTTGATGGAGCCATTCATACTATTCAAAGAACCTGCCATACCATGTGTGCTGCTTCTAAGCGCCCTCTTGCTTTGCATTTGTAAAAAAATCATTCTGAACCCTTTGGCAGCCTGGTATAGCATGTTTAGATGCCCCAAACCCAGCAGAGTATTTGCAAATCCAGTAATTGCATATCATTACCTCCTTTTGTTGCTGCTGCTGTTGCCTGTGCATTAGTTTACTTGTGGCTCTGGACCTCTTACTGTTAGAGAGGGCTATCTTTAATGCTCTTCTCTCCAATGGTTTGTTTGAAGCAACATGCATACATCTTCAAGCATTGCAAGTAAAGCAGCATGTCACAGAGCTTAATTAGACAGGATATAAAAAAAAAAAAAAAAAGAGAAGTCTTTCCCTAGCGAGCAGGAAGAGTTGCATACTGCTGAAGCTGATGGGATGAGATTGATTGCCTGATGTTAACATACAGAAAAAGGAAACTTTTGACAGAGGTAGGAGAGCTTTACTTCATTAGGGACAGCACCACTGAAAAGGACATTGACTCAATGTACTCTGGGGCTTTTTTATTATTTCTGTATACAGCAGTGTTTAAAAGCAATTCCCATCCTACCTCCTGCTGTAAGCTTGGAAGTAAAAGAAGATGGCTTTATCCATCAAAGCTGTACTAATAGTCCCTTTTCTCTCCCATGAACCATTAGCACAGGACCATCAATACTGCCAGGTCATGGCTGTGCTATTTCCATCAAACATCAGACTTGTACTGTAAATGATTACAGTATCTCATCCAATTAGTCTAGAAAAGGCAGAAAGATACATCTTCCACATGATTATCTCTGATAGCCAGGTCCACCATTTCCCCTTTTCTGGAGGTGCCTACACCAAGATTACTAGTCACCATTTCAGGACCTTCAGGACTTTCTTTGCTGTCTGTAAAGGCACAAAGCAGCTGATTGTAGGATTGTACAAGGTAGTCTGTAACCAGCCAATGACAATAGAGTCAATGACAAAGCAAGTCTGTGGGAGTTTTTCTTTTTTTCCAAAGTAACAGAGCACTTCTAAAAGAGATATTTTTTGCTGAACAGAATGCTGAACATTGTGCATTTCCAGTAAATGCTGCTAACCTGCTGGAGCCGAGCCTGTCATGACAGAGGATACACACCCAGTGAGTGCTGGCTGCACAAGCCAGTTGTGCCAGGGGATTGACCCCTGTGCCCACACTGAGAGACAGCTCTCAGCAGAACTCCCTGTCTGCATGCTAATCTGTGATCAGTCACTCTTAAGAGCAGATTCTCTCTTTTGACATCTTCCTTATTCCAACATCATCTGCCTGGGAAGTCACTCCAAGAGTATGAGGCTCTGTTCTATTTTCCTTGCTGGCATGAAAGGGATAGTGAGGGTTAAGTTTAGCTGACCTCACTGTTGAACTGAAGAGGAACCTGGCATCTCTGGGTGTGCTCCAAGGACAACCTCACTGCCATATGCAGGGGCTCCGTCTTCCTCTGTGGTACTTGCCTGACAAAGTCCAAATCTCCCCCTCTGTGCCTGAAGGAATGTTATGTGATTGAGGTCGTGCAGGCTGTGCAACTCAGGGCTTTCCTGCAAGGACACCCACATTTCAAGGACACCCCATTACCACAATGCACAAAACGGGCTGGCAGCCCAGCTGACCTCAGGCCGTCTCCAAGAGAAATTTGGAGGCACAGTAACCTAGTTCATGCTGCCCTGTATACTTAAGGCAAAAGAGAACTTTTTTGACTGGACTTCTATACAGCCACAAGCACCAGTACAGGGACTGTACCTGAGCAGAATGATAGTATTTCACACTACCCTTTCTGCTGTAGTCAGCTGTAACTCATTCTTCTCCCTAGAGGGAGAAGAGGCTATGCCTCAATGTGGGTGGCTAATCATTTTCCTTAGATGACAGTAACTTTGCTCACAAAAATATGCACAGAAATATTCAGATGGGTCCTCTGCTCTGTCAGCAAGGCCACCTCTCTGCCCGGGGTTACTTTCATGCTCTGTCTACCAAATACCCACTCTTAATGTTGGAGTCAAGTCTTTCTCTTGACATGAGGCACCAAAGGAAGATCTCTTCTTCTCCTTACCATGTCCTTACAGGGATATTTTTCCATACCCGTGTGTTGCCCACACACACTGGACAATTATACAGACACTTCACCTGTAACCCACCATGGTCCTCTGGATTTTCTCTTGGTTTCTATCAGCTAATTAAGAACCTCTGGTTTTGTGTCATTTCACAAATATCACTCTTTTCCTTGGGATCATGTTAGCTGCACAATAATGACCTGTAAGTGCCAATTGTAATATTCAGTTGACCTTCAAGGTAAATTGTGCTTTGCATTTGCCTTACACACTTTCATAAAAACATAATCCAGTGCCTAACATAAATGATCATTTACAAAGAACATAATGGTTCTGAGTACAGGCAATAACTGGCTGCAATTTGCTTCATGAGCAATTTTATTTACATTGGCAGCAGAAGAACTAAATTGAAAGGTCTGCTCTTTGACTGTGGTGTATCTGTGCTAACGCCAAAAGTCTGTTCAGCTTCAGGAAATCAATTCACCTTTGATTTAGCCCTCTGTATTATTAACACAAGAATAATACAGAATATAGATTTCCTGCCCAGATGAAAGGAATGAATGTCTGTCTTCATGTCAAGGTGAGCACTATCCAAATTACTGAGAAAAAACCATTTGATGGTGGGACAATGCACCTCTCAGAAGGGCTGTGGGTGGGATTCAAGCAGGTGGAGATGGCTGGAGATAAGTGCCATGCAGGTGTGCTCAGGATGTCCTGTGGTGCTGTGCTGTGTGGCTACTGGGTCATCCTAAAGTAGCCCCGAGGAAACCTTTGCAGTCAGATTTGGCTGCCACGTAGGCTGTAAGTGGCAAGTTAAATCTTAGATGTGCTGGAGTGCACTACCTGGAGCTGGTTATGTATGACACAGCCACAGTGCCTAATGTTGGGAAGGAAGTATCACACCTGCTGTCTTTCAAAATGCTGGAGGTCACTTTTCCAGAACGATGCAAAGAAAGACACTCGGCTGGTTGGCATAAGCAGGCCACTCAGCTGGACCAGTACTGCCTGACATGGAGATCTGGTAGGATGTCCCACACAGTTCTCTTTACACTCTCCATTCCCGGTGGGACTTCATGGTTGCAGAGGGAAATTGTCTTGATGGAAAATACAGTCACATTTTTAGAAAATATTCTTTTTAAAGTGTTTATATTATCTACCTTTCACAATCAAAAGGATAAATCATGGGTGTTGCCCAGAGATTAAGGGAGAGAGTTTGCCATTTTTTTTGTACAAAGATACTGTATGGGAGACCCCAGGTACTCCCAGTCCCAAAGAGCCCACAAATTACATAAGTATTGCATAGCACGTAGACAGGGAACAATTAGAAAAGCCTTGTGGGTTATTCAAGAAGAAGGAAGAGCATAATGTCCATTTTATGAGTGACAAGTGACAGCAAAGAATAGCTAAATAAGCTACCCAAGGTTTTTAGATATATATGTCACCAAGCATTTAAACTGCTAATTTGGTATATTACCATGAAATCCTTTGTTGTGATTCAGAAGGCAGTAACAGTGGGGGTGCTGAATTCAGGAGCCATTCCAATATACTCCCAGTGAAAATTTGGTAAAGGTGAGGCAATCACATAGCGAATTACATTTAGATTTTGTTATGCTGAAAGTCTGCGAAAAAATAAACCCATACAAAGTCGGTCTAACCATGTTGCAACAATTTGCCAGGTGACACCATCACTAACAGAGTACTAAAGAAATATTAAGTTCATCAAGGTCAGGAAAAGGAACTTTCATCGTGAGGGCTGAGAAAGGGAGAGAAAGCCTGTCTCAAGTGCTCCAGCAGTCCCTTGGACTGTCACCAGAAAGACTTAAGACTTTGCAAGTACTCTTTGGCCTCCGTCAGAGGGAGTGATTGAGAGCTGGTGGCAGTGGTGTGAAGGTGACACACAGCACAGAGGAAAGCACGAGAGGGAGTTCTGTGCAGCAGCGACACTTGCACATACAGTCATGGGCTGATGTACAGCCTTACTTACTGATGCCTCTTGTGTTCTGGAAAAGAACAGTAAAACTAACCGTTAATAAAAATAAATATACCTTAATTCAATATCGGCCTAATAAAAATAGTATAGGGAAAATATATTATTGAGAGGGTTTTTGCCCCTCCAGAAAGTATATAAATGGTCATAAAAATATCAGTGGAAGAGAGGGAGGTAAGCAAATAAAAATGAAGCATCTGTTGATCACACGAATTTTATAACCAGAACCCAAAACTTTCTGTTGTTGTCTTGAAGGCCAGTTTGCACCACAGTATGGAGTACAACCCAAAGAGACCCCAGAGCCAGTGGCAACAAAGAGGCAGACTGTCAGACTCTCCATGGTCCCCTGTTAACACAAAGCTGAGCCAGAACATGCTATTGTAGAAAAAGACACCTCAGCAATCCATTGTCCCAAGGAAAATGGCAATGGCACAAGCAGGTACAGTAAAGGAGGAAGGGAAGGACAGGTGCAACAACGAAGCAAGAGTGTGCCATGAAGAAGGGGGAGAAGGAAGTGCTGGGGGCAGGAGCACCCCCAGCAGCAACATGTCAGAAGCCACCCAGCTGTTTGCTTGGGGAAGTTGGAAGTGAGCAGAACCAGCTAAAATGGCTGGGTTGGCACTGCAGGGTCACTAGCCCAGATGCTGCACCTCATGCTAGGCTAGCAAGGTCTGAAGTAGCTCCTTCTTTGCCATGGGGTGGGAGAGAAAAGGAGAAGATCTCCAGGGCTTATAGGGAGTGGGTCATCCCACCAAGTCTTTGTCCCTTGCATAAAAGCTTCCTGAGTCTCATGAGCCCCTCCTGGAGTTAACAGTTCAGGCAAGCAGCACATAGTCCTGGCAGTCCTTCCCCATCTGAGTTTTAGCATGGAGTGCTGAGGCACTACCTGTTTTATTTCTAAAGGCAATTATTCATCTCATTACCCACACTCCTGCAGGTTTATTTCAGAAAAATGTTTAACAATTACAACCTTCTCTTTTTCTAATGTGGCTAAAAATTTTGTTACTAAACCAAAAAGGTAAACATTTGCTGGCTTCCTCAATGACCATTTCTATTATTATTTTTCAGATCAGCTCTATTGTCAATTAGCCACTCTTCTGATGTGAGGATTCTGACAGCAAGAATAGGAGAGATTTGCAACAAATTACTCCAATTTAGAAGCAGAAAAACACAGCAGGAGCAAGCGATGTCCAAATTATTGAAACCCATTTCAGTTCAGTCCAGGATGGTAATCACAGTTCCATAGAGGGAAGGAAGATGTGTGTCCTACCATTATAATAGGGCATTATGCTGTCAAACGCTGAATAGGTATTACCATAGAGGGACTTTTCCTTCATCAGAACCTCAATTTAAAGGGCTCTGCTGTATCGAGAAGTGCTGTTCATGTCTCAGCAATGCAGCATGACTTAGACATTAGATGGTATCAAATCTATTAAGGAGTATAGTTTAATAATCAGCATGCTCTTTCACTTCATTTTGTATTTATTGCCACAGTATGCAGGAAATGCAAGGCTAACAACATTCACAAAGGTATTGAAAAAAAAAAAGTATTGAGGATGGTTTTGTTTTGCTGGTTTCGCACAGTTCATAATGGGACACCCTGCACAGCATGAGGTTCACAGAGCTGGGCTCATTCCAGGAGTAAAATAGTAAATGTGTAATAGGTTTATAATCTGTCAAATACAGCTCAAGTGCCCTGATTTCACCTAATGGGTCCTAGAAAACTTTTCTTTTATTGCTGTTTCAGGCACACACTTACACGTATGGTTTATTAGATATTTTTGTGTCTTTTAAATTACATTAAGGTGAGGGAACCAGAACAACTCCTGTGCTGTATCCTGGTCTACGAACTGGCAAAGGACAGTTGTATCCCCAAAAATCTTAAGAATAAAGCGGTTGCAGCAAAGCATATCTCAGCCCTTTTTACGTCTCCTCTCAACTTATCTGTATAATGTACAGCACTTTTTGAGCATCACCTGAAGAGATTTAAAGGAATGACAGTGAAGCAATAGAAGGAGAGCAGTCTCCTTCACACAGACCTGCCTGAGCACTGTTGCTCCAAAGCAAAAAGCTGACTGGCAGATGAATCCCTGCTTGCTTCCTGCTCCATAGTTACCCCTGTGTAACTATTGAAATTTGCCGTGTTTCTCACCATTTTGCACCCATCTGACAGGAGAGTGGCATTAATAATTTCTAATCACTCCTTGCTGAGCTGGATTTGGTCAGGTGTCCATCAGGAGAAAGTCTCCATCCCATCGGAGCCATCAACACCTCTGTTTCAAGTCAACTCCTGGCAAAAGCAACTTAGAGCAGGTGGCCAGTGGGTCCCTCTGAGAGACCAACATCTGCAGGTCAGCTGCAGCTGCTGCTGCTCCTCCAAGAGCTGTAAAGCTGAGGATGCTCCTTCTCAGCCAAGTCGTGCAAGAAATATATTATGGGGATTGTTTTGCCACCTGCTCCCATTTCCTCACCTTCAGCAGTGACATTCAAAAACAGTTTGCCATTCCCCCACAAAAAGCCTTAATAAACACCTCACTGAGCTTTGCTGCCAATAAATGGAGCACTGTAAAATACTGATACAGAAACCCAGACTGATAGGGAAGACAGGAGGGGCATGTCCTTCTCACTGCACTTTACCCTCCTACCAAGCATGGCTGGGGCTGGTATTTGGCCCTGTGGGAGTTTCCAAAGAGAAAGGGCAGTTGAAAGGTTTTTGCTCAGCTTCCAGTTTCCAGAGATGTTGAAGATAAAATAGAAAATAGTCAGTCAATCATAAAGTAGTGGGGATGCTCAAGGTGGAGAAGCCTCTTCAGCTATTGTGGCCATATATATATATATATATATATATATATATATATATAATTTCCTTGCTACAGCAACATTCCCAAAGTCTGGTTTGCAGGGAACAGCTTTCCCTCTACTCCTACAGCCTAGATTTGGAGGTACATGTTCCAGGAGACTTAAAATAGGACTGTAGAAATTCCTGTAGCTATGGCTCAGAGCAAGCACTCCCAGTGGTGCATGCTGATGATGCAGCCATTGCAGAAGGTAGTTCCCTCTGCTGTGATGCTGACTGAGCCAGGCCAAAGGGCTGGACTAAGGAAAGGAGAGTACAGCACCATCTATCCATCCATCCATCCATCCGTCCATCCATCCGTCCATCCATCCATCCGTCCATCCATCTGTCCATCCATCCATCCATCCATCCGTCCGTCCGTCCGTCCATCCATCCGTCCATCCATCTGTCCATCCATCCATCCATCCATCCATCCGTCCGTCCGTCCATCCATCCATCCATCCGTCCGTCCGTCCGTCCGTCCGTCCATCCATCCGTCCATCCACCCATTCAGCCCCACAAGGGTTGAAGCCAAACAAGGAAGACACATTTTTCTAAGAAAATATTCCATCCTACTCAGTAGCTTCCTAATTCTTTCTGGTTGTAGCTGCACTCTGTTTCTCAGGAGAGCCCATCCAGCCAGAGCTGTTTGCCTCAGCACTCAAAGCCTTTCCTATTTGCAGTTATTTCAGTTGCAGCACCTTCATGACAGGACTGATACATTCAATTCTGACTGCAGTGGGACTGGGTGACAGCTGAAAACAAAAAGTACAAGCAATCCTGACAGTGCCTCAGTTCAAAGAAAAGAAAAGGCAAGGTAGAAAAATGTTCTTGAGGTGATCTGGTGAAAAGGAGCCGCTGCTGAGCCACTGCATTCACCAGAGTTTTCCAAAGGTCACTCTCATCCTCCCTTTTTCAGCAGCCTCTCATAGATCATCTGTAGCTCAGATAACACAAGCTTTATTGGGCTCCCAACCCATCTCAGCAAAACTTGATTATATGTATTTTGCTTTTGTGGATATTTCCTCTTCTTGTTCTCTTTCTTACCTCTATTCTGTCTTTCACCTCAGTATGGTCCAAATACAGTAATGGGCAGCTCTTATCCCAGGCACATATGAATCCAATCCCACCAGAACTTTATAAACATCATTAAAATCTTTCCTTACTGGTCTGCCCTAACAGTGACCTGCATTATGGTATCCTGCAACCAAGGTTTATGAAAACAGTAACATACAAAGCAACACTATTGCTTGTTTGTTATTGAGATAATACTAGCAAGGCATTAATACTTAGCTATCATAAAATTGAAACCAGGAAAATGGGTATTACCTTCTATATGGTAACTGTCCTACTCATACCTTTTCCTAGTCAGCCCAGTTGCTGCTGTATGATGTCTAAACATTAGTGGAAAAAATAGTATGTATAAAAACATTGCAGCAAGTAGCAAAATTTCATACGCATTTCTATATTTCTATATTTCATATTTGTATATCTGAATGTCTTTTACAAACATTACAGTGTTCCCATGCACTTGTATTGCTGCACAGTAGCCCTTGGTGGGGATGTTACTGGCCTTCAAGCTTGCAGATGGGAAAATGATGGCTTGGGTTGAGTGTGTAAAAGGTCACATAAGGGAAAGTTCAAAGTACTTTACAAGGTAATGTTCATTTCCAACTCAGAATAATATTTTCAAGTATTCTATCTTCTTAGGTATTATTTTGATACTTATTAATCTATACTGATCTTATTTCACACAGTATTGAACTCCTTTGCATTTTACACACATATACACATATTTTTTGTGCACACACAAAATTCTACTACAAAGTTATTTAAAAAGTTATTAAATATAAATATAAATATATAAAAAGTTATTACATTTTAAAGAGCTCTGCGGAGCTCTGGGGCCTGTTCTGTTGTTGCACAAAAAGCAAACATCAGACTGTGTCCTAATGCACCTGTTAATACAGGACTGCTGTAGGACATAGGTGTGAACTGTTCCTTCTCTGCCCTGCTGCAGTGCTGCATCCGGGTTTGGAAACAGTTCTTTGAGAAAGATATAATCTAACTAACTGAAAGTAATTATCAGCAGAACAAAAAGGGTCAGCAGACATCTAGAAAATCTGACTTAATTTGGAAAGACTGAAAGAAATTACGTGATTCAAGTCTAATGGTTGAAAAAGAGAGGAATTAGAATAGCACATTTCACATGCACTGAAGGTAGCGGCAGAGTGAGTCATAAATAAATAAATGCATGTCCACTGTAGATATAGGAAGGTATTGGCTTAAAAGCAGACAAGGAGGAATTAAGTGAGACATCAGGAAAAAGCTGTCAAGGCCTAAAATAAACTAATATCTCTCAGTAATGGTTTGGGTAAACCTGGTTCTGCCCTAAGGACGGATCTGGGTGAGGTGATGTGTCACTGTTACTTCCCCCTGCATTTTGTACTTCAGAAGGTGGTACTCCTTGGAGGAAGTTATGTCCTAGAAATGTTTTTTTCAGCCACTAGAAGTTACTTTTTTTTTTTCTTTGGCAGTGCCAAAAGACACTGTCCAATTTAACAGCACTGCTTTCTGCTTTCGTAGGCTGGGATTTCAAGGGGATCCTAAAGTTGCTCAACTTCCTTAGACTTTCAATGAGATTTGGACCTTTGAGTGCTTCTGATTTTGTGTTTGTTAAAATAAAATTGCATTTGCAATGATAAAGGCATTAATATTAACACCACCTTATCTAAGTAACAGCACAGTGAGCAGGCTACACTCTGTTCTGGTTCACTTTTTATCAAGGGCATGTCTTGGTGACTAAGAAGGGTCTAGGAGGGCCTTGCTCTGCCTGCTCAGAGTGTGGTTATAAACGCAGAGGAGCATAACCAGATGCCTAAGCCATTGGAGAAACGGGAAGCAACAGTGGGCACTGTAAAGACTGTATTTCATGGCTGACTCTGGAGTTTGCCATGACTGAAAAATCCATAACTTTTTCACCTTATACAAACTTCTGGCAGAAGAGATGGAGAGGGGTATACAAAGTATAATACAAACTATAATACAAACTTTTCCATATTATCACATAAAGCAGCAGGCTATGTTTTAGACCGCTTGTCCCTGAAATTTTCTCTTCTTTAATAAACTGTGTCATTTGTTTTTTTACCATTCAAAACCATCTAGATACATCTTCTTATGCTGAAATAGACCACCCTGTGGTCTCTGCACAAGAAAAGTAATTGGCTTTAAGTGCAAATAGAGAGCTGCCTAAATAAAACGTCCTTCCTGCTCTGCATAGATAGGCAGCAGAAAATGGGATGGCTTTGGGGGTAAGATGTCTTGCAGAGAAAAGAAGTTTCTGGAAGGTCACTCCCAGCAGGACTGAGATGCATTAGAATAGCCTGGCATTCAAGCACCACTGCTTATTTCTAAGAGTGGCAATTTCACTTTGGTTGTCCTGGAAGATAATAACCTCTTTAAAATCAAATATTTCCCACTCCTCTGTAGGGTAACCATGTGACTCCAAGGAAAATGTCCAAGGCCAAAGCAGAGGGCATCTCTGCTGTGCGCAGGGAGCATCTTCACCAGCAAAAGGGTGCAATATCCACTGAGATGCAGGGAAGCCCTACTGGTCCCTTGACATTGGATTGTGCTGCTTCTCAGCTCTGTACTCGTAGTGACCTGAGCCCGACCCACCATTTGTCCCTCCAGTTGTTTTTGTGGATCCAAGGTGAAAATTGTTTAGCTATCCAGTCATTCAAGTCATCTTACTTGAGACCTTATTTCTATAGCAATCAAGACACTAAGCTACTAATATTATTAGTTTAATGTTAATACTCTATTTCCAAGATCAAGCAGAGATACATATGGCTTTGTTCAGAAACAGGACATGCTCCATTGGTCTCTAAATATCCCCTTAAAATCCTCAACATACCTGAAGCTCCTTTTTACTCCAGCTACTCCCCTATGGGACAGGCAACATGCAGGGAGACAAGGAGAGTAGGAGAATACAAGAGAACAGTAAGAGAACAGACTAATAGAGGAAAGCTGTGCAAAATCCAGGCACACCATCAGCCCCCCTTTCTTGTGTAATCTGTAGTGCTGCCGGTCATAGCAAGCCAATTAAATTTCCTCAGCACAACGCCTATTCATGAGGCTGAATACTTTCCTTTGTTCAAGCACTGTCAACAGAGAACTTTGCTCTGAGCTGTCCAAATATTCCATAATTAAGATGAATTAGCAAGTGGAGAAGCAACTGCAGGAAGAAGAAAGAAGAAGGAAATAATCATGCAGAATACTAAATTTCTTCCCTGAGCTTTAAGTCTGAACTGACAGACCTGTGCACTTTCTTCTTTGTTAGCTTTTCTTTTCCTCTTCTTTTTTTCCTCCTCTTTCCTTTGGTGACAGAAGAGTGAAAAGAACACAACTCACTACTAAACTGAACTGGTCTTATATCTTTTCCCCATGTTACTCTTTACAGAGCCCTTTCAGCTCACAGAATTTCTCTCTATTTCCTCCCTAAAACACTGATTAAACCACAAGAGTCCGGAATGGTGGGAAGCAAGCAAACAGGCAAAATGTGTTCTGACACCAAAAGCCTGAAGCCACTGCTACAGGCATCAGAAAGTAGATGTCCTTTCTCTTGGAGAAAACAGAGATTTAAATGGATTTCAGCCCTAAATTTGAAGTGACTATAAGTATTCTCCAAGAGATGGGAATGAAAAAGGGGATCTTTCTTAGCTTAGATGTTCTTTTCTGTCTTCTCACTTGTGGTCTTCTGGCAAGTTGTGATGTTTGGCTGTGTGAGACTCATGTCGAGGAGCAGCTTTTTCTTGGATCTCCCCCCTGTGCAGCTTCCAAGCACAGGGAAAAAATCAAGCAACCAAATGGTAGCAATAAGCTTACATGGACATACTTTTCCCTTCTTAGATGACTTTTCAGTCCCACGGAGCCCTCAGCCCCCAGAAAAAGCTGTGGAATGTTCTTCTCTAGCTCTGGTTGTGCTGTTGTCTGCTGAAACAGCACAAACAGCAGAAGAGAAAATTAAACAGACAGCATAAATACTTTGGGACTAATTCTGGGAACAAAGCAAGTCTGTGACAAGCCCATGGGTGACATAAGACTACAGCTCCTTCTTTAAGCATTATTTGGGTGATCATGGGACTACCTGTTTTGGAACATCTTCCTGCTCCCCTCAGGAACATGAGCTGATGAAAATTAGTTTTCTGATTTAAGTGAGAAGGGGTTGCTCAGCTTGGGGCATGAAAGCTCTATAAGGAACAACAAACTCAAGGCAAAGAAAGTCTGTGATCTTAAGGCAGAAGCTGAAGTGGATACTTATAAGGATTGTAGCTCCATAATTTGGGACTTACCTGTCCTTTCAATCATCATTTAGGGACATATGGACAGGAAAGTCCATAGGCCTTTCCTAAAATGATTTTACTAGATGTGACTGAACTGTGTCAGGGGCTTAAAAAGAGCTTCAGTCAGGAGTGGTTTCTGCTCACAAAAGAAGGGGCCTAGAGACCAGAAGAGGTTTAATTTGCTTGGTGTATGCAATAATATTATTTGATATAATTAAAAAATTGTTTAGTAGAACTTTATCTCCTCTTGCTGTTACAAGAGGTTCAGGCTTTTTCTCACTCTGGTCAATATATGCTTCTCTGCTGCAGGACACTTCTTTTTGTCTAATAAAAGCTCTTCATTTGGCACATGAAATGGGCCATTAGTCTTTAAAAAGAACCATAAGATGTGGCTTTAAATGTGACAGACTGTGAGTAAAAGCTTGCTAGGGCAAGGTGAACCTCTCACTGTGGTTCTGCTACACATTTCTTGGTGAAAGGTAAAGGGGGAAATGGACGAGACAGTCCATTTTTCTGGCAAACAAGTTTGAGTCTAGAAAGCTGCTCAGTCTCTTTCACCCTGGGTTAAAAAAACATCCCAGTTCAGTGCCCAGCAGCGTCCTTTCCCAGAGAGCTCTTGTGATCAAATTCAGCCATTCAGAAACACTGGAAGTAATGGCTGCACAGAAAGATCAATATGGAGAACATTCAGTATCCAGCCACCTCTGGCCCCGAGGTTCATCATTGCAGAAATGTAACCATGTTCCTCATTACAAGCAAGATTGATGTATTTAGATTGCCCTGCAGCTCTCCTTAATCAGCTATCTAATTTTAAGCCTTTGCACTGCGACGGGGAAAGGGAGGAGGGAGAGAGGTTATTGACTGAGTTCTTAAAATACTGTAGCAAAAACCTACACTTGTTAATCATTCTCTTTATCTGATTTAAACCCAAAAGATATAATCCACTCTTCCCTCCCTCAACTCCTTTATTCCCTCCAGGATTCAAGTTGCAAAAATCTAAAATCAACTGAAAAAGAAAAACTTTGATGAAGTTTCACATAGGTTCTCTGTATGGGATATCTCACTGCTGACTTAACCCTTTCTTAGCTTTTTGGTTGCTATAGAGGGAGCCTCAGCTCCCAAGCACTATTGGTCTGTCCTATTGTCAGTCACAACCCCAGCAACTTTCCATCCTTTGGGCTCATTTTAATTACATTTGGTGAGGGAGTTTTTTGACAGTAAATATCCAGTTGATCTTTAGAGGTCTCTTTCAATTCAGGATATTCTGTGATTCTATGTTGGGTAGCTCCTGCTGTGAAACCCAGGGACTGCAGTCCCAGAAAGCATGAAAGAATTCTGACTTCTGCAGGCTGGTGATTTATTCCTATGTCTCTCTGGAAGAACAATGTCAATAAAAAGTTATTACAACTTTTTCTTTTCCTGTAAAACCTAGTCAATAAGATATTACTGCAGTGTTTTGTTTTAAAGGAAAGCCTGGCAGCCAAGACTACACAGAGAAATAAGAAGGGGACTAGGAGGAATCCCCTAAATACAGAAGGTCTGTGTTTATCACCCAAGTGTATCTGAGGCAGCAGTTCGGGATCTGAATGTCATAAAGATGGAACTGATGCTCAGCCTAGGTGATCTTACGGTCTTTCACAGCAGCACTAGCTATGGAAGTGCCAGCTAGAGCCCTGCTGACCTCCTCCCTGCAGGCCATAGCCAAGATCCTCACAGACTGAACATCACTGTACTAGTTTATTATTCAGTGGTGGATTTGACTATTTTCAAGCCAAAAGTTACTTAACTTGATTCTTTATTTACTGCAGATTATCCCAGTTTATGCTGAAGAGCTACTGCAATTTGGGCTGAAATCCAAACAATCAAGAAAACTATTACATGTGCTCTATAGCTGAAGAACAGAAGAGAATTGCCTGCAAAAATCTGTCAAAGATTACCAGTTTGGCGGGCATCCCATCACTCATATGACACCTTTTTTACATATCTTCGCACACATGAAAGCCTAATGAATAGAGTCACTTAACAGTGGTGCAATCCTACAGTTTGACAGGTGTAAAAAAACCCCACCTCATCTAAAGAACTAATTTTGCTGGTGCGTGCCCATCAAAATTTGGTCCTCGCTCAAGGTTGATTTATGCTGCAGTCATAGTTTGTCTGTGTTGCAAGAACCCTTCTAGTCTCTTACATATCTCATCACCAGCATGAGATGGGTCTCTCTTCTTTGACCACCCATGTCTATTTTTTTTGCTATGATCAACCTTTACATAAATCAACAGTATTTGTTGGGAGTACTGATAAGAACTTGTTCCACTTGTATCAGCAACCACAGTCCCAGAAACATTTGTTTCAGCTGAAAGAATATCAGAATAGATGAAGTAAAGTTAGCTGCTTCACACTACCAAACCCTCACTCTCTGAATCAAGCAAAGCATCTGGAAAAGGGTGGAACAGAAGGAAGAAAAACTTACTAAAGAATTACTGTCCAAGGTGTCTCTACAAATCCATGGTTTGTCTGGATACTGTAGATATCACAGGGAGAATGCAATACAGGAAGGAGTAGGTTGGGAGAGAGGGTCTGTAACCTAGGAAGCTAATCCAGGGGAGAAACTGGTGGGATTGTTCCTTTCCTTACATAGTGCAAATGAAATACACACATTTCCCAGAGTAGAAGAGAAAAAAACTTATTAGTCTGATGTTCACTAACCTCATTACGGCATAACTGATGACAGAAAGAAGCAGGGATGGGCTGGTTACAGCTAGTCCATTAATCAGGTCCCTGGTGAAGCATCTCAGCTAGAGTTAAAATTAACGTTGGAAAATTAATCGGGACTTCACAATGGAAACCGCAAAGCATATGGTGTCAGCTAATGGAGAGGCTGTACGGCTGAAGCATCTGAAACTTCGTGTCTTCCTGAAATCTAATTAGACCCTAATGGAAGGAAGACTGAGTGAAGGCTCTTAATTGAAAATTACACTTCCAGTTCAATCAAAGCCCGCTTCCGTGTTGCTATTAACGGCCTTTTAAAAATAGCTGGATTCTACAGTGACCTTGCATACAAAGTGTTCACTTACAGGGAGTAGCTGTATGGATAATCAATGGATGCCTCCGTGATGGATTTGGACCCATTCTGTAATAATTTATGACTAGTGTGTATTGACCTGGTTGCTGGGATGTTGTCTGTATGAATGAATATATGGTTTAATTTAATGGGAGCTGTCCAGAAAGAACCAACAAGCAGGTAAAAATGTCTCAAGGCAAGCTGCTCCTTGGAAAACACTTCGGAAGTGTTAAGGGATAGCGCACAGACAGGAAACTGCCGGGAAAAAGCCACATACCTACAAGGGAAATTTTTTCTCAAAGAAAGAATGATTGTTCTGTAGGTGGTATATGAAGAGTCAGACTCAGTTTCACCTAACTTTGGACACATAATGAAAACACACAGATTAGTGAGTGAAGGTTCCCCAGTGCAATTGCCGTAGGCTTCCTCTATAACTTCTGGGCCATTGCAGAGCCCAGTACCAAACAATTTATCTAAACGCCACTGGAAACCACAGGACACATATAGTGAACTGCCTTCAGAACAGGCAGCAGAATATCTCCATCAGGAGCAGCAGGAATTATATGACTGTCACACTTTGAAGGTCCAGGCTAGAATTTGCTCAGCAGGGAATGCTTTGTAAAAGCAAGGTCAGAAGTACTGGCATCGCCTCAGACCTTCAAATTCAAGACTTTCTAAATAGTTTCCCTAGTTCTTAGCTCCATTCTGAAACTTTTCAGGCCAAGACAGCTGAAGGCAACTCTGCTCAACTACGTGAATCATTCCACTTTTCCCTTTGGTACACAGCCCAAAAGTACATTTCATATCTGCCTATGTGCTCTGTGAAGCATCCTCTAAATCTGTTTGCTTGAATTTAGCAATACAGCTAGTTTGTCCTCTGTTTCCCTCTCCTACAGCTCAGATTACCTGTCTCAACATTCCCTCAGACCTCACGCTCCCCATGCATTGCCACCCCACTGCTCTACCTTGCAGACTTGGAGACCTCCTTGCAGCTTCCACAACTTCCCCTACCAGTGCAATTTTTACGGCTTGGTTTGCCTTTACTCTCAGTAGTAGTTGCTGTGCTTCTTCCTGTATCAAACACTGATTATGATGCACCCTATGAAGTTTTGCTCTCCTGAAACAGTCTGCCCTGTCTCAAAGGCAATGATTCTTTCTGCATTAGGATTTTTTTCCTCCAAATTGTGTTTGAAAGTCCTGTGTAACTCACTCAAATCTCTTTCCACTATTCTGACTCTGGCACAGTGTTACATAAGGGCTCAATGTCACTGGTTGCCTCTGATGTGAATTCTCCCTTCAGTGTACTTCTGTCCCTCTCTCCCTCTTGGTCTTGAGGTAGTATATAGGCTGTGACAGGAGATGCATGAGTAATCATTTGTTCATGGTTTGTCTGACAGTGACTCGTGGCTCAGTTTGGTCAGCTCAAGCTTGGAATGGAGCAGAATCAGTGGGATTTATACCTCAGTTGAGAAAGTAAAACTTAAGATTATCCTTTCAAGTTTTGGGCCATCTGGCGAAACATTTTCTTTGTGCAAGGCATACTAGGTGATAGAGAACAATTTACATCTAAAATCAAAATAGTTACAACTATCTGGATTATTTCAGTCTGTATCCTCTCCACTCACCTCACAAAATTGGGCTTCTGCTGCTTCATGCATCAGAGAAAGGCTGAAGCACTCCATCAACAAACCCCATGAGACCCTTTCTATTTTCACGTGGGGATTTTCCCTCCTCTTGGGTTGTGCAGTGCTAAAAGCATGGAAATGACTCTTAAAAGAGTCTCTCTACAGTGACTGGTGAGCAGCTACAGGAATAGCTCTGCTTTAGATGGGGAAACTTTAGTGAATCCAGGTACTTTACTGGAGACAATACAATGTGAGATAGTCATGAGAAAGGCATCTGGCAAGCCACAATGACAGTATCAGAAACATAACCTAGTGATACCTCATAAATGCTTAAAGCAGCCCATGGAATAAAAGTGAAGTAAATGACCATCCAACCAGAGTTTTCCATGAGGTGTCTCCATATACACTCCATAAATTCAATAGGCAATTAATTACCTTGCCATGGTTAATTAGAAAATTAGTTAAAATAACTGTATCAACAAAGCTAAGTAATTACTGCTAATAAATGTCACATGCACGTGTATTTAAATTCCCACAACCAGCTCTGCACTGATTTACAGATGGTGTCAAGTAACCATTATTTCCTTCTGATGCAAATGGAAGAAGCCTCAATTTGGGACACTGTGATTTCACATCTAGGGTAGTTCCAGGCAGGTGACTTATATCACAGACTCACAGAATCATTAAGGTTGGAAAAGACCTCTAAGATCACTGAGTCCAGCTGATGAGGCAGCACCACCACCATTAAACCTTGTCCTCAAGTGTCACATACACACGGTTTTTGAACACCGGCAGGGATGGTGATTCCATCAGTTCCCTGGTCAGCCTGTTCCAGGGCTTGACAACCCTTTCCATAAAAAAAAATCTTCGTAATATCTAATCTAAACCTCCCCTGGCACAACTTGAGATCATTTCCTCTCAGCCTTATAATTCTAGATAGGAATTCAGAACCTAAGAAAATACTAACATGCAAGAGACATAGTCTTCCAGCAGAAAACTCCTTGTGCTACTTTTTTCCTTTGTATACTAAACATCACAGAGATACCTGGGACCAGCCCTGCCACTCTGTAAAGACTGGAAAGCTGAGACATCCAGGGGCAAAGGGATGGTTGTTGACGACCACTCAGCAAAGGCAGAGAGCTGGGAACTGCTCATTACAAAGATAAGAGCTGAGATGCTCAGGCACATCATGTCTAATTATGAACTGCAGAACAAAAGCAGACACTACTATTTGGTTCTGTAACAACTGCAGAGTGCTTTTTCACCAGTAACACTACCTCTTTAGTTTTCATCTGAGAAATGGATGGGGTTTTATACATCAGTATCCCAAGCTTTAACATAGGGTATGTGCCCAACCCCTCTCCTTCCCATACACACCTCACTCCAAACAGCCAGCCATACCAATGCAATGCTTGAATCAGCTCATGTTCAACTAAGTCTAAAATGAGACTCCTCTCTGGAAAAAAAAAAAAAAAAAAAAAAGAGGATGTAACTGTCTTGGAATGACAAGGGTGGAAAAGCAATAGTAATTGCTCTGACTCTCCCTGTTGTCATTCTGTTCCATTGACTCTATTCAGAGTGAAGTCATTTTACTAATATTTTATAACATAGCTGAGAAACACTCAGGTGTGCCTGACCATCATTCGTGGGTATACAGTAGAAAAGCTGTACAATGACATTCCATCATACATCATACATGGACAGCCTCTTGAGTATCACACAACAGTAACATCAGACAGAGACGTAACTGGACCAGCGCCAGGATCCCAAAGACAGGCAAATTCCAAAGAGAACAATTTAAACCTTGTTATGGCTGCTAAAGCACTAACAAACCAAAGGAAGTTATGATTCCTCTATTTCTTCATGTCCTTATGTCAAAGTTACAGACACCTGATTGGTTGAATTTCTTTCTTTCACTAAATATAAGCTTCCAGGCAGAAACTAGGCAGCTCCACTGCTGTGAGTTATTCACTCTTCTTCTTGTCTAGTCCATCTATTCCCTCTGCTATTGCTTCTTCTGAAAATGTCTTCTGGGTAATCTCATTTCTTCTTTGATTTCCACATATCTCTTTCATCTACACATCTGGACATTGTCATGTGCAGCTAATTTCAGATAGGTAACATCCTTTTGATTCAACAGAATACAAAACTACACGGGGATATTTGCTCACGTCTACTGGTGGAAAAATCTTCCTACTCAGTGTTAAGATCCCTTTATAAGTTTTTATTCTCCAAAGTGTCTGGGTTTTTTGCTGTCTAGCACTTCAGCAATTGCCCACATCTTACAGAAAAAATGTTATCTTTGAGATAACATTTAAATGGTAAATTCTCTTGCTAGCTCTAGTGGGTTTCCAAGTAGAAAGAAAAGAGTTTTGGTCTATTTCAGCATTTTTGAGGAGAAAACAGGTATAATTCTGCAGCCTGAGTTAAAGAAGATTCCGGAAAATGTGTTCTAGTGATCTTAAAAATCCACGTGTCTATTAATTAGCCAACTGACAAAACCTCTAATTTCCAAAGTGGTGTTGTAAGACTATTTCTAAGCTTCATAAGATTGAACTAACCAATGTATAATATGTCAGATGAAAATGGGATTGGATATGACACATTGTGATTCAGATGTCCCCTTCAATCCAATTCTGGTCTACCACCATCAGGTTTCAGCCTGTCTCATCAGGCCACCAAGACACCACCTTTTTTTAGGGGCAAGATACTCTCCATCTTTACTCACAGAACCAAACCACGCTGGGATCCAGTGAGAATAAATGCCTCTAACAAAGCACAGGGGAACTTTTTGATTTATTCTGTATTTTCATAGCACCTAAAAAATTTGGCTTCACTTCTTCCTGAATGACCCTATTCAATTAATTTCACACTTCAGTCCATCTGCAAAACAGAAGCAATGGAAGTGATTTCTTTTGTAAAGTGCATTAAGTTTTTTTCATGGGTGATATGGAATAATAGATGCTTCAAAAATATTTCTTATTATAGAATCTGGGCCTTTCTCTATCAGATATTCACCTGCAAGCACTGAATAAACAGTTCCTTTGCAAATCTACATCATAGTTGAGGGATGAGTAATGATCCTACTTACAGATAGTGAGGGGTTTATTATTAATTTTTAGGTAACAGCAGAAACTTAAACATGGTCTTCCGACTTCCCTGTCTTTTCCCATTTCTTTTTTTGTTCTCTAATCAAAACCTTTTTCATATCAACAGTAAAGAAAGATTTGAAGAAACTAAAAACCAGAAATCAGAGAAAGGCTTTCACAAGAGCTAATCTTCCTTTGACAATCCAAAACCACCTTCAAAAATAACCTAATCACCTGCCTTTGCCACTGCCTCTGTGAACACAGAGGGAGATTTTTTCTTCATTTTAATTGTTCTGTTTCTTTTTTAATTAAACCCCTTCCTCTGTTCTGCTCAGTGCCATCAAATACTGGAAGAAGACACTGTATTGCAGCCCAACGCATTTTGGCTGAATCAAAACTCATGAGTTTCAAGTTTCTTTCCCTATTCACAGACACAAAAAAAACTTTCTTACTTAATGAAGTTTCATCAGAGGCCTCTTACAATTTGGGCAACTGCTTGTTCACACAATTTGGTTTTTCAAAGGTTCACATCTGCTTCTCTGAGGTTAGCTTCTCTTCATTGCCTTAGTAAGTAAAACCCAACGTTTCTGACTAATTTGATACTAAACAGAGGTCCTCAAATTGAAAATGAACCTTTTTGTCTATTGTCAGTTGATAAATTGGGAGTGAAATTACAGCTCTGCAATGGCTAGAAGATCTTTTCAAATCAGATGTGTTGCATATTTCATATTTGGAATTCAAAACAGGCAAAGTGGCCACAATGCTTGAGAGAATAACAAAAAGTTGGAGAATGAAAGAAGTGATCCATTCTAGTCTAATAATTCTCTGATACTGTTAGCTACAAATTTAAGAATCTAAGAGTACTTTTGCCAAAAGCAATAAACAAACATAACTCAGAGTAAAAATCTTCATACATATAATATTTTTCTTTCAGTATTTGCTCTTTAAATTTTTTCTCCATACATTGAAGTTGGATCCAGAATGACTTATTAGAAATTTTCCTAGTATTAACATGAGAGTGAAATGACAGTTGGATTCCAGTGTTTTCATCTATACACATTTGACCATGCCTGGGATCCTGATGCCTCATGCACTCAGAAAATCCAACCTATTGTTTCAAAACATTATTTCTCCCACACAGACTCAGCTTTACAAATCCCACATTTCACACATCCCACAAAGTTTTATTGCCAGTCTTTCAAATGTTTCGGAAGATATCAAGCACAAAAAGCCTTGAACAGTATCCCATGGAAAAAACAGATGCTCGCTGGGAAGAGTTCTCAGGCTTTCCCCTGCCACAGCCGTGTCTCTGCTGTAAATCTCTTCTGTGCAAGAAGCAAGAATTATCTCATACCGCATGTGCTGGATCAGACTCCCAGAAGACCAAGAACAATTTCAAAGTTTTTTGGAGAGTGCCAAATATGTGTTTTCAGTCTGTTTTCCCCAAAAGAGACATGGGATGATAGAAGCAATAAAAAGAAAGGTGAAAGTTATAAGAAGCATACCTCTTCTCATATTAACCTTTCCTATATCAAGAGGGAGAGGGAAAAAGTAAAACACATGAGGCAAACACTACAGAACTTAACACATAAGTGAAGGGCTAGGATCCTAGAAATTCATGGCTGAAAGGAGCTCAAAAGGATTTGTTCCATCCTCCTAACAACTAAGTGGACAGAATAGACATAGTTCATCACCTGTGAGACGTTTGTCTCACTCATCCCTAAATATTTTCAGGTCCAGAAACAACAATCCCAATACTTATCTGTTCTTTCAGGTAAAGAGTGGTACAATGATTCAAGACAAGAAACTAGCACATAGAGCATACTGGAAATAGTTGCATGTTTTAGTAATATGATGCTGTACCTCAACAAGGAACAGTTTTCAGGAAGACTAATTCAATATAAAGGATTATTAGACTAACTCATAAAGCTAAAAAAAAAAAAAAAAAAGCACACACACATACACAAAAACCCCAACAACAAACAGACAAACAAACAAAAACCTTTCATGCATACAAAGCCTCTCACATCCTTTCATGTTGTTAGTCAGCAGCTGCGCTCAGACCTTCAAAAGTACCCAAGCATCCAGCACCTCCATCCAACAGGAGATTGGTGAGACTGAAACTCCTGAATCTCTTGGGTGATTCTGAAAACTCTCCTTTTTTATGAACAAATTCATCCTTTATGTGAAGAGAAATCACAGTTTCCACTTTTCCCATCATCTTCTCATTCAAAAAGATGCCTCTGTAACAGCACTCTGTAAAAGAGTGACCAAAATGGTCACTGTCTTCCTTATGTCTCTCTCATGCTTGGATAGATTAAAAAGCTGCTGCTCATTTCTTTCTGAGGGAGTTAAAATTTGCAGAGACCCACTATTCTACAGAATTTTTACAGGGATTGCAGAAGAATACCAGTAGCAGGGAGACATTTAAGCCTCTCCTTTATTTTTAATCTAACAACGGTTTGCAGTTATGAAACAGTTTCTAGACACCTCATTCTCTGCTTCTGGCAGCACTTCAATTCATTTTAGTTTATGGCAATGTCTACATATACCTCAAAATGCAGAAAAACTTTCTGAGATCCTTCCAAATCACTTTTGTAAGTAGAGTAATCCATGCTTGACCTACATACAAACCATTTTAGCTTCACCACTGTAATTCAAAGTGGCACCTGCCAGTTAACAACAAAATCTCCTTATTACTTGAGCAGGAAAAAGAAATTCAATTTGATTTGTAAGTTCGCTAAGGATACATCTATATTGCAGGGCTGCAGAGGGAGAGGTGAGTGACATTTTCCTGATCAGTCTGAGTGTCCATGTCATCTGGCTGGCTTTTTGCAGCCCAAGCTGTATCCTAGGAAAGGCTCATCCTGAGCTCCAGCAAAGTAAAGCAGTAGTCAGGTAGGGCAGCAAACTGAGAGGGAAAGGAAAATCACATCCCGCAGCGTGGAAGAGATGGAGTAGCCACACTTATGAGCTGCCTCAAAGAGAAGGTCTCTTGGGTGACATTCTCTCAAGCAGAGAAAACATCCAGAGCAGCCTCCCCTCCAGACAGCCTCAGCTTCAGTACATTCATGCCCTGTCCCAGGACAGCAAGGAGACACCAAGGGACAGACCAGTGCTGGTGGGTCTTGTTCCCATACTAAGCAGCAAAGGGCTGGAATAAGTTCTGGCTGTCACAGCATCACTGGTACTAAAGCATCTTGTTTAAAACCATTAGAGGTGCCTTCCCTTGACCTAGTCAGGCTTCCCAGCTGTGATGTGCTTTAGGCAGCTGACAGGATATTTAGGCTATTCCAAAGGCAGCTGTCAAAGAAAAATAAAGACACTGATTGCTGTGATAAAGGAACTGGAACCTGAGGACTCTCATAGTCAGTTCTTATTGCTGACGAGGAAACATCATTTTTCAGCTCCAAAACAGAATGCAAGCTCTAGCTAGCCATGTCTTATGGGGTACCCCAGTGGCATAGTGGCTGCACATATTTTAACAACTAGGCAAAATGAGTTCTAGAGATTAAACTCATTAAAAAGGCAACTTGAGCCTTTCTTTGCAAGTTTTCCAGAACTCTTGTTGTTCCACCACTTCACATCATGGGAAATGTAGTTGAACTCATTTCTCCTAGGAGAAAAATGGGTATGAAGTACAGCTGCCTGGAGGTACCACAGACATATTGCTAACTTAGAAAAGAAATCAGTCTTTACAATACTCACATTTTTATCAAAAACTATTTTTTCCCCAGAAAACTGACATATTTGTTTTTTAAAAGCCAATTTTTAAAAAGAAAAATTGACTGGCCTTTTTTTCTAGTGCCTGAGCCTACTCTTACTCTGGGAGACAGAACTTCAAATTACTGTGTGTTGCACAGTCTGCCAGTGGGAACAAAATCTTGCACATTCCCTCCTTCCTATCCTTCACAGTACAGAGAATATGAGTCATTCCCGGCTATAATGCTGACCAACAGTAAACCAAAAACCATCGTGAAAACAGAAACATTCTGAGGGCTTAAATCAAAAATATTAGTCAGACCAAGATTGGGGTGATGAGTTAAAATGGAATTCCTTATTATTTCAGTTTTCTCTTCATAGAGTGAAATAGAAAAAGCAGAAAGAGATTCCACAGTGGAGGAATTTCTTGCCACGCTGAGTCTGCAGGGCCAAGAAAGCTCTGTGCTTTTAGCAAATGCGATTAGAGGAGACCAGTCCTCATTTTCTTTCCAGGGCAATGATTTACCTCAACATGCCCTCCCTCAGACATACAGAGTCCTCCAAAACAGTGTTGTGTATAAAGCCTGCTGAGACCCAGTTATCCCCACAGAAAACTGCAGATTAAGCTGAGTTGGCACTGCAAAAATTAGTGTGCATGATGAAGAGCACACTTATTTACCCTCCAGTTATAATAACAAATCACAACCCATTTTCATCAGATGGCCGGCAGTACATATGCAAAAGTTAGGTTCTGGCCATTGGCTCCTGCCTTTTAAGGGCAGACATGACTCTCAACTGATTTGTTTCCCACTTTTTCCTTAATTCCCTTTATGCAGCTAAATTGCTCTCCTTCAGTCTTCCCACCTGAGACAAGCTGTCAGTCTTCAGAGCTGAATGGTCAAAGCAAAAGCTACTGTCTCTCTTTCAGTGGTTATCTGGGGAACAATACACGTCTCACTCACTCTTCAAATCAGTAGGTTGGTACAAAAGCAATCCCAAAAATAGTGACTACAGTGACATAACAAGAAGGAAACATGTAACAGTTCTGGTAATTAGGATCTGTGACTGCCTGCACTTGTGATGATTTTCTACCACTGGGAGACCTAGAATCAAGACTGGATAGCTTTTTCAGTCAATTTGTGGATGAAATAAGAGTCAATGCAGTGAAGCAGTCTGGTCCACCAAACAGAAAATATCAGAGCAGATAGTTACAGCAGGATTTTTTTAATCTTCTGAATTAAGAAACATCCAGACAAGAAGAACAAAAGGCATAAACCAATCTGGAAATTACCCCCTTAGAGCACATTCTCTGACAACATTAGCACCAAGTGTTTCCATCTGTTCAGTCTTCCAAGCTGAAGACAATGTTACTCCCAGCATGGACATCATTTCCCTGTGTCCGTGTTAATAGTGAACGTCTCAAAGCTGACTTATCTAGATCCACAAACCACAGGCCAGCCCTGCTGGAGCCAGAGTGTTCACTCCAGCACAGCTGTCTGATGCAAAGCTCCCAGCAGAGGCAGATCGCGTCGCATTCTGTGTGTCTACCAGCAAATGCCAAACTGGTTTGCAGTAATCCCTTACATTCCACTTGTATTTGAAACCTGAATGCCTCCATGTTCCCAGCACAGAGAGGAAAGTTTGGAGAAAGACATGGAATTCTGCCTGAGAAGCAAACATCAACTCTCTCCAGGGCTTTGCAGCTGAGCTCACCTAAAGGGAGACAGTCATGGATGTCAGCAAGCTTGCTGCCTTGTTCATTTTTTGTAATTGCTTCAGTGGTTTCCTGTATCAGTTGCTCTGCAACAATCTAAAGCTGATTCCAGATGAAATCACAGAAAGCCCAGAAACCATCGCCTTCCAAAGAGCTGTTAATTGATTGCAATTATTGATAATAACATAGTCTCATAGAATAGTTTGAGTTGGAATGGACTTTAAAGACCAATCTAGTTCCAACCCCCTGCCATGGGTAGGGATGCCTTCCACTAGAGAAGGTTGTTCAGGCTGTCACACTACCTGATGCCTCTCACAATACTTGCACCATGGGGATTTGAGTGGGCTGGGTAGGAAATTTTCCTCAGTGAATGGTGGATAAGAAGACTGTATTACTTGTAGCTTCCAAGTTTTTCTTACTGTTTTGGTGCGGTAGTTTCGTTCCTTGCCAGGAAGTTCCCTGCCCAAGCACCAGGATCACACTGCCTCAGAAACATGCCCCTCCAACTCAAAACTCAGGTCGTAATTACCATGCAGGCACTTCAGAGAGGCAGTAAAGCCCACTCCTGCTGAGCCCAGCTGTGGATATAGTGTTGTTTGGAATTTTCTTCTACAGTCATACCCATAATAAACCAGGACATCCTCCTTCCTCACTTCAAAGATGACTCCAGCAACAGTTACTGGGACATTTTTTGGCCTTGCATCAGCCAGGGTATGATCACATTGTGAGCACACCTGCTTACTGCTAACAAACAGCCCCATATTGTAAGCATGAAGCTGTCAGAGTTTAATCCTTATGCACCCTTTGGCATATTTTTCCTCCATGATACTCCATCCCAGGATGACTGTGAATGCAGATCCATTTCATTGTTAAGGGAAGCTTCCAATTCTGTTTCTGTATTAAGCTGTTTGTTTAATAGTCTCACACTCAGTTATCACAGGGAATCATGTTTATATGGGGAAAAAACAAACAAACAAAATATGAGGCAATTTCCTTTATTGCTGAATTAACCTTAGCACTGATGATAGGTGGGTTTTCTCATATTTGCAGCCCCAGTAAAGTAGAAATAAGATGAACAGCAGTTCCTATGACATCCCCCTAGGAAACCACTCAAGGCATCTATTATTTTTATCTTTTAAAAGTGTAATTTACATAATTATTAATTAGGCAAATGTGGCAAGTGTAAATGCACAAAAGTACTGGGTTTATCATATTCTATTGGTTTACCACAGCTGCATTTTCAGTGACCTCACTGTAATGTGAAATCATATCACTATTTTACTTAACCAGGAAAACAAAACAGAGTTGGAAGTCAAAAAACCCCACCCTATTTTTATGAAATGCATTAATGGGTTTAAATATCAAAGCATTTTTTCTTTCAAATTATTGAAACCTGTTCCAATGACAATAAATTGGCACATCAATTTTATTGTAATGGAGCCTACGCCTGGCAAAACAATACAGACACAGGATCATAGAAATGTTGGTGGGATGAGACCTCTCGAGGTCACCTAGTCTTACCTACTGCTGAGCACATGAGCTGTGTCTTTTTTTTGGTCCCCAAATGCCTGGTCTGACTCTGTTGCACACCTACACAATAGCGAGTCAGGGCAAATTCAGTGCTCCATGCTCAGCAGCTCAACCAGGGGGGAGGACAGAGCTTGACTCCAGGCACAGCAAAATGCCTGTCACCTGCCTGCAGTGTAACAACCTCTTCTGTACCAGACTGTCAAACCTCGGTCACTGTCCTGAGATGGTCTGTGAGAAGTGATAGGAGCAATCCTTTTCCATGTCAGCAAAGATTCCACAAAGCCAGGCAACATGAAATGCATCTTTCCTGCAGCTAATCACATTTTAAGCAGCAGGTCCCCCAGGGAATCAAAGAAATGCCTGAGACATTCTTGTTGATTTGAACCACACATGCCAGAGCAGCTGTGTGTGGGCACACTATCCCTCTCAGATCATTGCAAACTAATTAAGGGTTTTCTTCACCACATGGATAATTATTATTGTTCAAACAGCATTGATTCATTAAAGAATTTGGCTCAGAAACAATAACTCCCTTGCTCCTGGGTAAGGAGGCTGCTGTATAGCTCAGCCTTGGCTTCTGGTCATTTCAGTATCTGATTATTCCCAGGTTGCGTTCCTTCCGGATTCTTGCTTTTAGAGGAAGCTGCACTAGAAAAGATGGACCCAGACTGGGGTTTCCAGAAGGAACAGCAGCAACAGACTATGTCAAATTTTTCAAAAGCTTGCTATGTTCAAGGAAATCAGATTTGAACTTCCCTGGGAGTAAAGCTTCCAAAAACCAAGGCCCAAGGTAATGAGAAAGACTAAAACCATCAAATACTGGAAATTCCATGTCATCTTGTCCAACTGCCTTCATGATGCAAATGAGATAATTCCATCTTGTACTCAGTGTGGCATGAAAGCACATCACCCAAAAGGCAGCTTTCCCTGCTTTGATGACTTCAAAATAGACCAAATCTATACAAAGCGAAAAAATTCTCCTCTGTTAGTTCAAAGAAAGATGGGAAATATGGACTGAATTTTCCTTCATCCTATGCTTCAATTATCTGTCACACTTGGCTGCTGCTCAGTTTAGACAGGGCATCTGGTTAATTTCTTCTGGGAGGAGGAAGTTGAGGCATACTCATGGTTTATTTGCAAATACCCATGAAATCAACTCCCTCTGAGTAGGTGATGACTTGGTCAATCCTTTGTGCCTGTCTCCTTTTGTCCATCTATAAGAAGTTAATTTGGCTTCTTTCATTCTTACAAACATATAAACACTATAAATTAGACTAAAATGAAGAGCTAAACAAGACTTGTACATTTGGTAGCCAGGTGGGGGTCAGTCTCTTCTCCCAGGCAATCAGCAGTAGGACAAGAGGGCTTAAGCTCTGCCAGGGGAGG
>JAWWES010000171.1:14012625-14037763 GCA_035583135.1 Lophotriccus pileatus
AGCCCTCCAGTTCAGCTCAAAGTAGTTAATCAGTCTCCAGAAGCTGCTCTTTGTTAATCTGCTTGGAAAAATCTAAAAATCAAGGCTTATTTTCTCTTTTGAGGCATCTTAAAAAACTACCCAATCAGACCCTCAGAGTAGATTATTTATTAATCTGGTCTGAAAATCTAAGATAGAGAAAAAAATTAAGATTATCAACATCTTGAAGATTTATGAAGGTGATTTTCACTGACTCTCTATGGAGGAAAACTTAGGGCTGGTAATACTGAATATAGGTCAATAAATCATTCCAAGTAAAAGTGACCTAATTAACACTCAAGCACTGATTTGAATGCATGAGGCTCATTATCTTGACTCAAGGTACACTCTCACCAAAAAAGAAAAAAAAAGTAAAACTAAAAAACTCATGAAAAATTTGTGGGAGCAGACTTTCTGGACAAGATGGAAGGCAAATGTTGCTACTGGTTTCCAGTCTTAGATTCTTTAAGGGAAGACAGTAGGAAACAGTTTCAGTTAGTCTGGTACAACATCACTGGTGATGACTCCCTTTGTAAAAGCACCCATTGCCTACCTGAAAGTATCCCCAGAGTGCCAAGGACATCAAAGCACAGTTTATTGCAGTATCCAAATAGCATCTCTACATCAACCTAGGCCCACAGAATACACCAAACCACAGAATCAAATCCATTGCTTTGCCCTCTCCAAGAGGCTGAAAGCCAAAGTAATTGCATGATCACCCATGTACCTAAAGCAAAAAATCCTTCCCTAAATTATTTTACTGGCCTAAGGCTAAATCCACAAAGTTTCCTCTTATAATCCCTTCCTTTCCAACTTCAATCAGTTGAAATAAGAGTATTCTCACCGCCTTTGTGCTAATAGTTGAACAGTGAACAAGGGAACATACTATGGCAGCTGAAAAAAGTTCTATTTGTCCTGAGTATCACACGTAAATTCAGAATGATTTAGACCAGAAAGTGACCAAAGCCTGCTCTTTGGCAGACAAGGTGGATTCTCTCTGTGATACAAATTCCCACCATTGCATCCCCAGCTGAGACACAAGTGAAGACAACACAACCACAGACACTCAGCTTTTGAAAGAACTAAATACAAGATAGTTTAGACATAGTTAATCTAGAAACTAGGAAATTATTTCTAGTAGATGGAGGACAGGATTTCTAGAACATGAAAAGTAGAGATTACTGGGTTTGAAGATGAAGTTTGATTGTATAACGGGGATTATATCGTGTAAAAGTGTAAGGTTTTGCAGCGGAACAGAGCTCTTCTAAGACTTGCAGTCCTAGACCTGCCTTTAAAATATATAGCTGTGTATAAACTCATGTGCATGGTTTTTTACAGTCTTTGGAGAAGGTGTGTGAAATTGGGAAATTGAATCCATTTATCTCATTAACTGAAAAAAACCCACAAAAAAAAAAAAACAACAAAAAAACCAACAAAAAAAACCACCACAAAGTGGAATCCTATTCCATACAGCTCACTTGACTTAATTAACTAACGTCTGAATCAGTGCTTGTTTGCAAATACTGTCATTCTAAATCAGGAGCCAAACCCAGCAATTTTCCTTTTGTATTAGAGTAATTGAGGAGGATGCCATTTGATTAGCCCTTTATCTTTATGATGGCTTTATTGATTAATTTATCATTTCTTCGTTTGCTTTTGATTTTGATAGATTTTCTGTTCTCTTCGCAAATGAGTAGGTTGTCATGAATACAAAAGCACTTAACACAGAACTGCTACCACAGCTCACCTGCCTGTTGTTTTCCTGGTGTCTTCTTCACTTAAACTACATCCCTTTGCTGTCCACCAGCTTTCACTCACAGCAGCTGCTGCCTGAACAAATAATTGCACCTGAGCTACAGCTTCCAAAAAAAGAACAGTACCCTTACCAGTGACACAACAGGACAGAAGAGCAGATAGTCACAGTGCCCCTTTGGCATGAAATTAATGTCTATTTAGACACAAATCCCAGTGCAGTATGACAGCAGAGTTTTGCAGACCTACAACATTCGTAGAAATCTCTGCTGATACACAATAGTTAATATTTTAGGAAGAAAACAGAGATATGATATTATTGTAGAGCACTACCATAACCATGTGGTGGCATCAACTTGTCCTGCTTGATTTTACGAGTAGAAACTCATGCCATTACTACAGAAACTTTACTCCAGTTCTCATTTACGCCTCTCCCATATAGAATGTCCTCCAAGAGTAGTGGCAAACAGGTGTACTCTACCTAGTGAACGACTGGTTTAGCAAAGGGAACCTTGCCTCATGAGTGTCATTACCTTTACAACCTGAGATTGTGTTACAGCCTCTCCATGCATTACTGTCTCTCCTCCAAGTCATATCCATGGTCGTGGACCCGTTTGAAAGCTTCTTCCACTGGCACAGCTAAGTGTGTTCATAACCACCCAGCAGGATGGCTTGCAGTTGTACTGAGCTTGGACTCGCAGTCCTGTACCGCAGATCAGCTGTTCAGTGACAACACGGTAGGTCTGGCATTGCTGTCACCTGCACCTGATCCTCTTGGCTTGAGACCAAGCACACCTTGCTCACGCACTGCCATTTCCTTACAAAGCTAAGTGGGAGAAAGTAGACATGTCCTTCCAGAAAACCAGCGTCAGAAAGCTCAGCGTCAGCTGTAAAGGCTTGTAATTTGTGATACAAAAGAGAAATCAAGTGAAAAAGGAAGTGCTCCAGCCTGTCAGTTCACCACAGAGTTTGGGTTTGTTTGTTTTCTAGTAAGACAGTGATAAATTTCAGCTTAGACTAATGAAGGACACAGGGTCTTTGGGACCTGAAACCAGCATCCTTGAAATCTTATGGTGTTCAGCGAACAGAATAACTCAAAATTTGAAGCAGTGTAAAAACAATATCCAAATATCCATGTTTTGTATCCTGCTCAGGGACTGAGATTTGTAGGCAGAGTTGTTCACTTCTCCACTTTGCTTTGTAGATCTTTGGCAAACTGTTTAGTTTCTTTGTGCCTTTCTCCCATAAAATAGATTAACTCATTTTCTGACTCTAGGCAGGACTTTTGAAGAAGAAGCATGTAATATGCTCAACGACTGAGCTTGGATGAGGGAAACATTGAGGAACGAGTAAAACAGAGTACTAGCAGTCACATTACATGACATTAGGCAGAACTTAATTAACACTTTTTACTTGGGTTAGTTTTGATTCTGTCAGTTCATTGCAGAAAGTCTCGGCCACAAAATGATCAGAGCCATCTTAATATTTAAATAATAAATAATACTTTAAAAATCATAGTCTGATAAAGCAAAAAGCTTGCAAGCAAGCAAGCTTTCTTTTCATATTCACAGACTTCTTAGACTAGCAGATTAGCTGTTGTTATTAAAGAAATCTCATACTAAGGAAAACCCCAAAGAACCACTTCTTACACATGCTCTTTTAGAACTTAGACTAACTAGTTCCCATAAAGCACTAGTTCATGATATACATAGATATATATGATGGTTCCTCATGCATTCATTAAAAATTAATCTACATTATCATCAGTACTTCTATAATTTTTATTATCATTAAGGTCACCAGAAGTTTTAATGAGTTTTCCCAAACCTCTTATAGCTGCTCGGTTTATACATACCTTATCAAAAAATTGACCGTCTAAACAAGTAGCCTCCCAACCATCTTACCAGTATTTTCTCATCCTATTACAATCATCTAAATGTATTCCATTTGAAAAAAAATAACAGAAAATGTGAATCTAAAGCCTTGGGCATGAAAGATATAATTTGCATTTTTGGGGAAAAGTAATTGGTGAAAACTAGCTGATTCCTATTTCTGTAATGCCAAACACCAAAACTCCTAAATAGGTAGAACCTTTAGAAGTTGAGATTCCTCCTATTTACTGTTATTAAAATATTACCCCAACATTATTGCCAGCAGTATCAGATGGACCCACAAATAGAAAGCAGAGGATATGTTAAATGTGACTATAGAACACATGAGTTATTAAAGGGAATTTGTTCTTATGGTTAAAAGTTCCACAGCAAAGAGACCTAAGTTTGACTTGTGACTCTTCCTTCCATGGAAGAAAGAGTCAATTAGGAAGTCAATTAATAGTTCGGTGCATCCATTCATCATCGGTAAAAACAGATATTGCTCTCTCACCTCCTGGAAGAAGTTGTCTTGAAGATAAATACCTTAATGCTATGGAGTGTTCAGACACTGCACGGACTCATTGTCTGAGTACTGAGTGCTCAGTTTTCTGAGCCAGTGTTTTTTAATTACCATTCCTTCCACAGTATTGCAAGAAATACATCCCAACTGAAAATATCTATTCTTTTGTTATTTCATGCTGCACTATTGGAAAAATTAGAGGGGCTGTGCTGACAGAAAAGGAAACTGACTGTTGACAAGAAACAAACTCAAACAAGGTAGACCAATCAGGAAACATGACCAAAAAAAAAGAAAAAAACCAGGGAGATAGGGAAAAACTACAGAAATAACCACTGTGCTTTTAACCATGTGGCAGAAGCAGTGTCCTTTAGAGCAGTACCGTTAGGAATGGAACATGGGAATTGTTATTTTCTGTATATGTGCCTTTGTAAACGTACTTACACATATGTATTCATGTATTTATTCACATTTGTACATTAGTATTTTTTCAACTGACAGTCATGAATTCTTTATCTGTCCCTCAAACATAGTTCACTGAAATAGGATGTATTATAACATAATCTCTTACTAGTAACAGCTTTAAAATATAGAACAGACAGCTTGAAGTGGTCCCAATTCATCTGTAATGGAAAGCAGAAAAAAGACAGTATTTTCAGGCTATAAAGAAAGAAGGCATAAATGTTGTGCAGATCAAGAGTCTGAACCTTTTTTCCTTTTACCCCAGTAGAAGTTCCATATTAAATTTGAAGGATTATACTGAACTTTTAACAGCATGCCATAGCACTATTCTATTGTCACTTCACTCATACCTAATAGTAACTAAGTCACAGAGGTAGAGCGAGGCATATCTCAGGATTTCAGCCCTGATTAAAACCTTTGGAGTGTGATAAAAAGCACAAAAGCTACTGGGAAGTTGGGTATCCAGATACCGTCTTTTAACTTTTGTCGTTTGATATGTTGCTGATGTACCCAGGATGATTCTTAGAAGCCAGGTGAGTAACCATACTAGCTTTTTCAATAAAAGACCACAAAGCAATATATCTAAGGTTCTGGAGAAATGGAGAAAGTGGGATACTCTCCTTTCACCTCATGAAATAAACTATCATGATAACAAGCCTGAAACATCTGTCTGTGCTGCTTTGCATTACAGAAACCTCACCAAAAACTAATTGAGCCCAATCCTATGCTATCTATTTTAAGACATATTTCTAAAAGCTTTTAGTGCCCCTTTTCAGCTAATTCTGTGATCTTACAAAAATAAGGCACTCATAATTACCCCCAAACATACAAAGACACAGGTAGGACCCAAGCAGCCCTTTCTGCCTGAGGACCAAAATAGCACTTTGCTCCCAGGTTTAGATCTGATGCACAACAGAAAATGTCAGAAGGTCAACAAACATAATTAAATTCAAAGCACAGACAAGCAGATCTTCACTTCAGGCCACATCTCCAAACAGCAGCCAGTTGGCAGAGAGAAGCTCAGCAGGTTAGCCATGGCCTCTCTGCCCACTTGCTAGAACAAATGGTGCTATTTCAGTCTGCCATGGCTGCAGGCAAGCGATTAACTCTCAGGCTGATGAATTGAGAGCAGAACTAAATGGAACAACCCAGTTTTTCCGTGGGGTTCACTAATCACAATTCACCACCTGGTAGGAAGACATGTAATCTTAGATTTTTGCAGCCTTTCTGCTGGGTAACATGATTATATTGTAAAGCCATAATACAGAATAATGCTGTATACCTTTATGGAGCCTCTGATGGTTTAAAGGCATTGTAAGAGGAAACTCAACCCACATTACACATAGAACATAATTAACTGCTGTTACAAAGAAGTTGAGAAGATAAGACTAAACTGATCAATAAAGAGCTTGCAAAATCTCCCTACAGTGCAACATTATAGGAGAGCTAAACTCAGGATATGACAGAAACCAAAAGAAGTGCAGGAGAGAAATCCTAAAATTAAAGAGAAATAAGGAGGACTCATCACTTGCAAGGTGCAGAAAGCTATATAGAAGGGTATGAGGTTGAACAGGACATGGGGAAGCTGAGAAAGGATTTCTAACAGATTGAACCGAAAATAAAGAAGAGAGGTTGTGCGAGATGGGAGAAGGAGCAGGCAGGTATTCATGGAAAGGGATAAGAATGGTTGCAGTGGCAAGTTGCAGTACAGGAGGCCTGATAGAGCCAACATGAGGCAAGGAAAAAAGAAGGATTGAGAAATCTGACTTAAAAAGAGACAGGGGAAGTAACTTTCAGTAGAAAATCAAAGGTGAGCTGAAAGAAACAAATTAAGGCGTGCAAAGAGAAAGAAATTCTGCAAACCCCAGGAAACACAATCCTTTGGGAAACCAAGGGAGTGTGCTGTGGCATTCACATCTTAGTTCGTGGTTGGTTCTGGCTTTTAACAAGTAGTTTTGCTTTTGCTTCATCCATAACCCTAGAGAAAAAGTCAAAACAGTCATTAACCATGAGACATTTTGCCCACTTACTTTCTGTGGGACAGAACGTCAGGAACGTTGTTCCTCAGAAGAAGCTGACGGTGACCTCTGACTCAAACAGGTGCCTTCTCCACCTAAAAAAATCCAAACCCCACAGCCCTCACAGGTCCCTAGAAGAGGGGGATGAATACAGCTGACACACAGCTCCTCATATCTGCCTGGTTTGCCTTCTCTCTGATTATATCACTTTACTTGGCTCAGAGCAGCTGGCAGGAATGAGCCTAATGGATGTGTTCAGATCTTCACCTTTCACCTCACAGCCATCCATTAACACCTCCCAGCCTGGAGAGAGGGCAGAGATACTTTTGCCTTGCTGCTTGGCTGTTAATAACAAACAGCATTGGATGGGAAGCCAATAGACTCCCTGGTGCTAAAAGGAAGGAGTTCTCTCTGGCCTGTCTGACCACCTTTTAGCAGGTTGGTTTTCAATTGACTTTTAGGCTACCCTGCAGCAGAATGCTCACAAAAGGAATAAGCCTGTTCTTGCACATGGGCCTTTCATGTGTATTTAGGCTAAAAGACTGTGCCACGGTATTCAACTAAGAATTCTAGAGCAATTGGCTTCCCATTCCCCATGGACAGCCTGAGATCACACCTAGAAAGACTAATTGCCATAAGAGTGTTATGGTCATGCAAAGAGGTTACTGAGACATATTCTCCAGCCTCTGCAGTATGTGTCTAGAGGCAAAACTGTTACCAAATTTAAACAAAGGTTCCCAGAACACACAGCTGGAAACCTTGTGGTCTTTTAATTTATATTTCCTACATAAACTGCTGAGGCAATGGGGCTGGTTTAATCCCTCCCACCAGCAGCACTCCCTGAAGCATAAACAATACCCTTGGAAACACATCTCTCCCCCTCACCACCAAGGGAGTCCAAACAGACAGGCTGATGTAGGTTCTGCAGTGTGGGTGGCTAAATTGGCCATATGAGCTCCAGAGTCTGCAAAACGGAGAAAGTTAAAAAATCAACCAAACAAAAAAACTAAAATAAAGCACCAGCAACAAAACCAGACAAAAAGACAAACAAACAAACAAAAGCCCAAACCCACATAACTGGTTGGAATTAATCTCTTATTATCATTATAGTGCTGATGACACTGGCCTTTACTGCAATGTTTTATCACATGCCATTTTAAAAAGAGGGGTAGGAGTAAAAGGACTATTTTTGATTTAGCTGCCTTACCCAGGTGATCAGCTCTTTGAGATGAACTAGAATGAATGTCAAGGGGAGGGATTGTCTAGATACAGAAAGAAATCTTTCATCTTGAGAATTAATCAAACCTCCACAGAAGTTCAGAAACTTTCCAAAAGCTTTTTCCAATTTTTTGATCACTCCAGAGATCTTGTTTACAGCAATACACTGCAAGTCTGATCTTCAGAGCGGATTGGTATACAACCTTTTCACTGCCTCATAACAGGGAAAGATACAATCTGTAGCAGTCTACAATGTGCTTAATGCAAAATATCTGAGCATTAGCAGAACCTGCTCTGCAAAGGTAGATCTTTTGGGAACCACCTGAACTATCAGTAAACTGGAGCAGTCTGGAAAAGCTCAGATTCACAATTGCTATTAAGATGTTTTATCACAGTTTTCTTTTGAATATTTTATAAGCTCAACATACCCATTAGTATGAAAATTGGACACTCACATCTGCTCAAAAGCAAGCTGGGGCCAAGTTAAACAAGCACCCTGTGCATAACACCTTTACTTGGAAACCATGGTTTATTGGTAGTGGAAAAGTCCATTTTGCAATAGGAAAAATTGTAAAGAGAAAAATCCCCTGCAGTGTTTACTAACCTCAGAGTCCCTACACAGCTCCTGCCAGTTACATACACAGTAACCCCTTCAAAAGGCAAAGAAAAGTTCATACCTCCTCCTATGAACCACCTGCAACGTTCAAGAAAGGTCGGCTTTAGTTCATATTTGCTTTTCTCTCCCACACATTTTTTATAGTTAACATATTAAAATCAGAATTGGAAATGTAATAAACATTTCTTCTCAACCAGAGCAGAGTTTTTTTGAAATCTGTTTATAAATTCAATAAATCCCTTAACTTTTAGTAGGATTATTTAGGTGCTGCATATGCATCTGTATCGTCACACTTGAGACATAGGGCCTCACACTTGATTCTAAAAGCTTTAACATGATTTGACATATGACCTGGCAGCAACAAAATTCCTTGGTGTGGCAATTTAGACACCCTTTCCTCTGCCCTTTTTCCTGTAAGGAAAAATACAGCACACAGATGTTAGTCTGATGTCCAGGACATGGAGGTTTCCAATGTCTCTAAGTGGCCACAGCCCTGGGAAGATGGGGAAAGGACTTCAGAGAAAGAGAGCATATACTCATTCTTCTGTTTTAAAAATGAAACCTCAAGGCCTGACACACAGCATGCTCAGATCCTCTGAGATGGGATGCAGGGCTACCAGGGCTTTAGAGAAAGGGGAGGGCTTTGAAATTTGTGGGAGATAAGCCCCCCTGCATTATCAGCATCAAGTAGGGCACTGTTCTCAGCATGCAGGTAATGAGATCATACCACATTGAAAGTCAATGAAGACTTTGAAGTTCTGACTTTACAAAGACAAACTCATTCTTACATTTTTTGCCTTTCCCAAGCTTGCATTTCTGGCAGGCACCTGAAAAGAAATGGTAACTAGACGTAGAGTAAATATAAACAATTACTATGTTTTACCCCTGTGTTATCCCAGTGGTACTTGGCATTTTAAGAGCTTAAAGTTTAATTACATTTTTGCTTCTGGTACATTGGACAGCCATTCACCTATGAAGAAAAGCATCTGAGAGGGTTTCAAGCTCATTTAAAACACTCAGAAGCAAAAATTGCTGAAGTGTGTGAGCCTGGCTCTGTGTTTTGATGTGCTATAGAATAATGTATGGAATTATTTATACATTCTCTAAGTGGTGCATTTTCACTGTGCTTTCAGCTAACTTGCAAACTCCACTGGTCCTGTCGCAGGAAAACTCTCTCCCCATACTTGTTAACACTTCCTTGCCCTACAGCACACTATTGTGTGGAAGGAGATATCTGAAAGTGTGCCCAGACTGCAGTGTTACAAGAAAAGAGGGAAAGAGATGATTGAGAGCATTTCAGTCACTCCATTGCTCACAGAATTTCTTATTTATCCAAATTTCCCACTCCCAGCTTCCTCCGATCACTTTGGTTTCTGATGCCTTCCCTGCCATTACTTCATGAGACAGGAACTGGGGACCCTTCATGTTGAACATCTCCAAGTGCCTTAATTAGCAAGGAATCCTCCTTACAACATTAGGCTGCAAAGGTCATCATGTTATCAACAAGAAGTCTGTCAGGGCAAGCTGAAAGGGCCATGTAGAAGGCAGCTCTTGATGTTCATCAGGTGGGCAAGGGGGCAGGGAAATGACCATCCCCACGAATCACTGCAGAGGTTTCCTACTTGCCTGATTACCTCCTGAGTCATGTCACCTGCATGTGTTTGCCTCCTCCATCCCTCTCCTGCTGTCCTGAGCATTTGCCTGCTGCCAGGGGCACGGAGCCCCTGCTGTGCTCAGCTCCACCAGTCTGCGCTCTGGAGTGAGGGAATTGATTTTGCTAACGCACGTCTAAAAACACAGCTTTTTCTGCTGTGGTAAATCAACACAGCTCCACAGGATCAGAACAATAAAACACAAAGCAAGCTGGGGGTCTATTTTCTCTGCCTGAAGGGTGCTCCATCATGCCAAGCTATGATTACTACAGTCCCACGCCAGCAATCTCCTCCATTTCCCAGGTCCAGTCTTAGTAGTGGGGTACAGGAGCACATGGTTGTTTGTTTTAATCTAATCACTATTTATTTTCACTTATCTGGGAAAAGAGAAAATCTTTTACACACCGAAAAGCCCTGTATTTCTTTACTTCTGGCTATGAGTGGGCCAGTTGCAGGAAGACAGGACCTGGCCCCACAGGTTCTGTTTTGGGGAAAAGATGGGAAATGTGAAAGTGGGCAACAAATGTATAAAACGAGCATAAAGAAGCAGAGGAAAATATATGGTCAAAGAGAAACTGCTAAAAATACATACACGTATACATATATGATTATATTTATATGTGTAAAGTCACTGTGTACCTATGTATGAAAATATGCATATATATAGAAAACGTCTCCCTTACCACATGTGGGCTTCACTAGAAAAGCCATTATTTTCGTTCTAATATGTGAGGGAAGTACCCAGCCTTGTGTGATTGTTCAAAAAAAAGAGGGGGGAGCATTTGATGACTCTAACTCCTACACTGCCTCCTGCCACTATCAGTGAGGCTTTTCTCCTCACTCAAAGCTGTCTGAAGGATTCAAACACGCACACATACACATATGCTTATCTCTTTGCTCAAATGCTTCAAAGGTTGTCCTGGCCAGCAGTTACCCACTCAGTCACAGGGAAAACTTCTCTTTCACCAGCAGACTTTCTGAGAGGCCTCTGGACTTCCTTACTTTTGTTTCATGTTTTGCTACCTTTTCTTATTTAGCTGCAGAAAATGGTTAAAGGGAAGTCCAGCTCCCCACAGTGCCTTTCAAAATCATTTCAAATGTACCTTACAGGGCTGAGACAGCTGTTTTTCTCTTCTTAGGAAAAAGAAAAAAAAATAATAGAATGCTTTTGCTCCTTTTTTTCCCTGCCCTACAGACTCCCTTTTAAAAAGGCATGTGCATTTCCACTTCTGACCAAAGTTTCACAGCAGGGTGACAGCATCTTCCCTACCACCAGCAGTCTCCATCCCACATGGAAAGGCTGCAGAGCTCAAGGCATTGCCTTTATTTCTCTCTGCAGTAGCTGGGCACAAATCCCAGGGTAGCATCACACCATATTACTGAAGAAGGAGAGGTTACAAGGACACTTTCATTTCAAGATCACAAAGTCAAGTGTACCAATTGTTGTTGATGCTTTGGAAGCCTATCTGGAAAAGCACGGTGGCTGGGCTAACCTAATCCATACATCTTGACCCATAACATCACAGGCTCTCGCAGAAGCGCTCCAGAGAAACACTAAGGGTTAAGGGAGTGCAGTGACTGCCTGCACTCCTAGGCTGGACAGTTCTACCAGGTCCTGCCTCAAGGACCTATGAGGTATCAACAGAAAGTCTGAGGCTGTCTGCAAGACCAGGTTGTGTCTAGGCCATCTGGACCTTAGGCAGGACTGGATTAGACTGTGGCATCCCTTCAGGCTGCTGAACCTGAAAACATGTACAGAACCAGGAATCTATCACCTCACACAGGACTACCATGCCAACAAGCGAGCTGTCTCCCTGCCATGCAGCTGTCTTTCCTGAAGATTTACTTCTCATCCCCCGTGTGGGATGTCCCCAGCTCACACCAGGGAGTTGAAACTTTCCATAATTATGGTTTTGTCAATTAACCTTTCAGATTCCAGCCCTAATGGGGCTATTTCTGATGCCAAGAAAAGGGATAAGGGGTGTTGTGGGATCAGCCCTTCCTAAACCAAGGACCAGATGAGCAGCATTTTAAGACAATGGAAAATTATATCAAATACAATTTATAATAATTACTGTTACAGAGCAGAAACAATGGAAAAAAATAGAGCCACTTTGACAGAAATAAAGACAGCTACAAAATAACCCTTCTGATGCACTAGCATTCCCATGTAAGAGTCTGAAACTGAGTCTAGACTGCAATGAAACAGTTTTCTGAAAAACCATGATACAGTCCATCGGCTGGGTCATGCACATGAGCTGAACTGTGACTCTTGGATCTAAAGGCATCAGTCACTCCTGTCAGAGCAGTGTTAGTAGTTGTGAAGCAGGAACCAGGATCTGATCTCTGAAAAGGGACATAGACAAGTTTGGTCAATATATTATTTGCTGTGTGTCTACACTGACAGCTGGATTGGATCCAAGCCCCCTGGCCACCCTCTGATTTACCGGAGCCTTTTAGCAACCAAATCTCTGCTTTAGCTCAGTGGTGAGCCAGAATTAGCTAGTCCTGCTGAGATCCCCAAAGAAGGGTTGCAGTAGGTCAAAGCTGCAGGAGCCATGGGCAGAAAATGTCAGTTTTCTGTCATTGTCCAGTTAGAGGGATTGTGGCAGCTCTGTGGGATCCTTTTCCTAAGATAAACTGGGTAAACATCTCATGCTTCTAAGGCGGATAGAGAGTCTTTCCTAGAATGCTGTCACTTGGAATTGGACATAAATAGTTACAAAGAGTCTTGTAGCTGAATTAAGACCCTTTCCTCTTGGCCATCAGTGGATACTCACTTTCTCATCTTCTCAGACAAACTCCTATACTGGATTGCCAAAGGACCAGCAGTGCATTCAGCCACAGTGTCCCTGCAGAAACCTGTCTTGGTTCATTATGTCAAAGTCACCGTGGCTCTCCTGCAGGCTCTCACATCCTCCAGTTTGGAAAAAGGCAGCACAGAGTCAGGGCAGCGAGAAAACAGATACATCTTAAAAAGTCCTCCCCAACCTTTACTGAAATACAGCAAGATCTGAACCCACCCAAAGGACACTCAAACCAAATCACACTCAAAGCTCAGGCTCAAAATCAGGCTGGAGCAGAACACCATGTTGCTGATCAGTACATCACTGATGTACTGATCAGCTAGGCTACAGTAATTGTAGCTAGGCAGCTAGGCACAGTAATTGTCCTCCTCCCTAGCCCTTGGTAACATCCCAGATAGTACAGCACAGCTTATCCCCAGGAAGAAAAAAGGTTACACCCACTGCAGAGTAAAACCATGTGAACAGAGGGACAGTCACCAGTGTGCAACTGCCTCCCAGTAACACAAGTTGCTTTAATTTGGAAAATTGTCTAAGCTCCATATTTCACAGTACCTCTTTTAATATGCATACTGGATGCTGTTTCTTATGTTAGCCTGTGTAGCTTAGGGCTCTTCTGTCATCTCTTATGGAGCACAGTCTGCTAAGCTTCCCGATAGCACCCTGTGCAGGTGCTGGTGACAATCACAGGCATTACCCTCCACACCAGGAAGGCACGCACTGCTCCTCACAGGCCATCTCATGAGTCTCTCTGATTGTACAGGAGTGATCCCTATGCTGTTTTATCCATTTTAATGTTCATTAAGGCTGACACTTATGCAAATATAAGTGTCTCATCCTTATTAGGTGGGATGTTTAAATCTGAGCTCCTAAAAGAAGAATACGTGTGCACTGTAGGCATTCAGGAGCCTCTCACACACCTGCCTACTGAGACAAATGGGTCATTTCAACCAGCCACCCATCTTCTTCCCTGTGAAACCTTGAGCTGCCTGAGGAAAGCCAGAGCCATACTGACACCAACTGACTTGTTCTGTGCCTGCACCAAGAAAGGATGGACAGATATTTTAATCTTCATTAGTAGAAAGCCTTGCATCTGGAAAGGAAAAATCAAACACTAAGAAAGGGCAGGAAAAGACTGAAAAATCACCACAAGGCCACCTTCCCACCTTTATCTTGTCATATCAGGAAAGGATGCTCTGATCAGGACTGTAAATGGAACCCCTCTTCATGAGAGAAGTTGAGATGAGTAGTTTTCTCCTGTGCTCTGTCTCTCACAGAGGCCACTAAATTATGGTCATGGAGAGCTAAGCTGCCATCCCTTTCCTGGGGTGACTTTGCCTACATGTGGCACTTAGGGACAGGGTTTAGTGGTGGACCTGGCACTGCTGGGTTAATGACTGGACTTCCAGTCTAAACGATTTTCTGTTTCTATGGCCATGTTTGGTCACACTGCACTGTTTGTTAAGTGATCTTAAAAACCTTTTGCAAAAGTGACTCCTAGCACTGACATCCTTGCAGAGAGTGGGAACTGAGTGCATCATGGTGAGAGACATTGCCTCTAGTCTCAGGGATTAGGAGTAACTGTAGCTGGTTTTGCAGCCTCGGAGTAATTCAGGCTGCACAGTCCAGGCTGGTGCTAAGTAGCTGCTGGCAATGTCAGCTTTCATTCCTACAAGGAAACAATTCTTTGATCATGAGATTTCTCATACACATATATCTGGCATGAACACATGGAATTAGTTATAACTGCCTCAATTCTGAGCCACATGAAGTCATTAGAATTCATTCCAATTAATGGCAATGAGCCGAAAACAAACTCAACACCTGCGAGACAGAGAGAAATCAGCAGTTACAATACTTTACATATGTCATCCTACCTTGGAAATTTTGCTGGAGCTTTAATGTGCAGGCTGTGAACTGAAAAATGAGAATTTCTCTGCTCAGACAGGTCTTTCCAGTTAAGGAGTTGAGGAGATTAGAAAAGCCAGTGCCCAGTTGACCTTACTGTGGCACACTGCATGCAGCTGGTCCAGAACTACCTGCTTGGAGGAGTTTGGAAACGTTTTCATCACCTTATAGCCAGGGAAAGTGAAGCACAGACGGAAAGGCACAATACACTAGAAATGGTCTCTTCTGAATCCCACCTTGAGGAAGGACAGACAGAGTTTTTGACCTGATCTGGGCTGGACAAGCAGGCAGAGTCTGCAGTCCCGCTAGCCCACACTCCTTCAGAGGGAGCTGGGAGACAGGAATAACCAAGAAACCTGTCTGCCAAAAGCAGGTACATGCTGATGCTGAGAACAGCCCCACAAGCTGCCAAGGCCCAGCTGCAGCTGCCAACCTCTGCCCAAGACCTCTATCGATCAATTACAGCCCTCTGGGTAGGGAAGAGTATTGAAAGCACAAAAGCACACAGGTCATTTTCAACAGCCCAAAACATCACAGCCTCTCTCAGCTCTGCACCAGCCTATGAACTAGAGGGACTGGAGCTCCATCCCCTCCACAAAACCATTTCAATCTCTTAGAAAGGTTAAGTCATGGGGATTTCACTTTAGTCTCACACACAGGAATATGCAAACTGCAATAGAAGTACCATTTCTTTGTGTCACTCCATCATGCATAATCTGGCCTGATGGAGCTTTTGGGAAGGGAGGCAGGAAAAAAAGAAAAGATAAAAACTTCTGAAATTCATGTGAACTATTTCCCAGGCTTTTGTAATACAGCAGCACTTCAGAGATAGAGCACACATTGTGTGCATTCTCTCTCGTATCTGCAGTGTTGATATTTGCTTTAATGATTTTTTTTTTACCATTTCTTCTCTTGGTGTTCAGTGGGAATCATCTGCATCTCTTTTTCCCTACCAGGAGTGAATGAACCATAAGTGCATTTTGTATTCAACTTAACAGACTGATTGACTTTAGACTAAGTTTCACTATTTCCCATCTGACTTTCATTACCCAGAATAAGATGGTAAGTCAACCTGAACTGAAAGTAATTAAGGGAACTTTGGAAAGGGAAAAAAAAAAGAAAAGAAGAAAAATCCACTCTCTCTTCAAACACATAATTGTACAAAAATAACACAGAATGCAAATGACTTATGGATGCTTCAATCTGACTCATTTATTGTCACTTTGAAGACAGTAACTACAAAGGGCTAATATTTGTAATATACTGACACAATAGCACTGCTAAATTATGCTATTTAACATCTTCCAAAAACATCTCCTGGGTTTGTCTAAAAGTGCCTGAAGGAAGCTTAGAAGTCATTTCCCATTCAGATATTCCCCAAAATACCAAATCAGGCAAGATATGGGACGGATTCACAGGAGCTAACACTCTACCTCTTGGATTTCACACAAAGTCAAGTGCAGCACCTTCATCAGCATGGTTCACTACAAGATCAAAGGGATATGGCTTTAAGGGCTGGGCTCAAGGCAAAAATATGTCAAACGTACCTCCTCCAAACTTGGATCTGCACTTGACAGGCAGGATTTCTTGTGTTGCTATGAGCAGTAATAGAAGCTTCCAATACTTGGAGACAGCAAAGGTAAAATCCCAAAGAGCTATAAGGGACATCACAGAATCATGTTTGAAATGCTATAAATGTATTCCAGGTTGCTTTGGAAAAAAAATCAGACTCATGAGGACAACATGTGCTGAGAATACCTGTGATGTCACCTTGCACCTGCTTCATCCCAAAAATTCTCCTTTCAACAGGCACCATTAAAACTCTGGTATTTGATGGCAAACCAGGAATAATTTTGGTTCAGGATCAAGGAGAAGGCAGACAACAGAAGGCAGACTCTGCCTCTAGCCCAGTATAAATTACACTCCTTCAAAAAATCGCTCAATGGTGATTTCAACCTAGACATTGTGTTGCTTAAACCACAGAAAGAGATAACAGGCTTCATATATTGCCCATCAGTCACATTAACAGTGAGAGGAAGCAGCAAAGACAAGCAGTAATGACAGCAAATCCCCAGGAATGAAGCAAGGATCAGCAGTGCAGGAGGAGGAATACATGGCACCAGCTTGTTCAAGTCCTTACCTCTAACAGCTGATAAACTCCTGCCACTGAATCAGCTTTTGGTCACTTATCTAAATAATGCTTCCCATATAGCAGAAGGCTTCAGCAAGACAGGAAGAACTAATCTCTGACATGAAAGTCTTCCTTCATCTCAGCAGTACAACAAAATGAATTAAAGATAAAAATTGGGTCAGGGCTTTACTTTGGGGAAGGACAAAAGCACAAAGCACAGAGGTTGTCCTTCCCCCAAAACTTACCAAGTGATCAACAGCCATGTGACTGCTGCAGCTGCTGTGAAAGGTCCATGAGAGCAACATATTTCTGGCCACTGTGTTTTACTCATGATCATGGACTGGAATCACACACTGGATGTGTATCCATTGCCTTTGGGGGCTTTTGGATAACTGAACATTAAAAAATACTTTCTCTCGTTTCCAGGCAAATGTGCACTGCAGGGGATTTATCCTCTAAATAAGAGATTTATCCTCTAAACAAGCTCCTCTGTCACATTAAAAATAGTGAAACCTCTTATATCTTATAACAAAGAAGACTACATCTTCAAATAGTGTGTTTAAGCATCCAACATAATAGAAAGAGGGTAATTTATGCATCAAATAAGAAGCTGTCACTTTGTTCTGTGATGGTGAACAGTGTGAAATTCATCACTTATGCTACCTCCCAGCAGGAACTGTAGGGAACATGGATGTGAGTGGAGTGCCCTGGGTAGCTGCAGTCTGCAACCAGCATCCTCTACCAGTTTTCTGTCAGGTTATGAGACTCCGGCATGTCCTTTGGAAGTTTACAAGCAAGAATTTCCATAGACAAGAAACAGGCAGGGGATACAGGTGTAGGGCTGTCTGTTCACCTGGATTGTTTGTAGGCTCTTAGTCTGTGTCTATTGCTGGTATCCACATGCCTTCCTGTTAGGCAAGAAATAGTATGATCCACGCTGAATCTTTCATCTGTGCTTAAGAAAGAAACATATCCAATGTCTTGCTTCATCAGGAATGTGTCTTTTTCTTCTGAGTTTTATCAGAAGAGTAAGATCTGGTTTATCAAACTGCTGTAGTATGGTAAGAACCTGTTATCCTCATAGCACATCTGGTCTGCAGTGATAACAAAAGCATTTATGGAAATTAAGTCTCTCCCAATTACATAGAGGGCTATTATTCTTCAGCTCTAAAAAAGCAAATAGTAACAATCTATCCTAAACCCTACCCACACATAACAAATATATCTATTTCCCTGTCATCCATCATTAAAAGTCCTCCTGTCCTCAGGCTCTTTCTATGGCACATCTTAGGCTCCAGCTTACATAACAAACAGCCATTGGACAGTATGCCCTTGATACAACACTGCATGTCCTGTGTGGGTTGACAGTGTTCAGCCAATCCTTTCCCACTTTCTGCTAATTTCTAGTGATTCCAGGTCCAGCTGAGCCAAATACACATCAGCTATTCAAAGCAGTAGTTCTGGAAGCAGTAGTGGCACGAGTTGAAATTTTTAGCAGCAGCTGTCCTCTCCTTCTACCTCTGCAGCTGCCCTGTGACCTAAAGGAAAAAAAAACTTATAATTTTTTCATGAATTATTTTTTAATTCGCTCAGTTCTCTGACCCTGTTCCAGCACCTTTGCACAAACAGTGATTGTCTGTGCAGCAAAGGTAAGACCAGGAACAGCAAGAGGAAAGAAGGGATTGAATACCTGACTCTGTCATCATGAAACTTATATTGGGAAATCAAACCTGAATGTTCCCACCTGCTTCCGAGATTTTAGAAACCCTTTTCTCTCTAATTGTTTTACTGATTCGTGTAATTAAATCAAAGTAGGACAATTGTCCTTAACATTTATTTACCTGGAAGTTTGCTGCTTCCATTTCAGGCCCAAAGAAAGGCTGTTGTGCCCACCAGTTCCTTCGATTTTTAATTTTTTTCTAGGTATGGATCTTGATCTAATAAGAAAAGATATTAACCCTATCTGCCAATCTTATCTCCAGTATTTATGGCAATTACGCTACTAGGGGCTGTAGAGTTATCTAGTTGTCAATATCTGGCCATGAATTTATTTGTTCATAATTTTTTTTTTTTAATTTACCTGCAAGGCTGATTTTTTTCCTCCTTCTTTATTTCTATAGCAATAAAACTTCCCTTATGACAATTATCCCAAGCACCAGAAGAAGGAAAGAAGGCTCACACCGTGAAAGTCAGTTTTTGGCTGCCTTCACGATGCAAGGCCAGAAGACGAGGGAGATGTTACTTTTTCTTGTTCTAGTACAGCAGTTTTTGTGGGTCTGTGTGTTCCACTTTCCCTTGCATCCCTATGCCTATGCTGTTCACTGACTCTGCACCTACCCACATCTCTCACTGGGCATTCTCCTATAGAGAAACATAACTTATTCAGGATTTACAACACTTAGCAGAGCCTGGGTTAAACTTAACTAAATCTGGAGAAGCCAGGTCTGGTGCAGAAGCAGAGATCCCTCCTTCTCACATTGCATCTAAATGGTGTAAGTGCAAGCACATAACAGCTGCAGAACTACATTTATACAGCTGGTCCAATGTACCAGTTCATAGTCTAGATGTCACCATACCTTCAGAAAGCTGACCCCAAGTCCAGTGTCTGGGAGAAACCCACTTCAGGGAGCAAGACAGACACAGCCAGCAACCACAGCAGTTTTCTCATAGAGAGGTAGTTTTCATAAAGGACAGGTTCAAAGTTAAATTCCAGGCTAAATAATAGAAAAAGAAAAAGAAAATCAGGCTGAAAGCACAGCTGGGGTTGAAGGCAAAGGCAAGAGAAGAATCCTACAGGAATCCAGTAGGGTCAAGCAGAAAGCCTTTGTGATAACAACGGATGATCTCTTATCAGATCTACCAGGAATCACCTACTTATTATTATGCAGACAATATGCAAACCTTATACAGTAAAATCCTGAAAAAAATATAGGTGTATGAAGGTTTAGTCAAAAAGCCTTTATTTTTTTCACCCTTTAGTGCTGTCTGTGTCACACAAGGAACTCATGGGTCAGAGCCTCTAGCTACAGTTTTATAGATGAGAAAAAATAGATGGGAAGGAGATATCATCCTTTCAGGTTGCCTGAATTGTGCTCATAGAGGGAGACAGCTCTTGACTGCTTCATCTTCCATTCAACTCCTTCATGTTCCTGAAGGGTTGGTCACCCTTCCTTCACTCATCCTGTTTGACCAATTTGGTCATTTGGGGGGCCTTTCACCAACCTGCCAGGTTCTTGCAGATGAGATAGAGAGAGAAAGACTTTCAGAAAAAGGGCAGCTCAACAAAACCACTGTCCTCCTTATTTTTGTAAACACAAAAGCTCCCCAAACCTTTGATTTGGATTTGCTTTTAGAGGACATTTGCATGTCTGCAAAGCTCTGCCTGAATGCCAGGGCTGAGCAGAATGGACCCACATGCTGGGAAATTACCCAACTGCTAATTTCAACAAACAGAGCAGCTTCTGATCTGGAGCACACTGGAAGGGCAGAAGCTGCCAACCACCTTCGGCGTGTGTCGGGGCTTTGTTCCTTTAACTTCAGAGGAGCCATTTTATCTCAGCACCCCAGCAGTGAGCAAGTGGAGGAGCCATGTCAAATGCAAAATAAAAATGAGCAATGCCTATAAAAGAGAGATATCATGAGAACCTGCCACTTGGGAATAATGAAAGGCTCGGGCAGGTTGCGCTGATTGTGCAACCTACCCGAGGCCTGTCAGCTCTGATAACAATGGCAGCCATCAATTCCTGCAAAAATGGCAACAGCGTGAATTGGAAATTGTGAAGCCCCATTTAGGGTCGAAATGAGATTTTCTTCAGAATGCATTTGTCGGCATGTTCCCGTTCACTTGAAAAGCTATGGACAGATCAGAAGGAACGTGAAGTAGCCAGGATTGGGAGGGTTTTTTTATTATTATTCCTCCTCCTTCTTACAAAGCAGTTTTAAATGCCAAGAGCTTTGACAAAACAACAGTGGTTTCAAAGCTGCCAAAGGGCAATTTGAAAGTCAAAGGTATTTTCTTCAAATTACCTTGGAAAATGATACATGTTATGAAAGCGGTTTACTTTTTGGAGTGTTAAAGAGATACCAAAAATCCAATTTTATTGTCAGATTATGGAGGCAGGCAGTGGGGGGCTCTGTAAAATTGTCAGAGCTCCTCTATAGATTCCACAGATGTCTGTTTGCCTTTCACAGACACCTACAGTGAGGCATCAGACAGGACTGAAAGGGACAAAAGAGTTGTGGTTGTTTGGAAAATCTATTTTGTTAGAATATTAACAAAAAGAGTCAGAACTTCCATGAATGTTGCCTGTTAATGGTGGAGAAAGTACACAGCTTGAGACAATGCTGGTCATACTCCCTGGAGAGACAGGCTAAAGGAAGGTTGAGCCAGAAGAAGAAAATAAGCCCAAGACCCTCTTTGTCACCCCCAGATTACAGTATTTAGGATGCAGATTTTTAGTATGGTTTTGTCCCCACACTCTTAGGTGCACGGAAAGGGTTTTTTTCCTTTTCATTTTTCTAAACAGCATGACATCTATTATTCCCAGAGAAAAGAGCAAATCAAGTCAGCCCCCCCAAATGTACACTTTCTGACTGTAAGAGTGGATAGATGGAAAATAACAGCAAAAGTCTTTGAAAAAGGAAAATTGAGTCTGGAATCTGAACAGGATGAAAGTAATCACTGTATTCAGTGCAGAGGAGAAGGCAAACCTCAGGATTGAATTTTGCCCCAAGATGAGCAGGGAAATGTAAACCAGGGGATAGGTTCAGTCCTGTTACACAATAGACTCTTTTTGCTTCCAAGTACCAGTTCTATTTTCCCTCTTTCTGTGTTCTTGAATTGCTTTTGGTCCTTCAGAGAAAGAAGAATTGGTTAAAAGGGGCTACTTTTTGAAAAGCCTAGCACACTTAGTTTTCAGCCAGTAGATATTTTTTCTCTGAAATTACAGATTTCTTCTCTCTCTTCCAGTCCAGACTGACCAGTGACAGCTTTGTCCCTGTGGGCAGAGACAGCACTCATTAACCCAAACCCAAATATGACAGTAATGGATGATACCCTCAGACAGTTTCTAGGAGATACTTTCTAACTCGACTACGTCAGAGCAGTCAAATTCAGCTCTCACTGGGGTCAGGTGCTCCACATTGTTGTTTAAGTCTCTCAATGAGCACCAAGCAGTCAGACAAGGAGGTAAGACTGATGAGAACCGGGAAGCCTTTTCCATCTCTCTGTTTCTTGAAAACCGAAAGCAACAAGTTGCCTGCTCTTCTCAGAGAGTCCCTTTTCAGGTGAAACCAAATGTGGTGGACCCTTCACAGAGGACTGTCCTGCATCCCCAAGCTGTGCCCTTTTGCCTGTGTTGTCACAAGCCCCATTGGGAACATTTTGAAACTGAAGTCTTTGACTGCAAAGGATTTAAGAAGGACTAGTACTTACTTCGCATAACAGGCAAGGAGCCACAACCTTGATTAGAGCTCTGTGTGAGCCCCATGGAAGGAGTGAATGAAAGCACACTTGCCTCAAACTTTCCCCTCCACTTGTGACCTTTAAAAGCATATCTGCAATAAGAGAGCAAAGCTGGCTTTGTGATTCCTTATGCAGTACATACACACTGTATTCATACAATCCAGGATATTTCAAAGAATCATTATGAATAGAAACAAGCTTCAGACAGCAAATCACTGCATTACTTTTAACTTGTGGTTTCCTTGCCAACTAAGCTTCTAGAAATGCACTAGGACTGACTGGAGAATTTCTTTATGAATCAGAAAGGCCGAAAGAGAAAAAGGGGGGGGAAATTGTTTTACACTTCCAATTGTTGCTTGATTTGCTATTTAAGCTTCAAAGCTTCAAACTTCTTTCATCAAACAGATGGCAGATCTGTGTTTTCTGAGGCTGAAGTGTACGTATGTGCACACACACACTCACAAAACATCAATCCCTATCTATCAGCTCTGGTAGGCTCTTTCCTCCTGTGTTTTACAGAGAAGGCTGGGGACCATGTTCCTCAGCCTACACTGAAGTGAACAATTATGCAGCTGAGATAACAGATTCAGACTAAGGGGGATTGAAAGCTTTTTTGTTAAAAAATTTGTTGTTACCTTAAAAAGATTTGTCAAGTTTACAAAGCCAAACACACAAAAATAAGGCACTAAGTCCATTTAGAAAACAAGCCCTAATTTGTTTGTAAATAACATGTGTGCATATACATATACACATGATCATCCTCCCACCACCAGAAGCTCTGATTGTACATAGTCTTTGAAAGCCCAAATTTGTTGCTTCCTGATTGTTTCATGAAGTTTCTAAGGAGAAATATGGCTCACTCTGGGAAACTAGCATTCATGATTCACATTAATGGTCAAATTGTTTCAGCTTGAGGGGGCGGGGGCATAGAGGGGCCATTTCCTCGGGTGGGATATTAAAAAGCAAGGCATTTGACCATTTGTGGCAAGTGTAGTTTGCCAGGGACATTACCCAGAGAAGCCCTGAGGGCTGGTGTTTCTCTGGCTGGTTCTCAGGCTCTCTGATTAAGTGCTGCTCCCTGCCACCAGCTACAACTGGAACAATTTTTTTCCTTTCATATTTTATCCTTGGATGTTGGCTTTTCAGTCTTACCATGTGTATGCAACAGATCACAGAATATACTGTTTTGGAAAGGACCCACAAGGATCATAGAGTCTAACTCTTAAGTTAATGGCCCATACAGGGATGGAACCTGCAAACTTGGTGTTAATTGTCACCATACTCTAATCAATGGAGCTAATCTCAGATGCTTTGCTTTGAACTGAATAATATATTTTGCAGGTAGAGAGCACAGCCTGGGGGAAGGAGCAGCTCCATTTCCAAGCAAAGTCCTCGGGGAGCATTTGTTTGGGGCTGGCTGGAGCCTTGGGTACCCACCTTGTGGGAAAGCCTGAAGAGACTCAAATGGCAGAGCTGGATCTTAGTCACATGCAGAAGTGAATGGCTGTCAGCACAGCAGCCTTGGCAGGAACTAGGGACTCATAGTCATGCTTCTCTGGTGGTTATTGCAAATAGCAGTCCCCTTCCAAGACAAGTTTGGCTATTCTGGGTGTCCTGTGCCACTCTTTGGTTGTCCCCTTCAGATCATGGAGTGATGCAAATTCTGCTTTCTTCCTCTGCCAGGGATTTCTATTCATTTTCATCAACACCATAAACCATCTTTCAGTGATTCATTCTTGCTAGAACCGAAGGGTTTAACCCTTCCCCCTGCCCTCGTTTCCTCATCTGTCACCCATGGTGACACAGTGATAATAAATGCATTAGAGACTGGGAGATGTTCACAAACCAGTGGATGCAGGAGAAGGCTGGTGCATCTTATTTGGGCCAGCTGGGCAAGGAAAGCCTTGAGAACAGCTTGGGGCTTAGTGTGTGCTTCCAGAACAGCCAGGGTACGTACTACACTATTCACCCATCTTTGATATTCCACTTTCATCATCATCATCAGAAAGAAGTAATCGATTAAAAATTAATATCCCAGCTCGGAGGTAGCAGTATTATTTCCTAATAAGTTTCTTGCCAGCCACTGCACTAAATCTGACATGACATGGTCATAAGAGGAAAAGTATAAAATTTTACTCTTTTTTATAAATGTCTACTCGAAATTCATCTCCATGCTTGTAGAAGTTTCCAGGTATAGAGAACCTTGTCCTCCCTTCTTAAGCAGTGTAAGAAGCAGTAGTGAACAACAACTAATAGTAATATTTGGCTTGATGAAGCCTTTTGCAATGTTTGGCAACACCCTCAACACCTCTCTTTCCCATGGGGTGCTTAACCATCACCATCTACCCACTGTCCAGCAATTACCTTTGTGTTAACTCCTGACAGTCTTAGAAGGTTAAAAAGTGAGAAAGGTCTCATACCTTGAGTCACCAGTAGTAGGACCTCTATTCAACCACTCTTGTTTAAAAATTTCTTGTCCAGAACATTCATAACCCATAACACAGAATTTCATCCCCTTATTTATCCTCCCTAAGGTTTCATCTTTCCCAAGGTTGCTGAGACCTGATACATTCTTGCCCCAAATCCTGATGTTAAGAGCTAGAGAGGATTTTTACTTCTTATTAACCCAGTACCTCCTCAAATCTAGCCTCTGCAGTTCTCAGACTGAGTTATGTGCCCCACTGACTCAATGCTCACCATTCTCAGT
>JAWWES010000171.1:14037863-14091064 GCA_035583135.1 Lophotriccus pileatus
CATTCTCAGTCCATTTGCTAAGTACAAATAGATTTTGTTCAAAGGAAGGTATTTTTGGGCAGAGGGGATTTAGCAACTGAAGGAGGAAACAGCAGCAGTCAAAAGAAAATATATTGACTTGTCCATTGTGAGATGAAAATTCTAATAATAACCAATAAAGTTTCTCTACTCCCTGGCCAAAAAAATCTTACTTTTCGGATTAACTCATCACTATTCAGGGTCTTTGCCTTCATCCCTTTAATGTTTAACACAATATATTAAAGCAGAAAACAATGCCCTTAGCTCTTTTTCAGGAAGAACTATGAAGTAAAGTATGTAATAATCTGCCTCTTTATCTTTTCTCCAAAGGACTCTTTGCTCTACTTCCCTCACAAACCTTCCTGGTAAACTGGTACTGCTGATTATCTCCTGATCTCCATTGAACTGGCTCTACCATTTGCTTCTATTTCATTCCATTTTTGCTTTGACTATTTTGCTCAGAGGTTCAGTCCCCAAAGTTCCAACAACTAATAAAAACCAACAACCTGCAGAACACTTAGGGTTTGGACTGGACACACTGTGTGTAATCTCTTTCTGAAGAGAAGTGTTGGAGACCTTCACTCACCTCCAGCTTCTGGACAGAGAGTGAGATGGGAGAGAAGGAACCACATGCGGAGAGAGATCTGTCCCTTGCACAAGTGTGCATGCACACCTGGTAAAGTCCTTCATCCAGCAGCGTGGGTTCCTCCAGGTATTGCTGGCCTCTGCTGGTGTCTGACAGCCCCAGGAGAAACTGGATCCCATTTTATACTGGAAAGTGGCAAAGCTGAAAGTAAAGATGACCAAGGGCAGAGCGAGCATCCAGCCTCCCAAGTGACAGCAGCACGCAGAGCACAGACTCCCTGTCTATCAGCCTTCTGCCTAAACCACAGGGCTATTAAGCTAATAGGCATTAGTGTATGATTTTTCCCACAGGAGCATTTATTTCCTTGTGTGGTTAACTGCTCTGTCTTGTATTTCTCACTGTCATTGCTGTGTTGGCATTCTGCAAACCTCCTTATTTGCCCTTCTCTCTTGGGTTTCTGTCTGCACTGGGGTTGAGGTAGACTGAGGTGTATTTCATCTTGCCTGCTGTAGTAATGATGTTTGCCATGAGAGAAAGGGTTTTATCTGGGAGAAGGAGGGGGAGGATTTAGAAGGAGGAAAACAGTGAAAGAAACATGAAGGAAAAGCAACACAGGCAGAGAGAAGAGATTGAAAATGTTGATTTGACATCTGATTCTTCTGAGAAATTCTTGGCCATATCTACTAAGCGGGAGCCTTTGTGCTCCCTTTCTAGCAGCAGCAGAAGAGGCACAACAGCAGAGACTTGTGCTGCAGACAGTCAGCAGAATACCTCATCCTCCTAAAAAGCAACTGCTCTCCCTGCTCTGAGGCATAAAATACCCTGCCTAAATTTTTTACGGTTTGCAAGTCCTGGAAAACTGTGTTTGACCATTTTACAAATTGCTACTTCTCCTTATTCTTTCGCTTTGCCTTTTCCTAGTTCAAGCCAAAGAGTCTCCATAGCCTTGGCAAAATATTCGTACTGGTTTATGGTTAGGGGAAGTGAGTGTAGGACCAGAAAGCAAATCTTTTTTCTGATGGAGCTCTTTCCCTTTGGGCAATACCAGGTTTGATTCCACATAGCCATAGAGATACAGAAAACAGATCTGGAAACAAGTGGAGATGGTCATCCACCAGCATGACATGGTCTGCCCAAGCACTGTTGACACTCTGCTTTATAAGCATAACTAATCCCTGTATGGCTCAGGGTTATTACTTACCTATACAAGGAGCAGATCCAAAGCACAGCAAGGGCAAGGGAGGGAAATGTGGTGAGGGAAACCTCCAGCTGGATGAGGAGCAGAAGTCATAATTCAAAAGCCAGTTAGCTGTCTTGGGCATTGCCAAAGGTCATGGGAAGCCCTGATGCTGCCTAGAACAAGTGGAGACGCTTCCCAAATCAACAAAACTTCAAGGATATTTCAGGCCCTAAATCTGTCACTGCACCAGGTTGGAATGTTACCTCTAAGGCTGGGATAATCCTGAGTGATGCATTGCAGAGAAGCACACAACATACATATGTATTCACTTAAACGCCAGTGTCACGCAGCAGGATGCGGGTGACAGGACACCTTCCTACCAGGGCTCCTGAAATTCTCCACCACCAGGCTGACAGAAAGCCACTGTAAATTGCAGAGTGTTGGGCGTGGATTTATGATTCATATCTAGATACATAAATGTATTTCTATATCTCTTTATACATCATGAGGGCTGCCTTATTTCTGTCTGGGAGCCCCTGGACAAATATACATGCTTTTAAGCACATGGGCCACAGGTTTCACATAAAAAGCACAGAGCATCCACACAGCAGATTTGTTGTCAGGGAAAAGAATACAGCTTAGGTACCTTGGGGCAGACTACACTGGATATCCAGGAAAAATAATGGAAATTCTTAAAATCAAGCTGAACAATGATTTTTGGGTGGATAAAGTGGATATGTCTAGGAAAAAAAGTAATATTCCTTTTCCTTAGTATCTATTTATATAACTTTATCTAATTAGGTAGGTAGGTTATATGAAATAAATAGATTTCATGGATGACAAATTACATAGGAAAATAAATAAAATATATTTAGTAAGTAGATTTTACATCCATATACCAGTTGCTTGAAGTTTCCCAAACACATAAAACTCTGTCAATCATCCCCAGGAGACAGGTCAGTGCTGAGAGCACAAATTAAACAGCAGCTAGCACACCACAAGATTGTATTTGTTTCAGACACATGTGTCACTGCTACCTCTCAGCCAGATGATGTCCAGATGAAGTGCTGTCATTCAAAGACTGCACTTTCCTTTGGGACTAGACAGTGCTAACGATCAATGGTGTGGCATTTTATATTGTTCTTTTCTGATGCTTCCTACAGAGGTTGCACATTTTTCATTGCTACCACTTGCAGCAGAAATGTGTGTTTGGCACATGCAGTGACTTGAAATTCAGAAAAACAGAGAAATTTGAAATAACCTTCTTTTTCTTCAGGGCAGTGATTTAATATTGCCAGATGTGAACCCAAACTCAGTCTTGCCATAAAGCCACTTAAATTCCAACACAGCATGACTGAAGAGGGAGAGGTGTTACCAAACAGTGACTTTTTCAGTGTGCCCTTAATTAAACCCAGCATGGCAGGACACAGATTTCTGCAGTTTGCATCTGTGGGCTTTTTCCTAAGAAACCCCGGATGCTCCTTCTGGGAATACAACTCCCTGTGTGTCAGCAAGGAAATTAAATCAGTGCACGGAACGCTGCAAACCACGGGGCAGCACTGCCACCCTGAGCTGCTCCTGCGGTTGTGCACACCAGCAAGGCAGAGCAAGGAGTTTAGCTGCATAAGGCAACAGGATCTTTGTGTTGACTGTTGCAGGCTCCCATAGCCGCAAAGCAAGCTCTCAAACTGCTTCTGGCTTCAACAAGATCCTTTCCTTTCTGCATCACCTTTGGGTTACGTTCCAGAAGCCACAGACTGTGTGGGACTCTGGGAAATGAGACTCCAGACCCCGTGTACTTGCAGCAGTGTGGGTGCACTCAATGCTCCCAGCCTGGCTATTCACAGTTTGCAGGCTCTTAGACATCTGCATCTGTAGACTGGGTTGTTTTGGAGACCCGAGCATGGATGATACCCCTCTATTCATATCACACTCATTTAAAGTCATCCCAATGACACACATCCAGCATCCACCTGGCTGATCGTCTGCATTCTGAGGGTACTGGTGTATGGCTGATCAGTCATGTGGGCCTTAAAATGAGTTTTCATCTCAATATCGACAAGTGTTGGTCTTATATCAGGTGGCTGGACTGTAAACTGGAGTATTAGAGGTCACCTTTCTTCAGTGATGTCCATAGGGCTGAAGGGAGAATGGGTCTAAATTGGTTTATATCTGGACAGACCTGATGTCAATCCAGATGTTTATCTAACTTCTGCTTTGGTTGTTTGTCCACAAAAGTAGCACAGCTGTTTTCCTGGTCTGTGGCAATACATGCACTTAAGAGTGTGATGGTGTCATCCGAACATGGGAAACATTGATCCTCCTTCAGGCTCATGAGAAAACTCAAACCATTTCTGCCCACACATGGTGCAACTCAGCTCCCCACACTAATCTAGCCCCACTTGCCAATGCTGTCTGTACCTGAACTAGCTGGCTTGATTCCTCTTTGGTTAACAGGGACAACTTTGTCTGGTCTACATCTGGCATCTACCACCAGATAAAATGTACTGTAACATATAGGTGCTCTTCCTCTCCCCTCCTAGGCACTGGACAACCAGCTTAACTATAGGTACCTTCTGTAATAAGCTACCAAAGTGGAATAGATGTGTCTTATTCCTAAAGTCCAAGTAATATGTTAACTAGGCATGGCACCCATATCTGTGCTCTGTAGATAAAAGCCTGTCAGGTGTCAGCTGTAACACCAGTCCATCAATCCAGATTCCCTGTGACACACCCATTGCTGAGCCTCCCAGCCTTCATCACTGGGAGAAATTCTGGAGTTCAAACACTACAGATGCAATACCAAGTGTTTAAGGGACAAGATTTTGCTTCGCATTGTAATATAAAGGCCTGTATCTGCGTGTTTACCCACAAACTGTGGCTGTTTCAATCCTGACTGTAAGATCTCTTCTCCCTTCCCACAGTGTGCTATTCCTCTCTTAGCAGGGACACCCTTAAAGCATTTTTCTCTGCTAACAACCTGCCTCCTGCAACTTCCCCATAGCTGAGAGGTCATGCTGCTCCCAGGGGACCTGGCCACCTCACAGGCACTGTTTTGCTTCCTCACAGGAATTGAGCCACCTGGAAGGAAGAAATAAGCCCTTGCACAAGCGTGTCAGTAATACACCAGTTCTGTGAAGGGTTCATGGAGATACCCTGTCTGCAACATCCTGTGCAACACTCAGCACACTGACTCTTTAACATTAGGCTGAATTTAGGAGCAAAAATAATGATATTCTTTATACAGCACAGGTCAGTGCTATAAATCTGGCTTTTATAAGTGCCTGGTGTGATCAGTGCTTTCACAACCTTTCAGCGTGGTTATAACCAGTCCTGTGGCTTTCACTCACCACGGGGTGTTGCAAATGGAGTACTTTGGTCCAGCAGCCCAGGCACTTTTACACCACCAAAATTTGCTTTGTCACAGAGTCCATTAAGGGGGAACGGTGCTGTGCTGCAAAGCAACTCTTTTGTACCCCTGTAAAATCATATAAATCTACCAGTCTCACTGCTGGGAGTGACTGCAAACAGGCTGAGGGAGTTTTGCAGAAATCCAGGGCTATTAAGTGCTACTGACTGGACTTGAAAACACAGGGCACTGCTGGTTCTTTTAAAGTCTGTGCTAATGACTGTAACACACACTCCCCAGCTCCTCATAAGAAAAGTTGGCCCTGTCTTCTATGTTCTGATGAAAAGCCTGCCCAGCTGTCATTATGCTCTGCCCTTCTCCATCCGATGTCTGGACCACACCACTGGGTGCAATCCAGCCTCAGACAACAGAACTTTTATCCTCTGAGGAGAGGGCAACACAACTCGCTTCCCCATAGTAAAAAAGTAGAAAAGAAATTACAACTCTGGCAGATGTAGGGCTTTATCCTAATTAAAAACTCTTTTCCCCAGCTGAGATGAGGCCTGTTAGCTTTCCTCCATCCCATCCCATGGACCAGTGACACTTGCAAGATAATTTCCAGCCACAGCATGAGGCTGGATGCGAGGAGCCTGCCTCTTGCTGGGGCTCCACAGCCTCCCTCCTGCTCCAATTTTTTTCCCCCAAAAAGCAGATCAGGCCTGAGACTGCAGAGCTGAGGTCTGCTTAAGGAAGGCAACCACTACATGGTGGCAGCAGCAGGGTCATATCAAAAGCCCAAAATGACACAGCGACAAGTCCTACAAGAGCTGTAAAGGAATGGTTTGCAAGCAAAGACTCATCCTTGTCAAAGCCCAGCTCAGGAGCTAGCCATGACCCTTGTTGTAGCAAGAGAATAAGACCTGAATGTCATAAGGAAGAACTAAGTCTGAAAGAAGCAAGAAGAGGAGGGCACTCTTTGTTCTCTATGTCTGACAACTGAAGGTGGTCTGCTGCCCTGTAACCTTGAATCTGAAAAGCAAAGTCACACAATGTTGTCTCTGATAACACTGAAAGACACTTTATCATTTCTGCAATGGCTTTTACAAGAGAGATGTGTTCCTTCCAGACCGTCCCAAAAGGAAAATCAACCCCTAGGAGATGTATCATGGTAGCCTAGCATAATACCAGGCTTTTGTGACAGGTCTCCTGCTGAGAAAACATGAATAATATTGTTTCTGGAGAGGAGAAGCAGCCCATCTCATCCCACAGGAAGCCCCTGACTATTCCCAACACCAACTAGCAGAGAGAGAATAACCATCACTCTCTGCCCACAACAGGTACCCACAACAGAAGGTGCCAGCAGAGGGAACGTCACATCCACTTTGAGACACAAGCCCTGAACGCACTGGTGAAATATACCACGAGGATACTTCCTACATAGGTTTCTTGTGCAGGTGTGTGGCCTTTCATGGCATGTTTTTCATATGCAAAACAGCTTCTCAGGTTGCTGCCTGCCCAGACACAGGCTGGCATTCCCCCTGCAGACAATGGAAAGAAGTGACAGAAAATCTTAACACCTAAAGGAGACAAATGTGCTAATAGTTTCTGATGAAAACTGGATACAGTGGCCATCAAAACCTGTTCAGGGACTAAGGAGGACATGGGGTGAGAGATCTCTAAATCAGCCTCAATTGCTGTGTTCTTAAGAGCCTAGGACTCCATAACCTCCTGTGACTATACAGCAAATTTGGGGCAGAGCAAAGACCAAAGCCGGCTCTCCTGAAGCCTGTTCCAGGTGAACTTCCTTTCCTGACCCATCTACTCTTCCTTAGAGATGATCTCTAGTATTTCAGAGGCAATCCTTTATCAGTGGAAAGGACATCAAATTATGTATTTTTCTTGTTTACTCTACTTTGGAGTTGGGTATTTTTGTAACTGCCAGCTCTCCATGACACAAGGATGTTACCAAGGTTTCCTCTTAAAACTGGGACTTCTCGGAAGAATTTTGGCAGCTCTGACACCAAACCACACAGGATTTCAGTAAGATTTAGGCACAGAAGCTTCTCAGTCAGTCCCCACAAGCATTTATCTGAATCTTCCAGCACCTAAACTCCTTAGAAAATCCAGCCCCAACATCACACTGTAGCCTCCCACTAGGATGTCTGAATTCTTTCATAATCAACACGGAAAAACAGCAGCCTCCATGCAATTATCCAGCTGACAGCTGCTTCCACTATAGCAGTGCCTACGTTTGTACGAGTGAATATCAAAGTGGGACAGCTTTTGTACATCATCACAGGAGTATTTGGCCATAAGATGACTAAGCAGCCTATCAAAGCTGATGCATGTAATAACACAGATAAGAGAAGATAGTTTCCAACTACAACACAATGTATTTATTCACTGTTTCTCCCTGTTTTCTTTCCTTATTTTTCCCTTTTTTTCCACTCATGCAACTGCCTAGTGACTATCTCACACCTGAAGATAGATGAAGCAGAGGTGCTTTAGGAGTGCTCTTGCTGTGTGATTTCCATGGGTGTCAGCATCAGTGCTGTCTCAAAGGTTTGCCTTGGCTACCTGTCCTGCAGAGAATTGCTGCTCAAATGTTTCTCTCCTCACTACTGTTGTACCAAAGAGTCCCTTCATCTTTAGCCATGGAGAACCCAATTTTGTTTTCTGCAGCTTGAGATCTTTCTGCTCAAGCAAGTGTGATGGTTGGCACCAGCCCTGAGCACAAAACCAACCCCTCCGTTTTAAAAACCAGGCTGAGTCCAGTTCTTCCTTTCAGGCCAACAGTGGCTTGTTGAAGCATCCGTATCCCTGGTCATACAGACTAAGATGTGAAAACTGCTTGGATAAACAATAAAGTGCACAGGCCTAGGGAGGGCAGAGGCAGGAATGACTTCAGTGCTATACACACGTTGTCTATTACACACACACACAGAGGATGCAGTTCAGTTGCTACAGGCTCTATACAGAATGATGCAGCCATGACAGCTGACACTTAGGAGGTTGTGTCTACTTCAGGCTATGCTTAATCCCTTCAGTGGCAGCATCATTTATAAACCTACAGATTAATAAAAAGGGGGTATAGGAAAAACCATTCATCTCCTGGTGGAAGTACTTTGACAGAACCTAAATGAGACCTTGTAGGAGTTAAAGAGCACCAGAACAGCAGAACGTTCAAGTGGGAATGAAGAAAAGTCATTACAGATTTAACTAACTGTGTAAAACCCCCAAAGCTTAGAATTAAAAGCTTTTAAAAAGCCTTGGATGGACTCACAGAGTCATCAAAATTTAAAGGCAAAACTATTCCAAAGTAGATGCTAACCAGACCTTTAACTCTACGATGGAGAAGTGGAGCAGGAGAGGATTTTAAAAAATAAAGAAGAAAAATTCCTTCAAAGCCTCTGATAGATTTGGGCTGGTCAAGCTACTGAGAGGAGCACTTCTGAGGAGCTGTAATCCCACATTTAATCTGCAATGGTGGAGCATGAGGCAAATCCACAACCGGAAACTGTACAAGAAGTTGCTGCAAAAGTCTGGAGTGAGCTGGGTTCCTCATATATCTCCTTCCAAGCAGTTCACCTCCCCAGGACTTGCAGCCAGCATGCCTGAGGTAGGGGTCCTGCAAGGTATTTAATCTAAAGGTATTCTTGCTATATCCTATGCTGTATCCACAGCTGTATCCAGGAGTCACAGAGACCAGCAGGACTGTTGTTGGTTGTGACTCGGAACATCGCCTTTCATCAGTTTTCCCCTGTCCTTTCATGCTCTTTAGCCTATAAGGACTATTGGATTTCAGGACTGGGTACATCCTACTTGAAATTCAGAAACAAGGATCAGAAGGAAACAGAGGTACAGACAGTGCACACCTGAAAAGTCTCCAAAGAAAACTGCTTTTAGAGCATACTGATTCATATTGAAAACCTTGGAGTTTAGCACTTTCTTTTTCTGGATATTTTAATACTATCACAGCAATTGCACTTTCTTTCCCCTTGGGTTTCTTAACACACGCTAAGATCTACAGGATTCCCTCCTGCTGTTGGAGATAAAAATGGTGAAAGCCCAGGGCTCTTCTAAGGAGTGCTCTGTTTATAAGGCAAACAAAGCTGGTCAGCACTCCTCCAGCTGCATCATCTTACATCAAAAAAGATGTTGAATTAACAGAATTGTAAAGTTTTGTAGAATATTTGTAGTAAAAATGTTATGTTCTAGTGGTTTTGTTATCTAGTTTTAACTTTCATTGTTTATAATAAGAATGGAAAAGCTGAAACAGGGAAATACAGAAAATAGGAGTTCTGTGATTGGTAGAACGATATTGTGCATCAGCTCATTGAAACTCAATTTTAACTTTTTATCTTAATTTGCTTTTAAGGTAAATTTGGAAGTTGCAGGCTAAACCACAAGTAGCAAATCAAAGTTTTGTGTCAAATCCACATTCCTTCCTGCACCACCTTGTTCACACAAAATTTATTGCGTTAGGACAACAGTGGCAGAGGAAGACCCTCTTTTTTTTTTTTTTCCCCAAATTTCCAGCACATACTGCTTATAAAGAGCTTAAGCATCAAAATGAATCACAATCAAGTAACAGGCCACCAGAATGGCACCTGAAAGAAGGAAACCAACAATATAGTCCAGTTTCAGGCAGAGAAGACCTTCCTGGCCGTCGCACACTCATCAGGAAACCATTTGTTTATATGTTATTATTATTTATGATAAATGGAGTGTGCTGTAAACCCAAGGCCGGAAGAAGCTGTGCAGCTGGAATAAGATGCTCCTCAGATGGCTGCTCTGGGGAGACTGAAATGTTTTTGCAGAGCTAATTGCCTCATAAATTGGTTTTATTCTCCTAGCTGAGGCTAATGTCTTCTTTTAAAGTTAATAAAAAGAACTCAATTTGCTGATTGCTCTGGACTGGTACTAGCTAAAAGAGCTGTTCAGGGACTCTGGAAGGGCCCAGACAATTCCTCAAAGCCATTGCAGCTTGGTTGCTAAGTGGTGACAAGCAAGGTGTTCCCTGTCTGCTATTTAATTCATTTTTCAGTGATGCTGTCATATTGGGCACCTTGGGTATCCCCAAAAACATTGAGGAGGGGAGATTATAATTGACAGCCTCCTGTAGCAGACCCCAGGGCTCAGGGATTGAAAGAACAAAGCAAATGTTTATGCCAAAAGAGCACGTTATCAGCAAGCATGATACGAGCTACAGTGACAGAGCAGCGCTCAGACCCGGACCAGCCTCACGCAGCTCAGAGCACAGTATCAGGGCCTCCCCACACCCACCCATTTCATGGGTCAAAGCCACCAGCTCAGCAGCACACCAGTTACAAGTGTATCCCCCTGGAGATCAAAGTCTGAGCAACTCTGCAAAAGGTTATCAAATGGGGCCTGGAGAATTACATATAAAACTGGTGCACGTTGACAACACCCCGTGCACAGGCAGGTGCTGTGTCCTGTCCCACCAGCCGTCACCCACAGCTAGCGCCTGGGAAGAAGTGGAAGAGCACCAGCATGCACCATTTTGCCCTGGTCAGGTAAGATGTCAGCTATTCCCAGCTGCTGTTCCTTACAGCACAAACTCCCTGCCATTCCAGTCACGAAGTAAAGAAACTCCCCTGTCCAACACACACCATGTGCGGTCGCTGGATGCTCCACACAATCACTGCAGCACACTTACCCCAGCTGCAGCTATCACACATAGAGGAGCTCTTCCATAATCTGACGTAATTGAGAAGATGACAAACCTACAGCTTCTTACATGGACAAAAAATTTCTCAGGAGTTAAGCAGGGACTGACTCCAGGAAAAAAACCTTATCAGATATCTAAGGAGATTGCTTAAAACTTGGTGCCCCTCCACCCCCCAGGCATTGAGAGGATCAAGTCCTCTGCTAGTGCTGAGCACAGGGAATTCAGCTCTGATGCTCAGCTTAATTAAATAGAAATATGAAGTAAGAAAGAAAGGCTAATTAGATAGAAATGCAGAATTACAGGATGTGAATGCTGATTAACCTAATAATAGACAATAACGCTGTTGAAGGGAGTTAAATGGATTGTTTAATGGATGGAATGATCTATAGTATATAATATATAAAGTACTTAACAGTAAACATTTAATTACCAACTTCAATGGCATTTTTCTTTACCGTATGGAGAAAGAGTGCTTCATAAAAGAGTTACTGGATGGGAGTAATTTACAGTCCTGCAAAAACATCTGTATCATATGGGAAAGAGCAACAATTCCTCAGACACTGAAGAATGTCTGAGACACAGTAAGCAGTGCTGGGAGCTGCCAGATAGAGCAGGGCAAAGGAAATTAAATACCTTGTCCCCCTGATCTGGTACATCACTACCTCTGTGGGGCAGGACCCATGGCCTTCCTGTGCCTCCCACAGGAAAGAGGACTTAGGAGGCAGAAGACGAACATGACACTTCACAAGATGGCTCCAGAAGAAACTTACTGAGGATTTAGGAAGGTGGCCACTTGTCACAGAGGAAAGCCAGCCTCTGGTGTGCATTATAGGGAAAGTTCTTAGAGGGCTGAAAGTGTCTCTGGTTAATGTTATCGTCAAGTGCAAAGCCATGACCCAGCCACTAATACACCCTGCTCCCAGCATGGATGCTCTCAGTTTGAGCTTTCCTCAGATTTCCTCAGAGGGGTCAGGCAGAACTCTGGCACACAGAAGGTGTTTTTCAGACGTTCGGGATGTTTTGTACTGAGGTAAGATGCTCACAGATGTCTCGAGTGCCTCCGTGTGGCCGGCTCACACCTAACCACAGCACCACCTTCAACAGCTAATACAGCACTTTGTGCAAAATCAATAGTTGTGTCTCTCCTGGAAGCCCCTAATAGAGATGTACAGAGGCAATCCTGGACATTAGAGAGGGGAAGTCACTCCAGGAGGCTCTCATGGGTCTCTGAATTGAAGATAGGAGAAATTACAACCTGTGGCACAGGGGTTACTGAATAAACTTCACTTCTGCCACAGTAGCCAAGATTGTGACAGTCACACAATGTGCCCTAAAGGGGAACACAATCCCTTTTGGGACACAGAACAACAGACATGCACTCCTTACTGGCACAGCAGCAGTCCCAGTTACTATCACACTAATTTCATACTTTGGGCTGTGTCATGCTGCTCAAACAATGTGAACATGTGCAATTTAATCTTAATATGTACTCCTGCTAGAGCTTTACTTTCTCCTACCTTATCGCAAAGCAGCTGGGACAGAGGTGGCAACGTGCACTTGGTGGAGCTCAACCCCCTCCCTGGCAGGGTCACCTGTGGAGTGGATGGCTTCCTCTTCACCTGGATTTCAAAAAGCAGCCTTGCTTGCATGTTCTCCTTACTGCATGGCTCTACCATCCCCCCGTGCCTGATGCAGCATAGGTGGTACCTGAATTTCTATATATTAATTCATTAGTTAGTGCTGAGACAAGCAGAGTACCTATGGAGAAGTCAGCCTCAGTAAGAGGCAGCATTTCGAAATGAAGACAAGAAATGAGTTACCACCAGTGTTAAAAAAAAAAGGAAAGCTGATATTAGATTGGGCTCCTGCCAGAGAGTTGGCTACCTGACTCTGATAACTAACAAGTCCCCTTACAGATCTATTCCCCCATCTATTCCCCAGAAAAGCGATCTCACCAAATACCTACGAGCAGTACATCAGAACAGCTCACAGATTCTGCCCGTTGCTCCTGGCAGGGGGCTGTGCCTTGTGTGGTGAGAAGTGATGCCTACTCCATTACCTGCACCACGGGGCCAAGCGGAGCAGGCTGGCCATTAACTCTCTGTGATGAGCTAATTAATCATGGGCACTTGCTGAATTCCTGTTCCTGCGCCATTATTAATGGCTCTGTGGATTGGGCCGCATAGCAGACGGGCAGCAGAGGCTCCTCCACCTGCTGAAGCAGCAATCCTGCTCTGCAAAGGAGATCAGCTTCACCCACCCACCAAACTGGAGAAATTGCCGAGAGCCGCCCCAAACTCCCATCTCCTCCTCAGGGTTGCAAAATGACTCCCAGCTCCACTCAGGCTCAAACTCCCCACCACGGTGTCTTCCGAGGCGGCACTGGCTGCCAGTGAAGGGACAGCCCCGCTACCCCTCCTCCCTTCATATTGGGATGTCATGGAGCAACTGATACCAGTCACTGCCAGTCCCCTACAGCACATAATGCCATGGCTTCCACCTTGCCGGCTCCCAGGCACCCTGGCCTCACCTGGTAAGATATGTGTATTCTCCATCTTAGAAGCTTCCTTCTCCAGCTGTGTTCCTGCTCTTCCCTCAGTGTGGTGAGGGCTCTCAAGGTTGGACCCAGGGAACCACGAGCCTAACGCTGTTCCAGATGTGCTGCCAGGGCTTATGTGGCCCCAGTCTGCACACAGCCAATGAGCCCAAGTGCTGCTTATTTGGAGCAAAAAAACATCACTGGGAATGAATTATGCAGCTGAGCAGAGGCAGCTGACGATTAATTATTCACTGCTTCCCCTCAGCCGGCCATCTTCTCCCCTCCCGTTTCCATTGTATTTCTGGGTGATGGGAATGAAACTGTGTGAGGAAGAGCAAACAGAAGGCATGCACAGAGGCCCCATGCCTCCTGGCCTCACTCTTGCCCTGCAAGCTTCCAGCTGTAGCAGAGCTGGCCCAGCTCAGCCTTGTAGGAGTCATCATGCCACACTAAGGCAGAGCCCGAGTCACCAACTGCAGTGATAGTTTCAGTGGCACAGCCTGCCTCTTCCCCTCTGCCACGAGACTTGATTCAGGTCCATCACGGTGGCACAGAGGTGAGAGGGTAAAAGGCACTAAGTGAAGGAATGATGTGAGCACAGCCTGGCCAGCTCCCTGTGCTGGTTCTGAGGCTTGAGCACCTGCATGCTAAAGCTAAAGTGGACTCTGGCAGTCCATTCATCAAAGTGCTAACTGGCACTGATTTGCATCGGATCCTAGTCTGGCCTTTGGCCAGAACTTGCTATTTACACACATGTCCCATGTGCAGCTGTGCCAAACCCATCTAGAATGAGGCATCCAAGGGATTGGCCCAAAACGGTCAGCTATGAACTGTGAATCCCTCTAATCCTGTCCCTTTTAGGTCCAAAATCACTGTGGTTAAAGGGCATCAAATCCCCCTTTCTACCCCGTTAGAGTGCAGATCCCAAAGCCAGCCTGGGAACAGAGAGCAAGTGTGGCAACGGGCCAGAAGGAACTGGGAGAAGTTTGGCCAGATGGGGTAGAGTGCCCTTGCAGTGTTATATTCACAACAGACTTGCCTTAGAGAATGAAGCTCACGTCACTTAGGGGTCAGTAGCTATTAAAAAGCAAAGATCTCAAATCGTTCTCTACACTGCATTTGTTTGGTGTCAGGTCCTCACAATCAACTGGAACAGAAACGGCTACTAGAAGAGTTTATTCTACTGTAGTAGTCAGTCAGAGAAGAACCAGCATCACCCTCTCCATCCCACGTGTTTGTAAGAATTCTCAGTGTTAAACGTGCCTGGACACCAAACCTCTTTGAAGCTACTCACCTCTTTGAGGAGAAAAATTCCTGAATTGTTTCAGCTTCTTAACATAAAGGTAGGGAAAATAAGAGAGAGAGAAACGGACGCAGGACTTAGGATGACACAAATTATATTTCTGAACATTGCCAAGAAACAAAATGGGACAAATTCATCTAGCACTTGTCACTGGAACTGGGCATCACAGCTCTGAATACAATGGGAATTGTTCAGCTTTGTTTAAACAAAACAAAAATTAAAATAATAAAAAAACCCACACTCAACCCTCAAACATTTCTCAGGTCATTGTGATTAAACTCAGAGACTGAATAAACAGAAGGAAAAGAGATTGCTAACACATTGCCAAAGTACTTCCCATTTAATTCAGTTAAAGAGAAGCAATAAGCCCAGGACTGCATCTGGCAAGTTTCAAGTAGGGACCTTCCACATGAAATGCAGACTAGTGTCAGGATTAGCAGAATATGCTGCAAAACAGGTGAAGGAATTATAGCTGTAGGACACATCAAAGTACAGGCTCATACAGACCAGTCTTCACAGCTGTAGCTTGTCCATTTAGTTTCATAGGCAAAATTTCCAAAAAGACCTTCTAACTCTCAGACCCCATGCATCAGCTACAGACCTGGTGCTTCATGAAGACTAGTGGCACAATCCACCTCTGGGGACCACAGAGCCCCTTTCCATCAGCAGTTTGCTATGCAGAAATGTTTGAACCAGAGCATGCATGCAGAAAGGTGTCTGTACCTGTACCAGGGTGGCAAGGAATAGCTTCCCTTTTGGCAGCCCAGAGACAAAAAGCTGTTGCTTGTTTTCCTGATATCAGCACTATCAAGATGCATTAGGGTTTGCTGGCAGACATGTTTGTGCATCTTCTAGCTTTGCACTTTTGGCTGGTGGGACATGCCCTATGCTGCCATCATCCTCAAAGAGCATGGGAGAGGCTGGGAAGTGGGAGGAGCTGGATAGTGGGGTCAGATGATGAAAACACACAGGCTATTGAAATCAGAGGTTACCATATTAGATGCACACAGGCCTTGTCTGTGGAAGATCTGTAGGTCTTCTAGAAAGAGCTGAGAGACACCTCTGTATCCTCCAGCAAAGAACATTCTCTGTTTTGGGCCACTGACTGCACAGCATCTAAAACATTTACAATACTGGCAGAGCATTCAATGTGTCTAGCACAAAGCAGGAAAGAGGAAACTCTAACTTCAGTGCCCTTGGCAGGTGAAAGGCAACTGTTATCGTATTGACCATGCACATCTGTATTTGTGTTTTGTTTTCAGCCCTAAATAAAGAGTTTCTGGACTTTTGTGGAACTAAGAGGTGAGACAGTCAGCACATCAACCCAAAATGAAAAAGCTAATGGATCATCTCTCCATCCTCTCCCAGCACCTCCTTAGCCTTGGGCCTGTTGCCTCCGAGACACTGCTGCAAAACTTAATTGAGCTGACATCCCAATTCCAGGTAGAATATGGAGCCCTCACTCCTGCTTCAGGTCCCCTTTGACTTGGGGGTGTCTGCCTTGGCCACAGTCTTTGGATAGTGGGGCAGGAAAGGGTTCTGCAACTGTGAACAAAGCTTCAAGGACTGTGGCAACCGAATCACACAAAGCAGGACCAGCTCAGAGCAGCTGGAATGAACCTGCACAACCCCTTCTACTGCACCACCTTCACAGCCAAGAAACACGAAGGTGATAAAAGCTGATAGCTGAGGAATGCCCATGGAAAACAGCAGAGTATGCAGGAGTCTGGCCTGGAACACCACACTCATTTTTATCCTGGGACCTTCCTTAATTCTATCTAATAAAGATATACTACTGACACTGCTAAGACAGAAAAAGGGAGTAAAAACAATGCCTTATTTCTTTCTTATCAGTTGGGCAAATGATAATTCCCACTGCACAATAGGATTAGGCTCAAACTGGAGTAGTATACTAAATCTATAGTCATAAATCTGTGACCAAACTGAGACCAGAGAAAGAATGTCTTTCTAAGCCAGGCTACAAAACCAGTCAATGGCACGGGATGAGAGATGCTTTTATTGTTCACCCAGAAAAACAATCAAGTGGAAGATTATTAAGTGGGGAAACAGCAGCTTTGCTGGGCCAGGTACTACATAATCCCTGAAATGTGTCCAGTGTGCCTGTTGGTAAAGCAGAACTGGGCAATAGGCTTCTTTGGGTTCTCTTCAGTGGATAATGTATTCACAAAAAAAATACAGTTTTGGGTTAACTGTAACCAGTCATCAGAGTAAGAAGAAAAGCCAAGGCAAAAAGACTACTAACATTAAAACATTTTCTTTCAACATTTTCAGAGCAGAAGGTTTCACATTTTTGCTTCAAAGCAATTTGTTATAGCCCAAGACACAACGTTTTTTTTAAAAGTTAAAAAGCAACCTTAGAAATGAATGTTTCATTTTGGCATGAAAGGATTTGTTTGCTTGTTTCAGTTTTTCCCTTTTTCATTCCACTGAGATAATGGGGGAAAAAAGTTATCTCAGGTCACCCTTACAACTTTTTTCCTCAGATTTTTCAGTTCAGCCTGCAAACTGAAAAACCACTGTGGGCACAGCCTACTTGGGAGTCTACTTGTCCCTCTTTCTATTTGAATCAGACCTAAGCCAAATAAGATGGGAAATTCATTTCATCAGGTAATACCAACCAGAAGCGAGGTATTTAGGAGATGTAAAAATACTGAAAATGGGAGGAGCCATGGCTGTTTACAAGGGGCTGAACACGACCCAGGAGATAGATCTCCTAGTCCCAAAAAACATGGCCATCTACAAGTTTACTGCTATGCCATCCTATTCTCATATAGGGCAATTTATAAACTGTGGGTCTGATCCCGCATTTTCAGAATCTGACTGAGATGTGCTGACACCACTTATCTGTGAGCAATGCAAGATCCAGGTAACCCACCCTAACCTGCTCTAAACAAGGGGGTGTGGGGCTTGGGGTTTTTGGGTTGGGGGAAGCAAATGGAGAGAGGCACAACACCCTCCCCACTGGCAATATTGGAGCATCACTCGTGACCTGAAAACAACATCCCTTTTTTGCAGAGTGCTACCACTTCTGCAGGGACAATACAGTACTGGATAGTTACTTTGCAAGCTCAATAAAATGAAAAGGCCTTACAAGGATCTTTGTTGGGACAGTCATCTGGTTTAAACACAGCAGAGGACAACAACAACAGCTAAAAGAACCCACAATAAATTAGGTATCAGCACAGCTTTCTAAATGGTCTAGAACACTTACTACAAGACAAAAATCACAGCTCTGGTATTTAGAATCTTGTCTTTTTTTAAAAAAACCCAAAGCTGTTATCCACAGGTTTTGCATAAAAATAAACACTTTAAGCTGACAGCATTATGTTAATTGGATCAACCCGCTTTTTAATATATATATATTTCTATGTATATTTAAACGTATATTTTATATGAATAATCTTTAAAGGAGTAATGGGAGGCACAAATGCATAAAAATAGATATTTTGGAAAAAAAAAAAGAGTAATAATAAAGACAACCCTGATGAAAAAGAAAAAAAAATATATATCAAACAGGGCAGTATTCTAAAGCAACAGCTCACCATCCTACAACTTGTGGAGTCCAGTCCTTCTGTATTGTGAGCAGTTACTCCTAAATATGATTGGGTTTTCTAACAGTGATGTAAAATAAATTCCTGCACATTTAGTTAAAAAAAAAAAAAAGGAGAAGGGATTTGGGTATGTAGAACAGATTTGATGCCTATTGATTGCTGTAAATAGCTAGCATGAATCATCTTTCAAACTGAAAGCAGGAGGAACTCCCAACAATTCATGCATTTATAAGAATATCTTTGCTAATCAAAATCAGATCTGTCCCTCTGAACTAATTGTTGTTAAAAAACACAATTTTTGCCCTACTATGTTTTTGCTGTTATTCTATGAATAATCCGAACAGATTGGAAAGGGTGGGCTTTTCAGTAGTCTTTGTCAGCATTTTGTACAGCTTTGACAAAAGCCAACTCCTAACAGTTCAGAAGATAATTTCAGAGTAATCCTGTCCCTTTGCAGCAGGAGGTAACCTCACTGTTAAAAATCCCTCAGGGCAAAATGATCATGGGGGAAGAGGGGAAGCCATAAAAAATTAAAATAGCCTGACTTGCTTGCCAGCTGCATCAGTATTCAAGTAAAGTTAAAGTACCTTTGTGGGACTTTAGAGTCTTGGAGAGTCAGACCGGCTTACTTTAACAAGTGTAATATGCACTTAGAAATAGCCTTGTCATCTGCTTATCTAAACTAAAGAAACAAAACTCAAAAACAAACAGAAGCAAAGCATAGGTATAGGAAAGGACTCAGCATCAGTATTAGACTGCAGAGTGTCTCCTTGACACTGACACTTTGATATTCTTGCCTTCCTTTCTAATGCATTAAAATATCATGAAGTCACGCAGCCACTTTAAACGAGCATTTCAAGAGTCCAGTTTTCATAAAGGTTAACTTGATCATCAGCACAGCACTGGAGAAAGCTGATCTAATGATATTTCTATTACAGAACTCTTCAAAGGAAAGTAAGTAATACAATTCCACAAAAAACACTGCCAATGAAAAACACAGAAAGCAAGTTGTTTTTTCCTTGGTGTTTTTTCTTAGATATTCTTACAGAAAAAAAATAAAATTCTTCCCTTCTCTCTTTCTTAAAAAGCAAATTTTCTAACCAGTAGATTTTAGAGCTATCTTCCATCTACATGAATCTAAGCTTTTCTGAAATCACCTATAGGGGTTGGGGGGAGGGGGTAGAGAACTCCCTCTCCTAACTTTCAGAGACATCCAAATGGCATGGAGGTTTTTTTCCATGTTTCTCCTCTTGAATTTGTCCATTCCCCTTAGGATTTCACAGGCTAACACTACTGTGAGAATGTAAGTGTCTGCATTTGAAAGAACTTTGAACTGAGTACAGCTTCACACGTTTCACCTTCTTCATGCCCTTTCCATGTAGTTTCTTCTATCTTTACATGTACAAAATCACAGTTTGTGTAACATTGTTTTAAAGGAAGAAAATAAAATACACACACACACACATACATTGTATTGGTGAACACTATACACTAAGTATTTTTTTTCAACAGCATAACAGAAAGTCTGGCCTACTGTAGGTTGAACATGTAGGGAAGGCTGAATTTTTATGGTTGCCATGCAAGCCACCTTCAAGACAAAACAGATTTACCCACCCAAGAGCAAATGCACCTTCTACGCTCAAGCTGCTGGACAAATACTGCCTTTCCAGGGATCAGACTGACATCTCACCAATTCAGTCAATGCAGTATTTAGAGAACCACACTGAGTTGCTTCTGCAACAGTCCTTTGAATTCAAATACTGTTTAAACCAAAGGGGAAAGAGGGTATCTGAATTGCCTTATTATTATTAATATGTGTATATTTCAATAACACTTTGAATTTCAATTTACTTCTGAAACCTTGCCCTTGGAGAAGAACACACTCTTTAAGTTGACTTTTTTTCAGGCTTCTGATCCTTTAAAATTCTCTCTTCTTTTCCTTCCATTGTTCTTTTTCAATTATCTATCAGAAAACTTGCTTTCTTCCAGCAGAAATGCAGCTGGTGGGCTTGGGCTTTCACTGCACCCGTTCTGTGAAATTCTCTGGGAAAACCCCTCGGCATTGGTCAAGTTCCTTATGCTGGATCCAGTCAGACTCCTTCACGCCCATCAGCCACCCTTCGTCCTGGAGGAGAAGACAGAAATCAGGTGCTAAGGGATAGGTGTGAGCAGGGATTTTTGTTACACAGTGCAGGACAAGGAGGTATCAAGGCATTATGAAAGCCATGCTCACATTTGGCTTGGAGACAATCCAGTAGGAGTATGGGGAAGAAGGAAAAAATGCATTTGTTCCCTTTTAAATGGAGAGAGTGCTACATTCCACCACAGTAGGTACCAAAGCTCCAATTTGACCCAGACTGTGCAGACAGTGAAACTGTAAGAATGAAGTGTAACAGAAACATGTTGTAATTTATACCCACTGAAGCAGGGGAAATTCTGCCAAAAGAGACCCTAAAGCTATAGGATGGGAATCACCTATCTCACCTTTCACCACCTAAACATGAAGGGGTCCAGCATTTTCCATAGCCATAAAAGAGACAGGCACCTCCAGAGTGTAATTCAACACATTCATCTTGGGCACAGGTCTCTAGAAAGGATGAATGAGTCCCTGGAGGTGCTCATCCCCTGCTTCTGTCAGAGCCCCTGATGATTAGCATTAGGTGGTACAGGCAAAATAAGTCTTGTTTGCCATGCTGAAATTCTGATCTATGAGAACTGGGAGCTGAGAAGCTCAACCCATCTTCCCAAAACTCAGCAGTCTGTTGGGCTCAATGCAGCATGAGGTCAGCAAAACTCTCAGACTTTGGCTGCACATGATTTAAAACTCAAGGTCTCTCTGCAGGGTCTTCCCTAGTCACCAACCTATACATCTATAAACATCTATGAATTTTCACTGAGGCAAACGAGTCCTCCTTAGTAGAATCTGCTCATGAGGAGAACCAGACTTTTCACCCTTTGCCTGCAGGCTTGTCTAGCGTCGAGATTTCTGCTCCATCCTAGGCACATGAGGGAGACAAGATATTCAAGGTGGGAAGGCTGCACTGCTTGCAGCTCAGGTGTGCAACCACCCATTCTCCACGCGCCTTGGAGTTGCCACCATGGAAGCACCTCTTCAGCATGCAAATGTACCCGCTCATTGAAGCCATTTGCTGTGGGGCGGCCTATGGGTTAAGGGTGCAGCACAAGGCGCAGGAGCTGCATAGCTCTGAGTGCCTGCAGGCTCACTTAGCCCTTGCTGCTGCCTTAGATTTGAACATTCAGGAGATGTCATGGGAATGGCGTGAGATGGGAGCCCATCTGCAGCCGCCAGCTGCAGGGTCTGTGGGAGGATTGACATGCCATAAATCAGGAAGACAAACAACTAGGCAGAAGACATTGGGCCCAAGTGTCTGGAAGGCAGCTTCCAGCTCACAGCACGTCAAGCACAAAAGCTCATCCATTTGCACATAGTGCCTGTGCCATACAGCATGCATCACTCCCACCACATCCTGCTACCAAGGGTCTCCTCAGCTGTAGGGATTAGACACAAGGACTCAGACTGAGCCCTGAGAATTTTAAACCATGCCACTTAAGTGCCAGCTTCGAAACTTTGCTGCCCTCAACCCTTTCTTCTATCAAGAGAGATGAATCCAGGCCTGGATGACATACCCACAAACTGATACCTAAGCTGCAAGATGGGGACATGGACAACAGTCTATTATCCTAAGCTTCCTCCACTCACGTGCACAGTTCATGCACATGTTAACAGCCAGCATTTTCTGGCTGGGGACAGTCGAGGTTAGGGAAATGAGCTGTAGCACAGGATGCACTGTAGAAGGGTTAAGGGGCTTCAGTGCAGCTACAGTGTTATGTTAGCAACACTCAGAGCTCACCCTCTGCAGCTTGGAGAGTCTCGAGTTCATGGCTGTTGCACCCACATCCAGCTAGAGTGCAAACACAGGGCGTTGAAAAACTGCTCCACAAACGCCAACTCCTACCACAGAAACTAGGGGAGCTGCAAATCTTTTCCCATCCAGAAAGCTTTCTGAGAAAGAAATGCTCAGAAATGCTTGTGCAGGGCAGTTCCACTCAGTGAAGTCTTGTCTCCAGAAGGAATCACTGTGTGTTCCCCAAAGAGCCCTTCCCCATTAGCTCTGTGGGAACTGTTGGCAGATTATACCTCCACTTCACAGGTGTCAGCATGATCTGCCTCCATAATTCACAAAGCCAACAGATGAGCCACAAAGAGGATCCACACCTTCTGAGGTAGTGAACTACCTCACCTTCCCTTTATCCCTTGTGGAATCCAGATCTTGTCTGGACTTGGCCAAACCCAAAGAGCTGATGACTGTTGAATCGATTTGAAGAATTTTCCTTCTTTTCCAAACAAAAACCTGGAGATGTGACCATGAATTCTATAAAATCACCATCTCTCTCAGTGGAAGTAGTAATACTGCTGCAGATTTTCAGCTGAGTGCCCCTCAAACACAGCAAGTGAGGAGGACTTAGTCAAAGCTTCCAGAAATGACTCAAAGAAAAACATGGCCAATTAAATCCAGGTTGAAGATGGGCAGCAAGTCTGTTCTCCAGGGCTTAGAGACCTGCTCCAGCCTTTGATTCTGCTGCCATCTCCTGACCAAACATGGTCATTTGGAAACAGTCACTGCTGTGGTGAAGTACAAGACATCGTCCACTGCCAGCTGCTTTCTTGGAGCTCCAACACTTCTTAAAACAGGAGAAAACACCATCATAAAGTGCTGTAGTGATCATAGGGAATGTGCATCAATTTAGGGGGCAGTGAGGAGGCAAAATGTGGGCTCTGTTGGGCTCCCTGATCATGGGAATCATAGTATGGCTCAAATGTTCTGATAGGGACAGGAACCCACAGCTACTCCATATGCTTTATGCAGGATAATGTCTCCACTTTCCAGTAACAAGCAGAGTCCTCCCCTCTGTTGCAGGAAGCCAATCTCAAGCTCAAGGACAACTGTCTCTCTTGCCAGCTCTCAGCCACAACCTAATGGCTCTGCATCCAGCCAGCCAACTGTTAGTGAAGAAAGAAGCAGCTCTGGAAATCCTGTTGGCTTCACATGGGCCAGGCTCACACCCCATCTTCCCCACTCACCTGCTCCTCAGGGTTCTCAAATGGAATCACAAGCACCACATCCCCAGCCTTCAGCTGCAGCTCATCACTGTCAGTTGCGGTGTAATCGTGCATGGCCTGGACCTACAGAGAGAGGAGAGGAGAGGTGAGTGAGCCCAGCCTTCTCTCACCCAGCTCCGTAACAGGTAGCAAAGCTTTCCTCTTCATTGATTCACTGGATGATTCAGGTTGGAAAGCACATTTGGAGGTGGTGTGGGTTGCATCTGATCCAACCTGATGCTTAAGGTAGAGCAAGCTTTGATCAAATGTCACATCCAGGGGAATAACTGCTTCCCTTAATTTAATGACTACAGGCATGTTCATACAGCCTGACATGCAGCTCTCCTTGGCTACAACAGCATCCTGGTGAGTCTCATGCAATTTGTTATGTATCAGCACTGTCCTTTAGGAGGATTGAATTCTCATGGTGTGGGCATAAAAACCTCACGGGGTAGAAAGCCAGTGTCCGCTTGAATGGTGCCTTTTACTCTTTCTGCAGCTGGACTGCAAGACTATTAGAGATCATAGGTTCCCACCTCTGTCACAGCAAGCAGGGAGAAGAAATATAGGAAAGAATATTAATTTGGATGATGATATCCAGCCATGTTTTCTCTTTGGTATTCAGCCTAATGCCTTTCAACATCTGTGTTACAGCTTTTCTACTTCAAACCACAACTCTCCAGTTTGAGCACTAAAGCCTACAGTGCCACCTGTAACAAGCCTAAATGTTATGAGCCTCCTATTGTTCACTAGAGTTTTGGCATTCTTCTGATTTTAGTAGAACTCCCAGAACAAAAAACAATGGACACAACTAAAGCAGAGAAAAGCAGTCCTACAGCAGGAGGCTGTAATTTCTCACTTTTCAGAGCATGATGCACCTTTGCTGTCTTCCTACCATATTCCATTATGCACATTACATTTGCAGCCTATCCTCCCCCAGAATCACTCCTTCCTCCACCTCCCTGAAAAAAGCTGCAAGTGATCTTTGGCATATTCAGAACATCCACCCAGCTTCCCTTCCTACTCTTTTATTTTTCTCTGTTCATCTTGGCTTTCTCATTTCTCCAAATATAGACTCCTCTGTTTCTGCTGGTATTTCCAACTCTTCTCCAATTACCACTTGCATCAAAGCTTAACTTTTTCAGCTGGGAGCACAACTTTTTATCTACTATCCAGAGTCTGTGATCAGCACTACCACACCACTAAAACACAAACAACAGCACCAGAGAGAAGGTATTTTCCTACGCAGTGCAGTAACACCTTTAGATGCTGATGCTCTTACACATCCCTTGGAACATTTGGAACTGCATCACGCTGCACTGAGGAAGGTGTATCTCCTTCAACTTCCTTTCTGCCTTTTAATGCAGCACAGCCCATGAACATGCTGAGTGAAAGCAACTAATTCATTACAGAAAAGAAAAGATAATCACCAGGAACTCAATACCCCACCACCACACACTCACCTTGAACAGAAATCCTGGGGGCATGTCAGCTCTTTCAGATGAAGCGCCTCCTTCCACAGTGCCATTGACAGTTGCAGGGAAAGTTTCCACAACAACAGCAGGCAGAGAAGTCTGGTAGGCAGTGGCAGCCAGGAAAGGAAAAAAGCCATTGAGAAAAAAACAATCCAAAACTGAAGATCCAAGTCCATCCTGGAGGATCCACATCCCAACCATCCCATGGCTTCAGTGTGTTTTCCCAGCACACCAGACAGTGACAAAAACACCCCAAAGGACAGCAGAGGCAGCAGTGAGAAGGATTGGTGAGTGCTGTCTTCCTCTGCCTGAGGCTGCAGAAAGGCAGAGATGATTTATAGTTTTTCTGGGACCATAATGCCCAGTGTTTCCCCTTTGCTGTGGTCACAGAGCATTCATACAGAGCCCTCACAGAACAGACAACTCAAATGTGACAGCCTGTAAGAACTAAGCTGCCAAGAGTTGGGACCTACTCCAGTCCCCTGAAAAGGTGGCAGTGTCACCAAAGAAAAAGAGGAAGCCTAGATATTCAGGGGACACAGGCAGAGCCCAGAGGACAGGGCAGCTAAAGTAAATGGCAAATAAGGGGGAATCCAGCAGACAACACAAGCTTAGGACAGCATGGGCTGTGGACTGGCTTCTCAGGATGGGTGAAGGGACAATTTTTTTAGTGAATCTTCCAGCAGAACTTCTCCCTAAGCACTACACAGATAAAATGCAACAACTAATCCTCTGAATAAGAGTATTGTAACTCCTCAGGTGGCAGGGATGTGCTTTTCCAAGCTATGCAGCTCTTTTCCCAGCTCAGTCTCCCACATCTTCTGTATAACAAAGGGATCTGATGGAGAAAAGGGACTGCTGTCCCTTGAGGTATTTACCGATCCTGAGTCAGCTTCAGTTTTAGATGCTTCAGCTCCAGCTGCTGCTTCTGATCCAGCTGCTTCAGCTCCTGCATGGGCTGCTTCTGCAGGCTGCAATACAAAAGTTATCCCGGTGGGAAGTTATTCTCATTCCAGCTACACGTGTGTGCAACAACGTGCAGCCAGCCTGCCCAAGTGCTCTGCTGCTGCCTGCTGCCACCTGCTGCAAACAGGTGAGACACCACAGGCTCTGGCTATGTTTCTTCCTCCCTCTTTCTCTGCAATCCATAGAAATCACTACATATCCTGAATTGTCTCAATTCCTTCACTCCAGGCTCACAGCAGGAAATCAATAAAACTCCAAAAGTTTCATGCATCTCCTTCTTTTCACAGTTTAAACTGCAGATCTACTTTACACATGCACTGTATCTACTATTACATCTAGATTGCCCGCTTGTATGTGAATACACGTTCTCTTGCGCGCCAAAGTACAAGGATCTCTCAATAAGCTACTTCCAAAGATACAATCACAGAATATTTAAGCACCTGCTGCCTCCCAGAAACAGAAGAGCATGGTAGTGATGTGTTCAGATATGGAACTTAGTCTGGACCGAGCATCAACATGACATTAACTAAAAACATTCATTTGCCCCTCCCAAACATTGCAGTAATGCAGGAAGTATGTTGGATCTGGTAGCACCAGTGTTGTAGATCAGCCCACTGGGAGATGGGCCAGGCAGCATCTGGGAAGACTCCCAAAATTTTCCATTTTTAATACATGAGAATAACCAACTTTAGCATGCCTACATGCCTCATATATTTGATAAACATGTTGTCCTGGTTCAGCTGGGATACAGGTTATTTTCTCCCTAATAGCTGGTACAGGTACAGCTATGTTTTGAATTTAGGATTAGAGTTGATAACACACTGATGTTTTAGTTATTGCTGACCAGTGCCTACACTAAATCAAGGACTTTTCAGCTTCTCCTGATGCCCTGCCAGTGAGGAGCCCTGGGGGGCACAAGGAGCTGGGAGAGGACACAGCCAGGACAGGTGACCCAAACTGGCTGAAGGGATATGCCATACCATATGTCATCATGCTCAGTATATAAACTAGGGGTAAAGCTGGTCAAGAGCCACTGCTCAGGAATCGGCTGGGCACCAGTGGTGATGAGCAATTGTTTTTCATTTGCATAACTTGTTTTTCTTCAGTTTTATTTCTCTCTTATTATTATTTTCCTTTACATGATAATTGATTACTATTATGTTATTTGAATCAAGCTGTTCCATCTCAACCCACAAGTTTTCTTACTTTTACTCTTCCAGTTCTCTACCCCCTCCCATCAAGGGGAGGGAAATAAGCTGTCAGGAAAATGGTGCTTACTTGCCAGCTGCTGTTAAACCATGACACATGTACAAGTGCATACAATCATATTCAAAACAGAGCATTGTCCAGATTCCTTAATGTTGCAATTCCCATAGTCCTAATCTTAAAAAAGCCCAGTGTAAAGCAATGACCATGGTAACCCTTAAATATACACCTATCTGGCTACTAGCCATGCATTGGCACAATGCTGCAAGTAGTATTCCAATAGCAGCAATAACAAAGAAATATATATTTGATTTGATAAAAATCCATTGTTGTACCTTCAGCTGCTCCAGTGGTATCATCTAACACATGCTTTCCTCTCCTATCACATCCTTCCTCATGTCTCCCCATCACCATGTCCACAGGCCTATACTGCCAGAAGACATTACAAAGAGCAGAGCTGTTCCCATCCAACAGAGGATTCCCTCTGCAGCTTTGGTAGTGCCAAGGAAAATATATGCATATGAAATGCTACAAAGGTTTCTCCTGTATAATTGGATTCACTCCCAGGTTGCTTTTTATTAGGATTCAGTGAAACTGGAATTGGGGCTGATGCCAGGCCAACTCTATCTGGCCAAGCATGTTTTTGGACAAGTGGAAAGGAGCTCAGCATGAGGGTTTTTTTCTTAAAAGCAGCTAATTTGCAAAACCAGTATTTAATAATCAAAGAAACCGAATCTAAATTAATCCCCTGCATTTCAACAGGTCAGCTGCTAATTTTTCTATTTTACATATCTGTGGGGCATCCCAAGGCCTATAAAAGCATTTACAGTCATGGAAAGATACCATAGGGAGAAGAAGAATTGCTCACTGCTGTTACCAGGTTTGAAATCTTTGATTATTCCAACAGCTGCATCATATACACCAAATGCGAGTTTTCCATTCTGCAGAACTAAGCAAGCTCTGCTGCATTCAAGTTTCTATACAGTTGTCAACCTCATGGTCTACGGGACTACGTAACCATACAACAAGTCTCCTCTCATCAACAGCAAAAGCACTTACAGAAAGCTTGAAGAGGAGGATTCCCCAGCTATAGGGAGCTCTGTTCTTTGACCATGTATGGTACGCCAAGGTGAGAATTGGTATGGTGAGAACATCTTGACTAGTAGCATTCCGTGGTTGAGTAAGTTGTCCTTTGGGTGAAATCAGTTTCCAGGAAGGGAATAATGGCCGAAAACACTTTTTACACCCAAGACTGTAAGTACAGCTCAATCAGATACAGTCATACCTCACCCCTGCCCTTCCACTTGAAAGGAATAAGATTTTTCCTTGCTAAACCAGCCTTTCCTCTCTTACAAAGCCAGATTGACAATGCATATACACAGGAATGACGGGTGTTAAACACTGATGGCTGATAAAACACACAAGGGAAACCTCTTCCTTGACATCACCCAAGCTCATGTGAAGGAGAGTACCAGCCATATGGAGTCCTTAGGCCATATGGAGTCCTCAGCCACAGCTAAGTCATGTCCTCCCAGGCATTCACTCTAGGTGGTGATCTGGCCCTGGGGAATGCAAAGGTTGGTAGGACTCAATTCCCCAGCATAAGCCAAGGCCATGAGCTCACACATTGGTCACAGCCAGCTAAAGCAGCAGTCTTGAATACCCAGATCAAGTGCCTTCTGTCCAAACTGCTGGCTGTTGGTCCAGAGGGACGAAAAAGTAGTTATGCTTGAAATATCTCACAAAGGGCTAATGTGCAGCAACCTGAGTCCTTCCCAGACCAGATGGATATAGAGGGTATAAATTAGGGTCTGGTTTAGGTTCAGATGCAGAGCATGTGCAAGGTCTCCCTTGTCAGCGAGCTTCAAACTGAGGTTGAGACAGATGCCAGTTGAGTCTTGGGCCTGCACCTAACTTTCAGTGTAGACACAGGGTGAGCTAATTCACATCAGCCTTTCTGACAATGACGGTTGATGAACAGGAAACACCACAGATAATTCCAGATGTGTACATACCCAATGGTACAGGCAGTTATGATGGGGAGCAGCTGAGATATTTATGTATTACACACAAGATCAACAGGATGTACAGAGTTTAGGAAATACTGTGTTGTAGAGAGTGAGCATGATGCCGCAGTGGTATTAAGTGTGAGGTGAAGGTCAAAGCATTATGCCAAGGGAAAAATGAGTGAGTTAGCAGGAAAATGCAGTGGGTTTGTGCACTGGTAGAATTGTAAGTGTTAGAGTGCCAGACTTGACTTTCAAACATGTCCCATGGTTGCCCCTGGGGCTTCACAGGTGGCACCTAAGTGCATTCAGCAGCACACATAGCAACTTTGGTTCAGGGTGTGCAGAAAGGAAAAGCAGTGAGGGAGGCAGGTATGCAAACAGAGATGGCACTGGCATGTGAACAGTACATGATGAAAGATGAAAGCCATATGAATTTCTTACCTCCCATAAATCCCAAGGTAAAGACTAAGCATGTCAAAGAGCAACAAAAATAAAACATGTTTATACGTGATTATTTCAGCGAGTACAAACATTACAGACACTGATCAGACTGAAGCAGACATACACATTCAACAGCACTTATCTCTGCGTGTTTTGAAAATACTAACAAGGTACCTGAATTTATAAACCCCTCCCCACTGCATATTCAAATCTAAGCACCAAGGCATTTGAGTAAGGGTTTTTTCTACCTCTGATGTGAAGAGAGACAGTCAAGCCACATCCAGCTCGCAGTGGCAGATTACATTGTCAGAAAAAACAAACAAACAAACAAACAAAAAAACACAAACTAAACTCATGAGTTTGCAGTCCATTAGGGTTAAATGTTTTCCCACGTATCTACACCCAACAGAGTTAGCATGATTTCAGAGAAAGACATCAACTGGTGCCCCAACTCTGGCAGCTTCCAAGACCAGGCTGGATAAGGCCTTGAGCAACCTGGTTGAATGCAAGGTGTCTCTGCCCATGGCACGTGGGGTTGGGACTAGATGACCTTTAAGGTCCCTTCCAATCCCTTAACATTCTATGATTCTATGGTGTCTTTGGATCAGTATTGAAATATCTTAACCTCTTTGCCATACTGCTCACCCTATAGGAAATAAATCTTACTGCTTTGATAAGTAGGTGGTTTTCACTAGGTTTTATACTTTGGTTACTATTAGAAATTATCAATTTCAGACTCTTACTGTCTTCTGAAGCTAATAATAATTAGATTAGAACATCAAATATTCTATTGCTGAGCAGTTTTGGAAAACCCATTTAGTGTAATATCTGTTGCTTGCTGAAAAGGTAACAAATAATTCCATTTTAGGTCTAATTTATACTCATATCCTATGTCAGTATAACCAATTATTCAAGTTATAGCTGGTGATTCATAAAAAAAAATCCTAGTAAATAAATCTAAAAAAAAAAAAAGCTTATCCTGTAAATTTATCTTGCAGCTTGTTCTGTAAGGCAAGTTAGACACAAAATGCCCATCTGCCCACTTAAAGTTCCAAAAAAGGCTAGCTTTCCATATTGGTGTTGATCAAATTATGGTAACTACTATCTTGCAGATACAGTATTTTAATTTAGGAGAATCAAATGCCTAATGTTTGATCTCTTTAATAAGAGAGGTCTTATTCCTACAGAAATCTGTGCCATACAGACCTACTTGACATGATGATACCGGAGAAATACTGTAAACATCCCAATTACGTTTATTACAAATTTTAATGGCATCCACAAAAAATAAGCAGTCCATACACTTTAAATGGAAAGTCTCAGTGAGGACAACAACCAAATTCAGGATGCATTTCAAAGCCTGCAGCCATTTAGACATAAAATGAAGTGCAGTCCACCTGCCTCTGATGGTGGACAGGACCAGGTACAGGCTAGACCAGAATTAGGGCTTTTTAATACTGCACTGTGCAGCACTGTGACCAAGGAGGAGGCTACTTCTTAACTGTGAACACAGGCTATGTTACACACAGAACAAGAAGGGCTTCACATCACTTGAATATGCATCTACAGCTTTATTCACCTTAAGTCACTGCAGATTATCAAAGTGTCTGTTAATTTAAAATCCCTTTGAGAGCAATTTATAACAGGAGCACAGAACTCAGGCTGAATTCCCATCCACAGAGTAACAGTTTAAATCCATATAGCATACAGAGGATGCTAAACCAGGGAGGGACATACATTAAGTTGAATGAGGTGTCAATCAGTAGATCATAGCAAAGCACAAGCATCCCACAAACACCTAGTGCCAGACTGTGGCCAGGCTACCAGCCATCTGATTCTCACTGGACTTGCACACCCAGCAGAGAAGAGACCTAGGTGTCCAGTGCCCAGGTCTGGGCTCCCACACGTAAGGCCCAGCCACCCACAGCTCAGGTCCACGTTATCGTTCAGGTGACTTCAAGTCACAACACACGTGGCAACAAGTCAGTTACGAAGGGAGAAGGAATGGTGATATGAACCAACCTGGGAGGCGGGTGTGGGGGTCTTCCCCACAGTGGCATCTGGTTTAATGGGATCAAAATCCAGATCCAACAGGCTGGCTCCCTCCTGGAAGGGCCCAGGGGCATCAAACTTGGCAGCAGTGAGGAAGAAAAGCAGTACGAGCATTAGACACACACACGGGCGTGCACAGTACAGCGAGGGTATGTGATATCCCAGAGCTGAAGCTGCAAGCACAGAGGACATGGTGGCAATGCAAACATCTGATGTGACTCCTGACTGCCTGGATCCTACAATCACAAGCAGGTAGCATAGGGTGCCACTGTAAAGCAAATCTGAGCCTTTTCCACAGGACTCATTCATCTTCTCACCTGGCCAAATGAACTGACGTGGTGTTAGCACCTGACCTCAAAAGGATCACTGCCACTGCCAAAGCAGAAAGCTGTTCTTCTATTTATATCTATTCCTCACAGCTCATCCAAATGCCTTTGTACTGACAGACAAAGACTGACTCCCTCAAATGCATACAAAAGAGCTGCCATCTGTACAACCTATCTCAGGAAAAAGAAATCCAGGGAGAAAACCACTGCTGGAAGGCAAGTCTGAGAAACCTCAGAGCTAACTACCAAAGCTCCTAATTTCCTCCTGCCTTCTGAGACAGAAACACAAGATACAGCAGCTCACCCTAGTAAGAGATTTGAATTCCTTCTGAGTTCAGAAATGACATTTTCAATGGTTTCCATTTCTGTGCAACCCAGAAATATACACACACAAATCTTCTGAAAAAAAGCATAAATTTAAGAAACTTTGCTACTCTCTACAATTTCAGCAGAATAACTCCCTTTGAGTGATTAGTGCTCTACCTAAGGACAATGATGGCACATTTGCTGATTTCCATTAATAAAACAGTCACTACAAAGGACACGAGCCATTAGTATTCAAAACTGGACTATCACTTTTGTGTTTTAGGTGTAATCTAACCACTATAAGACACTCCTTTCTACTCAGCTTCAGAGGAAGCTGCTCCCTCCAGGAAGTCAGGAAGGTTTGCCTCTGTTTCCTCTGATCTCCCAGGAGACTGGCCTTACTATTTCAGTGACCTTTTCAACAAATGTGGCAAGTTGGTCTCCACAGTTATAGCATAGCTCCACAATGGAAAAATTTCTGGAAAGTAGCAAGACACACCATTTAAGAGAAGTTCCCTGAATACCACCAACACCACCATCATTTTCACCTCCTCTAATTTCCTCTTACTCCAGTTCTCTTAGAGATTTTTCACTCCCTTATGAACGTGTCTTTTTGACATCCACAAGGATGAGGACAAGGAATCAAGCTCTCTCATCTCACAATAATAAACCCTGACCAGAAGGCAAAAACCAACTGGCATTCTACTATGCTCTTCCAGCATATCCAGGCTACCCAGTCAGAGTGGTTCCAAACCCAATCTTTAGTTTCATTTGGTGGCGTGACATCAAAGGCAGCAGTCGTGGAATAGTCTTACCTGCCATTCAAGATTTAAATGCAAGGGCTAGCACTCCTTGCCTTTATCCAGATCTCCCACAAGACAGCTCACTGAAACTAAGACATCTCTCATTGGAACTAAGACATCTGACAGGAACAGCCCTGGGCAACACACTGAGTGTTAGGAGCTGTTGGGTACCTCAGTGAAGATTGTTTTGGCAATTAGAGTCTTCCCTTGGAACTCCCATCTAATTGAAAGTCACAGCACATGCCACCCCAAGTCAGAGCACTGACCAAGTGCTGAAGAGCACGTCTGTCTAAGGGCTGGCATTCACGTGGAAATACATGATAAAAACCATGGAGCAGACAGAGCTGTCCATTAAAATGCAGGAGAAGGAAGCACAGAAAATGACAGAGTTGCTCAGCTGCCTGTGGTCCCCACCTTCCAACACTTATGTCAAATCATCTCTCCGCTCTGCAATGCAAAATCTGCCATGAACTTCCTTCCCTCCCCACTTCATCTCTGCTCCTCAGCAGATGGATGGAAGGTGGCAAACCAGAGGCAATGGAGCAGCGTGATGCAAAGAGAAGTTAGGAAATGAATCACAGATGAGCACTAATTATTTGTGTTTTAACAGGCACTTAGGGAGAAAAATATGTATACATATATACATACATATGTATATATATATAAATATATAAAATATATGCAAGTATTTCATGATACAGCCAGAAATCTGGTCAGGCTCTTATATACATAAGGACTGCCATTCACCTAGACCCAACACAGAACTCCCTACCTGGGCATCCTATCCTCTCTGGCAGTGATGTAAATAAAAAGGGAAAGTGAAAAGGAAAATATATAATTTGAAAATGTTTTTCCTTTTTCAGGGCTTCAAAAGGTGCCACCTGGCAAGAAATGCTGACAGACTGTGTAAGCAGTCCTAACTTCACAGCAGGCACAGTCCTGCCCATCTAACTGCAGGCCTCTATTCTTTGCAAAGAGAACTTCATGCAATTCCCCTTGGTCTTTCCTAGGTAGGTGTGGGCTTTAAGCCACAAAACCCATGTGTAAAGGCATAGAGAGCAAAAAATTGCCTTCTCCCAAAACTGGTAGAGATACCTGGGTCAGCAATTAGGGCCATACATGAGCAGAAAAAAACATGCTTCATCCACACTCAAGACCAGTGAGTCTGGAGAGAGCATACCATTAGATATTAATTAAGAGAGCTGTAATCCATGCGCATTGCTGCTGAACAAATGTAGTGATGACTTTCTGGCATCTTGACCAGCTGCATTTCTCCTGTTTCTTCTAGGAATGAAAGCTCTCAAAGGGCAGAGAGTTACTCAAGGCTGCCTTCTAGCCACCCTCCCCTTTAAGGTAGCCTCCTATCTAACTCCCTGCCTTCCAAGGTCCGATGCTGAGCTTCCTTTCCTCCTTCACCTGACCAGGTTTCATGACTTAACACCTCCAAAGAGAAGAAAGAATGAAAGGAAAAGCTCAGAGGCAGATAAAAATTAAGGCAGGGCATAGCAGCTAACCTGCGAAGGGGTTGTCACACTTATCTCAGGGACAAAATTGTCATCAAACAGACTGATGATGTTCTCCTGCTTGATCTCCTTGGAGGGGGTGACTTTTGGAGGCGGAGGCACCGGAGGCCCTTTCCTCAACTGCATGCAAATGAGCACACAGCCACAGCACAGACGGCGACACCAAAAAAAACCAAAGACAGGAACCAGGTTAGTCACAAAAACTGAAGGTGAGGGAAATCACAATCACTGGCATAGAACAGGGTCCAATCAACTCCATCTGAAGAGGGAGGGAGTGGGGGGTGAAGGGCTGTATTGAAACAAAACAAAATTAACAACCACACGCCTCCAGAGAAGGTTTGGCATCATTAGTTACACTTCAGCCATAGGCGAGTTTCCCTCTGCAGAGGAGAAGCGTAACACAATTAATATGCATTGACAGGACATGCATACATAATTAAAGCATGTGCAACCTTCAAAAAAACCACTGGGAGGGGAACAGATCAATTACTGAGAACATGATCCAACAGAACAGGCCAGCGCTGCCTCCCTTTGCTGTACTTACCATACCTAAGAGAATGAGAGAACAGGCTCAATTTGTCCAACTATTGGCAGGTGACCATGAGGACAGACTGATCTGCCCAGTATTGACTTCCAGGTGCACTGGTTATCAGTGTGCTGTAAGAAAGGTCTGAAGGAGCTCTTGATGGCATCTTAGCTTTAGACAAGAACAACTCAAACTCCTGAGAAGCCACAACTGCTGGGAACCCAACTCTGCTCTCAGTTTCACCAATGAGCATTGACACTAATGAAGTCATGTTTTCCAAATGGAGATCCCAGGGAATGCATAAAACCATCTGACCTGGTAACTCTAATACCTAATACCCACCGTTACGCCAAAGACTCAGCCTGACACTGCATTAACAACCCTGTGGAAGCTGTGGTAGACCCTCCCTAGATCAACCCATCCACATCCTTTTCACATTTTCCTGTGCTCAAGGCTTAATGAACATTTCTAGATCAAATCGGACTTTGAAAAACTGCTACTGTGTTGAAACAAACCAGCCATACAAGTTCCCAGCACCAAAGCAATGCTCAGCAGTGATAATGTTTTCCATTTACCATGCAGTTTTACAGCTGCTTGATCTTCTCAGCACACCAAGGCAGCAAGACTCAGAGACCTGACAATGTGCACCCAGTTTATCAGTGTCAAGCCCAGATTTGAAACACAGAAATCCATGGCTCCTAGTCCTGTGTTCACACTCCTCCAGCTTAGAACTGAGCTCTGCAAGGCATTTATTTAGATTCCTAATGACATGCCTGGTTTTCTACAGGGTTAACCTACTTTAGAGAGAGTACGTATGAAAACACACAATTTTCCCCTGTATAGCTAACTAGGGGAAACAATAAAAATAATGTGTTCTTCCAACTTTTCACTGGTTGCAGAAGGTGCAAGGCGTGTCCATACTCCCTGAGAAAAATCCCTTTCTGAAAAAGCCCTGCGTGCAAGATGAGATCAAAAATTTGAGGGAAAAGCTATTCTCAGAACTGAGCCACCCTCTGCAGAAACAAAAGGCTCCAATTACTAACTCTAAAGTCAAAAAATATCACAACTTTTCTGCTATTTATTTCTCTAATATAGTTAGTCTCCTTCCTTCCAGTGCATTAATGTTTTGAGACGACCACTTCCACACTATCCAGCATTACCTCCAATAGCAGTCCAAAATCTCATTTCAAAGACAAGATGACTGCACACTGATGTTGGGCTATACCCACAGATTAATCACTCACTAAGAGCTTTGTTGCCTAGAACAAAGCAAATCCTCTAAAATTTTTCTGCTGACTTGGATCCCCCAGAGCTTTACCTGTCCAAATTCAACATACTTGCACTGATTTCAAAAGTGTCATTAGAGCATTTCAGTGGTGTAACTGAGAGCAGAAGTCTGACCTTTGAAGTTTCACGGACTCCCTGAAGTTCTGTGTCATCATCAAATTACTACACAGAGAGCTGACAACATTCATTTCTTCCAAAAGACAGAAATAAACTGTTCTCAAGAATTAAAGGACAGTAAAAGAGGTTTGGGGTTTTTTGTGGTATGGGGAACAGTTCAAAATTTAGTTAGCATTTATTTGGTCGCTCCTGTTTTGCCGTCTTTCTTTCCACAGCCTTTGCTTGTGTTTTGCGTTAGTTTTTCAGACATGAAGAGGCCAGAGAATTGTTCTTGCTTTTTGCATTTTGGTCCATCTTCCCGCAGAGGGTGAGGCCCCCCAGCCTCCCTTGGAGGACTGTGGAACAAATCACTTACCCAGAGGTCAAAAGTAATAAGACCTGTGAAGACTTCAGTATTAAAGTTGAGCACTGTTGAGAGAGCAGACACTTGTGTTTCCCAGCTCGCTGGCAAACTGACACACACTTTCTAGGCTTTATCCATACAGACACCAGGCTTGGCTCTGAGTGTGAAACTCCTGCCCTTGTCTTCCCTCCCTCTGGAGCCAGCTCCATCTCTTATCAGGTAGTGTGAATACAGAGTGGAGCTCTTGCTCTTCACCGTAGTGACGCCTGGGGGGGTGAGTTAAATATAGACTGGGAATGAACTGCCAGGTGGTGGCAGCATTAGCTGCAAATACCATTTCAGTCTCATCCTGAAGCCCATCCAAGGTTCCAGCAGGGCTGCACTGGAATATTCTGCTTGCTTGGCAAGGGGTGCTTCTAGCCCCATTCCTGTGGGCGGGCAGGCAGGCAGCAAGTGAATAAGAAAGCACTTGCAGGCTGGCAGAAACAAAGGTTATCTGTGCTATTTAAAGGAAAGTGAAGAAACCAAACTAATTAAGACAAGTCCACAGGCAGGGTGAGTGAAGTCTCCTGTGAACAGCTTAATAAATCTGTACAATTTCTTGTTCAAAATTTTAGTCAAGTTCTGGAAATCTCTGGGAGGAAAAAAAAAAAAGTCAAAACCAAACCCACAACAGAAAGACAACTGTGGACATACTATCTTCTCTCCCCCATACACACAGCCTACTCCAAGGTCCTAGCCAGGGTTGTGGTGAAGCCCCTCTAGGCTGTGCAATGCCAAGCTGTGCAGAGACCCTGGAGAAGTCCTGAAAAGACACTGCCAGGAATCCACACATCTCACGGGGCTGGAACCTTTTGTCAATGCAAAAACATCCCCTTCCTGTCCCTGGATAACCATAAAAGTCAAAAATGCAGTGGAGAGAAAAATATTCTGAGAGGCTCTCCAGAAACAGGAGACAGCCTGCCCCACAGGCCTGGATTTGGAATCACACTGGCAACGGCAAAGAAGTTATGGATTGCACACATCTCGTTTCAGGAGCAATAGGTTTTTCCCATACCAGTTTGGCCAGAACCTCTCTCAACTTTAGCTCTTCCTAGAAGACTACTCCCTCGTGTCCCACTTACTGAGATACAAAGATTGAGGCCGGATATAAATTTGGCCTAGTTACTACTTTTCCCTACTAAGCTTTTCTCCCACTCAGCAACATAGGGACAGGAAGGGGAAATAAGAGTTTTGTTTTCCTTAAATCCCAAAGTCAAATATATCATATGATATGCTGAGGAGCTATATCTACTGTTTTGAACATGGTGCTGGCTATCTCCTTTGTATGGAAAGACCTAACAAAGGCCATATAGAAGGCATCAGACTCCATATAATGGACAATCTTCTTCCTGGAACTCACATAATGTCTTCATAGGATAAGAATACAACTCCTTTATTTTTAGCATAATATGTTATCTTGGTAGTAAAGTAAAACATCCAAAGTACAGATGTTCTCCTCATCAATAATAAACTTTTTTATTTTAACCTTCTTCAGCTACAGGAGTTCTTGAGAAGAAATTAGACCATTGAATTCCACAGGTTAATTAAATGTAAAGAACAAACTTCCTTGCCTAGCTAGAACTCCATCCTCCCTGGATTTTCTTGGCTATTATATCAGACAGCAAAATATATTACCGGCCTTCACCCTGTAAAGCCATGTAGAGATACTCAGTTCTTCCCTATATGATATAGAGATAACCAAGAAGCAACTGGAATTCTCAGGAACTTTCTCAGGAACCAGTGAAAGAGAACAACCCTCATGTCACATTCTGTGTTCTCAGTAGCAGGATGAGGTCCAAAAAAGCAACCGCTGGATGCCTTTGACTCACAGAGCTGGTGCCATCAGCGGTCATACTGTGGAGACATGGTCAATGTCATGGGGACACTACCTGAGATGGTGACTTTGGGATGCTTGCCCCAGGCGCTTCCAAAGTGGATGGTTCCAGCTCATGGTTGACAGTCTTGGTCTCAGGGCTGGTGATAGGAGATCCATCTGGTGGAGGCGAGGGGCTTTTATTTGCTTTCGCTGGGGTGCTGTCACTGAAGGAAATGGAGAGAGAAAGGGAAAGAAAGGGAGAGAGAGGGAGAGAGAAAGAGAGAGAAGTCTGAGCCAGGCCTAGGAGGAGTTGTGCTAACCAGACCAGATCAGTGGCCTCTATTATCTCTTTGCTTCACTGCCCAGACACATGATGAAGATATTTGAAGCCTCAATAAGCTTCTGAGAAACATCTTTGCTGAGTCACTTGCAGTCCAACACGCTGCAGCAGCATTACTTTGCAGCAGGCTAGTCACTAAATTCCTACAGAATTGATATACTTGCCTCAGACATGGAAAAACACAAAACAACCAGGCATACTTATTTTTCTTGATTCTAACCTAAGTGACTGACATTAAGTCATAGTCTTTAATGATGGGGAAGCAGATGGGGAAAGGAGTTCTTTGCTGTTCATTTAAGTTCTACAGATTATAATTTTTCTGTGTGATTGTCTACTGACAGCTGTATGGGTTATGACTAACAGATTCATAATATCTGAATAAGGCTATAACCATAGAATATCATTTGCCTCTATGTGGTACAAACTGGCTAAGCTAGAAGAGAGGCAAACTAGACAGATACTTCACAGATCATTCCAGACAGCAAAGAAACAGTGAGGTTCCAGCTGCTAATAGAGATTTCTCTATTATGGAAAGTCTCCCCAGTTGGTCTTTATTCCAGGACTGTTTCTAACACACAGAGGGATTCTTCAGGGAATTAAGCTGCAAGAAGCGTATGCCAATGGCATTTGTTGGTTCATAGCTTGGACAGATTTGGGCAGATTTTTCAAAGGAATGGCAAGAGGCACACGCCTTTCCCTAGAGGGGTGCCTTGGCTGGGTGTCGAGCCAGTGCTTCAAAGTACAGAATCATGAAAATTTAGTAAAATGTTGGTTACCAGAGAATTTCAACAGGGATGAAGGTAAAACTGTTTTCTCAACCAAATTCTCAGGAACAGCCAAATCATCTTGGCTGAAATTCAGCCCCCAAAACATCAACTAATCAATATATCTCAAGTCATATAGAAGTACACACACTGGTGTGGGATATTTCAGCAGAAGTGGTTACAGTTTGGCAAAACTATACACAGCTGAAAACAGAATATCATAGCATATTGCAAAAAGGGTGTGCAACCTCATCTACAGGATGTGATATTTGCCTCCACTTATAAAGTCATACTTCTTGTAAAGGCCTTGGGAGAGGCTGAAAGAAACAGATCCTTTCCTACAACTTGATATAAGAAATCCTGGCAAAGGGCAGTACTAGAGAAATGCAGGTTGGTTCTGAAGGGACATCAAGTCATTTATTTCTTTGCTCTGTCTCAAGAGGGCCCAGAGCTTCAGACGTGTACATCCACTCACACTTAGATGCCTAAATTATGGTGGTCATTGGCTAACATGCATGATGGCCTCATTCCTAAACATTTGTTTACAATTGGGGGGTAGCAAAAGGAAGAAGGGATAGCAAGGCATTTCAACAAACCTCCCCTTCCAAGCAAGCATCTCACCCTGGTCAGCATTCCAGCTTTCAAGCTCCCCATCCCATTCCCTCTTCATTCGCTTCGCCCTCACCCATTCCCCCCACTTTCTCCCCATATCCACATCCCACACGCACATTTCCCCACAAAGCACTTGCTCTCAGGTCCACATGCAGGTTGGACACTTCTGATGACACTGATGCCAGCAGCACACCAACATGATGCAACAAACTCAATGACGGTCTCTGCCAGCAGCTCTCAACCAGGGACACACACACCAAGGGAAAAAGAGGGAAATGAAAAGGAAAAAGAGAAGGGGACAGACTAAAGGACATGTACACCAACCCTTGCAGCTCTTCAGTCTGACTGGATATGCCTACAGTGTCCTTCCTCAAAGGTTCCCAGAAATCATTTCAATACAGTGGGTTGTGGGACAGATTCCGCAAAATTTACAAGGTTGTGCTACAGATTCAAAATAGTAACAGTTGGAGGGTGAAGGTAAGGAAGTCCTGATCTAAATGGGAGCAACCAGGAAACAGCAGGAAACGTCCTCTGATGCTAGAGTGATGGGGTGGGGGTTGGGGGAATCCACGTTATCTTCCCCAGAGCTGAAAGCACTTTGGAGAAGATGAGGGACAGAGTGATCTACACCTACACTGCCAGGACTTCTCAAATGCCCAGACTATACTGGGAATACTGGCTATCAGCTGGCCTATCAAGATAAGGGTAAACTTTTCCTTCTAGGGACTTAAAAAGGCCATTTCTCCTAGTGAGAAAGAAGTTTAGGCTTATTTTCTAAAGGCCAAGAAACAGCTTTGTAGTGCCTTATTTCTGGTGCCTGGCAATTACTTAATTTGGAGATATATTGGTAAAAGGCTCCCGTGTGAGTCAGCCCTTGTAGGATGAGGGGAAGAAACTGGGCTGTGAGGGCCCCACACTAAAGACTTCATTAAGTCACTACTATTTACAGCTTGCTTGATGTGCTGGCCAATCTCCCTAGGAAAATGCCAGTGCTAATTTTGGCTGAGCCTTTTTCAGCCCCCCTCCCCGCCCCGAGCGGCACCTTCATTCCTGCACTTGTTGCACTAATTTAGCCAGTACAACCAGCGTCAAGAGAGACAGTCACCAAGATCCTCTGTCCTTCACATGTCCTCAGGGAGCACACACTACCCACACACAGCAAAATCCTGTCTCCAACTAAATGCTTGCTTCAGGAAACACAGGAAAAAGCAAGAGTGTGCTTGTACCCCACTGACCAAACACGAGTAACACAGTAAAAGCAAGCCAAAACAACAAGACCATTGCTCTGTCTTTTTCCTTCCCACGAGCAATTGGAAACTGATGCCAAATCCAGGAATATCAGGTGAGGAAGGGAAGGTGGTGTCAACTTTCTTCTGCAAATAGAGAGCTAGGAACAGGGTCTAATGCAGTTACTCCAGCTGAAAGGAGAGTAAAAATCCCCCAGCCTCTTTTAGCGCTGCTTAGCTCCCAGACCCTTCATGGGACTGCTTCATTTGTTCTGGAAGAGCAGGGTAACATCTGCAGATGGGATTCCCATGCACTTGTAGCAATCCTACGTTAGAGGATGAAATCTCCTTTCCAATATGGCAAAAACAGACCAGTTACCACCTGCCAAGTTCTCAGGTTAAAAAGAAAAAAAGGTTGGCATCTCAGCTAAGGCTCACACAGGGCCTTTTACCCAAAAGTAATTCATTTTTTACCACCAAAGCATACTGAAGAATTATTTGAAAAAAAAAAAAAAATAGACCACCTACACACCCAAACCTATGATGACACAAATATACATTCTTTCTGCAGATAAAAGACTGACCAAGCCCCGGGCCCTTCTTCCCTGCACCAGGGATTGCACATTTCTCTGTGACCTCTGCAGCTACTCTGACAGCAGAAATCCCCAGCAGAGCCCAGGTCAGGCACCTTAAACTGCTGGGCCAGTTGGATTTTATCAAGGCAGAGCAGGAGGACATTGTGGCTAGAGCTCATTGAGGTGAGATTTATCAGCTCTCCTTCTGCTGTAGCATCCATCTGTTCTCAGTGACTGGAAATATTAGTACCTGCCTTGTGCAGGTACACCACCAGTCCAACCAAGACCAAAGACAGACATCCAGAAAAGTATTCCAGTGAATCCTCCTCTTCCTACAGTAGAAAACCTCTAGTAACAACACAAGGCATTGCTTCACTGCTTTTCATTTGAGGATACAAATATCAAGAATCAGCTTCCCTGTGCAATTACCATTCTCCACTCTTCTACCTCCCTCTTTACAAAGGATGCATGGCAGAGACAAAGAGAAAGGCATGACTTGCCCTAGGCAGCAGGAAGCCAGAATCAGAAAAGCAAGGATACCAATTCACCAGCACTTGCTTTTATTGCTTGCAGGACACAATCTTGATAATTTAGGGTTTTTTTGTTTCTGTAGAAGCCCCATGAAGGGAGTACCAAAGAGTGAAAATAAATGAAAATTAGAGGAATTATGCAGCAATTCCCACTTTGCTCCAGAGCATGTTCTTGTCAGAGTCCTCAACCTACGGTAACTCTCGGCATTGTAGCAATCTAGTTAATCAATGCCATCATTATCTTGAAAGGCAAGATGCAAGCATTAGCCTTTATACAAGACAACAGAATTCCTTTTCCTTCAACCCTGCACAAAATTTTAAATGGAGAGAGCAAGACAGTGAGGATCCTCAAGAACAGAGCAAGTAAGGAGCAAAGCTGGAATTGTCCTACTCGCACCTCATCATCCTCCCAGCTGCAACAGGTAGATAGGACAGGACTTATGGGTGTGAAAGACCTGTCTATTGGTCCTCCCTGGCCAGGCAGGAAATGAGAATACAGCATTTCAGACCTGTTCAAATGGGCAAACCAACTAGTTAAAGCTAACGTGTTAAAATCCTAAAATTGATCATATTTTCCATGGAAAATACAGCATTGCATTTTCCATCACACAGAAACAACTGGACAGACAATGCCTGAATTTTCACACTGCCTTCTTAGATCGGAAAAGAAGCAAGGATTCAAATCAGGCACACAAGCAGTTAATGGGATTATCCAGACACGGACCTCAGCAGGACCCAGCAGGCCATGAACACATCGTATCATGCAGAGAACCCCTCTCCCACCACAGGGTTAACACGTGCCAGGCTGTTAGAGTCCAGCAACAGCCTCTCCAGTTTTAGGAACTAAATCAAACACGTATCGAAATGCTGCTCTCCATACCGGTACCTGCTCATCTTTTTCCTCAGCCTGGCGAACAGTTTAGTTTTCTTTCTGTTGAGGATGGCACGCAAATCATTTCAGTTACAGGATGACACAGTTAAACCAGGAAGCTTCCATGCACCCATTTATGTGGTGCCACAAAACTTGTTGTAATTAAGATGACAGGATCTCTTCTCTCACACACACACACAGACAGACACACACACACACTTCCCTTCATTCCTGGAAAGCTATGGCCTGGTTTGGAGAAAGTAGGAGAAGGGGTTTTACATCTGTGAAAGATGTATATACATATAAGTAAGCTAGAATTTTCCCTGCACTTTGGAACGTGGGGCCGTGGAGCACATGGAGAAAAAGAAAAAGGAAACTGCATAGACCACCTGTATAGACCTCCTGTAAAAGTCCTTTTTTCACAGCTGCTCACTCTCTGCTGTGAATATTGCTGCAAAAGCAACAAGCTCCCCATTCTCCTTTACTTATGTGATCTGCACAGTCTTATACATGGAACTTAATCATCAGCTTTCCTACCATGTTTTTTTCCGGTTTGTCCAATCATACTAGGATAACGCTACAGATCTCCTAGCTCTTCTAGGCATCTGAGCCCTGAATGTTCAAACTCCTTCAGAAACAAATCCCAAAACCATGCCTGAGGTTCCCAGGAATACACCAGCTGTTCTGTGCTACTGTGCTACACTGCCAGCATCAGATTCATCAACCACAGCAGTATTTCTGTAAGCCCTCACACGAATGTCATAATGATGTGTACAGATAACTGCCTCTCTTCTCACACCTCCTCATCCATTTCCTGCCATTGTATCAATCTCCAATCCCCTTCCCAGTAGAAAAGGGTCAGGGAAGCATCTGCTCCTACTGCAGACCACAATAAGCTCTTTCCTCCCACACACTCTCACTCCAGCCTTGTGCCACAACGAGAGGCCAGATGTGCAGCAGAGACAGAAGTGCCTCACAGCATTTCCTGGTCACTGTAAAACATTTACTACCTTGGCAAACCTTTGGTACATCCTCGTACAACACCCTGCTCCACTGTGCTCTGGAGGAAGAGAGTTGCTCTGCGGCAGGTCTGGCATCTCAGCCAAGATACAGCAAGATGAAGCAGCAGCACTCAGATTGCTCCCCATGCAGGGATCCCTGTGTGTGCTGTGTTTGTGGTTTTGGGGCTATGTGGTCTCATAGCCAGACAAAGAGCACAAACTGCAGCTGAGACAACCATTACAGTCCCAGATGAAGCCAGCAGTTTGCAGGGGCAGGAATTGTGAGGACAGGTCATTTGTTCACTGAAAGCTCTTTCAGGCCAGAAACTTCATGCCACAACAGCAATGAACATCTCTGGGCCAGACTCTCATTGCAGACTGCAATTAGTTTTTCAAGGAAGAAAGAAAGGAGGAGGAAGGAGCTGAACAAAGCAATGGCTATAGCCTTTATCTGTCCTGTTACCTCATCCTCCTCCAAGGACCCTGGTGGATGTTACTAACACAGAGACAACATGGCCCATGGCAGCAAGAGGATGGGCACCACAGCCTCCACGCAAGGCTTCCGTCTGGTTGAGCTGGGGTAATCAACAGACACCCCATGCTAACTTGGGAAGAAGACATCATTTTCACAAGTAGCACTCCTACTAGCATCTCTGAAATCTGGTGTCAGCAATCCAAAATTCAGGGGCCAAATTCAACTCAAACTTCCTCTTTCTTTAGAGCTGGCAAACACCACACTCACTGGAGGAAGAAGGCACACAAGTCATCTGTGCATGACTGCAACAGAAGGTTAAACTGGGAGGAGCGACAAGGGAGCAACAGAGGTCTCAACAGCTGATCTACCCCTTCTGAATCAACGCACTCAGACCACAGCTTGCCCTTACTTCATGCTGACTTCACCTCCTCCCTCCATCAATACACCAATTGAGGACTCGGGCTGTGCTCCTGCTTGCCCAGCACATGGGATTAGCAGCAGCTGGAAGCCAGAGCCCAACAGTATTCCATCACTCACACTCTTGGATGAGAGCCAGTCAGCCTAATCCAGAGCCCAACCTCTCCCTCCCTTCTCAGTGCTAGGGAATGTGCAGACTTGCACTTAACCATACAGGATAGGACCCAACAGAGAAAAGAAAACTAAAGCCCAGAGGACACTCACTCCTTGCATACGTGCAAATTGAAAGTGCCCCAAGGCTGGGAGGCCTCAAATTAGTGAGGCTGCAACTCCTACCTCAACACACAGAAAAGGAAATCCACTTCAGCTGGGTACATAGGATGGGCATAAGGCTTTGGCAAAACAGTGATTCCAAGTTTGGAGGGCCAAAGAGGAAGCTGGGGAGCTAAATGGGCTCTTGGTGCTCAAGCTGTAGGTACATGGTGGAAGCTTTTGAAGAAGGTGCTGGGCAACTGGACCCAGAAGGAAGGGCAGCTCAGTAGCACATGTCAGTGCATGGAATTAGACTTTAAAAAAGCAGAGCTGAGAATAAGTTGCCTGCATATCAGCACCTCATGAAAGTTTAGGCCTCCAGATGCTAACCTAGAAAGGTAAGAGGTATTGTACTGTGTCACCCAGCGCCAAGTGCATTCCTGGACATGTTCTAGGAAGTCTCAGGAGGGCACTGGCAGGTAGTCAAATCACTTCCAACTGACAATATGGAGGTTTCAACACCCCTGGTAGAGACATCCCTGTCCCTTCTTCCCTGCTGAGGGAAAGACACTACCCACAGTTACTGACCTGGGCTGTGCTTTAACAGGGAAAGCATTGCCTGAGTACTGCTTGTCTAGACCCAGCAGGACATCATGAAGATTTTGGTTCAACTGCAAAATACAAAAACAAAAGAAAGAAAAAGAATGAGAAAAGAGCACGAGTGCCAGAAGAGAGTCTGGGCTGGCCTGCACAGACTGACCAAACACAGGCTGGTGCCCAGATATGCACACATATTCAGCTATCCCAAGAGAGAACAGCCCTAAATCTGTTTCCACTTCTCTGTGGGGTATGAAATGCTAATGAACTGTTGAAGAGATGCTGATTCCTCTTGGGAATGCTCTGTCTTCCTTGCAGATCATCCTCTTAGCTTCTCCATCACCTGGCCCTGCCAGTGCACTGCCAGATGCCACTGCAGAAGCAGGATGAGTGTTTACCTAACGGTTTATGTGCTAGAACTGAAGCTTCACTCTGGATTTGAAGCCAAAAGCTGTTCCTCAGACCTGCTTATCAAAGCTTGGGATATGGCCATCTCAGCTGTGGAGTCAAAGGCAACTGGACTTCCAGTCAACAAGCTTTAACTTCACAGTCTGGCTGGGCCATCTAGGTTTAGGCAGGACCTAGATATCTTTGCAGAAATTAGGAGTTAAATGCTCCCTGGCACCAAAGGCTGCAACAGTCACTTCAGACACTCCTACTCTGAAACAGCCAATCCATAAATGAGATGAGACACCGGATTTATCACTAGGAGGAGGAAGGATCCCATGTAATCAGTGTTGGAGGCATTTCTCAGGCAACACCAGCAGTTAATTGAATGCTGTAGCAGTAATAAGAAACAGATGGTTTTTATGGAACAAAGCAAAAGCCCTGCTCTCATACAAAACTCCTCAAGGAAGAAAAATCTTGACATCATACAAGGAGAGAATTCCTTTCTAACAAGCATCTTTCCCATGTTTTGTTGAATGTAAGTTAACAGTAACAAACTGATAATTATAACAATCCTCCCTATTCTTAACAGTTAGTTCATCTCTCAGTGGAGAAGAGCAGGCTATTAATTGGAAAAGACCCCATAAAATGTCAGCAGGGCTTAAAATTGATGCATTACACCAAGTCAGAAGGCCCCTGACTGTTGGGAATTGAAGGACTATAATGTTTCTTGTTGCTTAGCAGCTGCCTTGTTGTCAGGATGACACTGGGGAGCGGAGGGAATATAAGGGTTTTCCAGCTGGGCTCTCAGTCCCTCCTCAAGATTAGTGCAACATTTACAGAGGGTGTGCAAGTCCTGGAAGCAGCATACAAACCTAAGGAATTAAGGAGACTTCTCTAGCTTTTAACTGAAAGAATAAGAACGTATTTGTAAATTATATTGGCAGTGGAGGACTTTCCCACAGACTGGTCCTGAGGTCTCCTCTGAGTACTGGCACAGAGCACCAGGATCCAACCTGCCACCACCAGCTTACAACAGTGCTTACCGCTGTGATTCTCAGCTCAGGACAAATTGGTAGGCCATAGAAGGACCAGGCTGAGTACTCAAATGCCTTCTTTTGGGTCACAGGGTAGGAAAGAAACCAAAGCAGAGAGGTACTGCAGGGAAGTGCCTTCTTGAGGGACTGGAGTGAGGCAGGGCTCAGTCTTTACCCAACTTGCAGACTGGCACGCTCCCTGCTGTTTTCAACCCCACACCTAGGCTGGATGAGGGTACACAGCAACCTGCTACCAGGCAGCAGAGGAGGAAGAAAACAGATACCACGCTGAGTGTGCCCAGGTTATAGGTTACAGGTCCATAATGGAGACGAACTAAAAAAGGTAGCAAGAGATAGGTCTGAGGGTGGCTTCCCTTTCCTCTGTGAATCTGCCAACAAGCACTGTCAAGTGACACAAACTCCCCAGTGCTGCATGGCCCTGCAGTCTCTTCCCTGTGCTCCATCCCTTTGAATTACTATGTCAGACAGCTTTGTCCAAAGGAAAAAACTAAGGATTTATATTTTTCTCTGACTCAGGGCTGTTTTTTCCAGACAGTTTTTTGGTTGTTGGTTTGGTTTGGTTTTGGAGGTTTTTTTGGTGGTGATTGTTGTTGTTTCTTACCAGCAGTGAAGAGAGAATAAGTAGGATAAGCTGTTAGTTGCCTTACCTTGCTCATTTCTTTATGGAAGTTCTCTTCTAGGCCTGCTATACTCTGGAATGTGTTGACATAGAAACCAACACGACTGTCAAATGAAAAACAAGACAGAAGAACTTAATGGACACGGTGCTCTCCCCACACTTTTCGATTCTGATCCTTCTGCTACGTTCCACCCACCATTCCCATTCAAATTGAACTCTGTCAGGTCTGGCACATGTGGGAAGAGAGGGATGGCAGGAGAGTGTGAAGGAGGTGATGGAACAAAGGCTAGGTACAGGGAAACCTGTCCAAGGGGAGACAGAGACTAGGAATAGGATCTGAATTTGTGCTGGCTAAGGGGAGAGGGAGAAGGAAAAAAAAAAAAAAAAAGAAAAGGTGCTAGAATGGGAAGGTAAAAAAAGATGGAGCCTGTGATGCGGACAGAGTGTTGGGAGAGCTGGGGGAATTAGCAGGATGACAGATATTAATTCCCTCTGAAGTTCCTAAGCAACAAGGGAAGCAAAAAAGCATGAACTGTTTGCTTCAGAGGCAGAAAGAGCACAAAAACACAGGATAGACACAGAAAGCAATAGGAAAACAGAAGCATCAGCTGGATAGCAGGAGCCTGTGAACAATCTGTGGCACCTTAAAATCTCAGCAGCTGCCTCTTGTCTCTAGCCAGCCTGCCAGCTGCCAGCAGAGAGTGCTCTACCCGCACTCAGCTGAAGGAATAACAGCAGGAGGGAGATGGTCACCAAGGCTGGGGGCATCATGGTTCCGCCCATGGAAACACCCAGATGCCTGTAACCCTCCCAGCTCCTTCCTCAGTCAGACCTCCAGGCTGCTTTGAGCAAGGATACCTACCCCAGGCTGGACAGAAAGGGGAATGAAGGCAGAAATCAGCATTTCATTTTCCCACCCTCCTGCTGTCCAATCTCCATCCCCCACAGACCAGCGCTGCCAACCCAGACACGATTCAAAAATAAGAAACTGGGACTCTCCTAGGAAAATTTTGATTGCTTTCCACTGTGTCCTCCCCATAAATCAGTCTCTGCTGCCCTACAGTTCATCCTTCAAGCTAAATGTCAGTCTTTTTCTTTCACCTCCCTTTCATTACCACAGCCATTGGTATGGCAAATTCATGGTCTCTCAAGTCTTCCAGTAAAGTTGGGCAGAGCTGGTAGGGCAAAAGGATTAATGGGACAAGGAGAGAAACAAAGTTTCTCTATTTGGTAAAATTGTATTTTTCAGGAAAATCATGAAGCAAAGCCCAGAAAGCACAGGGTGAATCTGGCTGGGAGGAAAAGCCTAGGACAGACTGAAATGATCGAGAAAAGAAGAGCACGCACCCAGTCCAGACCAAGAGCTTGGCTATTTGCTTCCTTCCAACCAGGCCTTGGGAAAACTTGCAGCACTCACCTATTCCATAGTGAAGGCAGTTCCTCCTGCAGATCAACATTCATCTCTTCAAACACCTTCTGAGCCTTTACTAACTCTTCTTCAGCCTTAATAATAGAGAAGGGAGATTGTCAGCTCCAGCACAGACAAGTACCTTGCAGGGCTGGGACAACTGTGACTCTTTTGACTTCTTTGGGAGACCAGGCAAAATTCTGGCATGAGGTAATCAGCATCCCAAGTGAGTCTCCCAGGAACCAGGGTTGCATCATAGGTGACCTGATGCCCCTTCATCATGAATGTCTTACTCTGAGGCTTTCTCTCAATGGATCTCCCCATTTGTATACTCAGAAAGTAATTCAAACAACAACTAATGTGTTTTAAGTTCGATAAATTTCCCTGGCTTCAAAAACTGAATGGAGTTGGTCAGGCAGTTCAGCCTCCAGCTTGGATATAGATGAAGGTCATAGGGGCCTCTGTCCCTTGCCAGGTCTCAGAAAGAGTTGAAATCCATCCCAAATGGCATTAGAGAAGAATCCTCCCTCGTGTGGACTCTTTATGCTCAGCTAAGGCCAAAGCCCCGTCTCTTCTGAGGAAGGGAGGAGGTCTGCATCCTTGGCTGATACAGCTCTCCTTACAAAGCTGACTGGAGAAGCAAGGAAGAGTATGCAAAGCATGAGTTGTGCCAGCAGGAGGCCAGGCTGCAGGGCTTGAACAGCACATCTTGGTTTCAGTGGTATCACACAAGCGCAATCCCTGGCTGGCTGTCAGCCACCAACACCAAAAGCAGTATGCGTCGTACAGGACCTCTTTCTCCCAGCTGAGAGTCTAAATTTGATCTGTTCATTGGACCTAGACACTGACAGATCCCAACACTGATGGATGAATTCTGTCAGGTTTCCATGAAAAAAGGGTGATCCTGGTTTTTTGCTGACAGCAGACACCATCAACAAGCACATTCCCCTTCCTACATTTGTCCCAGGTAATCTCTTCCTCTTTTCAGTGCCCTGACTTAAAACTCAAAGTTTTCTAAATAAAACATTTTTATTCTGTAATCTACAACAGCACAGCACTCTCCCATAACCCTGTGCAGTGGGTTACAGGATGGAAAAATCCCTGCATGAGCAACATGACAACACACCTTATCAGGAAGGTCAGCATGAGTGCCTATACATGCGACAACAGCAGGAATGTCACAATACCACAGGCCTCTGCAAAGAGCTCAAAAGCCACAGGAACTGGATCTCCCTATGGGCCTGCAGTCAGATTCCTACCCCTTCTAGAAACCAAGTTTTGTCTTCCTTGTACCAGCCTAATTAAATAAATTCAGCATACTGCTCCTTAGTGACGCGTGTACACAACAATTGGATTGATGGGCAAAAGGGCTTAAAAATATTTTGCAGTTCAGAATCCTGTTCCTCACAGAATTGTGTAGGATTCTTACAATCAGTGTTTCTCTCCTGACTTATGAGCAAGCCACAGAAGCTCTTGCTTTCCATCTAGCTCCGATTGTAAGATGGTTGTTCATTGCTGCCCGAGGCAGGGCTAAGGCTTTGTACTCAAGATAGAGGAAAAAGTGTCCCCAGCAAAAAGACACAACTGGTAAGTATTCAAAAGTTAAGTAGACTTTGTGAGGAACAGACAGGGGGAGAAGGGATCATGATGCTTCCACCCAGAAACCCCTGTTTCGCTGCTACACTCACTGAAAAACTTAACATTTCAAGAGTTTGCACAAAACCACCAAAAAACCTTTTAAACAGAGACACAGTTTATGCTGAATCAGAGACAATGATCACAAAGACTCATTCTGCCTTAAAATACTTCTATGAATTAATATTTCTAATGTAACCATTCTAAAAGGAATTTAAAAAAACAGTCCATCCCTCTGGCTTTACCTTATTCTAATTTCCAAACTATAATGGAACCAGAATCAACCCAGGAGGTGATGTAGCTGGGAGATGAGGCACCATTGTATGTTGTTAGTTTTACAGATATGGTGAATAGTAATAACACTCTTTCCCTCTCTCATTTGCCTGTTTATAAGGTCGAAGAACCTAGAAAGCAATGCATGAATATTGTGACATCCCGAGGCAAAGGCAAAATCAGCAACAGGCAACGTTCACTCTAGAGTAGTTGTAGGAATCAGGGATCCATCCAGTGCCTGTGGCTCAGCTACTGGTCTCATTCTCAAGTCTATCATTGAATTAATTCTTCAGTCCTTTGCTAGTCCATGGATTTTCTCACCAGTGGGATTTACTTTGCTTAGAAGCAGGAGTTCTGGCACCTGACAGCCCTCACTGCTTCCAGCTAGAGCCAAAGACAGAGATCAACCGGGTCACAAGGCCTGCTAGAGGACAAGCCAGCTCATGCAGTAAGGTGGGGAAAGGCAGACAGGTTTCAGAGCAGAGCCCATGGCTACCACAGGCATGCACTTTGCGTTTCAGCTGCCACCCTTGCCAACCTGATGGAAAACTGAGGCCAGAAGGAGATAATGCCCAGGTCCACAAAGTATAATCTCAGAAAATCTTTCTCTCCTCTCCCTGCCTGAAAGAGGGAAGGTTTGAGCAGAAGCTGGACAACACAAATGCTTTCCTGACCTTCCACCTAGGCAAGGCTCAGACTGCCAAGCACCACCAGTTCAGTTGTGATGGAAGGCAGGGGCGGAATTATTCCACACTGTTTCTCTTATTACTATGCATCTCAGCTCTCATGAGTATCTGGCTATGTCTGGCCTGGTGCTTTCAGACAATCTGGTGACCATTTTTCTTCAAAGACTATGCTATGAACTGTGGTAATTAAGTACTGCTCAGTAAATAGTTTAAATATCCATGAAGAAGGATTAAGGAGGAGAGCTGGGAGCCTCCCCCCCCAGCCAGACTCAGCTTTCAGTAGGGCAGCACAGCCCAGGACTCAACTTACTGACTTTCTCCTACAGACAGAGATATTTTTCTATTATCATTGCAGCACCAAGGATGTTGCTTTTTAGATTCAGCATGTCAATGCAGCTTAGTCAAAAGGCAAGAATTTGCTGTTCTAAGCCATTTTCCCCTTTGTTTCAAAAAGCACAGTCACTAAAATTTGTAACTGGGAGCATGTAACAGCAACTCCCCCAGAAGACTTCACAAAAAAACCCCACTGTTGTTTTTGCTAGTATCTGCTAAAGGCCTAAAGAGCCAGCAGTATGCACACTGGAGGGAGGGACTTGGCTTTACAGTAGAAATAGCAGATCTCACTGACCCCATTTTTGCATGGAGGTTGTAAAATTATCAGGCAAGAAGAGACAGCAACACAGCTGCTGGTAAAAGGAAACTTTTTTTTTTTAAGCTTAACATTCTGAAGCTTCTCAATAGATGGAGCACCATCAGCCCTCCCAGTTTTATCAAGAGCTTAATGAGATTTAGGGCCGTCATTAACACCTTCAGTCTTGAAGTCATGCAAATGTAAAAACTGCCTGCTCATGTTTGGGAAGGCAAGCTGGAAAACCT
>JAWWES010000171.1:14091164-14160420 GCA_035583135.1 Lophotriccus pileatus
ATTAACACCTTCAGTCTTGAAGTCATGCAAATGTAAAAACTGCCTGCTCATGTTTGGGAAGGCAAGCTGGAAAACCTTCTTTATTGAGATTTTTTTTCTGTTAGTTTCCAATCAAAATAAATATTAAAGAGAAAAAAAGAAAAAGAAACAACCCCGAATACTCACAGGAGTAGAAACAAAAAATTAAAATGGGCAATAGTATTATTTAGCTCAACAATGAAAGGGGAAAAAAACTTCAAGGAGGACTTAAACTGATTTGAAAATATCTAAAAGTATTAATGCTGTGTATTAGGAGATTAACACCCCCACACCAGTGGGTGGAAAAATGGCACAGTCCCTTGCATATGCTTTAGGGCAAAGTCACGTACAGTGAAATTTTCAAATGACTCTTCGTACCCTGTCTAAGATCCGATTGTGTGGGTGAGGGGGCACTTGTAGGCACTGGGCAATCTGTGGGTAGTGGCATTACTCCCACTGACCCCAGCCAGTCTGAGAAGATGAAAAATGCCCAAGAGCTGTTTTATTTATATATTTATTTGTGACTTGAGAAACTTCCCATACCTGCTTTCTAGTCCTCCAGAAATACCCCACCAGTCAAACAGACCAATCAAGAACCACAAGTGTGCAGACAGTTCCCAGCTGGGCCAGCAAAGGCACAAGAAAAGCCCCTGGCAGCTTGCCATCTGTCCTTCTCCCTTCAATCAAGAATAAATACATATTTCTTCCCTTTGCTCTACATCTTAAGCAGGGTTACTAACAGTTGTTCTTTCTCCAGGCTTTACTGATGTGATTATCTAGATTTTTCCCTGATCTGCAGTCATAAACTGACTGTGAAAAACCCAGGTGCTTCTTAAGGTGAGAGCAATTCAGTGTTTCTAAACTGCAATTCATTCATTGACAAGGAATGTGAAGACACAGGAGCATTCAAATGAGAACAGATGAGCTCACCAGGAAATTATGAGCAGGTAACTGGCACTCTCCGACTCTGGGTAATGATTTACTATCCCTTGCTCATTGAAAGCCTCTTCTCACTGACTTCTTCTGTCAACTCCCTCTTATCCCTGAAGGTGTTCTAAGGGAAACACTGAGGGAGATTTCATCAGGAAGTCACACTCCTATGCAAGTAGGGTTGAAATTTTATTCCCTGCAGTTCCTGTGAGCTGCTCTCATGTCCCTCAAGACACTGTAATTTAAATTCTGACAGATGATGCAACTATGACCTCAACCTGGAACTGTTCAAATATAGCACACAGGGTGCAACCTGCCTGGTCTGGGCCCACCTCTTCTCCTACACAGATTGAAACCCTGGATCTGGAAATGGCTCTTCTAAACCACAAGATCCAAGACAGTGCCCATTTGGGAAACCTGGACTTTACCACAGGAGGATGTTGCAACCTAACTCAGCAGCCACAGAAATTGTAATGTTATTTTTTTTCCAGCTTTACTGAACAACATGAATGCATAAGTCAGTTTTCCAGTGTTTCCTCTTTTTCTTTTTTTGAAACAGCAACAATAAAAATTGACAGCTTTTCTTAGAGGAAAAAGAAAGCAATAATTGGAGGAACTGTACTGCATCACCCTCTGTCTCGGCATTATTCCATAGCCTTTCTTCCTCCACATTTCATTTTAGGAGGAGAAAACAGTAGTCCAATATTAACACACCTGACCAGAAATCAATCAGGCAGGCACAAATTCATTCGCTGGTCAGCAACTTCCATGTATTCCATGTGGCTTAGGAGCACCAAGGACGCGTAACAGAGAAGACTAGAGTGAAGGTTGCCTGGAGATTACTTGCATGGTACAATCTAGAGCCCAAAATAGCGCATGCAGGGTTAGAGCCAGGTAGATCAGCAGTCACCTGATTTCGGAGCAGATTAGTTTGTGCAACGAGGTGAGCTTGTAGCTTCCCTTGACACCACTGAGGCGCAGCTTTCTCAAGCAGCGAAACAGGCTGGGGGAGGGAGCATGTTTGAGTGAAAAAAGAAAAAAAAAATAAACAGAGAACAAGAGAGACACAAACATATCTTTCAGGACAAAAAAAAATTAAAATCCCAACAGAGAGTGTATTTAGAGGCTGGGCCAAACCAGTATCACCAAAGCGAGAGGAAAAAAAACCAAACATCCTGGGACCGATCAGTTATGAATCCTTTGAAGCATGCCAAGTTTAGCAGTAATTAATGCTCCCGTGTGGGCTGGATACTGCAGACCAGCCAGGCAGCTGTAAAAGCAACAAATACAGTTGTTAGTGACCTAGCACACAGACAACCCTACTCCAAGGCATGGCTGTGAAGTTGGAGCTCCTTAAAGAGAGGTCAGGATTAATTAACCATCATTATTATTTGCATGCAACAGCTGAAAGTCCAGAGTGTGTTATTTTAATGGCAGGATGTAAGTTTAGCAATAAGAGGCAGGGGTCCTGGGTGGGAAAAGAACATCCATATATTAGAAAAGAGAGACCATATAGTGCCAAAAATTATTCATATTGCTGTTTCTATTACTATACCATTAAACCTCAATCAAGTTAGTTCCCATTTGTATGCTGTGTCAGAAACATGATTTCTTTTTTCCTAGGGGCCTGTCATCATATTCCAAAGTAACTTACAATGAAAACACCCTACTTCAAAGGTAACACAAGCAAACCTGCAGGTACAGGAACAGAGAGGTGAACTACCTGCACCAACCAAGAGCACGCTGAGCCCTGGCTGTTGCCCACAACCCCACAGAGCTGCAAATGTCAGACCACAGGCTGGACTGTGAAAACTGCCCACTTGGGAAGACCATAGATACAAAACTTTCTGGGACTTAGTGCTCCCATCTTTGCAGGATCATGACAGTGCAAAGTGTCACATATTATCCTGTGCATAAGCTTATGGCCTAAGCACAGATAGTGGAAAGGTCTGATCCAGTGCACATTTTGGCTCACAAGAAGAATCCAATCAAGTACTAAGAGACTCTTGCACAGGATGAATCAGGAACAGAGCACCAACTCCATAATCTCAAGAACTTCACTCTTCAAACTGCACTTTTTTTCATACTTGTTATATCATCTTAGGTGAGCTTTTGGGGCAACAGCAAGTGCAGCAATGATGAAGGCAGCCAGCCTCTGGTGCAGAGCACCAGGTACCACCCTGAGCAACTCCTACAAAACCCATTTCCACTGCAGCAAAGAACACACAGGCATGCACCAATAAAAACTTGGTACAATCTAGAGCCCAAAATTGGGCTCTAGACCCCATGGAATACCCCATGGAACACCCCATGGAACGTCTGCTCTTATCCACAACCACAGTGAATTACTGCTTTGAACTGAAGGCACAACCAGCTGAGCCTCATGCCTTGCATACAGAACCAAGACTTGCTTTGCCACACGAATGATACGATGACACTTGGGCCATCAATCTCTCTCCCCTTTGTCTGTCAAGGTTAGTCACAGTGCATGCACTGGGTGTCTAGATGACTGAAGAATTGCAGCTTAACAATAAAAGTATTGTGACCATTAAATGCACATCTTTCACTTAGGGGAGAGATGCATCTTCATTTCTTCCATGCAGGAAGAACACCAGCATCTCTCACATAAGCCCATATTCCCCCTACCAGAAATAACCCTAACCAAAGGATGACAACTCTTGTCAGCCTGTAAAAGATACAAATCCTTCCTGCACTGCTCCTACCCTGAAGAGTCCCAATGTGCCATGGCTCACACTGAAGAGAATTAAAGATATCTCCCCAGCACTGGACTATTCCATTGCATCAAAAACGGTCCTGTGGAGTGAAGCACATGGGTTCAAATATCTTAGGGTACAGGAGTAATCCACAGCTCATTTTCTGGGCAGTGTTCAAACCATGTGCCTACTCTAGAACAAAGTTAGCACTACCATTTTTTTTCAGCTGCATTTAAAAAAATGTAAACTTTATTTTTAATTAAAATAAATTTCTATAAAAATAAAATCCTTCACTCAAGTGTTGGGCATGCTCTGCAGTAAATCCTTGGTCAAGCTATTCACAGGCATGAAAGAAATGTGACAGCCGTATTTATTATCCAGTAATTGTGACCAACAGAAAACAGAACACATTCATCAAGTGCGCACAGAGTGCACTTCCATCGATGAACTTCTATAAGGTTCACTCCTAAGGGTCTCTGTCCTAGGATATCAGAGGACTTCAGAAACACAACCCACCTCAAGCAACACTCAAACACGACTCTAAGATTGGGAAAGAGTCCCAAGAAGCAGGCAAACTGGAAAATTTTTCAGGGGCATTGCAAGGTTTTCTTGCCCAAGAGACACTTTTGAGCCAGAGGTTACTTGTCCTGTAGGGTGGGAGTAAGCACATGCATTTAGTCACCAAGAGATGCTAGAGACTGATGATGGTAGGTCTTCTAGGAGAACTAAACAAATGAGAAGGAAATACCTAGCAAAACCTCACTATTTCACAACACCACAATGATCTTTCCAACGTAATTGATTCGATGAACACACAGTGAAAAGGTACAGGTGCACTTAAAAGCTGCTCAGTAGGCAAATGCAAAATGATAGGATGGCTGCATATCCTCCTGTTTGCTTTACCTTTGCGATTTTGGTTTCATCCTTCTTCTTTGCAGTTTGCAGGGCTTCAAAGTGGTGTCTGGCACTGTCATAATCCACAAGCTTCCTTCCTCGCTTCGCTATACGAGACTAAAAAAGAAGGAGAAAAGAGTCATGCCAATCTTCTCCAGCAGCCGAAACTGCAGAACCTCTCAGGAAAACAACCCTCCTCTTCACCCAACTTCCAGAGCACCCCATACTCTGCCCACGCAAGGACACTCACTGAATCCTCCATGCAGGCTGCCCAGAGAAGTGGCCATGGGAGCCTCCTCTGGCAACCACCAATCCAGAGGGAGCTCCTCAGAGGGCAAGTAGACAAAGCCAGGGAAGGCAAAGGGGTCCAACCAACAGTCCCCACACCTCTGGCTGACAATAATGTTTTCAGAACTGTAGCTCCACTGCTTCCTAAGCCCCATTGCTTTATCATTTTCAAGCCTTCCTGGGGGCTGCAGCCAGTCTCTAACTAGTTCACTAGTTTGTGTGGAAGCTTACAAGTTTAAGTTCAACAAAAGAAGGTATTTTCGTTGTGAGCACAGGATAGACAGGCAGACCTTTGGCCTGATCCTCCCTTATTCTTCATCATCTGAGGCACCTCAGGCTCTCTCCTCCAGCAGAGATGCACTATTTTGAGGCTCTGGCCCACTGGGCAGCCCTGTTTTAGGAATTATTCATCCCCTCAGACCCTTGCCTCTCACACCATCTGCAAACACTCCAGACTATCTGGGTTGGAGCGTGGGTCTTCCCAGCCTGACCCGAACCTGCAGCAGCTCAGAGAGCCTGGACAAGCGTCTGTAATCTGCAGTCTAGAGACAGGCTGGAGAACAGAGTGAAAAGGCATGCAAAGAGCCAGGAAAGCTTCTAATTAACCACATCACCCAGAGACGTAGAAAGTGCAGAATGAGGAATCAGCATTGGGATTTACTTGCAAAAGCAGAATCCCCCTCTCTACTGTGCTTGGCAGGGAGGTACAATTTCATCTCCCCAGGCTCCTGCAGATAAGCTGCAAAACACTGCACTCAGGGCTGATCTCTCTGCCAGACCAGCTGGGACCAGTTTGCACGTCTCCCACACATGCTCCTATGAAATTCCAGCAAATGCTGGTGCAGCTCTGTGTGAGTCACAGAGGATCTGCAGGATCTCAGCCACACGCACACCCAAACTGATTTCTAAATGTTCAGCTGAATCCAAGAGGAATCACGAAGAAGATGAGCCACCCCACAGCTGAGGTCACTATAAGACAACTCCCAGACATCATGTTGCCAGCCAGGAGATAGGGTATTGCAGGGGGCTTCCAGCAGAATGACAGTCTCTGAGATGTTAGTTAATGTATCTTGCAAACACACCAGATAAAACACATGGCCTGATCTGGAATTTGAGGTATGATTTTTCCCCCAGGTCAGACTGGAGTCTGGAGTTTTCCCCACCTCTGACAAAGCAAACAGCCACTTCCAGGTTTTCCTGCTACCCCACTAGGGAGTTTGGTTCAACGTCACCCATCTCTCAAACAAGGTCACTCCTCCCTGTTTTTGCAGCTCCCAATCCTCTAACACCCATCCTCATGTTTCCAGTAGAGTACATGGAAATGCTGCAAAGTATGAATACAGTGTTTGTGAGCCCTCCTGAAGTAACCACTGTCCACGCCGTTGCCTGAAGGCAGTGATAGGACTTATCCCAATCCTGGAAGGCGACAGGAATTCCTTGTACAGTTCTAGGACAACTGAAGGTACCCACCACTAACTGCATGTAATAGCTGAACTCCAATAGAGTTTACTACCTTGCAAAATCCATCTTAATTTGAGCCTCCTTAAAGAAAATTAAAAAAAAAAAAAAAAGGAGAGAGAGAAAGAGAAAGAAAAACAAAGCCAAACCACACCCTCCTTTACTGATATTTCATTTTAAACCTAGTAGGATACCAGTTTCAGTCCAAGACAGAAAATTGCCAACTCCACAGCTATTCAGAACTTGGGTTATAGTTTATCTTTCCTTGCCTCACTGCAGGGACCTATATTCTTATTACACATTCTGCAAAATCAACCAAAAATTCACTCAGAAATATTAAAGCTAACACAAGAGTCCTACTCCAACAAGTACAGACAATGACCTGCAAAAAAAGCATAAAGTACTTTTTGCATTCCCTTTTGCCAAGTTAGAGAAAATAGACAGGCTTTGTTCAGGGGTGAACAACCAACATTGGACGAATTATTCTCTTTAATATACAAAAATCCCTTACTAAAGAAATACTGTGTTTTCACATCCCTTTGCAAGTCCAAAAGATTTTAGGGAATTTTTCCAACCCCTCAAGTGAAGACAAGTTTAGAATAAGTTAAAATTTAATAAAAAATAATGCATGCATGATCTAACTCATCACACATTTAAAAATAATAAATAACAGGCCTTCACACAACTAAAATAAAATCATCTTTTCTCCAGAAATCATCTTTTGTTATCACAGTAATGTCAGAATTCCAGGAAAAGCAAAAAATTTTATTTTGTGGAAAACAAAAACCAGAAAACTATTAAAACAACAACAAAAAGCAACTCAAATATTTTGTAGACTACATAAGACTGGGGATTTTTTGCCGCCAACCTCAAGAACTCTAATTCCTTCTGTGAAGCCAAACTACACATCTGTATAAATGTAGCAACCTCGAAAACCTGCATTTCTAGGATTTTCTACCAGTTGAAGAAAATATACTTTATCTGAACACTTCTCACTGCTCTGGGGTAAGGAACATGATGCTTCCAGTTGAATGACCAGTAAAAACACACTGACCTTTTTAAATTCATATCACTGGAAGACTATTTGAAAGAAATATCCAACTCTTGTGAAATATATCCATATCTTATTGTAAGAACCAGCATAAAACCCAGTTCTCACTTGTTTTAGGAAGGGAAGCAGAGGTGAGTAGTGCTGCCTTTAAAACTACTTGAATTTTGCATAAAGTTGCTTTTATGCAATAATATAAAATTTTCCTTTTCTAGAGCATCATCTGAAGACTGAGAAAGAATATCAGTAATAAACACCTTAGTGGCCCATTCAGAAGTCAAAGTATCCATGGGAATTCAGTACCTTGAGTTTTGGTGGAATCTGAGTGGTCCCAAATCTTGTGCTCCTTTTAAAATCCCACTGTAAAACCTCAGCAGGACCGCATCAGATTCAAGAAATGATGAAGATACTCAGCATGGGGAAAATGACAGTATGAGGTGACCCAGTGTACAGCCAATGAGGCTGGTAAAATGTGATTTGGACCAAAACAGTGCCAAAGTCTGAGCCTACAGCCAGCCCAAAATAAACCCTCCTGCTTAGGAAGCAGCGCACAAGGCTCTGCAGTGCTAACTGAGGCACATGGCATCACCCTACATGGAGTGATCAGCTCTACAGCCTGCAGTGGGTAGAAAACAGCAGCAAGCCTCTTCACCCTTCCCCACTTTAGATTTCCAGGGGCAGAAAAGGCTGGAAAAATGAAGCAAAAACAAGAATTCCCAGGAGACAAGGACACTGCTGTTCAGGGCTCATTTTACAAGCCTGTGACCTGCCCCCCTTTGACACAGCACGATCCTCCTGAAGCAACAAATATTGACAAAAGTTTTAGGAGACATGTGGTGAGGAAAGGGTTGCTTTCACTGGAAAGTATCCAAGCTGATGCTTCCATATGGTGATATCATTATTAGTGCTTCCATATGGTGAAGACATTTCCTGCACAACCCTCAAAATGAATGGAGAGGAGATAACTGTGGGGGAAGGGAAGGTCACAAGACTTCATTCAAAGCCAGGTCCTTGGGTACAATCTCTCCCAAGAAGATATCCAGTGCTCCCCTTTCCCTGAAAAAAAGCTGTTTATAACACACCATGACTTCAAAAACTCACAGAAATCTGCCTTCCACACCATACTTGTAAAGTACATTTGCCACTTAACTTCTTCCTCAATGTTTTTTGTGCTTACAAGGAAGTTAAAAGACAAAGGGACTAAAAAGAGAGACTGAGAACTTCTGAGCTATTGGTGACACTGCCCCTCTGCATTCTAATGCAATAAGGAATTTTATGGATCCTCCTGTTTCACACTTATATTTTCTCTTCAGCATCTTTCCCCTGGAGTCTTCACTCTCATTTCAAGCCCAAAAGTAGAACAAAACATTTTCACATAACCCAGAGCTGCAAGCATCTTGACTGCTCTCAAAGAAGACCTTGGAGCAGCGCAGCACACACATCCTCCTAAAGAAGATGGGGATGCAAGAGATTGATCTTTTGAGGTTTTATCTGCTGTTACTCTCTCGATTAAAAGGTTTAAAAAGAATCTTACTTTAATATCTGGAAATTGGCCAAGGTATGTATCCATGGTCAGAAGTGCTTGATCCACCAGCTTCTGATGGAAATCTGTCCACAGGAGATCATTGTTCTGAAAAACAAAAGTAATGAGTTAACTATTAAGAACACAAGGCTCCACATTTCTATTTTTTCTCTGTGAGTGCTACAGTCAACAATCTCAGTCCCCCCGAGCTCTTAAGAAATAGGAATTTCTTTGAAAAACTAAGAAGCAGAGAAGTTAGGTGAAAATAGAGATCTTGGCAGAAATGTAGACAGCCTGATGCTGCTAATTCATGTGACCTCTCCAAGAACAGTACCTTTGAAGACCTGGCTTTCCCCCTACAGTGTTAGATCAAATCCTTACAGCAGAAGGGAAGATGGATGTCAGGCTGGCTTTACCTCCTTCTTCCTGCAGCCACAAGAATGGGACACCCGATACCTCGAGGCACCATTTTCTGCATTTCATTACAGAACAGCTTTCTGGAGGATCATGAACAATAACAGAAAGCTATTCTAGCAGTCTTCAGCCCTCACACCACCTGCATCCACAGCCCAATAGACTTGTACCAAGACTTGTACTCTGAACTGTGCACATTTTATCCCTGACCTGATCTCAGGCACAGTAATTTCCAATCAACACTTTAAATTAGGCAAAAATTCCTCCTCTCTCCTGTTTTTCCACTTGAACAGTGAGTTTTGACTAAAACATTCAGGAAAAATTAGCACTTTATAGTTTTTATTTGGCAGGAATAACACTTCTCTTTCACCTGTCTTTTAACAAGAGGAGTATAAACAAGGCATTAGAGGGGGAGGTGGAGGGCTGGAAATATTCCTGCAGAATTAAAGAGTAGCTACCCTGAGTTCTATGGACTCCCGCTCCCTTTGACCTCTCTGGCTCAAATTTGCTGAAGGGTCAGTCTCCCAGGAGGTACCACAGCAGCTCGGGAAGAAACAAGGCCAACAGAGAATGTGAAGCCAAACCAGCTGAAATACCACTCCATTTTTTACTGCAACAGCACTTCCTAATGCAAAGTTTCCATGCTAATGCAAGAATTGACCTGGAAATGTTCAGGTTTTGTTTAATTTATCTGCTTTGACGTCATTATTTCCTGGGCAAGATGCAGATGTTATTTCAGGTGAGAATTTCTGCAGGGTAAAGAAGGGGAAGGAAAGAATCTTTCTCCTGCTCTCCTGTCTATTCCTTCACCACTGCTCCAACGTCACAGGCAGCTGCAAATAAACTCAGTCCTGCAGCTTCATGGCAAATGGATCCACAGAGCTGAACTGCCACAGCTGCTGCTCCGTGGAACAGCTGATCAGGACAGCAGAGGGTGCCTGCCTCCAGCTGGACCCACCACATGCACGAGCCAAGGGGGATCCAAGCTTTCAAATGGCAGGCTGTGTCCTAAGCTCCACAGAAAACACCTGGGCAAGTTGGATGAGCATCACCTCACCAAGGGACGAGAAGAACAGCAGGCTGGGGTGACACATGGCTCAGCCAAACAAGGCAGCAACTGAAATAAGGCAGCTAATGGCACTGCCATGAGTGAGAGGTTGTTGCAACTACACAATGGCTGCTCTGACCACGGTTTGGCCACAGATTTATCTCCTCCTTTCTCTTGCACAGAGAATGAGCAATACATCCAGTTAACTCTATTGACTCTTTTGGCATCTCTGTCCCCGTTTTGCCCCTTTTGGCAGAGCAAACAGCTTGTGGGCATAAGCATACCACTCTGTGTAGCATAAAAGCATCTGGGGACAGTGTCCTACACAAAGATGCAGGCCATATCCTTTCAGCCTGTCTTTCTTCCCATTGCTGGGTTTGTCTCCAATTCTTCTGCAAAGTCACATGCCTGAAGAAATGTGGTGTACAGACATAGCTTTCAAAACTCACCTCTGCTGACAAGTTTGGACATCCACACATCCTGGAAAAAGTCTTACCTCTGCTATTTTATTTGTGTCATCTCTTCCAGGCCAGTCTGGCTCATAAACTTCCTGCAAACACTCTGTCAGCTTCTTGGAGGCCTCATGCATAGCTAGGAAAGAAGAGGGAACTGTTCAGGAAAAGAAGTATATGTTCCTCACAGTTTAACCCTCTCCCTGAGGAATGGAGACACAGAAGACTTACTAAATGTCTGACCTTTGATAACACAAAGATGCAAGGTAACCAGAGGGAGAAAAGAAAAAAGGATGCAGTTGCATCAAACCCTTTGTGTTCATCCTCCCCTAGCACAACATAAGAAAGTCTATCTACTAAGACAGCACCACGTTTGGCATCAAAGCACAACCCCATTCCATCCCAGCTGGTCCTGAAGGACTCAGAAAGATCCATCTCCAGACAAGGCTGACCTTTCCTACAACTCACACCTGAGGAACATCAGGAAGGGGATGGCTGCGGAAACCTCACTGCATAGAGAAGCATCAGAAGGGAAACAATCCTGTGCTTATGCAGACCTTACCTTTCACGGAGGCCAAGTAAGTTCGAAGGTCCTTCTGCAGCCTCGTGCCTTCAGACTGTGAATGTAAGGAGAATATCATCAGTTATTCTCTCATATAAAGACAGTGTAAGAAAGAGAAGGAGTCAAGTATTTCTAATTAAAGAAAACTGATCTTGCAGATGGGCTACACCCCAGTCCTATGATAAATGAAACACAAATGTTAACAGGAAGACCATACAGCCCTCTGACTTGGCAAGCCCACAACCAGAGGCTTGCAGGCATGTTTGGCCAACAATACCACCACGGTACTGAGTAACCTCATGTGGGCAAATCTACTCTTTCCAGCAGAGCCAGCTTTAGTGTCTTGGTCTCATACAGACAACTAGAAAGGGTCCTGAGGGCAACAATTAATTTATATGTCAAGGACTAGTGGGTCCATGCAACAAACGGAACTGAAGCCTGTCTGTAGAAGACAGATGGAATTGATTTAATTTGTATTGGTTTTGAAGCAGTTAAGCTCACTACTTTTTTCTGCCACACTGAAAAACTCCTGTGCAAAGTGGTTACAAGGGACCTATGACCTGCCCAAACATCGTGTCTGAATTGTTCTGTGCAGAAGGACTTGCAAATACAGAGTCAATCATCTTTAACTTTATTGTGGATGTGGCCTGCCAGAAGCAGATTTCACTCACTAGAAAACAAAGGATTAAAACCAGAAGCTGAGATGAGTTTTTAACAGTTTGAGCCTTCAGATGACACAGTTGAGTGTATCACAAGAACTCAGATTAGAAAGGGTCACAGAAACTTTTACAGCAAATTGATTCAGGCATCCACTCCTACATGAAGTCCTCATACAACTGTTGTCCTGCACTAGGATAAACATAGTCAGTCACTTCCCCTCTACCTTGCCATATGTCATCAACAGTGGTGCAAAGAAGACAGGGAAATACTCCCAAACCCAGACAGTGACATTATAGACAGAAATTAAGAGAAAAGCAAAGCTTGAGAAGTTGACTAATACCACCACAGAGCATGTCAGCAAGGGAAGGAATAAACATTGAAGACATCTGTGCAGGCAACCTATGGACTATGTAAGAAGTACAGAAAAGAGTTTGAGAAATCTCTGTTATAAAAGGGTTTCTCTTAACCTATGGGTAACTGGATCCTCATTATTCCCCCAAACTATCTGTAAAAACAAGAATGCAGAAAAGCAACCATCCCCCCCTCAGAGCCTGCTGTCTTTTCTGCCTCTTTACCAGTTTGTGTCCCATTGGGAGGGCCCCCAGCATAATGAATTTTGACAGCTGAAGAAAACTCCAGAGATGGGGAGCTCACAGGACATCTCCAACAGCTGCCTCAGAGCTACTGTCTCCAAGAGCAGATGTTTCCCATCAGCCCTCCCCACCACTCAGGCACCTCTTGTCTCAACCGAGCTCATGCCGTGATCCTTTGTGCTCTCACTGCAGCTGCATTCTCTAAGCAGAGGCTAAATCTGCCCAGCTGTTGTAGTGGCAGTGATAGCACAGCTTTGTGTCTGTCGTCCATCTGCTTCCAACAGCATGGCCCAATTTGTTTTCCATGCCTCGAAAGTTCTGGACGAGTTCACATTTGTTCTTTTCCTACTGCCACCACCAAAGGAAATGAGGGATGGGAAAGAGCTGGCCAGTTTTACAAATGAAAGTCTCCTAGTCTGGAGAAGCAGCAGGAACTGACACAAAGGGAGTACAAGAAGAGAGGAATTATGACCACATCTGCTGCAAAAGTCCTAGAAGCTCTTAAAACACAGAGCAAATAAATGTTGAGCTGTTTGCTGACTTAAGGTGAATGTGGAAACCTGGGCACATCAAGACTTTCCAAATAATGCAATCAGAAACCACCAAGAGGTGCCAGAGTAATCAAAGAGCACACACACAGAGGCCCATCAGGGAGGCCAAGCTGAACAGCAGCAGTTTAATCAAGCTGTAACACGTTTGCTTGTTCCCAATGCAGGAAGCAGGAAAGTCTTGAGGAAAGCGGTGCTGTCTGCCTAGAATTGGTGCATGCTAGAAATCACAGACTGGAACTGGCAACATATGTCAGAACACAAGAAAAAATGTCACAGAAGAAAATATGCAAAATCCCTCCAATGGATGCGTTATCATCCTGTAGCTGTACCATTTTTAAGAATGGCTAAATTTGAGCACACAATTTTGAGGTTATCAGAAATTAATAAGGAGGGAAGATCCTCCGCAGAACTTGCCCGCTACACACTCAGGCACTGCGAGGCCTAGAGCTGTAACATTCAAAATTACAGCATCTGAAAACAGAAGCCACCTCTAAAATTGTGTCCATACTTGCCCAAGTCCTGCCACAGCAGCAAATGACACAAGCCAAACTCAGAACTCTTGCAATGCAGTTAGACACTGAACAGAAACTTTCAACACTCTTGAGTGCACATTTTAGAGATGCTTCTTAACCTGAAATGTAAAAAAGTTGGGAAAATAGTCAAACTGGAATCAGAGAAACTAATCCACTTCCCAGTTATCAAAGAGTTTAAGAGTGTGCAGAGGGAAGTTACAGAGGTATGACTCAATCTGAAGATGCTCAAACACGTAAGTGTCATCTTGTTTGAGCAGAAATTGCCATACTTGCAATCACTTGTAATTCAACCCTATCAGCCTATAACACAACCAGGTATAATATGAATGTACAGAAAGATGGATTTTAAAAATAGAAGTGCTATGATTTGATGGCTGGAAGACCCCTCTCTCCAAAGACTTAATGAACCACCTATTACTTAAAGCTCTATGAAAGAAAAATACAAGAGTGGTTTGGTATCTTTTTGTGCTTTCTTGTTTTGTTGGGGGGTTGTTTTTTTCAGTGGCTCTCACAGACCTCTAAGTATGTGATTTTCTGTAGAGCTGTTTCTTGGTAGTAGATATGTTGCCTAAATTTTTCTCCCTTAAACTTCACAAGACATGATGTCATCCTAATATTATTAGTCTGCACCCCCTTTACATAAATTCTTTCGTTTCGCAGTTCCAATAGGAGGGATTTTTATCATCACCAGGAGAGATGTTTGATAACTGAGGGGGCAGGAGATAATGTCCTGTTCCAGTTAGGAATAATGTAGGGCTGGAAGAGTAGACTAATTACAGGGAGGGGAGTGAGGGGAAGCATTGAAACAACTCCAGATAAGCCCCCACTCAGTAAAACTTTAGAACTGTAAAGACACAAAACACGAACAATTGGTGTGAAGCTCCATCCTGGTGTAGCAGACAATCTGATAAGCTTGTTTTGCCACATAGGGCTGAAATGGAAACTGCTGGGCAAGAAGTGTTCTTGTCTGGAAAGAAAACCTCTCTCTGAGCTACTGACAGTAACGGGGACCTACGCCACAAGAGTGAAGATTCAGTCCACACTGCTTGTCCTGCAGGCTCTGTGCTGCACACAGTGTGGTGTAGGCAGAGATGGATGTACTCTATGCCAGCAGCAGCTTGCCTCTCGTGTGTTTGGTGTGAAACACTGTAAACCAACCCAGAACTTCCACACCAGTGACAGCTCATGACAGGTATCAAAACCCAGCTGCTCCATCACGCAGAAACACACCACAGTGCCAGGTGTAAGGACTGCCACCAGCCTCGCACTCTCTGTCTCTCCAGGGAATATTTCAATGCAGGGCAAGGGAAGCTAAAGCCTGGCACACCTTGGGCAGGGCCTGTGTTGCACCTTTACAATAAGCCTCTTGCTCCCAGGTCTGTGAGAGTAATATCCAGGATAGATCCTTGTGCTGGTGCCTGAACACAGGTGACACTGGGAAAAGGGAAGGAGGGGGGAGCCTTCAAATGGACTTCTGGTGTGTTAATTACCAAAGATAATCTACCATGAGGGATTAATGAGAGGCTGTTTTGCTGCTTGTCAAGCCTTCAAGAGATGCGGGCAAGCCCTTCAGCTGCATGATTAAGTCCAGCTCATTTAGCACAAAGCAAATCCACCTGTCTGAGCTAAAAAGCTCCTACCATTCAGAGACCTCAGAGTGGTACTCTTATGTGAACCTGACAGACAGACAGCTAGCAAGTGCAATGCTCTCCCTTATGTCCACTGAATTACTATTTGAGAGAACCACAAGATGTCTTGGTTGAAAATGCAGAAACAATTTTTAGACCTGAGCTCCATTCATTGTCAGCCCACACAAGTAACAAGTGTCAAAGTGTCCCAAAACAGTCATTAGAGCCAGAGGAGCCTCTAATCAACCAGTGAACAAGGCCACTGCCTGGTCACACCCCAGCCAATTCCACAGGAGAGCAGAGATGTTCTGTCACGAGCCTGCAGCAAAAGATCAGCTTTCCTCCAGATTTACATTTCCCACTGGAGCAGATTTTTAATGAAAGTCCATAGAAATCTCATGGATAACTTCCTCTACACACAACAAAATAAAACCAGGTGTGTATCTATGCACACATAGCTGAATTTTTTTTTCCCTAATCTGCTTAGCATGATAACAACTCCTCAGCCCTGCATATCCTAACAATCCAGCTAACTCACATTTATGGGTTGCCCTGTAAAAAAAGCCATTGTTTGCATTTGTTTTAGTAATAAGGAAACTGAGGGCCAAAGCAAAATGAACAGATTCCAACAGCAAATGCAGAGCAGCCTTCAGCTTTTTTGATAAATTATTTCAGGAATTTAGTTCATGGTCTGCCCATGGAAGATGGGAAAAGAAATTCAGATGTAAGGAGTACAAGAAAGTGCTCCTTTAACAGGCTTCTCAGTGCACCACTGGAACTCATGGCTGTGGAAACTGAAAAACCATCCCAAGCAGTCACATCTTAAAGTTTAGATTTGAGGGTTTTGGTATTTTTCCTTTGAAAAGGTTATTTCCTTATTGCTGATACTTAAAAATGATACATGAAAAAGTCACACTTGGTTATCTCATGTTGTCAGAAAGAAGCCAAAATGTATTCCACTGTGTACAAGAGAATATCATTGCTGGACATGCTATAGACATGTTGCATGAACTTCTGGAGCAACAGCTATTATTGCTGCCAAGAGAATGAGCATTAGTCTCCAGGAATCTGCAGTCAGCTCTGGTTAGACATAAGTTAAAGTCATACTGAAGGATCTTTATTATATTCAGCTGTGGCAAATCTCTTCTCAGCTGGTTTTGTGACACATAACCACATCTGTTAAGTCTTAACAGACACAATGCAGCTGCCACTAACAGCTTCAGAAAAAGGTACTAAACGTGCCAGGGCACAAAGAGGGTAAAAGATTTTTTCAGCACCGCCTGAGCTATGGTGTGGCACACATTTTCTGCCATGAAACAGAAGCAATACATCCCCTAACAGCAAGGACCAGGGTGCAAACCTCCCCCCACCCCAAGGTAACTGGTGTTTTCCCCTCCTCTGGGTGGCTGAAGGCTCTAGATAAAAAAAATAATAAAAACCAAAACAAAACACACCCAGTTGAAGATAGAAACCCACTGCTGTTGAAGTAGGAGGGTGGGGGAAAATTGCTACACTGTTAAAATATTTCTGTGCACTAAAATCTAGGGATGAGGCAGACACGTGGAAGATGAATGACTCAGGCCTGACACAGTGATTGTGCAAGTATGGGGAGGAAGTCAGATTTAGGTCTTAGACATGAAAGGATCTTCCCTTTTCACCATTGGCTTTCTTTATCTCTTTTGCTCTTCACTTAGGAAACTGAAACTGCCTTGTTTCATTTATTTTTTTATTTCTAATCTGTTTCCCATCCTATCCATCTTTCAGAGACACAATGTTGCTCTTACATCTCTCCTTCCAACCAAGCAGGAAAAATTACATTACAGAGCAATTGCTAACTGAAAGAAGCGTTCTGGTTGAGCTATTTCTTTTCTAAACTTGGGTCTAGAACAAGTATTGTTTTTCAGCTTACACTCTCCCTGACTCCACTGGAAGCCACTGTGTAATTCCTCATAAGTGAACAGCTATGAGTTGTGGGTCACTTCAGTAGGCTTATGTCATCATTTAATTTAATGGGCTTGAATTGCATATTGCAGCAGATGACTGGAAGCTAATACTGAAACCCAGGGTGCAATTACACATCACCAATTATCTTACCAGCTGTTTGTTGAAGTTCTGCACACATTGTTCAAACTGCTCATCTTTTGTTTCATCTGCTTTACCGAGCTTCTGAAGGACCTGTAGAAAGAGAAGAGAAAACAGACTTCAAACTCAAATACAGCAAAGCAGAGACAAAGAGACAATTGCATGTTTTTGCTCCTGAGGCTGAAAGAAGGAAAGTTTAAAGGTCTCCCTTATTTTTGCACTCAGAATTTCTGGAATATTTTTCCACATTGTCATAGTTTGACAACAGATTTACAGATGAGTCAGGAAAAACTCAGACCTCTTATACTCTGCAGTACTGAAGAGCATGACTGAGGCTTGCCCTTCACTGGTCTAATGCTTTTTGCAGACAAGACAACTGCAATCTGGTTATCTCCTGAACGAGCAAGAAACAAACCACATCCCCAATATGTCTTGTCTTGTGCGGTTACACTTATCCTGATTTAACACTAGTCTCTGGTCCAGACAGGGTGGGGTTTTGCTCCCAGAACAGCTGGAGTGCCCTCAAACACAGAAAGCTGTATAGAGATCTCCTCAGAGAGAGAAGGTGGCTGGAGCAGTGAAGGTCCCACCTTCTTTCCACCTTCTCTCATGAGGCACATGCTTGGCAGGAGCTGCCTGCTGAGAGCAACTGGGGACCTTACACTGTGAATCTATGTGACACTCAGTCTACGTGTCACATCAGAGTGTCAGCAGCCAGTCTTGCTCCTTTCACCACCTCCCCACTCAGCACAGCTCTCCACAGCCTGAAAAAACCCCTTATCGGACTCCTTCTCTTATCACCCTTCTCTCTTAATCCCCTCTCCATGGGGTTAAGTGGATCGTTCCCAAGCGAACAAAAAAGCACTTGATATTCTGAGCAGGCAGGTAGGTCCATCACAAAAGGGTTGGGCAAATCCCAGCTGGGGAAGAGGGCAGCAGCTCTTTGTCATACACTATAACTGGTTAAGATCAATTACATCATCTTTGTTAATCAAAAATAAAACATGACCGTGTAAAAACAAAACAGAACAAACAAACAAAAAAAAAGGCACCTTGTCTAGAAGGGCCAGTAAAACCAGAGAAAAGCCCACCCAGTCCTCAGTCACAGGAGGTTTTGGGGGAAAACCTCAAAACCTCCCTGGCTGGAAAGGGCATGACTGCCCTAGAGGCAGAAAGCACTGGAAAGCTGGAGTCTCTCTTGCTCTGCTGAGCACACCAGTAGCAGTCCTTTACCCACAGGTCCCAGCCGTCATGTTCAGCTTCTTTTGGGAATAAGGGGATTAAGATGGAAAATGCAAATGCGTGTCACTGATATCAGGTCTACAGGTAGGCCACTATTAAGTGTCCCCAGAACAGCCACTCAGAAGGATTGCCAGGTAACTGTGACAGCAACCCAAAACCACTTTCCTCCAGCTGCCTTTGCTACCCATGGATCTTCTCAGTAAACATAAAGAGAATTTTTCCGCTGCAGGGCAGAGATCAGACTTTCATGATTGGTCCCCGAAGTGGAATTGAAAAGGACTACACAACAGGATGTAGAATAGAATATTTTCAGTTTGAAGAGACCTACAACAATCATCTAGTCCAAGTGACCCACTCTCATCTTTTTATACTGCTGAGGTGGAGGACCTCTGTTATGTCTACTTGGCTAATCTCAATTCCCCTCTCCTCCATATAAGAACAGATATTCCCATCTCACTCCTGACCACAATAACTGACTTCAGTGCTAGTCATGATAAATCACTGCAGTCATTCAGCACCCAACTCCTAAGTCCCCTTATTTAGGATGGGATTAAATGTTTAGGAGGAAATCACTGTTTTTCATTCTCCCTCTGTTCAACAGCTTCTTCGCCTCCAGGAACTGCTGAGGTATTCTTGGGTCAGCAAAAGGAGGGGAAAGGACAGATGGAAGATGACTGCCCTCTTTGCAACCAAGAGCTGAATCAAAAACTTCCAGAATTATAAGCACAAGTTTCCATAGCTCAAGTGACAGCAAAAAACACTGCAGCTACAAGCACCTAATGTGCTCGGAAAACCTGTCTGTACAGCAGGACACAGACACCAAATATTCCCTTCTTCCTCTCAAACCCTTGGCACACAAGGATTTACTGGACAGGGAGGAAGCAGCATTGGTTGGACTGGCAGAGTCCTGCATGCCAGACACTGGTGTCTCCTGTGTTCATCCACTCCAGCAAAGGGGAGCACATCCCACAGCAACACTGCTGCTGAGGCTGCAAATTCCTCTCCCATGCCAGCAGGACAGAAGGATTCAGTATGGCCTCATCTTTCCCATCAGGTGGTATGGGGAACCTCTTCCAGAAAGAATGTTGCTTAAAAGCCCTGTGTTCAGCTCTACTCCCTCAGGCTACCAGACCCATGGAGCAGGGATTTCCCACCTGCTGGGTGACTTTCTAGGTATCCAAAGAGCCAGCACACTGACAGCACCCACCACCAATAACAATAAAATATGCAAGCTGTAAACTCCAAAGCAGAATGATGTTCCCAGTGTGCAGATTAAGAGAATTACTGGGGATATAAAGGAGCTTTTTACGAGGCAATGCATCTGTCTGGCTAATCAGGAGATGTGATGCTTTCAGGCCTGGAGGGGAGGGAAGGAGACCATTTAAAGGGGAGGAATCTGTAGTATGCCACTAGGGTCAAAGGTTTAGAACAGTCTCAGAGCTTCCTGGTGTAAAACACAGAGCAGTGCTCAAAGACTATTCATTGCAGCTTCCCACATGTCCAGTGAGTTAATCTGCAATTCCATTGCCCCTTGGGGGACACGCACACTGAACCTGGGGTTATCTGGCCAGCTGGGAAGGCCTTGTTCCACTGTGGTGGTCTGCACAATTCCTACAAAACATTGGGCACTGCAAAGGGCTTTAATTCATGCCTAATTCTAAGGGAAAAGCTCCTGCTGCAACAGTGATGCTCAGCTGAGGAGCAGCTCTGGATGAGGGGAAAGGAAGCAAGAAGAAACCCTCATGATTCCACACTGACAAAGGAAGGGTGAAAGAGAGGACTCGGTGATGTCAGCAGAGGAACAAATCAAGGAAAACAAAACCAGTTACAACAGAGAGGCTGCAAGAAGTGAATCCCTGGCTACACAAAAAACCCAAACTGTTCTTGCTTCCTACACTGTTCCCCATCTGGTAGATGGAGGCTTGTGCCCTACACCTCCTGGCCCTATAGGTGAGTCCCAGCCATACAGTCCCCTGATCCCTTTAACTACTACAACACAGCAGAGACACAACATCCCTGGGCTGCAGTAGGGCAGGGGTTATCTTCTCATAATGCTCTCCCTCAAAACTAGATCTGCCCCACACAAACAGCCCAGAGGTCAAACCCGGAGTCATCTGAGCAGCATAAAACGATGGCGCCACAGTGCTGCATCCCCCCAAGCCTATTCCCAGCTCTCCCATCAAAGAGCTGTCCTGGCAAGTCATACTAACAAATCCCTCTGGACTCCCTGAACTAGCCAGGGATGGAGCAGATGGCCCTGGGTGTGCTGCTGACTGCAGACATGTCTGTGCTCACTGCTAATAACCCGTGAGCTCACAGGACAACTCCCTCCCCGGGCTGGTACGTGCCGTCATAGGTCAGGCTATTCCGGGTGAGCCACGGCTGCTCCCTCCCCTCCCCTGCGACAGTTTTTAATCCTCCAGCTCACTGCAAAGCCAGATAAAGTTCACATGGAAACTTCAAGCTCTTTGATAGCTATTAATGGAGCAGATTTGCCAGGGTAGGAGACAGGAGTCCACTGCAGCTCCCAAATCTCAGGGCAGATCAGAGATGGTCTGATCTGTCAGCTGCTGTCTGGAGGCAAACCACACCAGGCAGCCGGCATGGATCTGGCATTTAAAAGATTAAGCAGCAACCATGGCTGAGCTCCTTGGTCTGCCCTTGACCTGAGAAGTCCTCACTCTGCACAAGGATAGGGACCATTTCAAAATGGTGCAAGCCTCCCCCAGGAGGGAACACTTTATATGAATCCCACAAAACACAGGATGGGGCTGTCATTCCATCCAGTGCTTTTGGCCGCAGGCACCAGACGTCATTTTCAGTGTTGCTCAGAAAGCAGGCTTTTTCTAACAATTATAGCTAGACCTGCAGATGCTCTGCATTTCTCATAAACTAAGACCAACAGGCACAGGCCAGCTACTGCAGCATCTCCAGAGCCAAATTCCATCCATGGAGCCTCAGTTTTCCCCACATTTGAATAAAAGCAACAAGGAGAGTCGGAGTTTGACTGAAGCTTTTTTCAAAAGCAGCTAAAGGTTCTAGAAGGCAAGATGCTATTAAGAGATAAGGAAATTATCACATTCCTCTCATATCACTGGTGTGTTTTTAATCTGTTGTTGTGGGCAGAACTACTAAGCTTGGATTGCTATACTTTGAGAAGTGAGGTAACAGAGAAGAAGGGAAAGGGAAATACAGAAATTCTCACAATAGAGACATGTCATTTTGCTAGCAATGGTCAGAGAAGTAAAAGTATGAAATAGCCTTTAAAAACAGCAGCTCTTCATGGAAGAATGGAAAAGTTGCTTTGGAATTTTCAAAAAGTTTGCAACCAAGTTGCAGGTTCTCATCAGAGGTAAGACCATAGGATTCACTGGATGACTGAGCACTACCTAAATACCACAGCTTTGTAGCACTCAAAAGGGAGCCTCTTATCTGGCTACAGTTTACCTGTCTTTTATCCAGGTGTCTACAGGAGGAACCATTCCTGAAGGACAAATCCCCCCATGATTAGCATAGGGCCTCCAGTGCTCTGCTTTGAGCACTGGGCATAAGAACAACAGAGATCTGGAGATCAGCCCTGTGACCAAAGTGTCTGATGTAGAGCAACAATCGCCATTAAGAACAAACACTTGCTGGCAGTGCAGCATCAAAAAGCATCAGACAAAAATGCAGCTCTGCGTTGCTCAAAAAAGCAACTGTAACAGTTTCATACTAATGCTTTCTAAGAAAGAAATACATGCCAGCTGCTTAATACATCCACAGTTCTCAGTCAGCACCTTCCCGCTCCCTCCTGAAATATCAATGCCACAACACAAAAAAAAATCCTGAAAATCCAAATGTTTTCAACAGGCCCCATGAAGATTCATTATGTGAACTAATAACCTAATGAACCTCTACTTTTCATGGTATACGGATCACCCAGAGCAAAGACCAGTTTAGAGAACGCAAGTGATATGTAGGAAGACCAAAAAAAAAAGTGTTTGTTTTGTGGATCCCAAACAAAGCTAAATCTGCCTCTGAAACATCTGAACTTAGGGTGCTCCAGCCCTGATGATGGGGGAGTCATTAACCCTACAGCCAGAGAACTTCAGCACTGCAGGTCCACACCTTACTCCCTACTGTATCAGAGACTGCAGTTACATCTTATTGATAGGGGCCCAGTGCCCATAAATCACTCTATCTCCTGACCTCTCCACCCCTCACCAGCAACACCTCTGACTTCTGCTGTATCTGCCAACTGCAGCGCATAGTCTCCAAGCACCAATTGGGCACAGAGCCAGTAACTACTGTGACTAATTTTGAATTGCAATAAATTGGCATGTGCCAATGGGTCAACAAGAAACAGAACAAATAAATCTTTGATCTCAAGCTGCTGCCTATTATTCCATGGAATACATACTCGGAAGAGGAGGAGAAGAAAATAGTGCCCAAGTCAGACGGAAAGCACAAAGCCACGTAACTTAATAAGGTACAAACAAAGGAAGCTTCATAAGCTTTTTTAAGCCTCATTTCTTCTGTGCCCAGATAAAATGTGACTTGCCCAGTGAAGTAGATTGTGTTCATGGAATAATCTGGTTTTTGCATTCAGATTTGTGGAGAAAAGCAAGAGTGGCAGTGAGAGTCTGCTCCCCCTCTGACCCTCCTGGGGAGGGGGCACGTCCTCCTGCCCTCCACGCTTGACTCTAGACTGGTTTTGGGGACAGCCTGGCTTTCCTCATGCAAGCCTGACACAATTAAGTCTTTCTTTGAAACAATTGGACAAAGGAAGAAGGGGGTGGAGAGGAAGTAACTCCAAACATATTAACGCTTCATTTTAAATTGAGGAAATAATTCCCGTGGCTGAGCAAGCACCAAGACCCTCAGATCACTGAAAGATGGGAAAGGGCAATGTCATACTTGGTGCAGACAGAGTAGTTCTTGTTTGCTTCTTTCTTGCTAACAAGGTTCAATAGATCCCACAGTGACAGGACGTTTCCTCTGTTACTTAACTAAGAGTTGGGAAATGAGGATTCAATACACCATTTTGTTAGTGACTTCCTGAATGACCTGGAAAAGCAGTGTCCAATGTCACATCCATCCAGCTGTAAAGAGGAGTGTTTGTTGAGCATGTCACAGAGTCACCAAATTTATGCCTGGCATCTCCAGCTGTCAAATAGGACAGAGAGGAACAAAGAGATGAGATGACCATCTTGAGTGCTCAGCTCAAGATGCACTGAGTCTGACTTCCCAGGTTTCTCAACTAAAGTGAGAGTTTGCGTGCTTAGCCATATCATAAAACCCAGCTTCACTAGGGAAGAAATCCCCAAATAACTAAATATATAATTTTCTTTTCATATCTCAAAAAAATATACTAACAGTGAAGAATTTAAATCATTAGGATAGATTGCATGAAGATCCTTTGCTAATGAAAGCAAATCACACCACAAATCACACCACAAGTGTGATTTAAGTCAGACTGATCCCACTCTACATGGGGGACAGACCTTGTAAGGTCCTTCCAAAGCTATTCTTTCCAGATTCCGAAGATGACAGCTATAGAAGGTAGCTTTGTCCCTGAACAAATACCCTCCACAAAAAGACCTCACTCCTTCCTTCATATTACATTCAGAAGTGTAACACACACCCAAGTGTGAGCAGATAATAACAGCATGTAGAACCAATTGTAAAAAAAAAAAACCACATCACTATCACTGTTCCTAAATGGGGACAAACTGCAAAATTTCTGTAGGAGCCAGAGTCATATCGCATTGTGTTGAGGGCTCAACTCAAATAGCTGTCTCTGATCGCTACTAAATAGCAGCCTCACCATCACCTGCATCTTCAGGACACACCTCTCAAGTTTAAAATTGACTCAAAATGGCTATATTGGGTTGTCTTTCAAGTTTTATCCTTCTGTCTCACTCTGTAGTCAATAGAGGAAAAAAAAAACCAGAAGCTACACTTTTCTCATTCCAAATTATTTCCTGGAAAACCTGCTTCCTCTTAATGGACTCAGAGAAAGTTCATGGCAACAAGTTTCACCAGGCTGAAGTCAGCATCTATAAAAATACATCCCTACTTCTGATCATGCCAGATGTAAGACAAGATGTAGAAATAAGCACAGCAGGTATAGGACTTTTTTCAAAGGCTTGGAACGATGGTCAGCTTTTCCCTAAGACCTAACCATGAGCAATATCACCAAGGAGGGGGCAACACAAAGGACCTCTCCCACTTTTGAAGTTGCATGTTGCACCATGTCCAACTCAAAATGCCAGCATTATTTCAGCATTTTCCTTTGAATACACTGCTGAAGACTCCCCATTTAATATGAAGTATAAAAAGAAGATTGTTTAGATGCAGCAGATTCTTCTGTAGCAGTTCCCATCTAAACTCAGAGGCCTTCCTTGAAGCATCTACAGAGTACAAGCCTGTCCTGATAAGGTATTCCTAACTTCACCAGAGCTTCACCTAAGGCCTGAAGCAAAGCAAAGTTAATGTGCTCAGTTTCTCCCCATGAGGTGAGGCAGTCAGTACCCAGCAAAAACAGATGCAAAGACTCAGCTTGATGCTGCACTGAAACATCTCCAAAACAAAAGCTTATTGAAACACATTAAGCAATATTCCAACAGGGAGAATAGCACTTTCATATTTCCATTTTCTGTTCTGTAAAGGTACTTGCTTTACTTCATGATATTCGCTATGAAGACTGGAACAAGCTTGTGAAGCTTGCTCTTTACATGCTTCCTTCCACGCTTGGTACTGTTTAGGGACAATTTTCTTCAGTTACAGGCTATCAAACAAGGGATTCACATCACAGTACTGGTTATCAAACAGTACACTCTTACACACAGAACATCATTACTGAATGTTCTAAGACCACAGGTAAATACAATGAGAAGAATCAGGTCTAACCCCAGTCTCTGGGCATTCCTCCCCCGCTACCTCCATGGGTTTAGTGGATCTCAGGCTGTTCCTGGACCTGGAGCTCAAGAAGCTGTCCTCCATACTGCTGCTAGAGAACTGTCTTGCCTGGCAAGTCAAAATTATTATACCCATAAGTAGACCCCTGTGTCCAAGATAAAAAACCCTCTTGGATACAGGGCCAGAATCCCAGTTCATCTTCTGCACTAGGAAAAACACCAGGATTATTTTCATTTCCCTGGTTTCCTCTTCCTCTCTTTCTACTGGTCTCAGAACCTACTCAGTATCTCAATATCACCTACTGACTCCATTCTCTGTCTCAGCAGGACCAACATCCCTGAGGACCCACATAAAAAGTACCGTGGTTTCGAAGTAGAACCTAGAGCAGTTTCCCCCCAGCCCATTCCCACCCTACTAACAGCACTCAGTTCCTTCTGAGGGAGGTACTAAGCACTTTGCCTTCAATTTCCACCCCCCCCCCCATGATCAAATCACCTGTCTAAATTGGGCTTTGACATTTCCTTGCCTTAATGCCACTCACTCTGGAAAACCCTCACTAACAGGATCTGCTAACACTGTCTATAATTATAGTACATTGTCTACAAGGAAAGGAAAAAAGTAGAAAGGAAAGAATATAAGCAGCACAACAGAACAGGCTAAAAGCTCCATACCAGACCAGCACAAACTTCTTTGCAAAATCCCTCCTTCTTAGAGGAAGGAATCTGTTGAGGACTACCACCTCAAGAGAAGAGCATTTTCTACCAAATTTTGAAGTTTTCTTATTCAGACGGTAAGTATGAAAATTTCAGAGGATGAAGAGAATAATTTTGGCAGTCCTATCCTGTTTTCTGCTCTGCCAAGTCAGCAGAGCAATTCCAGTAGCCCTGTTCTTGAACACTAACCCAGGTTGGAGGTTTCTCCTTCATCAACGAAATGTATGACATTCTGCCTGTAGCCTTTCCACATGTTGTGTATGAGACAGGCAGCACCTTTTTGCAAGCCCAGGTCACATTTTTCAGAGGGCAAAGGGCAACCTCTCCAAAGAAATACATGAGCTGAGGTGCAGCAGGTAGGCACTCTGCTACCCCTTCTTTAGGCAAAATCCTGTGGGCCATGAGAGCCTGTCACTGTGCAGATGACCATGTTGCCCATGCTTTTAAAACGTGCATGTATTCACATCTGTGTATTTTTGTACAACTCCCCAAGACCTCAGGACCTTACCCAACCTGAACCACTGCAGGTAGCTGCTAACAGAAGGCAGTGGACAAGAAACAGTCCAAAGACCAGTAGTAACTCACTCACACACATACTATCATACTAATTTAGCCCGTCCACAGACTATACCAGCTGTATTGAAGGCTTGTCAACACTAATTAACAAGGATGAACCCCTGAAGGGTTATGCAAACTACTATGGAAGGCAAAGTCTTAATACTTCAGAACATTATACAGAATAATACCAACAGATTCCAAAGTGTTTCTATTTATTTTTTCCAACCAGTCTAAAAATTTATCCAGCCAGGCTTCAGAAAGACAAATCCTTCAAAAGAAGGTAGTACACCAGGCAAGCCCTCATAATCTAAAAATAAGCAGCTATATATTGAAAACAGCAAGCTAAAAACCCACTGAGAACCCTGAAATCTTCGGTCTCCAAGTGTCTTAATATTTTTTCATCTCTTTGCCTGTAACTCTGGACTAATTCTTATGGAAAGCCTGAGGGCTCACTTGCCCACAGGTCTGAGCACTGGGAATCAACTGTCCAAGGCTTACGCATTTAAAAATAAAAACCAAGACACAGCTACAACATGCATTTTAGCTAGTACTCACTAGAGAAATGGGTTTTGTCAGGAATTAGGGTGATTCTGACATGGCTGTCTGCTGATTGATTTCCATGATCCTCTTCCACCCTCAGCATGGGTTTGAGCATTCATTTGCTGCTTCAGTTGACAACATTGCCTGGAGCATTACAAGAGCAATGAGTCAACAGGTTCTACTTTACCTTTCTCTGAAAACTTCATACTTACAGTGGGAGTATCTTTCAGGCTACTGTAACACAGTCCTTTTTATCCTCCAATTTTTGACCACACAAGTAACTCATCCTATCCAATTTGATAAACATTACACAAATAGACAGAAAAAAATCACACCTACCTGTCCTGCCTCTAGCGGGCAACTACTCCCTGCAAAACCCCCATGGTTTCCTGCTGCTACTTTATTATAATACATTAGAAGCATTTGATCTGTGAAACATGCACAATGCACAGAGACTTCTGAAACTGGCCTTTATTTCAAGAAATAAACAGTACTTTTTATTAGCTCTCCTAGGAAAAGTCCAAAATGTGCTTGTAAGGACTTTTAAACTGGCAATGTAGAAGCCTTCTTTTACACAAGACCTTACAAAACCATCCTCTCAGTGGTCAATAAGTGAAAAGACATTTCTGAACAAACCAATAGGTATTGGGTTTTTTTCTGAAGTCATACAACCAGTCCCCAGGTTTTATTCCGTCTAAGAACAGGCAGCAAATGTTTTCATGTCTACGAAGGTCAGATCCAGAATGCTTGCTGTCTTCTCCCAAAAGCACAAATCAAGGTGAAAGACACAAGGACACAGACCATACCTATACCAGGTACAGTACAAATGACACATTGCTTGATTGCACCACAGGGGAGAACAGGGCCCTTCCACACTTCACTGTCCTGCCTGTATCAGGCATGGGCTTACCAGCAGTGTGAAAGGGTATGCTATCCCTATGTTACCAGTCACGTATGTGTTCCCACAGTAGGCAGTGACATGAGGAGTTCAGCTGCGTCCTCTTCCCAGAGGATGTCCCTGACACAGTGCCGTGCAAATTTCTCAAGCGACTTTTTCTTATGTGGAAAAAGATGCAAAGGGCAGCTGAGTGAGCCCAGCTCAGCTGACATTACCACAGGGCAGCAAAGGGTGCTGTGCTGAAGGTCTGTCTCACAGTGCACCAGATGACACAGGGATTGCTGAGCACACAGGGATTGCAGGGACTGCTGAGCGCCTGTATCTGTGAGTTTGGCATATGAAGCCAGAGTGGGAGAGACTCCTCAGGGTGCTTTTGGGTTTTTTTTCTGGTTGTTTTAAAGAGTGAATGCTCCTTCATATGTTAAAGCAGCAGCATTGTTTGCTAAATCCTTAAACAGAGTACACTGCAAAGCATGAAGTGCTCCTAGTTATCAACTCAGTCACTTCTGTCCTTCACACAGTTTCCAGTTCTCAGATATCTAGATCTGATTCAACCTCAGCAGCTTTTATTTTTGATGGCAGCCTCAGAGCTCAGTTACCAGCCTTGGACAAGATGGCTCCATGCTCAGCTCCACACTGGAAGGGTGTCGACAGTTGCTGAATATATTACAAACAAGTGGACATGAGCTGTCACTCCCAAAGGAGAAGAAAAAGGTACACTGAGGAAACTTTGTCAGTATAAATCGATTGGAGGGGGTCTGTTAGAAGACCTGTTTTTACTCCTGCTGCACACCATACATTCATCAACATTAAAACAGGTCCATGAAACAATACAGGAATGATAATTTAAAACTGCTGAAAAGTATTTCAAGGAGCACATTAGGCAGGTAGAAATGGCTCAAAATGTCTCTTTAATCTGATAAAGTATGAAAAGAAAAAATGTTTCCTATTCTATTTTCCTCCAAGAAAGACAGTACCAATCTATCACTCATATCTTTATAGATGTCAAATGGAATGTCTAGGGATTTTGGTACCATCCCATATGTAGCTACTGAAATAATAAGATTCATCAATCAGTAGAACTCTCTACCTTTCATTCACAGTAGTACTGATGGACTGACTCCTCCCTCTCACCCACATCTGGTACACCATGCCCCAAAAAATCCCAAATCCAGGCAACCAGGAATTCTGATTACAGCACCAGTACAGCTGCAACCCTGATCTGCTTTGCATCATTGCTCATTGTACAGGACCTCAAGGCAAAAGGTGTCTCTTGTTCCAGATTTGTTTGATTACAGTGGGATCCCGACCCTGGGGTTTTACTAATGCATTATCACACTAAAACAAATGAATCTGGACCATGTGTCCAGCTTACTACAGGATAGAAGGGTTACAAAGCACACTTAGCCGAAAATCCTCAAGTCTCCTACAGACAAAAGATGCAGCTCACTTGACAAATATCAGGTGACATTGCTAGCACTGCTTACATAAGTGTAGTTTTGCAAACCTGAAGAGCAGGGAGTGAGGGAAGTGGAAACAGAGAGGAAAAGAGATGGTAAAAAACCCTTTCCAGCAAATTTTTTCCCACCCATCATAGGTAGCCAATCATTTCTGACAAGGAACCCAGAAGCAAGGTTAAGGTAGATACAAAGACATGTGGACTGCTGGACAAAATGGAGCAGTTCTGAAGGGGTTGATGGAACCAAGTCCCTCTGCCCTAACTGCACATTTGCACCTTCATTTTAGATTGAAAAGAAATCAAACACCCAGGAGCTTTCCTGCCCTATAAAGGATGGCTGAAATCACTTTTCTAAATGCTGGTGTTCTCAGCTCACCTGGTTTACACAGGTGGCCTCTCTGGACACTACTTGACACCAGACCTTTCTGCCTAAAGCGTTTCTGTCTGCAGTGTTTGCAGTCACAGGTGAACTCTCCAGAAACATGTGGCCAATAAGTTGTTTATGATGCTCACAGACATTCAAGTTTCAGCTTCCACAGTACATTTTTCACCATAATGCTAGGGGAACATTGGTGCAAGTCCTTCATGCCTCTAGTGGAGAACACAGAGTGTCCAACCTTCAGGGCCAAGTCAAAGTGGAAGCTACTTCTATTTGGGACATATGACCTGCTGCCAGACCAGGCCTGGGAGAAGACAGCATCAGAAGAAAGCCATGTTCCTGAAAGAATGAAGGCTTACCAAAGTTCTGTGTAATGCGAGACAAAACCATTCCCCTTTGGGTCATTCATCTGAAATAGCCTTCTATGAGATATTGATCAAGAGTGTTCCCACTCAAGCACCTTTTAACAGTTATGCACAAGCTTAGGACACATCTGGCCCAGCCATCACTGGAAAAGGATCTGCTCCTCTCTCACCCTTACTATGCTGCAACACCACTTGCTTGAGGATTAAATGGAACAGGTTTCCCTGATAGTTCTCATCCTCCCAGGCAAGGCTGAGAAGCACATTGCTGGCTCTGTTCTCTTGGTTTAGTCTGCTGTGGGAAGGTGAAGGATTCTTCCCTTGCAAAGGGGTTCATTAATAGAAGCTTCTGAAAGAGTAACAGAGATGCAGAGCAAGAAATGAGATCAACAGTCAGCTAAGACCACATGTTATTTCCAGATGGCTTATGGACATACACCCACAAAACATGTCATCAGCTGTGCACAGGTGGGGCTAAGGCTACCAGCCAATACTAAGTTTAGCTTGCCCAAAAAAACCAAGAAGACCAAGTCAAACTGACAGCCCCATAGAAATTAAAAATTACCAGACATTTCATGAGAGCAAACCCAAAGTGCCAAAGTAGGTAATAACCCTTCAACACTCTGATATCTTGAACAAGGATCTACAGCAACTAGTCCATGAAAATCCATGAAGGTTTAACGCCTCACTCTTTCACATTCAGCCATGGTTTAAAATTTCTCTTCCATTTTTATTTGTGGAAGGCCTCTCCCAGTTTTTTATCTTATTAAGCACACACATGCAGACAAACACAAAATCACCATCTAAACTTAGACTGGAGAAGTTAGCTCTGCTGTAAATGTCACCAGGTTTAAGCCATGGCTGGGAGGAGAACAAGTTTGTGTTACTGTCAATCAAAAGTCAGGCTGAGACATATTGCTGTATCAAACGCCAGCTGTCTCCCCAAAAGCAAACGCAGAGTCTGTTCCCAGAATCTGCAAGCCCTTGCTGTGGCCATTAATAACCAGGGGAACTGTCAGCAACCTGCAGCTCTCCCAAGGCCCAGTTCCACATGCCACCGCTTGATATTACAGCCTCACTTGGAAAGGCTTGAAATTGCAAATGGATCTGCATCATTCACAGAAAACAAGAACATTTTACATATGAATCAATGCACCCGCCTTTGGTTTGCAGAACAACACACACAAGTGGACTGAGCTGAGCACAGGCTCAGCTCACCTGCATCATCACTCAGGTGCGTGTTGCAAGGAAGCATCATTTGCTTTGCACCATCCCAGTCACACCCCGTTACAGAGTGGGAGGGAGGCAGCCTTGTACCTGCAGTCTCATCCCTCAAAGGGACTCTGAGAATGTAAGATTATTTGGGAAACAGGTGGATATTCAGTGACCCATTCCTTCTGCTTGGATACTTCCAGCTTTGCGGCAGGGCTTGTGGACAAAACCCTCCCCACTCACTTCACTTAGCACCTCAGATATGAAGGGTGTAAAGAAGGGAATGTTGTGTTATACACTACAGGCCTTAAATTTCCCATACACACCTTTTAAAGCAGAGCAGAGACAGTCCCTACATAAAAAGTAGAATAACCAGAAAGAAGATGTGATTTGTGGCTTTCTGCATGGAGCAAAGCTGGGCAGTACCTAAAGGAGGGGAGTTATATCCCACACCCTGGTCCCTAGGCATGTCATCACTGAAACTACAGCTACCAGCACCTGAGCACTCCTTGATTACTTAACATCTTCCTGTTTATCCAGTATCCACTAAAAAGCATCTGCATGTCTACAGATATTGTCAACATTCCTTCAATCATTTTCTGTCATCATTAAAAGGATACTAATATCAGCCAAAATCGTAAGAGTTGCTAAGACACCTACATGCTCCAGTGATACCAGCTGCTACTCTGTCCCAGCTTCCCTCTCGCTCTGTGATCTCCCATTCAGCATCCTCACACTCCTGGATTATACAGCTGGTGCACAGAAGCACTGCCACAGTTCTAAGTGGTGCCACCTCCTGAAAGAAGAGTCAAGCACACAGTTCTCACCCTTCCTGCACAGGGGCTTCACCCTTAGCATACATTCAAAAGGGGCTCAAGGGGCCTCTTGGAAATTCAGGGATCAGAGTTTGGGCTTGTCTATTCCCTCCTACAAAAGTTGTGTAAATCAAAGTCCTTTTTAAAGCTCTTGAGCTGTTGCAATGCAGAACCATGAACTTATCGCACTCAGATAATAAGCAAGAGTGGAGAAATGTAAAGTTACAAGAAGGATAAGTTACCTTGGCAAAAATTATTAACTCCAGTCACATTTTCATTATCAGCCTAGATCCCCACTTTTAAAATACAATGCCCTTTCCCATCTCATCACAGTACAGATAAGTTAAGCCACCTGGTATTTACATAAGTTAGTGTTTCTCATTTTTAAAAAAATGGGATTAGCTTCACTTCAACACAAGGAAAACTCCAGAACTATTTCAAGATAACATACAAACTGATATTTGTAGGGTGCTTCTGATTTTATTCCTCTGGCTGTGTCAATTGTATTGTTTACAGGCACTTAAAATGGAGACAAAATAAAGGTATTCTAGTTCGAATCCTATTTCACTCCTACATGTGGGCAAACTTTGTTGTGCCCTGTGTTCTCATGGCATAGAGGCCAGCCATGATCACAGGAGCAATTAAGAGAAAGGGGAATATCTGGATTGTTAATACAAAGTCTATTTAGCATAGAGTTTATTTATTATGAAGATTCACCTATTTATTAATACTATGAACACTAAGTCTTCATGCTGGAGCAATCATTAGCAGCTTGCAATTTGTAAGTACACAAGTGAAAGCAGCCCAGGAATCGGAAAAGAACTTGCACTCCAGAAGAAAATTTCACATAATTTGTAGCTTGAGCTGTGATGTCCATTTTCATCTCAGTCAGGAAGTCCAGGACCACCTCTGGGTTCACCACAGATCTAAGGAGAAAGCATCACTTCCTCCAAAAAGTTCAACAAAATCCTTTTCATGTGTTCTCTGTGGAAATTTTCAGCTTTTTGTAAAAAATTTTTAAAAATAAACAAACAAAAACCAAAACAACAACAATGCACTCTTTCAATATTTTGTTTTTATTAAAGTTGAGAGTTTCTACAGAAAACAATTCTCAGTGAAGACCTTATTTTGTCAGTTTTCAGCCACATCATTTGTCATGATAATGAAAATGTCTTCATACCAACCCAGATACAGAAGATTAAAAACCACCTGACTCGTTCCGTGAGTCATTTGGTGCTAATCTTGTTATACAGGCTAACAATAAAATCATAATGTCTGTCTGGAGCCTGAAGGCCTTGCTGACCTTCTATGGCCAAAAACCACTTATTCTATAGCTAGCAGCAGTCACAAAAGGAAGGCCAGAACTGCATCTAGTTACTTTTATCTCCTCTTGTCCAGGAGTTTATTTGCAAAGGGTTACCAGGAGGCAGCAAGTCCAGGTACAACTAAATCTCGGTCTCTGGATCACAGCAAGACTCTTTAACCACATCACTGCTGTTCAGCAGATCTCATGTGTATTCACTGTTGTCCACCCTTGGTCTTGTCACCACTATCTGCACAGCTTTGTGAAATCCCCTCTATCATTTAACATACTCTGCAAAAACACCATCAGGACACCTTTATCGTATTACACAAATTTTTTTAGGCTGCCTTTGCAGTACCAAGTGTTAAATTGACTTGCAGTAGACACCTTGCACTATACTGGATGACTGAGAAGGATTCAAGTACATCATCTACTTAAGAAGTTGGACCAAAGAACCCCCTAGTACATCTGTAGTCCTGGACTCACTCTGCAGCAATATGGACACTGATACCCCAGCCCTGAAGCAAGTTAGCCCTAAAAGGAATGTGGCCAGACTCCGTTTCTGTGCAGAGCTGGCTCTGCGTGCTGCTGCAAGACATGATGGCACTGTAGGGAAAACACAAGGACCTGACTGTGTACATGGGGACAAGAGCAAACCTAGCAAAGTACACTTTCTATCTCATACTTGATGCATTACAACCACATCCACTAACCAGTAAGGCTGTGCTCTGAGCCCAGCTCATTTTTTACTGTCTGTACAGCTCACCTCCACACTGACAAGGCAGACTTGCCAGTGTAGGAGCACTTAAGTACCAGCACTCCATCCAACTCACTCTGCTGCACAAAATTTAACATGAAAGCCAAATAACAAGAAAGGACCAGACAAGCTTTTGTGCTTCTGTCCCACAGGATGCATTTAAATGCTTTGTTACAACTAACAGGGCAAGTTACGTATTCTAAAAGGTCCCTCATTTAAACATTAACTGTCTCCAGACAGTCATATACAACTTTATGTAATGATCAGTCTCCTAAACAGTTTTGTGAAAAGATTCTGTCTCTGGAACAGGGTGTACCGTGTTTGAATCTTTACTATAAAGTTACCATTTAAAGTATTTTTGTTCCAGATAATTATGTGCAAGTAATTTTGCCCTTCTTTATCCCAAACATGAAATACATCAGAGCCTTTTCCATTTGCCCAGCTCATTGCAGTGGATTTGCTCCACTGGCAACTTGAAATTGACTTTTGTTCTGACACAGTCCCCTTATTCTGGTAGTTCCCCATCCTATTTCTGTTCTTGGTGCCACTAAAGTCAGGGGAAAAGCAGAATTAACAAAAGAAGGGAACTAAGTTTTCAATGACTAGACTGATTGAGGGTTTTGTTCACCTATTCAGAAAACTAAATTCCTGGAGAATGAACCCTGCAGAGCAGAGTCTAGATCTATGCTTCAGGGGAACAGGAAGGGCACTGCTTGAATACATGAAATAAGGCAGAAAGTACAACAGATAATCTGGCACTGTAGGAAGCATCAGAAAGCGGCCACAGTTGACACATGGGAGCTGCTGTAGCAGTTACTCCTTCTCTGATTACCCCTGAAAGCAATTGTCAGTCAGGAGGTGAGATGAACAGTGACAGCCAGACACAAGGCATCAGCCAAGCAACCTCCACCATGTGGCAGTTTGGCAATAGCCAAAAAGCATCCTTCTCAGCAGAGACAGGGGAGGCATTTGGTGCAAAGCCATCTCACCACTTGGGCAGCCAGGTCTGAGCAGGTAATTTTGTTTTGCCCATGTTTGGACGGGCACAATATTAAGCTCTCACCAACATACTCTGCTTCTAGTAGTTCAGCATGGCATGGGTGGGGGTCACCAGGTTTTATTGAAAAAAGTACCTCCAAGAATACAAAGGACACGTGAAAGATACACCTTCAGCATTTATCTAACGTGTTCAGAATGGAGAGAAAAACCCCACTGAGCTTTTAGACCACTGCCACAAACAAATCTACATCAGTGCAGGACTGGGCCAAGAGGATTCCAGATGCAGATCATCATGTTAAGAACAAAATAAAGGTCTGAACTCACTCTGCAACAGTCACGCTAAATTTTAGTTCAACGTTTTTCCATTTGCAAACTCCTCAAATTGTTTGGTGTTTTGGTTGGTTTTTTTTTTTTCCCTGTGGGGGCACAGACCCTCCAGAATTAACCTGCACAAAGAGATTTGTCACACACACACACCGAAAAAAAAGAAAAAGTCAAGCTCCCCTGAGTGACACACAGCACCATGAGCTTCATGCCTGGACAAAGGAGGCCAGGCCAAATGGCAGAGTTTGAGAAGGAGACCAAGAGCAGAGCTGTTCTCCCATTCATCATCCTTAGAGCTGACATGTGCCACTTTCACAGTCCTGCTCCTGCTCCATGCCTGCCTTCACCCTGGTCCCCGAGGCACCTTTGTCCAGGGATCAGGCTATTCTCCAGAGATATTGCTGCCAAGAGCTTCAGCCATGTCCAGCTCTACACTGAAAAAACTTCTGCTAACCAGAGGACAAGCAAACTTGATACTTCCATTGTTCTCTCATTCCTTTTTAGCTGAACCATGAGGGAAGAACTTAGGGGAAAGAATGGGAGAAGTATCTTGGGGGGAAAAATGGCAATGGAGTCAGCAGTGGATAGAAAGGCTGCCTGTCCCTGAGGACCCCTGCACAGTGAGTAACCAGACATCATATGTGCCACAAAAGCCACCAAGTGCTGCTGCAGCCTGGTAATGTTTGAAGTCTGTAACCAAAGCCTGTAAGCTACTGCTTCCATGGAGTTCCAATGACAATGTTACAGGCCACTTGGAACAAAGAGAGGTGGGAGACGAGCAGGTGAAGGGAGGACAGCTTGTATCTACAAGCCAACCTGCATGAACTGGAAGGAAAGTTCTGTGCACTGAGAGTAATCTCAAGACCCATGCTCAGAGCAGGGGGGCAAAGAGACACAGAATCAGTGCCATACACCCAAACCTTCAGCTTTTACATTAAACTGCCTTTCAAAAGAGGAAAACTCTGCTCAGTGAAGCAAGCTGAGGACAAACAAAGCACATGTGGAGGGACTATAAGGGCCTGGCTGTGCATTACTGTTTGCTTAGAATCACAAACTGTAAACAGCACAGGGAATTAAACACACAGCAAGGCCAGAAGATACTGGGTTGAAATTACAGATCTGGTAATAAACATAAAAGAATGTCGCGTGATTGTCAGCATGTGGTCTGCAGACTTCAAGGCCAATGAAGAACAACCATGGAAAGCAAACTGTATATTTGGCATTTACAGAGAAAGCCAAACCCCCAGAAAGGAAAATTAAGGCCCTGTGACTCAAGAAAAGGCTTGAAGCCCTGCTCTAATTCATCTAGAACACGGATAAGACTTTTTTCCTGAGGTACATTCCTCATCATGGTTTTAAGAAAACTTCCTTCAATCCCACTGACACATTCACATAACACTCAGCTAAGGGGTCGGAAAAAAACCCTTTACCTTAGACACAATCACAGTCTGCCAGGTCTAACCCCTCTAGCAGGAGCCAGTATCCAGTGCATCTGACAGAAGAGCACTTCATTAGACTAACACAACACAACCTACCCCAGTTATGAATAAAGACAAACCTGGAGTGAGTGGGGTACAAAACAAGAGAACCTTAGTGATGAGATTTCTTTCCAAATACATTATAAAGGTTTCTCTGTTTTCTGTAATTCCCAGACAGAAGTAAGGGGAATTGAGTAACATCCCTTTCTTGATCTGTAAACACAGATTCATGCCAGGCCTGCCAGTACAGCTGCCCCAACATGGCACATCCCACATTATACATCCAGTACCTCCAATAAGGCTCCTAACCCAGCCACAAACCTCCTTCCTCAGCACTGCAGGCATCAGCACACCCAGTGCTAACCCACACAGATGTCTTTCTGGTACAGTCACATCAGCCTCCTGGGCAGCTCCTACCTACTAATTTTGGTTCAGCATGATTTTAATAAAAAAATGAATCATGACAGCAACCAGCAAGTGTTCCATGGCTGCTGCTACCCACACTGGTAGCCTAGGAAAACAAAAATGGCATGTGCACACTTCTCTGTGCCTTCATTCCCATGAGGCAAGTGCCAGAACCTAAATACCTACACTATCACCTGCAAGAAGGAGGTAGGCATCGAGGCTGCAGTCAGAAGTTGTTGCAGCAGCTGCTCCACTCTCCACCACGCCAGATGATGCTGCAGATACCCACTGGGCAGGGGATACAGTGTTTCAAATATTAAACATGAGCTTTTGAGTTCTCATTGGCAAGAGACCTGCTCAGAGGCCTCCCTTCCCCACCAGTCACGGGGACAGAGTAAAATCTCCCTCTTGGATCCTATCCTGCCATAGGTGTCACTTCTCTCTCCTTCAACAGCTCTGCCACCACAGCCAAGCCTGGACAGGAACCAGAGTGCTCCCATGGAGGGAAACAAAAAACCTGAGAAGGGAGGAAAACTTCTTGGACCAGGTGGGTGTTACCCAGCTCATGCCCCTAGTCCCAACCTGCTCCTTCAACACCTCTTCCCAGCAACACTTTCGTTTCAGTGAGGTGCAGCCTGCAGGGCTTCAAAACTATTAAATATTAGTATTGCCTGAACAAAGACAGGTTTTAGGGAAACAAAAAACAAAACAAACAAACACACAACTGAGATTAGCTGCACAAAGTACCTTTAAGAGTGAAGACAGAAAAGAACAGGGAACAAAGTCTGTTTGTCCCTGTTGATTAGCTATTTTTTATCTGCACCTGTCCATAAAGGATCACATTCACCCTATATTTAGCTTCCTCTTGTGCAAACCTCAACCACCACTTCACTCACATCTTTTCCCTTCTCCCTCTCCCAGAATATGGCAATAGGAAACACTCTGGCCGGTGTGGTGACCCCAAGCCAACACCCGTGCATCCCAGGGGCAGTGAAATCCCTGCGTGATGCCCCAGGAAGAGGCAAGTGCTGAGAAGCACGTCCATGCTCAGGGCTGCAGCTCCCAACAAAAGGAGCCTTTGTCCCCTGGTGGCCTTCTGCACAGGCTGTGCCAGAATCAACAGGGATCGATTCCAGCAGCGCTAGGAAACAGGATGGGGCAGGAAAGAATAGGCTGGGCTGTTCCGACCTTCTGTGCACCTGACTTGCACTGAGGGGGGCTGCATACCAAAGGGACCTGGATCTTAAGAAGTGTACCATCCTAAAACCTTCAGGCACTGGCTTGGAGACCCAGAATCCATCTTCTGTAGACAACTTAATCAACCTGTCTTGCCAAACTTGTATTTCAGCTGAACTAAAAATTTCCCACCCATTCCTAAAGAAAGACAATCACTGCCAAGACTTTTTGTTTCTCAAGATAAGCTGGTGAATTCTGATCTTGGCATTTCAATTTTTTTTAAACTCTTAATTATACAAGGAAGATGAAGATAAGTCAGCAACATTTTCAGACAAACCTATTCAAAGTCAATGTGTTTTAGGAACTAGTTTATATTTACCCAAAACTTTTGCTTTGGTCACCGAGAATCATTTCCAAGCCTCAGTTTTTACACACTTTCTGTAATGCTTCAAGTTATCACCAAGATTCAAGTAATTAAAAAAAAAAGAAATCTGTAATGGCAAAGCTCCAAAGCACTTCTTTGTCCAGCTTCCATCTAGTTGTACCACAGAAACAACATTCAACTCTGGGACGGCCAAAACTACTTGGATTGTGTACCAGAACTCATCAAATGCTCACAAGAAGCAAGAAAACTGGGAAGGCAAAACTCAGAATCAAGGTTTCATGGACAACGTGAACTTGTTCTCATATCTACTACATGCTGTTTATTCAGATATAGTAAGTACCAGGAGTAACAGGTATTATTGAGCAGAAAACACACCCCTGAGTATTCAGGATCCTTAATTACATACAACCATTTCAGAGCATATATACTACTGTATATTGCACAAATCATTAATTAAACTTCTGTATGAGAAAAGAGCCAACGCACCTCGATATGTTATTTCCTCAGTAACAACCACAGCCCTATTATTAAGTGCAGTCCAGGATCAAAGAGGCAGCTTCATCTGGATTCTGGCTGCACAGCTGCCACAGATAAAGGTTAAAGATGATGGGAAGAGAAAGAAAAAAAAAGAAGAGAAAAAAGGATCTAGAACAACAACGAAATAGATATTCCTGTGGAATAGTACAAATCCTGAGAAAGAAGTCTTAGCTTGGAAGAGGAAGTGCTGCCTGTGTTTCAGCTGGTCTATAATTAGAGAACAGAAAAATATGAAAAGCGAGTTGTCTGATGTGATAGCTTCAGGCTTTCCTAGAGCAGCAAAACACAGTCAAAGCAACACAGTTGTCCTTTTCTGACAACAAAAGGGAGTTGTGAGCACATCCACATGACCAGGCTTCTAGGGCTTCCCCTGGATCTCACTGGGGAAAGCCCTTCTTGGTAGCTGAGGAGGGTATCCACGCCTTAAGCACTTGGCTTTCTGCCGAGTACAGTGGTGGCTGGGGATTACCATGTGGGATCGAAAGGAAGTTGTGATTTGAAGTAGGAACTTTAGGGATGCACAGCAGATGCTATCTAGACATTAGGAGCTTTGCAGTTGATAGGTCAGAAATATATGCAGAATCAGAGCCCACCACCAGTAGATAACCAGTTTCTTGTGAAGGAACAGTATCCAGCTGCAGCTATTTTTCCACATGCACCTGCGGGTGAGCATGAAATTCTTGGACATCTTCCTCTGAAACAAACACAGAACCTTCCTCAGTATCAAAAGAAACAGGCGCATCACAGAACAGCACTGGTACTGCCCCAAGCACAGCAAGCACAAAACACTTTCTTTCTCATCTCTGACTTCAGAGTAGGGACATAAATAAACCAAAGATGCTTGCTGAAAGCAGGCAGTCTCTGTTTCTGCCAGTCTTCACCACTGCAGACAACACAAGCCTAATACATTTCTGCTACAGAGAGCAGGGCAGTCTTACCCACAGTCCAACAGCACTGTCAGGAGGAGAGCAGGCTGTGTGCAAATACTTGGTGCACGTATGCATGTACTCAAAGACTTTTTTCACCCCAACACAGAACCACTTCCTCCTCATTATTTGAAGATGTCAGAATGAGACCTCTAGAAAACAACTTGCCCATGGCTGTACAAGAAGTCTGCAACAGTGGTACAAAACAACCTTAAATTACATGTAGGTCAGTACTAAACATTAACCTTTATTACAGAAGGAATGGAGAAACTGTCACAGTTCCTTTCAAAACCAGGAAAAGCTGCACTGAAAAATTGCCTCTCACAGATGCAATGTTCAGTTTTGTACAAATCATGATGCCCTTCCATACTATTACCTTTCCTTTCTGTCATAGTGGGGCTAGAATTCTCACACTGAGGCGGCATGATAAAAAAAGTCAAGTGCATGATTTCACAACTCCCGAACATTGTTTCTTACCATTGTTGGGACCATTGTTTTAGCAGAATATATATATGCAAGATAAGATTTCTGACAGGTAGGCAAGCCCAGCTGGTAGCTGCTAGCAGTAGCTGAAGGAGACACAGATATTAGTTCCTGGCTCTCAGCCTTCCAGATTTCAAGCACTGGGTAATGGTGAAGGCAGGATGAAAAACTTTTGCAACCTTGAGTCACCTGTGCATAGGCTGAATCTCCGCCACACAGGTTTTTATCCTTCTAAAAAGCACGGACACCACCACCAACAACAACAGAAAAGTGAAAGTCAGTCTAAAGGGTTCAAAAGAACATTCACAGATGCTCAAAGTGAGATTTATTGCTTGAGTGAGACAGGACTATCTATGCATCCAGGATGTATAAATATTAGTCCCAAGATATACTAATACAGGTAAATAAACAACAGTTACTCTAACCCTCTTTTTTTTTCCTGCTGTCCACATGTTAGTAGCTAGAACTAGTTCTGAAGCCCAAAGAAATGAGTTGCATCAGTGCAGCATGCCTCAAGGACAAAGCACAAGGACAGGAGAACCGACTGACTGACCCCACATCATCATCTCCTCCTATTCTCCACCCTGCAAGACTTTTCCAGAGCAGTCACAGCTGATTTCAGCAGATGATATCCTGACTTGCATATTTTTTTTTACTTTACAAAACTGGAAAAAAAAAAATAAAAAAAATCAATCCAAGCATGACTGACAGCTAGAAGGAACACCAGAAAGAATGACAGCAACAAACAGAAAGCAGATCATTGGATTGTAGTAAGGAAGCTGTAGAGCCAGACAGCAAAGGCAGAGGAAAGAACTACACATGAATTATCATCTCTCAGCCTGTCACCATGAAAATAGATTCTGTTTTCATACATTTTCATCAAGTTTCCAACCACTTGTTAACATTCCTGCTTATCCTGGCCAGGGATAAGCTGTTACCCAGCTTCAGGGCAACACATTAATAATCTATCCAAGCTGATACATGCACATGGGTTAGAGTAGAAGAGCTACCATTTCTGACTATAGTCAGAAAACTAGGGTGGCAGCAGGGGGAAGAAATGAAGGAAGAATTTGTTCTCTTGACACACCTTGTTTTACCTTTTTTAATCTTCATCGTCCAGAGACTCCTTATAGGTAAGTGCTTAAGCATGGCACAAGAGTCTGCACATCTTTCAGACCCCAGCTTTCCCCTTTCTGCATCTTTCACAGTAAATTCACCACAGAAAATATCTTGAGGATGGGGGAGGACAGGTCAGGAAAGACTTGGATAAATAGCCAGTGCCCAGCTCTGATAAGCAACCCTACACCAACAGAGCAACTGAACGATGCACCCTGCTTGAACCAGCTTTCTCCCCAAATCCAAGCTTTTTTTTTTTTTTAAAGAAAAAAAAAAGGATATCAACCAAGTGTTTTGAGTTTCAATGTGCAAGGGAGCTGATGTTTACATTACAAAGACTTTTTTAGTGCCACAGATCCACTAACAGCTCAAGGAGGAACAGAGAAGGAAGCTCTGAAGACAGATTCCAAATATGAGAAGCTCACCTCCAAAAATAAGTATTTGTTTCATCTGATGAGGAAAAAAATACGCCTTACTTTCTGTGCTCCACTCCATGAAACAAGGAATTGGTCAACCCTTAAAGATGACACCTGGTTGCTCAGCTTCAGGAGACTTAAGATGCAAGAATAGCTAATTTTTTTTCTGGTCCTTCAACCCCTGCCCCTACTCATTCTGGCTAAAAATATCCATCGATGTTTTTGATACCCTTCCATATCTACAGCATGACTGGCTTCGGAGCCGTGCCATCCCTGGGCTTGAGGAATGTGCTGCAGGGTTCCTCCCTCAGCAGAGCTGTCAGCTGACCCTCTGCCCCCCACTGCCCATCACTGGTGGTTGGCAGGCAGGTAGTGCAGGCTCTTAAGAGGGGCTTTATTTCCAAGGAATCACTGCCACTCTACTATCCCATCCTGGTTTTCATTCACAACCCCATTCACTATGGTGAAACTTTAACTCACACAGGAAACCAAACTGCGTTACTGTTACTTCACTGAGCAGGGACGCACGGTATCTGTGTCTGCAGGGCTCTGAGGGCAGACACAGCGCTGCACATGCAGCCCCTGCCAAGGCCAGCAATAGCCTTAAAAGCCTGTTCAAGGGCAGGTCTCGGTCCCCACAAACACCAGCTCCAGGAAGACAAGGCACACCATCACGTTCTAGGGATTTCTTTGGCAATCTCTTTCTTTCCTGTCCTTCTAAAGCAACACTTTTTTTGAGGAGAGCTGGCACTAGTGTCACTTCCCCTACAGAAAGTTTCATTTCCTCCCCTAGAAGCCCCACTCCAGCCCTCATTCCTTCCCATTCTTCATTACCCCTAGGTGCAGTTGGATTCTATTCAGCTCCCTAAAACACATTTGTTCCTTTTACACGATCAGATCTCTTGTGCTCAGGAGACCATTTCCATTCCCTTCCTCAAGCAGCCTGTGCAACTCCCAGCACACTGCTGCTCTCAGCCACTGAACAGCAAATGCTTTCTTGATAGCCAGGTCACTCTTTCACTCCCTCCTGCCACTCTGTCTACCATCAAGAGGGGCAGGTCCTCACCAACCCTGATCACTCATGAACGTCAGAGATCTGGCTGCTGTGCAACATCCAGCTGCCTCCCATTTGAGATCCTAGTGTCTAACACAGAGGTTTTAGAGCAATTCCAATTTAGATGTCAAGATCTAAAGGGACAGAACAATCCTTTATTTTTTCCATATTTTATTCCAGAATACCTTCCTGAGTACCTCAAGCATCACCACAACTCATTAGTGACAGTTTTAATAACCCAAACTTCCCACACAAGCACCTCACCATCTGCCACCTCCAGCTCTTCAAGGAAGGACAGTTCCTCAGAACTGTTTCTTAGGTTGGCTTGTTCACAAACAGACTGCAATGCTCTCCATAACAAGTCTGCCAGCTCAAATTCACCTCCTGAGCACCTCTCCCTTCCTTCAAGTATCCATCAGCTCCCTTTAATCCACCCTGCTGGATAATCAGAGTAATGCTCTTTAAGCACATAACTATGACAGGGCAAATCCACTCTCTGGCTGCAGGTTGCGTTAGAGGGCACACTGACCCTGCAGGTAATGTAATTGGAACATTATGCTCCAGAGCCTCCAAATAATCCAATCATGGAGAGGACTCCCCAGAACAGGACATGAGCACTGCAGAAAAGGCACTTTTGCTGAGTTTCCTGGCATACCAGGGATACCTGGCTAGACAGCAACTTACTGCAGTCCTAAATCAAAGTGTTCCCTCCCCTCCCCCAACCACCCTGGACATCATCTCACCTAAGTTAAGAGCAACTTTGGATGAATCATTCCTCCCTGTGTGAAAGAAAACCACCTTAAGAGCTAGCAGCATTATTTTCCCTTCCTTTCCCGGTAATTTGTCCAGGTCATTGGCATTCATACTGTACTGCAGTTGTCAAGTCAAGACACTGGGATACTGAAGGAAAAGCCACTCAGACTCTTCACCATCACAACAGATTGCTTTTCCAACCCCCTGGTAGCACTAACCTTGGAGCAGGAAGTGAAAAGGAGGCTTTGGCACCCATTGCAGAAGACAAACTGGTGCGCCATGAACCAGCAGAAAAGGAAAGCTGCTGTTAGCACCTATAAAATAACTTGAAATTAAGGTGGCAAGGAGCTGTAACATCATTTTGCTCCCTTTTTTTGTCCCAGGAGAACAGCCAGTTAGATTTCATTAATCTGTGCAGCTCTAGCCTCAGCCCTTACTCTCCTCTAAACAGTAAGTCACAGTCAGCTCACCATGCGCATGAACGGGCTGGAAGGGGGGACAGGTTTGTCACCCATCCCTGCCAGGCCAACGAGCTCTGAGATTTAGGGAATTCAGTCAGGAGTCTGGCAGTCAAGGGTAGAGACTAAGTTTTTTTCATTTTATGGTAACAACTGAGTTTTGCTGCCACTTATATTAAAACCAAAACAAAATGAAATGGAGGTGATAGGAGAGCTTTACCCTTGAGACAGGACATTAACATTAAGGATGTGGCTTCTTAGATAGAAATCACTCAAGTGACTTTCAGAAATTACTGACATGTAGCACAGACCTCTTTGAAACTGCTCTCACAATGACAAAAAGGCCAGTAGAAGTAGGAGACTGGCCCAACAGCACTGCAGCAAAAAGCTAGCCATGGAAATAGGCGAATATCAGTTGTTTGGTATAAACTGAAATCTGAGTAGGAGCACAGATCTGTAAAAAAAAATATCTGTATTGCATGAGAAAATTAATGCACCTTCTATATTTCTAATATCAGCCTTTAAAAGAATAGGATTGCTTTTCACAAGAAAACAGCCATACTGGCAGTTTAGGAAAACACAGAGTACATCTCCAGGATGCTAGAGCTATTTTCCTCAAGGTGTGTTTACAAAAAGACACAAATAAATCCCCAGTTCTCCGGATGTTTTGCAAGCATTATCTCTCACCACTTTTGCACATGGCCAATCAGTTAAGATAAAAGGTTCTCTTACCTACATAACCACAGGCACAAACCAAACATCTGCTCTCCCACAGAAGGCACTTGCCTTGAGATGTTGGAGTGGCTGGTGTGCATCCAGCACTGACCCAAATCCTGCCATTCCAGGATTTTTTAAGTGAAGATTTTAGTCTCTTGACTACTTTCAATATTTTTGGTTGCTCCTTCCTCCCTCTCCACCCACAGTTTTTGCAGTTTAGCTTCTATCACCACTCAAGTCTGAATTAAGTGATGATACAGCAGGAGCGGTGCTGTGACAGACAGCAGAGGAAAGCAATTCCCCTTCTCACTGACACAATGCTTAGTCTTTGCAGTCACGTTGTGCTATGCTCACACACCTGTAATGCAGCTCAGTGTCTGCCTACCCCTAGGCCATCCAACCACCTTCAAAACCAGGTTCCTTTTAAAGGCTCCTGCTACATTAGTTGATTTATCTTGTTATGTTACACATATCTCCCCTTCTCTGTCAGATTTCTTTAGGTCATTTTGCATTATGCCAGCCCTGTAGGTATAGCCCAAGCACTAAGCTTGCACTCTAGCCTTAATTCAAGGGTTGGTTCTCTGCTATAACCAACATTATGCAAGAAACTGAAACATGTGTTATTTCTTGCTCTTTTCTTCCTTAAATATATCTATGTTCCCACCTCCTCACCCACCCCCAAACATTTGACTGATACATCATCTTCCTTCAGGTCTGTGTTATTAAGCGGACTTTTTTTTCCCCCCCTTTCTAAAATAAATGAGCTTGCCTTGCTATATAAAAGCTTATTAGGAAAAAACATTGGGGTTTATTTATTTACCTTTTCCTTTGCTTGACAGATTTTCACAGTTAAAGAGAAAGCACAGATATCTCCCACTTCTACCCTTTACTCCTCATCCCCCCATTTATCTTGAAGAACATGAAAATGTCCTGCTTTTTTACCACCCAAACAAACCCTGATAAATGCAATTTAAACTTTACTTTCAGTTTTTTCCTCTTCTATTTTATATCCTTCAGTCAGGGGCTTCAGAGAGTCAGAATATTAAAAAAAAAAAAAAAAAAAAAAAAGAGAATATAAAATTAAGAAGTCAGATGCAAGGTATAGACTCAGCAAGCTGAGTTGGGACACAGGCAAATGCCCCAGCTCAGGCATCACCCCACTGCACTGTGGTCATCAATTCAGACATAGTTTGGACTCATTTCCACTTAATCCTTACCTCAGGACAGATCCTCCCTTGAGCAACCTGGATTGCTAGTTTTTCCCTGTCTCTGTACTTTTTGCTGCCCCTCTAGCCCCCCATCTGGAACCTACTGCCAAATGTACCTGTGCAAAGAGAGACCTGAAATAAAATCAGCACAAGCAGAGGGATGGTAATGGGGCAGCAGGGAAGGGAAGGAAGAGAAAAGGTGCAGCTGGAGATGACACCTCCATGATGACGTGGTTTAAGAGTGATGTGAAACTGCTGGCCCAGCAGGAGTAACTGGGGCAGTTCAAACTTCAGTCTGACAAAGACAAGATTTATCTACAGGCAAGTGGATGGAGATTATTCACACAAAGTGTTTCAGCAGCAAGTATGAAGAGCAGAAGACAGGGCAGCGAGATAACCATTCAGAAGTGGTGACTTCTTCCACCAGAACAAACCCAATACCAGAAACAGGCACCTACCTTGAGAAGTGGGAGAGATTAAGAATCTTAAGAGCTTAAGCTGGCTTTGGAGTTCTAATGCTTCAACTTTGACACCTTAAGCAGATGGCCCAATTCCAGAGGTGCTGAAAACTCTCAGCTTCACCAGAAGACACCAGCACTATTAGGGTCATCCTGACCATTCAGCCTTGGTTGGTCGAGTCTGGGATTCACAGGCTGCACATGTCTACCACTCTACCACATAAATGCCCAAGAGACAGATCACTGAAGTGACAACTGTTAGGTGTGCTGGTGCAAACAAGCCATATGCATTTCTATGCCTAATTCAGAACTTTATGTGCAATTTTTTTCTACTTAGGTTGCTCTTATTCAAAGCAGGCAGATAAAACCACTGAATTCTCAAGTTCCCACTATTCAGCCAACCAGAAACTGGAGAGAATATGTATCTATGGATATCCTGTAAATAAAGAATGAGGAAATGTCAGTCTCTAAGAAAGCAGGTAAGTTTCCACCCTACCTTCTGTCTGCCCAGCTTTAAGATACCAAATAGAGACTGAAAAATGCAGGCACAACTGTGGAGCTACATAGTAGCTACATCACAGCTCTGTAGTTAATAAGGTCAAATGGCATCACTTAATTCATTTGGCATCAGTGTGACATTCCAGGCAACAGGACTTCAGCAACATCAATGTCTATTACTTGGGTAGGCATTTAACACAGCTTAATTAAAACCTATCTATAGCCACAGTAACACTAGCAAGAGGAATAGATAGTATAAATAGTGCTGTTTGCACAGATCCCCCTTCTCAATTCCTCTGTCTCCTCCTCTGCAACACTCGTTTTAAATGCTGATACTTTTGCAAGAAGTATTTTTATTTTTACGCAGGCCCTAATGCGAAATGAAACAACCAAACCAGGAAAAAACATAAAAGGCATTTGAGGCCATGTGTGAGCTGGAGAAAGAGATAAAGGAGCAGGTGTGTGCTAGGAGGGAGAGTGGCAGAGGAGCTCATATAAGGCAAAACAATGCTAGAAGAGGGACTTCAGAAGGGACAGGCTGGATGCAGAGCCTTAAGAGGCTAGGAAAGCTCCTGTATGTGTTCACAACCAGCTTGCTGAACAAGGATGGGAGTTTCTCAAATGCAGGACAGATATGGAACATATAACATGCACAATGGGGTGAAGGGAAGACAGTTGGATCAGATGTTGAGAATCCCTGAGCTGGAGGGCAATAGCTGCAAGGGATCAGATGCGAGGGAGAGATTTAGGAACAGTGCACTCCACAGCAGGGTTAGAGGGTATGGTTTGTCCCATCAGAGTGGAAGCATATGGATTAACACAGCTCCTAGTTCTTCCCAAGAGGCTTTTAAACAGGTCTTCTTCCTTTCCACCCAAGAGGATTGCTTTTACTTCAGCAAAGCTGGAGGATGGATAATAGCAAATTGCAGAACCAGGCTTGATACACTAAGTTCTCCTGCTGTGAATGAGTGTTAAGTCCATCAGCTTCTTTGCCGAAGCACTTGCTAAGAATCTGGGCCACACCATTTTTGGAGAGGAAAATCACCACTAAGTGCTCCCCAAAGAGCATCCTCAAAAATTACAGCCTCAAATGGAGACTTGGGATTGCCAGCTTAGAAGACACTCCAGCTAAAAACACCCCAGCACCAAGTCAATCACCTTCATTCAGCATGGCAACAACTCTTTTAACCTACTATATCCACTGCCTCATCAAAAGGGCATCCAGCCCTGATAACACACACTTCCTCCCTGGATTATTTATGGTCACCAAGGGTCAGGGAATAAGGAGAGCAAAAGCCTGCAGCTTGGCAAAAAAATTCTGGTTCTGGCAACTGACTCAGACACCCATTCACAGACAAGTCCCAGACCATGAGCAACTGGGTGCAGGATATCATTCCAGGGCTCTAGGATCAACTGGTCACATCACCCCAACTTGTCTCTGACTCCCACCACAGTCAGTCTCCAAACCCTCCCCTCCCAGCCCTGTACAGCTGTTCTTCCTCTCCGAAGAAAGACAATCTATTTTTCCAGTTTCTTCAGTTTATTTTCATAAAAATTTTACTGTTCAAAAATAGCCCTGCACCCTTGTCTACAAAGCAATCCTTCTCAAACTTCTGCAAAAATATCTGAACACCCTTTTAAGTCTTCTGGAATACAGAGTTTTACTGAAACAAACTGGAGTTATCTTAAGTAACTAAGACTATCCAGTATTTACATTAGAGTTGTTTTAGGATAGGGAATGGCCTTTTTTGTTAATATACAATGCAATCACACTGCAGATACTAACAAATAATCATACTGTCTGTAAACATGATGAGGGAAACATTATCAAGACTGGATACATTCCCTTAATGGGCTCAAGTTTGTTAACACGCACAGCTAAACTTGGCCTTTTGCAATGGCTGTTCAGTCTAAACATAAAAGAGAAAAATCCCTGGTATCCTCCTACTGTAGAGTTTGGTTCAATATATAGAAGAACAGTCATTTCACTCCTCTGCTGAGGAAACTGTACCTTCAGGAGTGTTTCAGTACAGAACCCAAGGGTATTTCTCCACCTGGATGATTTTAAACTCTTCCTGAGCACTCTTCCTCTTATAGAAACTGCCATTCTGCTCAACAGAATTTTTCCAAAAACATATTTTCAAGCAACCTTTGAAATATGTTGTCCCCTGCTGCAATAACTCAAACCCATCTGGGGCCTCTTGTATCAAAATCAACATTTGGACCAGAGGGGTCATGTTGCACCCACAGAGGGTAAAGAAAGTATTTCCCCAAGGAAACATTTGACTGCCTGAAAATTCAAAATTAATGAGCTGAACATTCAAATTGCAGGAAAGGAATTCCCTGATTTTTTTAAATATATTGGTTTTTTCCCCCCTCAAGGTATTGCCCATTTTCCCCACATAATTACTGAAGAAATAGAAATGGAATAAATCTGGTCCTTCCATACTCAGACTTATGGAGCTGGTAGGATCAAAAGACTTTAAAAAAGTTATAACATTCAGGAATGGTTAAGTTTACCTACAAGGGTACGAGAGAGTTACAGGACTGGTATATCTGTTAAGTGAAAAAGATGCTAAGATCTATATTTTCTTCAAATGTCAGTCTTATACCTTATTCAGTATGTTTACATCTGTCACTGGCACCATTCCAAATAAATCCAATAGGATAGAATTGCTATTTCACTCCACAAATACCATCAAACTCAGCTCTGAGTTGGTTAAGTCACAGATTATTGTTTCTGGCCTGATAAAATATGCAATCAAGCCAAGTAGTACAAAGGAGGGAAAAAAAGCGTAAACACTTCTAGCTGTGTTTTCAAACAGTGTAGTTTCTGTACTATTGAAGTTCCCTTTCCATCCCTGATGGCAAACAAGCCTTCAGCTCCCTCTAATACAGTTTCAAAGAAGAGTATTAGCAATTGCTCAGTGAAAAATGTTTGTACTTCAGCTGTACCAACCTCTAATCTCTCTTCTAAAGAGCTAACTTTGAAAACAACTGAGAAACCAGTGTGGCTCTTAAAGCAGGTTTAACAAAAAGTTCTAAACATACTTAAAATAAGCAAACCAAATGTGATCAGTGAAGAGTTACCAAAAAAAAATAAATCATTTCAGAACAGATTACCAGCTTTCTGAATCTGCATATCAATTTCTCGCAGAGAGGCCAGTACTTCAGAATTCGATTTCTGCGTATCATCAAGAGACCAAATGCAGCCCATGGTTTTCTCAGAGGGATTAGTTGTTATTAAGCACTGCTTTCCTCCTTATTGGTAGCGTTTGCACTCTCCATCCTGCCTGGCAGCCTATATTAAGAACACACTGCCACCCAGACTTCTCCTTTCTTGTAAAGAAAGGGACAAAAAGAAAGGCGACACTGTCTGGCTTTCATGACTCTCTCCCAACCGCACTTCTCTGTAAACACCAACTTGCAAAAACTTTAATCTGCCAGCCACAGGTCTGAGTAAAATTTTCTGCAGCACAGCCTAAGTAGCAGAAAAATCTATGTTATACATGTGTACTTGCAGAGGTCTGAGCAACACAGTATCTATTCCTCATTTCATAAGCTGCTTCATAGTGATTCTGAGACCTCTGTTTAAGCCTGTGAATGCCAGAAGCTCTGGGTTCCAAGTTTTCCACAAATTATAACTCCCTGCTCTGACAAATCCTTCCTGAATGCAAGTTCACAATATAATAAAGGAGAAACTCAGAAAGAAAGAAAAAAAAAAGGGGAGAGAAAAAGGGAAAAAAATAATAAAACAACTGTAAAACTGAAGCAGGTTGAAGAGTTTCTATCCCCAAGTGCCAGGGCTGTTGCTTCAGACCACAGAACTACAAATCTAGAGAGGTATTTTCTGAGCAGCAGCTAAGAAATAAAACCATGCAAGCAAGTTGGCATAATGAAAATGTAAGCCAAAACACAAAAAATACTCAGTCTTATTTGCTGATAATACATTTTCAATTTCTCCCTGGGAATGGGGGCAGAACCCACCCTGCAGTACTTGCCAGTTTTGTGAAGATCAAACAGTTTCAAAGGCCAGCAAAGCCAGAACATGCTCCAAGGGAAACCTGAACTGTCTGAGGTCCATCAGTCATTTGGATGCTCCTGCTGAAAAGACACCTGACAAGATTTATTCATCCCTTGCACCACTGCCAACAGTTCAGGCATATTAGCAGAAGTTCCCCACTCCTGTTCTGACAGTATTAAGTAGTCAACTAATACCACATTTAAAATTGATTTTAACTAGTAAGACAATGCAAATTACTTTACTCTCTCTCTCACCCCTTTCCTGTGAGAGATGTCCCCTTTTAGCTCAGTAGTATGAATGCCAGAACAGTACAGGTTTGCTGGCACTTGTGCATTTAATATTGCAGGTGTTGGAGAAAATCAAATATACAGGCCCTCAAGAGAAGGCTAAAACACAGCCTGATGTCAGAACAGACCTTGGTGCACTATTCTACCTCCCAGAGTGTACCAAGTACGCTCTATCCATACTTTAATATTTGTTCCCATCTCCTTGCTCTGGGGTAGAAGAATCCACAGTCTCCTGGTCAACATTAATACAGTCTTACCCCACATGAGAAGCAGCTGGTCTGCACACTCTGAGTTGGCCAGCCCACTTAGGGACCTGAGCTATGGCCAGTTCAAGATGACAGATCTGTCTGTTCTGCTTGGGCAGATTGAGTCCAGCTTCATCATCATGTTAAGTTGCCAGTACAGAACTTCTGGGAAGACAGAGTGACCCCTCTAGGTACAGGTAGACAGCCAGGACTGTAAGATGATCCTGGCAAAGTTGCAGAACTCACAGAGTGGGCAGCTCAGGTGTCTGGTCACCATCACAACAGTGGAAAAAATAGCCACTTTAATACCTGTTAACCTAAGATACCTTCTTGTAACTCCAGAAGTTTCTAGAACCAGAGCTCTACTGCACACTTGATGCCAAGCAACAGGGTCTTGTCTCTCTGTCCAAAGAAACAAGAATAAAGTAAAACTTGTATTATTCCCAAAGACCCCAGGCTAGCTAGGTGCTGAATACCTCTGGCTGTGCTCAGCTTTCCTCAATGGCTTGGCCAGCCATGTCATTTGAAAGTCACACACCAAGAGCAACCCTGATGTTGGGAAACAAAAAAAAAAGGAGAAGGAAATATTTCTGCCTGGAAACACAAACCTTGCCTAGCAGTCAACAGGCAGGATGGAGAGGCCAAACAAGTTTGATGTCACCTCCAGAGAGATGAGCTCTGTAACACTAACTCTATAGAGCCTAGAGCCTCACTGGAAAGAGATCTTCCAGATCCCACTTTATAAACCTGATCTCACAGGAACTGCATTGAGGAGGACTGGCTGCAAGACAAGAACTTACACGGAACATAAAGTGATTAGGAATAGGGCTGGGCCTTTTCCAAACAGAAAATTCATCCATCCATGAGATTCTGCTTCTTAAAAGAAATTTGTTAACAACAGCCAGACAGAGGGGCACCTTCAGCAGGGCACTGTAAGCGCCCTGCCAATCAAACCATTCCATGGGCAAGGAAACATGTGGAGCCTGGTTTCCTATTTCACCCCCTCCCTGCCCCATGCAGATTATCTGATACCAGTAATACAGTCTGAGCTCATACTGGAATCATCTGTACATTAGGGACATTAGTTCAGATCTCTCTCCTCTATCCAGTGCCCGTTTTCCAGCTACCCGTAGGCACAAAGTACCTTTAAGACTCCACCCACCACCTAAGCCCTGCATTCTTGAGAAAGAAAGCTAACAGAAATAAAGTAAAAAGCCCTTTTCCTGTCATCTGGGGAGTACCTCAGGAAAAACACAAAAAGTTTCATGCCAGATCAGTAAAAGAACAATTCTTGTAGCTCTTCAGGCTATTTGTACTTCATTGCCACAATAAGGCCGATTGCTTAGGGTAGGATGGTTTGGTGGCAAAGACAAGCAAAAAAACATAAAAGCTTTGAAGAGATGGAAAGATCCTAAAGGAAAGCCAGTAAGGAAATTCTCTTCTCCCAGGTAAGTAGATGTGATACTTCTCAATAATAGAGCTTTCTGCATCTACCATTTTTATATAAAATCCTCTCTCCCCATCTGCAGTTTATACAGATCAGGCAGCCTCTGAAAGCCTGAAGACAGCTGTATTTAAATTTGGTTTAAGGTTCTTGGGTCCTTCTCATTAGTATAGACTCCCACCTGCTTCCATAGGGCTAAGATTTCGTTCCAGGTATTTTCTCCTTCCATGCTCCACCTATTGGAACTTGTCTTAGAAGGAGAAAAAAAGTCTTATCAGGGCAAACTCAAAACGCAAACCAAGCCGTTTGCAAACCCCGTTCCACCCAAACCACAATCCATGAGACCAGGACTACAGAGCCCAGCCTCCTTGGACTGTGCAGCCAGAGGAGAGGGGAACTTTGCTCAGGCAGATGGTTTAACCAGGAAAGCTTGAAACACAGATGTGGGTAAATGTCGGTGGGATAAAGTAAACCAAGAACAGAAAGCAAAAGTGACAACTCATGGCAACACAGCAATTCAGTGGCAGAGCTTACAACCTAAATGTGACACCCTAACAGAAGGGAGTTTGGATGTCCAAACTAAACTTCACCACGTCCTGGAAAACAAAGCCTTCTCCTTTGGTTAGGGATGGAGAGAAAAAAGGGGTGCCTTGTTTTTTTGATACATTAGAGTAAAACCATGAGAAAATATGACAATCTATTCAGGCCACAGAACACAGACTCCTCATTTTGCCCAGCTCGATAATAAAAAGTGGGAGATCACCACTATTATAAGCTAGGAATCTCCCATGCTCAGTCTAAATAAAAATAAGTTCATCCCTTTCTACTCCTTTCCACACAAAAAACTTCCCAAGGCAAAAAAACAAACAAAAAAACCCACAAAACCCAAAACCAAAACAAACACAAAATAAACAAACAATCAAAACCCCACAAAACAAAAACAAGCAAACAAAAACCTGAAAACTTTCTTTCTCCAATGTCAACTTTACAGACAGCCAACACCAACTTTCCAGTCTGAACCTCTGTCTTACATGCTGAAGGAAAGAGCTTGATCCTGTGCGGAGGAAGGACCCTCACCCTCACCACCAGCCAAGTTACTAAACCCCAATTCATTTGCTTTCCAAGGTCCTCCTGGAACCCCACAGAGCAGTTACCCTCACACCAGGATTGCCTGAAGTCACCAAAATGCTGGCTGAGTTTGTCCAAAGCAGAAATGTGCATGTGCAGACTGACACATCCAGAAATGGGATACTCATAAAGGAAAATGAGAATTGCATAAATAAGGGAGATTTTTAAAAATTTGAAAAGTGTTAGATCAAAACTGGTCACAAAGCAGAAACACAAATTTTAACCATGAGGATGGATCACAGACACAAAGAATAAGCCTCAGTAGCAAAGTTTAAAAGAGCTTGCAAACACGAGGCTCCCTCTAAGACACCGTGACAGTGGAGGCATTAAAATTGTACCCTGTTTTAAGAAGTTTAGAATTGTGAAAAGTCCAGAGCTCAACATCTCAGAAAATCCTTCAGCTAACAGAACAGAACACAACTTCCAGCCTAAATATCCTAATTAGATGCTAAAGGTGACATAGGAGTTAGCAAGGTTAGGTGAGTCCTTTCTGCAGGTGGGTTCCTCTGGGGACAGTGGCATCGACTTATTTGATACATTTCACTGGACAATGGACAAATTATTGCCCGGTATTGTACTTGAGGCTACCCCTGAGTAGAGATAAAGGTTAAGTGGGTGCCCAGACCATTTGCAAACAGCACAGTCAACCATCCTGCCCCATTATTTCCTGTGGAATTGCTAAAGTGTCTTCCAAAAACAGCCAGTAGTTTTGCTGAAAGGCTCAAAACAAACAGCACTTCTGAAGGAATATCTTACATAGTTTACATAATAGCCATCTCAGAAGGGAAAAAAGGATGTGTACAGTGTTTCAGTGTGAATTCTGCATTGAACAAAAAGACATCATTCTTTGCTTAACACAAGGCTTAAATTCACCACGAAGGAAATTGCTGAGGTCAAAGCCTCAGGGCTCAAGTTGAGAGGGAGATATCATTCAAAAGGGAAGAACTTTTATTCCAGATCCAAATAAAAATAAGATATGTAAAAGGAACACTGTCAGCTTGTTTAAGCCTCCAAAAGGAAAAGTTCAACCCAGTCAGCATCCCTTCACAAAAAATTAATACATTTTTAAGTCGTGTACCCAGATCTACCTCTGCACACTTCTGCTTACCTTCTTTCTTATTATTTAACACCTGGTCCTCATCTCCTGACACTTGGTTTACCCTTTCTGCTAAACACAGTACCACAGTTAAAAACTAAATACCACAAGAGTAATACCAGTACAGTGTCATAACCACTGATGCCTTCCACATCACATCGTATTCAGCTGTTATCTTTCCTCACCACCTGAAAGTTAACATCCACTTATTTTCCTCAGTCAAAGTCTGTCCCTCAGAGACACGGGTAAAAGAAAGAATTGTTACAGATGATACTGTAGCAGTATGAGGGGGTAAGTCAGGTGATGAAGCAAGCAATACCATCTTTTCTTTTTTGAGAGCCCAGAGAGCAGAGTTGTTCTGTTTGCATTAAGATAACAACAGCTGAAGCGCCTAGACTTTGTGTTACCTTGTTAAGCAAGTGTTATGGGTTTTTCCTTTTCTCCTTAAAGGAGAACAAGCTGTGCTTTCTTCTGTGTAAATAGACAAACAACTGATTTCAGATCCTGGAAATCACCTGCCATACACAGCTAAACACTCGATTATTACTGTTGTCCTCATTCTCACATCCCCAGTCACCACCAGGGCGTAAGTGAGGAAAGTGAGGAAGTGAGCTGGATCCCCAGTTGAGAGAAACTTGTGGAAAATTATCCCTAGGAAAGGACCTGTGTGCCTTCAGATAAGAAGCCAGGGAAGGGCTTGGCAGGCCACACTTGGCTCCAAGCAGCACCGGTAAGTACAATAACTTCATCAGCAGGCCAAGGAGCTCAGCCTTTACCACCTACCTTAATATTAATTACAAATATGATTGCCATCTGGTGGCTGACACAGAATGAAGTTAGCATCTGCGATGAGTTCAGGGTGGACCAGGTATCAGGAGACAGAGTCCCTGTCCCATCCCCTCTGGTACCACAGCAAGGTGAAAAAGACCACGGATGTGGCCACAATCACTCTTATGTACAGAGTGAAGCCAGGACCTTACTGCTGCAGTTCCATACTGGATCTGCTAGTCATTTGAGGTATTTTCCAAGAAGTCAGACAAGTTCAAATAATGCTTCTAGTCTTGGTAAGTGAGCTAAAACTAGTGGATACAGCATATGCAACATTAGGCCCAACTGGTTTGGGCTGCCATTCTGACCCAGCAGCGCTTTTGAAGAGTCAGAGACTGGTAGAAGGCTCAGGCCAGCACCGCATCTAATCCCAAACCTTCCAGATTTAACCTAGCTGCTAAAGATAACTCCGGGGAACAAGAGCAGCAGTGGGCAGATCTGTTCTCCCTCCCTCCCTCAAAGATGCACCAGTCCTTATTCAGTCAATGTCATCTCACAGCAAACCACTGAAAAACAAGACGAGCGTGCCTGCGATAAAAGCAGCTGATCAATGTCCCTGCGTAAAATGTCCGATAATCCCTACAGAGAGCAGACATCTGGCATCAGATGTAGCATGCCAGAGAAATGAACATGAAAAGTATCCATTGCATATTCCTGGCACCTTTTGCTGGCACAGGGATGGGTGGAGAGCAGCGAAAAGGCCCCCGGGATTCAAAAATCCCCCCCTCTCTCAGCAGACATCGGCACAGTCCTTAAAGGCCGTGAGGCTTTGGCTTTACCACCATTCCAAAAGCAGGAGCTCAAGGTCAGTACATTAAGTAGCGACTATTACGCTTTGCTGTTAGAAGATAAGCAGCAGTGTCCATCTCCTTTTCCTCACCATCTTTTGAGGTTACGCATTTAGCGCTACGGTAAAATACAGAGCTGCTCGTAGAAATGCTGCATAAAGCACAACCTAAATACCATAAAGAGAAGGTCTCCTCCTTGCCGAAACAATAAGCATCTACATATCCAACACAAACGTGCGGCGCTCCGTCCTCCCTCCCCGCTCCCGGCTGAATCCGATGCCATGTTTCTGCAGGCGGACAGTAAACCCTTACCGCTCTCAACAGGGATATTCTGCATTCTCGGGATGCAAAGGGGCCCTAATTCCGCAGGCAGGGAAGGCAGCTGCCAGCCCCCCGGCAGCACCCACTGCGAGACGCATCCCTGCTCCGGGGAGCGGTGTCATCCCCGGTACCCGCACCCCCCAACCCCTCATCCCGGGGATGCCCCCCTTCTTCCCAACCTTCTCCTGCGCCCGAGTCAGCTTCTTCTGGACGTTGCTGGCGATCTTCCCGGCCGTGACCCCCTTGCTGCCCAGCTCGGCCATTTTGCCTCCTCTTTTTAACGGGCGGCTGCGAACGACGGACCGTCAGGAAGGGGGGGAAAACCCGGCGGGCAGGCGATGGCCCGACCGTCACCGCCGCCTCCCGCCGGCCCGGCCTCCCGCCCGCCGCCTTTTAAAGGGATAGTGCTGCCGTAAAGGGAGAAGGGATGGGGGCAGGTTTTGGTCAGCTTTCCCCCGCCGCCTGTCCCGGAGGGGGGCAGGCAGGGTGGGAAAGTCTGGGAAGCATCGCAAGTGATTCATCTTAGGTGATGGTATGAGTCTGCTGTCACCTTTCATCCTGCAGCAAAACGACATTTTTATTTTAAGAGATTTGTGCCACTAATTGTTATCTCTGATTGTCCAAATTCATAGGGCTAAGGTACTTCTCAAATTATTCCTGGATCTTTACAGGCACAAAGTGGGAAATTTACTTACTTAAAGGAAGGGTATCTGGAAATTAATCAAACCCCTGATTTTAAAAGGCAAGCTGAAATTTCAGAAGATTCCATCCCTTAATCATAGAATGTTTAGGGTTGGAAAAGCCCTTTAAGATCATGGAGTCCAAACATTAACTCAGCACCAGTGTGTTCACCACTAAACAATATCCCCAAATGCCCCATCCACACACATTTCAAACCCTTCCATGGATAGCAATTCCACCATTTCCCTAGGCAGCCTCTTCCAGTGCCTGACTACCATTTCAATGAAGAAATATATTTCTCCATATCCAATCCAAAGCTCCTATGGCTCAACTTGAGGCCACTTCCTCTCATTCTGTTACTTGTTACCTGGGAGAAGAGACCAATCCTTGCCTGGGCACAGCCTCCTCTCAGGTAGTGGTACAGGGTGATAAGGTCTCCTCTGAGCCTCTTTTTCTCCAGACTAAACACCCCCAGCACCCTCAGCTGCTCCTGACAGGACTTGTGCCCCACTTGTGCCCTTCACTAGCCTTGTTGCCCTTCTCTGGACATACTCCAGCAGTGTGATGCCTTTCTTGTAGTGAGGGGCCTGAAACTGAACACAGGATTTGGTTTGTGGCCTCACCTGTGCCAGGTACAGGGGGACAATCACTTCCCTAGTCCTGCTGGCTGCGCTATTTCTGATGCCACTGGCCAGGATGCTGGTTGCCTTTTTGGCCACCTGGGCACACTGTTGTGTATGTACCAACTTATGGGTCCCTGATAAGTGCCTTGACCTCAGCCCTGTCTCTTGGAAAACTAGAAAATCAATTTGCTAGCTAATCTCACGGGACATGAGTTAGTATTTGTACATTTGTGCTGTGGGTTTTTTTATATATTTTTGGATTTGCACAAGAATTTAGACTCAGCGTGGCTGCATGTGATGGCTGTTCCAATTGGGGAGTAGTGGTGACAGTGGAGGGAGGTGCTTTGTGTGTCTCTACTGCAGAATACACTGCAGTGATGGGGCATTTGTCAGAAAACCAATCATGACTGCACAGAGGGCTTTATACACGTAACTTCCCCTGAATTCCTGCTACCTTAGTCTGTATGGTATGACTCTTCATCTGTCTCTCAATTGCTTTTCAGAGTTGTTGCTTCTGGCCTGCCCTTGTCCCCCTTCAGCGAGCCTGGACTCAGTTATGCCACTGCTTTCATCCCAGCAGGGCTTTGGCTGTGCTTTGGTAGCTCTACTGGGCAAATACCTTTTGTGAAACTCTATTCCTTTACATGATAGGACCAAGTTCTGCTTCCTGGAACACAGGAAGCCACCTCAGCACTGTTAATCACATCCTAATACTCGGCCCCAAAGCTTCCGTCAGTACCACACACCAGGGCTTGGACAAGTGGTCGAGAAGTTCCTTCCTCGCCTGTTTTTGCACACTCACCTTGGCCCTTTGTGAGAGCTCCGCACACAGTGTGCACACAGCACCCAGTACAGCCCCACCAACCCAATGCCCTGCAGAAAATTTAGATATTTAACAAGCTCGTCTTTGTTTAAGATGGAGACTATCATCTCTTACACCTATTGTAACTGAAAGATGGCAGCAAAACCTACTTGTGTTCCAGGACAATTTCACACAGCCATTACTTTGCCAGATGAAGATTGTTGTCTCAAGTTTATACACATGGGGAGTAGTGAAGCACTCACTACTGCAAACTAAAGCCACAGAAAAATGTTGAAGGTGATAACTTGAGAGAGCTAGGCCAGACTTTCCAACTTAAATGTCATTTATTGTTTTCATTTCTGCTTCAGCACTATTTCTGCTCATTCAGAACTTAAAATAAAAGCAATTGTCTTGCCAGAGCCCTTAGAAACTGTGGGCAGTGAACCTGTCAAACCTCTTTGTGAGGCTTCATGAGGCAGTGCCTCTGCATTTCTTGCTTATTAGGACAATGGCTTTTTATTTTAATGACAAAACCTTAATTCAGAAATCAGTTTAAATCCATGCTACACTTCAATTGTGTCAGTAGACATAGTGTCCCCGTTTAATACAACACTTGGGCATGTGTTTCAGTTGTATATGAGAAAAGTGCAGTGATCCAAGACATGCTCAGACTCAAGCACGTGCATACCCATGATGCCACTCTGTATGGCAAACTGCAAATTCATTCAATTCCTTTCTGGCTTCCCATTTAATATTCACATTTCTATATTATTAGTATTTAGTAGTCATTTAGTATTCATCATCTGTAGATAAACAACAGTGTCTGAAATGCATCTGCTTTTTTCCATACTTTTGGCCTAACTAGGTATTTTCATATTACTTTTCTTCTCCAGCCTCATCTATAATTTGGCAGCATCTCACTGCTCAGCATCATCTGGAAACATAATTAATATCCCATTTCCTCTGTCCCTCACCCCCATCTCCTCCTCCTTAGCTGAGCTTTTAAGTGTGAAAGATGCACATGTGGTTAAACATTTGTAACATAATGTTTAAAAGAGCAGATGTCTCAGGGTCAGAACACATTCCTCTCTATCCTACCTCATATATTTACTTCTCCTGCCTAGGTCTTTTCTTCAGAAAACGTCCACTTCCACTGGTTTGGAAGGGATTTTTGTCTGATTGCATCCTTTCAAGTGACCAAATGATTGCAGCCTGTGAGCTGAAAAGAGAGTCCAAATATCAGACAATTGTGAAATAAAAGCATCCAGACACACACATTCACCACAATGAAAAATGATGACAAATTGTGTACATTTTAAAAGCTGAGATTAACAGCAAGCATCCACCTCTCAGCATGAGTCATTTCCCAGTTATTTCTGTGCTTGATTGGATCAGCACCTAAGCTGCAAGGCATTTGCCAGGCTCCAGGTGTACGGCCAAGGTATTTCCCTGGCATGACCCAGTGAAACCTCATACTGTGAGTGACTGTGCACCTGAATGACCATATAAGCCATTTTCACCAGGTAATATAGGAAGGTTGTTGCTTTGTGAATGGGAGAGGCTTCAGTCTTGTGTCTATCCACCGCTGTACTGACCTCAAGCTTACAGCTTTTTACAGCCTTAAAAACATCAATAATTTCAATTGGACTGCACATAGTAATAAACACACAGGCTAGCAACTTGTATTTGTTTGTATTTTCTGGTAGTGTAAGGCAGAGATGTCTAACCTTTTGGAAGCCATTAGTGACAGATTCTGCACAACCAAAGTTAAAAGAAATCAGACAGTGCTTATGTGTACCTCCCACAATGAGATCCATTAAGTTCACTATGTGCACAGTTGTCTCATCTACTCTAACACTAGACCCCAGGACACTTCATTTCACCTGACTATATCCAGCTAAACATATCTAGTTTAATTTGAGTCACCTTGGCTCCTTTTATAGTCAAAAGAAAGAAATCAGTACCTCCAAAGGATGAAAAAGGTAAAACAGAAACATCTCCCATCTCCCTTAGCTACAGAGGGAGATTATCTGAATAGCTTCAATAGCTAAAGTTAAGAAAGCCAGATGGGTTATGAAACCCACCTGTAGTCCATCTCCCTGGTGACAGGATGACTCATTTACACAGTTCATAGGGAAGAAGCAAGTCTGTCAAACACACTAGCACAAACACACATCTTTAACATGTACATACCACCATTGCTTTTTTACTGCTTTCTTAATTAATACTGTAGTCAATAATGCCTATGTTAGGCCTCAGCCCCATAAGTGCATTTCCCTTCTCAGTTGTCTCATTAAAGGGAGATGAAGTGCTCACCTGTTTACAATTAAACATATGTTAATTGTTCACTGGATTGAAGTCTATTATTTTATAGTTTAGGTACAATTTATTCCCTTCATTGCACAAATTGTTATTACAGCTCTTCTTTTCATTATTATTGTTATTCCTGTTTTGCCAAGTTTTTCCATCTGGGAGCAGGATGTTTTCTTCGTGATTCCTAATATAAATTGGAATAAAAATTTAATTTTTAAAGAGTGATTTCAGCAATGTGTCCACTAACATAGTTCTATTTTTTCTGACTTGAACCTTTTAATTGGAGTTTGTGTGTTTAGCGCTACAAGCTGTGATAATCAAAATATATTGGTTTCCCTGAAAATGGTGGCAGAATCTTTCATGTATAATCTAATTCATTTAAATAAAAAAAAATCTAAAATTAAAACAGCAGTAGTCTCCACCATTCATGGACCTAGAAGTATATATTCTCTGTTCCAGTTATTAAGAGGATTAAAACCCAGTTAAATTGATTTTTGTTTCTCCTTTTAGCAAGGAGTTCTGGTTTTAAGTGTATAATTACCATTTTTAAAAAATATTTAAGAGAGTTGAGTTAATTAAGAATGTGTATGGTAAATATAAATAAATCACTACTGAATTCTTAAAATGATTATATTTATGCTAAATAATAGTATTTGCAATAAATTATTCAAGAGTTCTAAGGCCCTTCTCCTCAAGATGGGTCTATTTCAATCACAATTTCTTCTTGTATTCAAAGGTGAATTTCAAATATTAAACAGCCTGGTTTTTTGGATCCATAGTTTTGTTCCGACTCTAATTTTGGCCACAGAACTACAGGTCAGTTGGCATCACTCACTGCCAGCATCTTGCTTCAGTGATGTCAGTTGAAGGATTAACTTAAAACCAACACCTTGAAAACAACAAATTACACAAAACATGTATGTAGCAAAATCTAATTAAGTTCTGACTCAACCCTGACTGCCTTAAACAGCCTGCTTGCCTTTTTTTTCCATTGCAGATCATGCATTCTTCTGGGACAACATTCCAAAAGAGCTTGCAAAGGTGACTTCTGTCTTTCCTTTTAACCTGATAACGTTATCAAGGGTAATTCAGATATCAGCTCCACTGCTATCTAGTTTGCCTTAGAATTCCTTTCTGACTGACTATATTCTCATGCAAACTCTTTGTTCTCCCACAGAAAGGTCCTGGGAAGGATCAGGAAGTTTCTGCCATAAAAATAATAGATTAAACCTTGTTGATTATGTGCCCTTTAAACCAAAAGCGTAAAGAAATTTAAAAATAGCGTACAGAAGGTGTTCTCTTCAGCATCTCTCAAACTCGTAACTTCTGTTCAGTCCCTTTACTATCTTGTTATAAGAAACAGAAGATGACTCCTAAGTGACTCTTCTCATGTTCTAGGCACAAAAAAATAGGTAATACCATAAGAGAAGGCTCCAAAGCTGAGAGCTTTGCCTTTCTGGTTCAGACTTACCTTCTCGGAGGGTGGGAGAGATAGGAAATAAAATTACATCAAAACTTTGTCTCATATCTCACTGAGGACTGCCCTCTGACTGAAAGCTCACTTGAATTCTAAAGAATTATATGGTGTTCACAATATATCTTCCTGGGACCTCCAAACACTGGCAGATTTTCCAGTGAATTTCAAAATTCAGATCAAATTTCTCTTCCCTCCACATAACAGTTTGGATGCTTGATACAGCTGCATGTAGCTATTTTTATTCTGCCTATGTGGATTTGGCCACCGCAAAGTGATATTTGGCCCTGAATTTGTGACAGATTAGCTGCCCTTCATTAATAAATGAAGTCAGTAAAGAACGGGAATGATCCATAAGCTGTGCACAAATATACTTCCAAGAAGTTTATCAAAATTCCTATGTGTCCCATTGTCCAGGAAAAGAAGGGACCTGGCACATATGAAGCAATTTTTTTCATTTTTTCATTGTCACCAATCAACATGGAAACAGGCAAGTGAATCATGTGCTTCCTTCGGAAATTATTCTGAGAATTCTGGAAGTCTTCTACTATTTATTAAAATATCTTACAAACTAAAATTAATTATATACTCAAATAGATAGGCCAGTTTATCTGCATGTACAACTATGGTAGAACACCTGGCCCATCTGGTGGAATTGCACAAAGGATATCATATCATCAGGATACCATATAACAGCACAAACTGTCAGTGAAATACATAAGATATTTTCTATAAAATGTACATCCACAAGATTTCATACTTGTGACAACCATACCAGGTAGACTTATGTAATTGTCACAGTTGCTCCAGTTGCAATGTCTTCTTTCTTGCTTCCCTTTACCAAGAGCTTCATTTCATTTCCTTGGAAATGAAATTGAGTGACTTATTCACTGAAAATTATTTACGAGAGCTATCTCACCTTCGATTACTGTGAGCTTACTATCAGCTCAGATTTGTTCAGTTTTAAAAATAATCCAATTCTTTGCTTTTGGGATTCGATTTTTCAGAAAATTAAGATGGCAACTTTCTGGTTTGGGCAAGTGCAGTTTTCTGCAATATCCAGTATACCATTTCTATGGAATGTATTCTGTTTAGTATTTACTCACATTTATAATAGTGCTCCATCACAGCAAGACAAAGCAAACTGCCTGGATAAGAATAATCTTGCACAGCATTGTCCTCTGGATGTATGCATGATGTGACTTCTTCTGAGATCCTAAATTTAAAACAAACAAAAATATTCCTTCCCAGCAAGTTCCAGGTTTACCAAGAATTACATCGTAAAAATTTAGTAAGACAAGCCACCCTACATACCCTAAACGGAGCAACAAGTAGGTACAAGCCACTTGCAAATCCTACCAGTACTACATCCACTCACAGCCTCCTAGGGGTGTGGTAATCCTAAAACCACATAGTTCCTTCCTGGTGAAATTACACATTCCCATTTTATTTATAGAGCTTTTTTTAAAAAAGGGGGGGAGAACAAGTAGGCTTGACCTTGCCATTTATGAAATATTTCCTGGAGATATTTAATTAATTATCCTACCCACAAAACTCACAGCAAACAGGTCTTCATCTTCCTATATAAATATTCGAAAATAGATGTGTAAACAGACACAACTCATGCTTTTATATCATGTGGGATGGAACAGTACCCTAGATACGTTTTGATAAAGCTAATCAGATAACTTATGCTCTTTTTAAAAAATGTTTTACATGTTTCTGCTCGTTGCTATGGAGGGATAGAGACTGTTCTTTGGACACAAGTACTATTCCCACATTATCTTGCAATAAGAGGTTGCAATCCATCCCATAGGAATGTCCAGCTGATCACGACTATACTGAATATGTACTTCTCTCGGCCCCTTGGTTAGAAATAATAGTCACTAAAAACACCAATCAGAATCACAGAAACAACCAAGGGAAGTATCTTTTAGCTAGCAGTTCTTACCCCTTTTTAAGTTGCCATCCCCTTAAAAAATAGTCCATAAAAACAGTAAAACCTGATAAGGCTTCCTTGTTTTAGTCCTCCTTTACAAAGTCCTGAGAAATAAATAATGGATCCTCATTGCTCCTGGTGCTGATGCTAAACATCAGTCTTCCCTGTCAAGTTGTCCAACATTAAATTTCCAAACATTAGATGCCAAGTACAGGTTAATAAAGAATTGGTGGGTGCTTTAATTTGTTGCCTTATCGTAAAGACGTTTAAAAATAATGAACTCTTTTCTCCTCTCTTTTTTCCTAATACTGTGCAGTTAAAGTAATAGTCACAAAAACAAAGCAAAGGCCTAGGAAAGACTTTCTCCTCTAAGAAGTAGCCAACTCAGTCAAAAAGCCTTAGGACCCTCACCTGACCCATCACCTGGGAAACATAAGGTTATTGCCCATCCACCATATATTTTTCTGTAATTTAATTCATTCCAACGTTACCTGAATTGAACAATTGATATTTTATCACTTCTCCTGGCAGAAACTCATTAATAGACCACTATTTTCAGTGCCAGTAGAAAGATGAATGTGCTATTTTTAATTATATAATAATTACATTATTTGTTTATATATATATATATATTCAAATAATAGCATAAATTTCATTTGGTTTCTCCCACAGTATTAGGTGGTGAAATGCCAACATCAAAAAATAATTATGAATGTACATAGTACCAAATTATGCATTTACACAACTGCAGTAATTACAAGTACTACTCTTGCATTCTAATGTGACCCTGTGTTGTGACAGATTAAAACATTAATCTCTACTATACACTCGCCAATAAAGCCTTGTCAATCAAGATGACCCAATCTCAGAAGATGCAGAGAGTGGAATTTAACACACTGAGACTATTTGGTATGGACCCAAAACTTACAGCCTTGAAAACATACAAGCATTAGAGACATTTGCTTTGGTAGAGCAGCATGGCTGCATTAGATCTTTCCTGCCTCAACTTAATCTGACAAAGCCAATAAATGGAAAGCTGCAGCCATTCCCTGCAGTCTTTGCTGGTGAGATGATTGATCAGCTGCATCACAATATGAGTTAGAAAGCTTTGCCAGGTGAGATTCATGTCTCAGAAATCTGAGAAGTTGGGATATTTAGTAACCACCTTTAAAATACAATGTACACTTTCCAGAACCGGCATCTATTTATATTGAAAAACTAAGCTGACTATCAAGTAATAAATGATTATTTCTTGGATGAATTTGGTGCCTTCTTTCTGTGTGAAAAGAATTGCATGTTATTCCATAAAACTTCATCTGAAAATAACTGGTGTTTGATAGAGTTATCATAATTACTATGCATATATTATTTATGAATGTGTGACCATAAAAAAAGCATCTGTAAATGTGATAGTGAATTACTGGATACTTTTCCAGAGGTATCTTAGGAGACGATTTTTAACCAAGCCCTCCCAGATATATGCAACTCATTCCCCACATACCTTTTTGTTCTCTAATCATCTAGACTTAATGCTTTTTTTTGCATCTGGGATGAGACTATCTCTGTAGTATTTGGGAATCTCCAAGCAAATTCAAATGTTCAACCCTATCTGCATAAAGGAGACAAAGAGACTCAAAAGCTGAGGTCCTGAGAGTAAGAAAAGCTTATCTAAATTTCTTATCCTGAGATCTAACTGTGGTGGCAAACGTTCTCTTGTAGTGTTTATCCCTTAGACAAAATCCCTTCCAAAATCCCTGACTCCAGACTTCCTTTTATCTGAGTAAAGTGGGCTGCTTCAGTGAGTTTACACTCCAAGGTAATTGTTTCTCAACTAGATAAACACTTGACAGCAAACACTATGTTTCAAATATTGCTAAGCCTGGTACAATACCCTCTAAACGGTGTCAGAAGATCTACTGCTCACTGCAATGTTTACTGCAACAGTGCCTGAAAAACATCAAATATCCCCCTCAGTTATTTTCTGTCTCCTGTAGTCTTATCTCACCCAGACTGTGATCCCCTCAGAGGGGGAACTGTCTTTATTTTGAATTTTGCGTGATAACAGGTAAAATATCAAAGCTCAATGATTAACAAACCCTGTTAAAGACAAATCTCAGCAGAAGGCAACCCTGCAAAGGCTGGATTTTTTCTAGGGAAGCCCACATGAAACTTTGGACATACTGTACTTTTTTTTACATGCAAATTCCCATTCTGAGCAAACATACACAAAAGATGAGCACAAATTGAGCTCGTTTGCACATGCAAGGGCTAAGAATCCTTGTCAAACAAGTATAACCAAACTACGCCATTTTTAAGAAGCTGTAGTAAGTACATTTCTTTTAGCCATATATATATAATTTCTTTTTCCATAGACACATAATCACAGACTTTGACTAAGGAATACTATAAAGGCAGCACCACCTAGTGGTACCAAAACCATCTACATGGTTTTGTCTTTTTTTTTTTTTTTTTTAATTCAGCAAGAGCATGAATAAATATTTGTAAGCTCTTGGTATACATGTATATATTTTCTGTTGCAAGCACCCTTTGAAAGGGAAAAAGGTATGTGAATGTGTGTATTAATCACAGAGGATAAAGTATGTTTCCTTTTATTGTGCATATATAAAAAAATATATTTTTTTTAATGATCAGGTGTTAAAACAGTTACTACTCACACCTTTTCTTCCAACTTTATTATTTAATGCTGCAGGTATAAAATTTAGATGAAAACCTATATAGGAATAAGAAATATCTAGCAGCTTTGGACCACTTAATATTTTCCAAGACACATTCCAGCCATAGTTTAGCTTCCTTCAGTATATACAGTCCATAACAGAGCCAATCACTTTGCAAAACTCAGAAGGGGTCAGTGTGTAAACCCAGTTGTTTTCCACAGTGACTGTGTTGGCATATGTACTTACATCTGTGCTAAGTAGCTGTACAGTGCTGTGGCTATCACTTGGTAGCACTTTGAACCATCCTACCATCTGCTTTTCACATGGCCCTGTAAATCCTCTATCGACAATTCTGTGACACTTCAGGAGGTGAAAAACTCTCCAATGCATCTGCTACCCCATGGGAGCCTGCCAGTGCAAACTGACATTGTTCAGGAACACCGGGAACTGGGGATTTGTTATAGCTCTTCTGAGTTTTTCTCTGGGCATGGACAGGGTAAGTTTGGCTTTACGAAATACATAAATCTTTAGTAATTATATGATAGCATTTTTTAGAGTTATGAGCATTATGTGACAAAATAACATAGTGTATGGGTTAACAGAGGCCTGTTAGGCCCTCAGAAGAAGAAGAGGTGGACCTGATGGGTTTTCGTGTATTTCCCTG
>JAWWES010000171.1:14160520-14200357 GCA_035583135.1 Lophotriccus pileatus
TTTGTAATTAATTAGTAGTCTTGTTAAGTTCCATTTTTAGAGTGTGAGAATGTTTTGGTTTTCTTACTTGCTGCTTGCTGCTGCTTGCTGCTTGCTTGCTTGTTACTGCTTCGCTGCTTGCTTAGAAGAGATGTAAGAAGGAACTGAGAACAATAAAGATGAAGATGTTATGTTACCCTGAATGAAGCCTTCTGATTTATTCTTCCTTGACCATCACGGCAAGATAACGGTAACAACATAGGAAGGAAAAACCTCAGTGATCAAAACTAGCAGTGGCCTTTTTTATGTATATATCGTGGGAATAGTACACATATCAGGCACCCAAACTGCTCTTGCCTCAACCCGTTTCTCTCAGCCTGCCTCATCCTACATGCTCCAAATACACCCCCAGTGCCTACTCCTCTCATGGTCACAGCTGCCAGGCATGCTACCCTCCATTTCACAGCCTCATCACTGCTGAGGTATTTAAGGAGCTCCAAAGTTTCATTCACCACTGGCATACAATTTTGCTGCAGCTGTGACAACTTCACCACTGACCCCATAGATTCCTGCCACACCTATGAACCTACAAGAGAGTAAGGAAAAACAGAGAACAGACTGACTGAATAGAGTAACTTCAGTAAAATAACCACTTTATGGAACTCTTTTTACCATGCTCCATCATTTCATGGATGGTTGGGAATTTTTTATTTCTTTTTTTGGTCTTCATCATATCTCACAGTAAATTTATTCTAAACTCTCATTCTCCCAGTGGCTAGAAACTTTCCGCATCAGTTTATTCATTGCTATTGGTCATACTTGTTTTGGAAAAGCATTCCTTTTACCTTAAGGAGCAAACACCTTAACTTGAAAGTATTTGAAGAGAACATCCCTGTTCTCTCACAGTACTCACTTTTTTAGACTAACTGCATGAAAAATTTTGAGGATACATTTAGCCTGTTACATACATCCACATTTCCACTACCTATCCATTCCACTATCTGATCCAACTGGAAGGAGCAAAATCAACTCAGCAGTTTTGTGCCCAAAGAAACAAGTTCTTGTAAGCCCATGGTTACATAGCTTCAGCATGTGCCAGGGCTTGATCTGCAAGCAAACCACAGGGAGGCAGAGGAAACTATCAACCTGATAATCTTAGTGCTTTCTTACCTATTCAAATTGAACTCCACCTGTCCTGAACACTTAAGCACACTGTACAGAGCACTTAAGGTGAAGTATCTCTGTTAGAGATTGGGGAAGAGCAGGTGAGACTGCATCTCATACAATGTAAGCTGCATTTGTCATTATTCCAACACACTTGCAATTTCTAATCACCTTTGATTACATAGGCCTTCCTCTACACATTTCATTTTCTACTGTTGAGCTCCTCAAATAAATTATTTGTATTCCCAGCATACATATCTTTTGCTATTAAATTCCAGCCCACTTCTCTTACATTCTGGGTGCTATTTCTGTTGTTGTTCTGGTTTGGTGTGATTTTTTACACTTCATACTCTTATTCTTTATATCATTAATACTCTTCTATGTATTAAGCAATTAATCAAAACATTAACATTAGAGTCAGTCCTAGGATATTTCTTGGGTAACTTTGCCAGTATCTTTTTCCAGAATGACAGTATCCTTAACATGATATTGTCTCTCCTTCTGCCAGGTCATTACACACCTTAAATTCTCTCAAGAATCCCCATATTTCTAGCTGCACTAATAATTTCCCATGAAGCAGTGAGCCTTCCAGTTCTATCCAACAAGTTAAAATCTTTAATATGCTAAGGAAAAATGCAATTATAAGAAGTCATTAAAATAAGACTCAGAATTTGTAAATTCTGTATAAATATTTTATTATGTATAAAAGACAACTTATATGGATACATTCTCTATTAGAACAATTACAGGCTTTCTGTTATCATGAAAAGATTCAAATGTTTTAAAAAGCATTTTAGAATGCCTCTTCCATCTTCTACAGTGATGTATTACTGAGGGACTGATACCAAGCAGCAAAGGTACTGCAGCACAGCAATGGCTGGTGCTTCTAATGATTCTATGACAATGCAAAAGGAGGACACCACAGGGAATCCAAATTTGAATTCAAGACAGGAGCTCTTTGTCTCAAGTCAAAAAAACCAGGCAGAGTTACGGAGTCAAATACTTAATCCTCAGACTTTTAAACAGACCTTTGCAAAACATCTCCTTTGAGATGTGAGCTGGCTCTGGCAAATACAGCTCTCTTAATTAGATTTTAGATGGGGATGGGGAGAATTGAAAATAGTAATGGGAAATACAAGAAAAAAAAAGGGAACAATCTGAAGCCCTAGAAAACAGAATCAGAGGGCAACTTGTTCAAGAAAAATACTCTTCACAGATTCCCCAGTTTTCCTATAGGATGTACATATGCTCAGCACAGGAATAATATTTTAAATTCATCGTAGAAACATTTAATCCTCTCACAGAACAGATCAATTTTGCTTAGTGTTATTATTTTATATACCAGATCCATACAAAGGACATTTTGGGTTTCTTTTGTCAAGACCTTGAGAAGGCAGTACAATAAGGAACCAAAATAGTACAAGGAGGTGACTGTAGTAGTTAGCTCTGTGGAATTTCATGTACACCATTAAAGATACAGTGTGTTATTTAATTTCTAACCTGTCTGTGACTTTTTATGGGTGGAGGAGCAAAGAAAAATGTTGTCATTTTAAAAAACAAGTTACACAAGTTACACAACTTTTGCTAACTTTGCATATAGTTGAAAAATTTATGATTGTTGGAACATAAACTACCTCCCAAACAACAGCCAGAGCCTGACATGTAAACAGTGAATTATACATAATTACAATTACATATGTATCATACCCTACATGCAGGTTTGATTGTTATTCAAGGCATACCATGGATCCAAGGTATAAGATTTCTCTCACAAATGGGAATGTAAGATAAGTGCAGTGATACTGAAGTTATCTAAAGTATTGTGCAAAAGACAGTTTTCTCTTAGTTGTAACAGGAAAAATTTTAAAAAAACCCAAACAACAAAACACAAAAAAAGCCCAAACAAAAAAACCCAAAAAACTTTCAGGTGTCCACTCTTTGTGTTAGACACTAGATAGTTAAAAAAAAGAAAAGGTCAAATACCTCAGTAGTCACATTTCCATCCTACAGAAGGCAACTCTGTATTTGCCTACGGGTTCATCAAGTTAAAATATAAAGTTTCCAGTTCTTACTGTCAAAGAACTGTGAAGGTAGCTAATAGTAGTATTTTAATTAAATGATAAAAAAGTAACAACTACTTCATTTTTATTATTTACGTTTGGTTTTGGCATATTAGCTAGAGCAGTGAAAGTGGCTTGTTCTTTTGTGATGAGGACAATGCCTGGCTTCAAATTCTCCAATGTGACATTTGAACTTCTATTTTTAAGATTTTAATTTTTTTAACTGTATAGAAACATTTTATGGTGATTATATTTGGGTAAATTTGTAAACAAAGTGATATAAGTTGTATTTTTTTCTAACCTCACTTTTCATATTACTGTATTAATTTTTTAATACACTCTGTTATAGGTTTGAAAAGAGATGTTGGAATTTTTCCCCAATATCAATTACTGGGTAGTGTGCATCTACAAGGAAAGGGCACTCCCCCCTCCCTTTTTCCATGGTGGGAGGAGGCAGGCAATAATTTCAACGTAATATTGAAACTTTTAAAAAACTTTGAAGGACAAGTAACAGGAGAACACAGACTAATAAATGCAGCTAATTTTCACATATTATATAGTAATCTCCTTGCTCTCAAATAGACTTGCTGAGTAGTTGATTTCAATGACAAAACAGCATAACAAAACCATTGAATGACACTGATGTGTGAATTTACATTTGATTGTTTGGGGTTTGTTGTTTGTTGGGGTTTTTTTTTCAATGCATGTGTTATTATTATTATAAAAGGAGATTCCCAGTGCAAGGAGGAATTTTTTCAGTATATATTTATACATGTGTAAATAACTATTATAGGAGAGGTAATTTCACTTACATACTGCTACAACTAAGGCAGAACATAATACTTCATCATTTTGCCAAATACCTACAAACCAGGCAACAAACATGTTTAAACATCCCTTAGATGCAAGTCTGTTTCCATGAAAATTGCAGAAGCATTTCCAAACTGAGTCTCACTTTCTGTCAGAAAATCTCATATTGATGGAGTTTCCAGGAATCAAAAGTCCATGGGTTTTGGCATGAACTGGTTCAGTTTTGGGAGAAATTTTGATCTCAAAATTCTGAAGTAACTGTGAAGATAAACAGGATAAGTATTAGAAAAGCTGCAGAATTACAGATGAAGATTAGCCACACTGGCGAGGAAGCTGGGGATGCAGAGGAAGCTGGAAGGAGACACAGCCAGGACAGGTGACCCCCATTGACCAAAGGGGTATTCCAAACCATATGACATCATATATAAGGTGGGGGGAAGAAGGAGGGATGTTTGGAGTGATGGCATTTGTCTTTCCAAGTAACCATTACATGTGACGGGGCCCTGCTCTCCTGGAGGTGGCTGAACACCTGCCTGCCCATGGGAAGCAGTGAATTAATTCCTTGATTTTCTTTGCTCGTGTGCGTGGCTTTTGCTTTTCCTATTAACCTGTCTTTACCTCAACCAACGAATTTTCCAGCTTTTACACTTCCAATTCTCTCCCTGATCCCGCTGGTTGGGGAGTGAGTGAGTGGCTGCAAGGGCTTGGTTTTTGGCTGGGATTAAACCATGGCAATCATAAAATCATGGGTTAAAACAAACTTATAGAGATTTATTTCACACACTTTGAAGCTGAACAAAAAATACACCAGCTATCTGTTTTTAAACTTTCAGGAGGGAAATACCACGACTTCCTCAACTTCTCCTGATATTAAATCTCAAACACTTTTTTCTATGACCTAAGTAATCTTCTCTTATCCTTTTCTTAGAAAGCATGATGAACAATGCATTATTTTCCTATTCATAACTTCCTTTTCAACTTTACATGCTTGAGGAAATTTTCATCTACTTCTTCTCTTTTTCAAAGCCTTCTGTCTTGTTATTCTTGTTGTCTTTCAAATTTCCTCAAATTTGACTAAATTGTCCTTAAAATGCAACACACAGGATCGATTGCATATCACTGCATAGCTGAGGATTCACCAGTGTTTTGTAAGACTGAGTAATTTAGCTCCTCTTTCTGATAAACAACATACTCACTAATGCTGTTAGTATATCCTGGAATCACATTGCCTTATCCAAATTAGCATTATTATTGATCAATTTTTTACTATATCCCTCCAGTCTCTTTCTATGGTTTCAACCCAGTCAGTTGGTCAGAAATTTGTATTTATGCATTTATTTCTTATCCAGAAAATTAACTTGCAACTGTCCTTAGTGAACAATTTTCTGTTGCTTCTGGAATATTTCTCCTTTTCTTCATAATTCTATATTCATATCTCCTGATTTTAACTTAATTCACATCTGCTTGGTATCCCACAGAAACTCTAAAAGTACTCTCTAATCCATCATTTACACTGTTAATGAAAATACCAGCCTAAATCAAATGCAGGATACACTTTTATAGAATTTTAATTAAATGCTTTTCCAGTTCAACAGCAAATATCTGATAGCTACTGCCTCCAGCTATTTCCTTTTTCCAACCAGCTGTGCATACATTTTATAGGTACTTCCATCTGGAACAAATTTTATTAATCTAATTGACAGAACAGCATATAGGATGTGTGAAAATGCTTCCTGAAGTCAGAGTATGTGACTTATTTTATACCCACTACATTAGGTAAGTGATCAAGTCAAAGAAAGAAATCAAACTGAAACAATTTCTTCTTGATGACCCCCATGCTTTGTGTGTTTCTAATTTTAAATCCCATACATATCATCTTATTGTTTGTAAATAGGTTGTGTGCTATTTTGGTCTAGTTTCTTTCCAGGAAACAAACACAGGTTCCCCATTGCTTGCTTGAGCCTCCTTTTCTAAAAGATGCAAGTATGTTTGTTTTATCCAGCCCCCTGAGAGCTATCCCTGAAAGACAGGTACTAATTGTTTCAGAGATTGTTCTGGAAGTTTACTTAAGGAAATTTAAAGGCAAATTCAATCAAGCTTTGCTCTGAACATTTATAATGTGTATAAGTAACTATAAATGGTTTCCGAATCTTTGGGTTTTAATTGCAAAATCTGACCTCATTATTTGAGCTAAAGAGCACATCTTGTAAATGACAAATAATGACAAATAAAGAAAGCTGTTGGGAATGCTTTCTTTATGATATGAACCAACTGAAAACAATACATATCAACAGATACTATTTATATAACTATAAATTGTGTATATATAAAATGATAATAAATTTAGAAGAAAGAACAAGAAGAGACAAAAAAAACCACCGAACATAGAAGAATTCTACTATTTGTTGTCACACTGTGATCAGTACAAGGATATAAAATCTATTTTACATCTAAGTACTGAATTCTTATAAGATAGTGAAACTGAGCAGGCAGGCATTCTAATAGACATTAAGAAAGACTTCCGATGCACTTACAAAAACCTTCTGTGCCAAATCCATGTTTCCTTAACAATCTTACCTTTAGCTTTATTTCATGTGTACTATAATTTTTTTCTTCTCCAATGAAGTTTAACAGTTATGCTACATTTAAAGCATGATTGTTTTCAATTTTTTAAGCCTTTGCAGTTTAAGTACATTAGACAACCCTCCAAAACAAAGGTTTTGAGCACTCTAAGACACTCAGAAATGGTATACGCAGAAAAAAAACAATATCATATCAATTTATTTTTCTTCTTGTAACACTGTCACATAGTTCTAACCTGAATCAGTGCAAGATGAATTTCCAGCTCTGCAATTCTTTTCCCTATACAGCTTCGAATGCCATAGCCAAAGGGGATGGAACCAAAGTTGTCTACTCTGTCCAGGTTATCTTTCCTCAGCCAGCGCTGAGGTCGGAACTCATTCGCCATTGAGAAATATTCTTCGCTGTATGAAGTAGTGTAATGACAAAGTGCCAGCTGCGTCTGAGGAAGAAAATTGTACTCATATTTAGCTGACTTCAATATGCATAACAAAATTAAAATGCAATTACTGTAATTTCTGCAATATGAGGTGATAAAAATTAAGTATCTCTGAGTAATTCTGGAAGAAAAAAGGGTATCCAGAAAAATCAAATCCCTTTCTCAACTCATCAAATGAAATAATCTTCAAATTGTTTTGAATGTTGCTGGGTATATTAGAGAAGATGCAGTGGAGAAGGAGATGTGAACAAAAGTCACAAGTACCAGGAATTGTTTCAAAAAGCTGCTTTGAGAGAAAGGGAGGAGAGATTTGAGGCAATGGAAAAGGAAAAAAAAGAGAGGATAGGAATCAAAAAACTCAACACTCCAGGGGGAAAAAAAAACAAAACCCAGCAATAATTGGTGTCATGGTGTTCCAAATTATATCCAGGGAGGGAAGTAGGGGGAAGATGTGTATGGAATAATATTTAAATAAATATATTACCAATTAAGAATCCTGACTCTTTCAAAGGTACGTTGTTATAACACAGGAGAGTTGTCATTTAAAATAAAACCATGAAATTCTACCCTGATCTCTGTGTAATGTTTGAATAGTATTAAGCAAAGACTGATAATTTAAAAAGGAAATTAAACTCTTTCTACAAGAACAGTTAACAGGCAAAGAATTAGAAAACTGCAAGGATATAAAATTCATGCTTTTTTAATTGAATTTTAGCACTACACAGATGTTTTAAATAGGCTTCACCCTTAAGAACATTAAGAACAAGTCATGACAATAAGTTTGATTAGTAGGTGAGCACCCAAATAAAAAATATGAAAACAACAGCAACAAGCCAATTATATAATCCATTCATGGCATATAAATGGGTGATATTGAAATACTTCCCTCTCAATGTTCTAGCTTGGTGAAATCTTTTAAAAACCAATGGAGTGTATATATGTTGTAGCAGATCACATTTCATACACAAAAATTAAACTGTGCTCTTTGCTGATGACTGCAAAAAACCCTACCCCTTTAGGTATAAAGTATCCTCCAATGATTAAGTCTTTTTGGGTCACTCTTCCATTTCCTGGCAATACTGGATATAGCCTATAGAGAAATCAGAAGTTCAGTAGTAATGACTAATGCAATGAAAAACCATTTAGATTCCAATTTGCATTCACAGATACATGATACGAATGCCATACTCATTCACAACAAAAATTTTCTTCAAAGTACAGACCATCCTTCGAGATTCAAAGACCTTGAATCATCTGTGAGAATATAACCACTACCTGAGGAAAGTTATTTGCTAGTAACATGAGGCTGAGATATTTGGTCTATATATTTATTTGTTTTACACATGTACAAGCAAGCAATTAGTTGGTCAAGATGGATATATTTTAGCACTGCTGCTAAAGCTGAAAAGGCCTTGTTGATGTCTTCTCTAAAATTCTCTTATTCCTCTCACCTCACAATGAAAATTTATTATAAATATATTTTTAAAAGGATATGCCTTTAATTTAAATCAAGAAGCTTAAAATCATTGAAGTGACACTGCAAACTACCAGTGTTGGGGAGGAGGTTGTTACACTTCATCCTACAGACTAAGGGCAAAAATCAAGCTTTCAATTACTTACCTTAACAGACATTTCCTACATATGTGATACCACTTCTACTCTACTTAAAGATTAAACATTATATAGCCTGTCATATTCATCACTTAAGCATGCTTGGACACAGTGCTGTTACAATAAATAAAAGCAGAAGCACCAAACAGCAGTGACAACAGTTGAATACAAACTTATGTACATAGCATGGACTCAAAATCCATTAAAAAAGAAAGAAATTAAATTTTTCAGTTTATTATTGCAGTTGTCTGCTACTCACCGCAAGGTTTCTTTCAGCACAGCTCTAATCAAAGGCAATTTCGGGACATCGTGAGCAACAGGAATTTGATCTTTGCCCAGCTTGTTGACTATTTCCTCATAAACACATTGCTGAACATCTGGGTGCTTTGCCAACAAGTATGTTGCCCAGGACAAAGTAAAAGAAGTCTAAGGAGGAAACCACAACTGCCATCATCAAGCACAACAAAATTAGGTATAAAATAACATCAACAATCAGTTTTCAACTATGTTTTCTACGTTTAAAGTTATATAACAGACTGGCAATGATTCACATCTGGATTCAGTGGGATGTTGACTTCACCATCCCCTCCTTCATCCCTTTTCCATCTAAAAGTCCCCCATATGCCTAAACAACCCATGTTGATATTTTCCCAGTGAAATATAAAAAGCAATAGACAAACCAAATGCAAATACAACTATGTAAACAATATTGAAACAAACATTCTAAAGAGCAATGGCTTAAGTTAACTGTTGGTTTTCAATATGTGGTTTACCTTTCTCCCAACAAAAACACTTCATAGGAACCAAGATAAGGGAATGCTACTATTTATTTAGTGTTAAAATCCTTTTTCAGCCCACGACATGGTTGGCTTTCTGGGCTGTGAGCACACACTGCCAGGTTGTGTTGAGCTTCTCATACACCAACACCCCCAAGTCCTTCTTGTCAGGGCTGCTCTCAATCCATTCTCCACCCAGCCTGAATTTGTGCTCAGGACTTCCCTGGCCCAGGTGCAGGACCTTGCACTTGGCCTTGTTGAACTTCATGAGGTTTGCATCGTCCCACATCTGAGGCCTGTCCTTCTGGGCAGCATCGAAATAGTACAAGAAAGCTCAAGTTTATTAAATAATGTTTGTGTGGGGGAAAAGCAGCTTCCAGAAATGCCTTATTTTGGTCTTATGTTTAAGATCAATTTAGAATACAAGATGTCATCATGACAGTGACCTTTTACATCTTGCCTTCAAACTGGGGTATAATGTTGGAAGTATCATTCTCTCAAGCTTTTATCTTTTCTCTTGCAATGTTGAGTGACTGTGTATTCTAAAATAAAACCCTGTTCTATTCTGCTCAGAGGCAATTGTGCCAGCCATACACAGAACTTCTCTGATACAAACACTGTTATTTCCCAGGTTCCCAGCTCCTTCATAACCTCTTAAAAATTAGCACTATTTCAGGGGCAGCCAAAATGCTTTGTAGACAAAAACTGCCTTACAATTTTGTGGAAAGCCGCTATAGTCCTCTAAACCTCTTTCAGGTTTTTTGGTAAAATGAGGTCTGAATTGACAGCAGAATGAGAAAGAAAGATTCCCTCAATTTTTGCTTTGTACTTGGAAATGAGGAAATCAGAAGTACTGTTCTCTCACAAAGAGACTGTTGCCAGATGAGAAAGCTGAGTCAAATGGAAAGAGAAATTCATGCTGGCATGAACTTGAACACTGTCCTTTTACTTTAAATAAAACTCTGTTGCATGCTAAAAAAAGGAAAATTAATGGTCTGAAAGATCGGAAAATAAATGGAATGAATAACTGTACTTTACTTGGGAACCAAACATAAAAAAACTCTGCAAACTCATAAGCCCTTGGAATATTTAACCAAGGGAATAATATGCAGCACATAAAGAAGTTTTACATATTCTCCTTATTTTGGAATTCAAAAGTGATTACTTTTTGGAGTTTTGTTTTCTTTAGAAACCTTACAAACTTACTTAAATCAAAAAAATCTGAATTCAATTATCCAAGTTTGGGGGTTTTTTCCTAAAGGCTATTTTATTTTTTTACTTTTCTTCTCTAAGACTATTAAACACAGTCCTCCGTAGCACTTTCTTTATCAAATTAATATAATTCCTTTTTAAAAATTGTTCAATTACAATCATTTACAATAACAGTGTTCACTGATATTCTAAACAACTCTATACATTGTATATACAACAACTCATTTTTATCTTTCCTGAGTCTTCTGATTGTCACACTGTAATCAATACTAAACTACACTGATTTCATATGGTAGGAATGAGAGGTAGGGAAGATGCAAAATGACCTTAATGTTTATGTTTCCTCAAATGGTCTATATGACAGATCAGAAGAATAAAGAAAGAGAGACGTTTAAAACATTTCCCTAGGTATCAACATATTGGACACACCAGTCCCATTAGTCCTTAGACCCCTACCACAGCTCTTTGCCTCCTCCTGGCTATATGTTGCCAGCATAAGCAGGGATAGGGTGAACTTATACCTTACTCACATCAGTGCTGGCCTAACAGCCCCCTCCTAATAGACTCCAGCAGAAACCAGATATCTGATGCATAATGTGTGTCCCAGTTGATTTAAAATGTGAAAATCCCTTACCAAATTCTACATAAAAGTTTATTGATCAATTTCTTTTTCACACTAATTTTCAGTTGCCTTTTCTAGTTTGGTCTACCTAAAGAAGAAAAATACCAACCTGTTATGCAAACTAGTAAAAGAAAACGTGTAAAATTCAACCTGAATGTAAAGAAAATTGCTATTTCATATGTTTAATAAACTGTAGAACAGACTCCCAAGTGATGGGTTCCTGTAAACCACAGTTAGAAGAGAACACTGACTCCATTCCAGTAGAGAGATTACAAAGTGCAGTAAGTATTTTGTATTACTTTAAAGACATCATGATTTAAATGTGTTAAATTATGTCCTCATAAACAATATAACCCCTCTGAAGATAGCTGCAAATGGTACTGGTTTACAAAAACAACTATGCACAAGGAAAATGGTAACAAGCTTACTGTGTCCACTCCTGCCAGAAGCATTTCAGTCATATTGGCATAGATCTCTTCCAAAGTAAGTTCCTTACTCACTAGGAGGTATGTAAGTAGCCCACCATTCACTAGTTTTCCTTCGTCCAGCTGAGACTGAATAGCCTTCAATTTGTTGTTAACATGGATTTGACCTTTGGGATTCAAAAAAATTGTTAAGCCTCCATTTTTATTTTTCTGCTGCTTCCATTCAATAATGACATTTGTCCCTCATGCTACACTACACTACACAGCCAGAAGGAAAAAAGAAAGAATCTCCTTTCTCAAGTTAAAAATAACAGGGAGGTGGTGGAGGTCCTTGGGTACTCGTGGTAAGGAAAGACTGAGCTGACGGGAACCTTGGGACTCACAGCACGAGAATGCTGAGCACAAGGAAAGGACACAAGAGTCTGCAGTTTCTGACAGGGAGCAAAGAAAGCTCAAGGTCAAGTTTTGTGCCCACTTGACTTGTTCTCTGATGACTCTGCAAGAAGTGGTGAACTCTGCAGAGCCTGCTGCAACTCAGCACAGAGGCTGCTACAAGACATTAACAGCAACCAGAATGTTGAAGCCACAGAACTTAATTACTCTGAAGACAAAGATCAGGACTATCAAACAATGACAAAAACTGAAAAGCTTCAGTGGATCACATACTGAGGAATTTCACCCACAGTCCCACTTACACTTTAGAGACTACAAACATTATCATCAGTCAAACCAGGGTTTTAAAAGGACAAAAATCCTCAGAAAGTTATTGCTGCACAGAATGAGATAACAAAAAAAATGAAAATGCATGCAGCTTTCTAAAATTCAGGGGTTTTAACACTCTGGAATATTAAAAAAAAAACAAAAAAACAAAAAAGTGCAAAGACAGGTCCTTCTTCTTACTTACATGAACTTACAGGAAAGCTGATTCATAAAGTAGCCTGGAGTGTTTTATTTGCAAAAAAATCCCATATTGTAGTACAGCAGTGTACTTCTATGTCAACTTATATGCTTATACGTATGTAAATAAACTTCACAAAAATTTTAATTCATTGCTAGAGCCAAACTTTTTAGCTTTCTAGTCAGTTTTAATGATTATTTGTTGGAGTGCCTAACTAAAATTTTGCTGAAGTCAACAAAACTACCCTCATTGAAACTGGAGTGACTTTAGATAAAACCTTGGCAAAGAACTTGGACCTGAAGAAATGACTGGGTGCTGAAACAGATGAGGACAAATAACAAAACAGCAGTATAAAATAGGGAAGTATTTGAAGTGTACTGGTAAAATTCTTTTTTCAATGGAATATTTTTTATACAGGTTCCCTGGCCAGTCTGCATTTGATGTGAAACTTACTTCTGCCACAATGTCTTCTTATAATTTTAGAAGAGAAATGCATCTTGTCCCGTTCAAATACATACAGAACCTTCAGAAATACAGCTGAACTTTTCTACTACTAAATCTTACTAAATTTGAAGAGTCCATCCCACGATCTGCAGAACTCTCTCCAGGGTTTTGGAATAAGAGGACGAAGCCACTTGGGCATAGCACCTGCATACATAGTGATCTTAAACATACTAAACATCAACTCCAGAGCCTCAATATATTCAACAGTCTGCTGTGGGATGTTGTTTTCCAGGCAGCCCAGACGGCATTCATACAGAATAGTCGCCACACCTGCACATACAAAACCAAAGAATTGGCTATACACATGCATAAATACATATTAATAACTTAAGGAATTAAAATACTAATATGATGGAACCACCTTACAAGAAATGTTTGGTTATTATTACTAGGGTTGGGGAACAGGTAAAACAGAAATTCAAAAGGCAGTAAAAACTCCCTGCTAGACATTGTAGCAGACAGTTGCTATGTCAGTAATGCTCTGCACGAGAAGACAGCCAGGAATCCCACCAGAAGTAGAGAAGCCCTCCAGCGCGCCCGCTGTGCTTTGCATTGCACTAGAAATCCCGAGCCTGCCGCGTTGGCCTCTGAATCCACAAGGGCATGCAAATCCAAAGACAGCTCTGATAACTGGTGACAACGCAGGAGTTTCTACCAGTGGCTGTGTCTGTCATCAGCTGGAAGTAAATGAATACTGAATATGCATAAGTGGATAAAGAGCTTGCGCTCCAGACAGTGCTCTTAATGCACACAATATACTCCACCCGGCCCTGAAAAACAGCAAGTGTGTGGCACTGCTGCAAGTGACACCACTGACTGTCTCTTGCTCTGACGTGCTGTAATTTCCTCAGATGTTTTTCTGCCCCACTAGAAATACCACCACCACCACCACCCCAACTCCTACCACCAAAGAGCAGTACTTTATATATATGTTTTTTTAATTAAACTATTATTCTTCTGAACTTTCGACAATTTCTTCCATTTATCAAGTTAATTCTTACCCATTCATTAGTGTGTCTGCAGTCTCTCAGCTCAGTTTTTGTAAACACACCCAAATTATTAAATACTAGACAGAACTCAAACAGAAACTTCCCTACTGGAGTTAGGCAAAATGTTCTCTCAGTCTGATAGCAAACCATTTCTTAATCACTTCCTGAGCATGGGTTTCTAGCTGTTTTTCCTCCCAGCTCGTGAAAACTAGATCATATTACCCAGTTTATTTGTGAAAATGTCATACATTATGGTATAAAAAGTATTCCTATTATCAAAGTACTCTTATTTAATAGTTTTTCCTAAAAGCTAGTGGGGTTACTCAGTAATTTAAAAAGGAAATAAGATAATTTCTCAAAGCCATTTGCATCAAGTTAAATGTTTAAAAATAAAATTTTAAAATAAATTTTGTGCTTTTAATTTTCTTGGTTAATAGTTTGTTCACATATTTACAAGAAATATTATAGCTTAATTAAATAATTAGAGTAACTGGTCTAGGCACTCTAGTCTTTTTTTCTCTGTTTTTCCTGTTAAAAACAGGTACAATAGAGAATAATGTTTAACTTTGATCTAACATATTGGTTTCCTGAACAAAGTTACAGTCTAAGTTAATTAAAACTGCAATTCATACGGGAAATAAGTGCGTGCCAAGCACAAGTTATAAATGGGAAGCTAAAAGAATGTGAGGAATTTAAGCTAACCCATCAGTTAAAGTGAATCAGTAAGCTTAGAGTTTAAAATTCCATAAAATTGGTAACTCCTAGTTTAATGCCAATTTTAGAGACAACTAACGTGAAACAGACCAAACAAGCAGCCAGCAATTTGATACAGTATCTTCATAAGTGAGCAATTTGGAAGTTCTTCAAATCCCAAACTATTCAGCTGCCTGTCAGAAAAGAGTCCCAATTTTTTTAAAGGCATTACATATAACAAGATTGGGTTATATGCAGTCAGTTCAAGAAATACATGAAATATGAATCACCACTAGATTTCTGTAAGAACACAGGAAATGCCAGACTGGCTCAGGCCAGAGTTTCATTTAGCATTTCCTCATTAATGGTAACCAGTGGCAGATGATTTTAAAGCAAGCATAACAATCCCACACTTGGCACATATAGGCAGGGAAAAGCAGTATCCACAGCAGTATTCCAGATTGAGCTGTGAACTGAATACAGATACATCACACAGGGATTCCCCACCTGGAATTTGGCTGGTGTATTGTGCAACTGACATTTCCTACAACTCACACTGCTAGAAGGTAAACATCCTTATTCTTGGGAAATGAATAAAAAAATATGGGTACTGAAACTGTTCAAGGCCTTGATTGAACACTTTACCTATATACCATCATTTCCATGGGAATTGCTCCTTAATAGAAGGCATCATTTCTTTGGACTCTACAAAGGAATTCTACTGGTACCTACTGCACTAACTAGGAAGACATGCAAAGGCAGAATATCAAGCTTTCCTTTCCAGATCAATCACAGTGAGACACTCATCATTTGACAGAAATGCCTAACCATAAACACACTTCTTTACATCTGTTTTCTTTACAGATGTGATCCAGCCCAGGCTTACCTTCCATCGCGTACTTGAAGAAAAGGTTGTTAACATTGGTTATTGTTTCCCCATCCTCCTCTTGACTTCTGAGGGTGTGGATTCTTTTAATTAAGTCTTTGATAACTTCATTGACTCCTTCAGAGTAAAAAGCCACATCTTCGGGTTTCAGAATTTTTTGCCTCAGTACACTTCTCATTTTTAGCCATTGTTCCCCCTCCCTAGAAAAAATTATTAATAGTATCTGTACACAATTTTCCTTAACAGTCATCAGCTGGGTAAAAGCTCTGCAATGAAACTTTGTGATTTTTCATTTCAAGTGAAAGCAACTGGTAAAATGAAAATTATAATAATGTATAATTGGTATTATGCTCTTACATTTTTATCCTGCATTTATTGCATGTCCTAATTAAATTTCAGTGTTGCAACATGTATGTGCAGGTGTAAGTCAATCTCTGGTTTGGGTGACAGCTGGTACCATAAATTCCATTACTGATACATCACTTTCAGCTATCCTCATTCTAAACCTACAAAGTAACAGGATAGCAGACCTACCTATAGACAAAAATTTACAGCTAGATTCTCCTTTAGCTGAGCTATGCATGGAAACCTTTGTGCTCAAGACTGAAAATCTGAATTGTAGCATCTGCATGATGCTCTGTATCAGCAGAGTATTTGGGAACAGTGATACCTTTTAATTCCTCGTGAACATAGGCAATTGTCTTTTATGTGTTTATTTTAAATTGCTGTGTATTTTCCCTTATTTTTTTCACCTAGAGCAATGCTGCTGCAAGGCACAGAAACTTACTGACCAGAAAAATAATTTAATCTCTTTAACAGATATTTTCTGACTATCTCCTGATTTAAGGTATGATTTCACAAAGTATCAAGGAATTTTTAGCTTGAGTGGGAACTGCAGCTTAAGATTTGAGCCTGCAGTGCAATACACAAAGCCTTTTGCTACCATGAAAGAAACAGATTGTGCATGACTCAGGAAATTAGTTTCTCTCTAAATAAACATACTATGTCAGTGGGGATTGTGAGTAGTTCCCAGTGGCAGTTAACTACACCCACATGCAGTGCCAGGTTATGCAAGTTTTAAAGACAGAAAACTCCTCTAGAATCAGCCGTGTACAAACATATCTGCACAGGCATGGACTACAGTGTGAACTGACCATACTGTGACTTCTCTGCATTAATCTACTGAGGGTGCACTTCGGTGAACAGTAAAACTAGAACTAATCTGAGCAAACCAAGTCCAAACAGCACACTGCCAACCAGATGCAACAGTCAAGATCTGAAGCAATAAACCCACATTTGTGTAGTGCAGAGCTGAAGTTAGAAAGCTCTGTTCTGCAAAACTGCTTGCAGGTGAGTCAGTTCAGACAACTCTATTTGAAACATATTCCCAAAGAAAATCTTAGGCAGGGGAGGTCCCTCCACATTCAAACTACCCATCATTACCATCCCTTGGAAACTTCACAAAACAGAGAAATTCACAGCATTCTCCCCAGATTCCTACCCTCTTCCCCCACTAACCACACGATTTTCCACACACAGAAAGGCCTGATTACCTGTATTACCGGATGACCTGTACAGTCCTTCAGAAAATGAGCAAACTTTTACAAGAAAACAGAGAAAATGAAGGACTAACAATACTTACGCAGAAATAAGCCCTGTGGCTCTCCCTCGTAAATCCCTGTACTCCTGCCAGGATTCCATGTTAGCTCTTTGTGGTGCTTTACCTTCTGCTCGCAGGACTTGAGCAACCATGTCTCGATCTGCAATGGACACAACAAACTGGGGACCAAAGTGAGACTTGAAGATCTTTCCATATTCCTGAGTGTGTTTTTGCTACAATGTCACCAACAAAGAGAAAGAGAAGTCAAGTATTACTAAGGAAAACTATCACAAAAGGAAACTGACAATTCATCATACAGTGAATCAATCTCTCACGTTTAGATTTTGATCCTCAGCCTTTCAGTCGAGGAACAGTTCGAAGTGTCAGAAGAAAGCATTTAAGCATTACTGTGAAATATTCACAAGGAAAACAGAGAGGTCACACTGTTCAGGACCTCTGACTGAAAAGACCCGAAGCTCTAAGGCACAAAGCGTGAGTGAAACCAAATACTGAGCAGATGAAAGGACCTGGGGCACTTAAAACCACATCCCTTCAGATCAAACAGATTAGAAAAAATGTCTGCAAAAATGAAAAACATGTGGGCACATAGGGTTAAATTAATGTCTTTTGTAAATAAGTACTTACTCTACCATTTTATTGCAAAAAAAAAACCCAAAACCAAACCTACATGTAAGTTTCTCACATCTAAATGAGGACAAGGACAGCCTAGTGAAAAACTGCATTTGGGGGCAGCTTTGTCAGAGCAAACTAGAGAAAGATTTATGTTAATTCTGCAAAAGAAAGGAAAAGGGAAGGTCTTATTCCTGCAGTGAGGTTTATTGTGCTTGATGCACAAATCATATGATTCAAGCAACAGGTAATTAATAAAGAGGATAGGAAAACATTAAATTATGTATATAAAAGAAAAGAAATTAAAAAAGCTTTCTGGTAAGATTGCACTATCACTGTCCCATGAAATCTCACTGAGTATTTCAAATAGATTTCATTCTGACATGGTCATAAAGTGAAACACAATTCCCACAAATTCACTTGGAGTTTAGATATGTCATCATTTCAGAGGAAAAAAAAACCCAACTTCAAAGCAGTTATTAAAAAGATATTAAGGCTTCAGAATTAAATTTTAAAGTCTTTATCTCTGGTTAAAGTATTAGGAAAAGTTAAACTGGACAAAGTTTATGCCAAAGACATCTGCTCACACAGTGATGCTGATTGTAAACCAAAGATGTTTGACACCAACTACACTTGTGAAAATCTAGTGTTGACCCAAGATTACCTATGTGAAATATTTTTTAATTCAGTCTTGATTACAGAGATGAATTACTTAATTGCCTACAATAAGCTTAAGACTCATGAATCACTCTTCAGAATATTGTACCAAATGCTTAAAAAAAATATAACTTTTTCTGCATGGTTTCCAAATAAAAGAAGATTATTGCAATTGTGGTCTCTGCCAGTCACTTTTTTTGGAACACACTGGCCAACTCCAGTCTGGTGTAAACAGAGAGTGAAAGGTCTCCTACGTTGATATTCTTACCCTTTTCAAAAATCAGCATCTGGATTCAAATGCAACCCACATATTAGTCATCCTAATGAGGGAAATGCTACAGCAGAAAGCCAGCTGTTGTCATTTCTGCTTGATCTGCTCCTAACCAAACACCACAGGCAGAGGAATGTGTGAACAAGCACCCCCAAACCCCAAAGTATTTATTGCCTGAAAGATATTTTAGGGATACTGAACTTGGAGATGTGAGAGTATGCATCTTTAAAGGAAAGCATAAACTGGGAGGCGAGTGATCCAAGGAAAAATCGGTGGAGTGAGGGAAATACACAGCAATTCTGTCACCAGTCACAGAAAAACAAGTTCAACAAATTTTGCTATTTATGGAGCAGTTTGGGTTTTTTCCACTGATGGTGAGGTTTACATGGGACAATAAATTGCAACAGTAAATAAATCAAGTGTCAAGCTATCCAATCAAATAAACTAAATACCAGTTTTAAACCAGAAACAGAGACAAAGTATTTGGACATCTTACTTTCAATAGACTGAACTCTGTTCTATCAACTTCATGTATAATGAAATGCCCAGGATTTGTCTTTTGTATTTTCTTCTACAACATGGGTTTTTCTTTCCCTTGTTCCAAACCTTAAAAATATTACACTGTAGTGCCTCACATAGCAATCTCACACCAGTCATCCTTTCACACATCATAAATTAAAACTGCCAGCATCCAAATCCCTCCCTCCTCATCTTTATTTCCTTTACACTTGCACAGCACTCATAAGACAAAAACGATCTAGCTCCATCAAATTAAAAATGCTTTCCCTTTGTCACAATTGCTGTAGGCATTACTACTTTGGCCAGGACTAACTGGAATCATGTGACTGAGAATAGAACCTCCTTTGTGAAAAAGCACCTGCCTTCCCCACCCCTTCTGCATGTAGGACAAAAATATTTGTGTGCGCCAAAGACATCGTCTAAGTAGCTGTGCTGGTTACCAGAGGGGTTTTGGATTAATTCATTCCTGATGTTCACTGTATTGTTAAATTTAACAGACTGTTATTAATCCAGTTAATGCCTATTTGCATTCTGCATGTATGCAAGCAGGGTATCCTGGGATTTTTGGGACTTTAAACAGAATGAAAACTAGTATTATATTGCAACTTATCCGTATAATTCCTCACACTTTCCTTTCTATGAATAATATTCATTAAAGAAGAAAACAGACATATCAGCTAGTGGTAGTGAAAAGCATATACTGTTTAGGTCGTTTTGCATTCCTTTTTATATTTTGAAAAATTTTCACTGTTTTGGCAATGAAATAAATTGAAACCAATGGTAGCATCTTTTTTAGTGTTACAAAACCATGGTGAGTGCCCCTCAAATTCTGCATACCACCACAGAGGTAGAGAAAAAAAAAAAAAAAAGAAATAGAATGAAACAAAAGCTTTACACGTCCTGAAGTTTCATCTGCATGCATCCTGGTTAGCAACTAGTCAAGCTGAGGAATTCATCTTTAGCAAACTAGTTTGGCTGCCATCAAACACAGCATATACCCAGGTACCCTACATTTCTTCTTAAAAATCTAAATGGTAAACACAACAAAGCTGGGCAAAACCAAGCAATTTCTGTGGGGTTTTTTTTCTGTTTCCTGCCTCCTTCTGTTGCTGTCAGGCCCTTTGTAAATCTTAACTATCCAGTTTTGATTCTCAAACCATTTAAAGTTCTTTTTTCTTTTGTTTTCCTTTTCTGTTTCTATTTCTCTTTCTCTTTTTTTGTTCATTGGTTTGTTTTGGGTTTTTTTCTTAAATTTCAGCAGTTTTCAGGCAGTGAACCTCTTGCGGCTGACTCTGAATCTTTTTCTAGCAATTTGGGAAAGGTCACTAAGAAAAGCAAAACAATAAGTGCCACATCTGAGGTATTCCCAGAGAAATCTGTACTGCCAATGGAAAGTATTACACATTCACAGCTGCAAAAAAGTGAAACCCACAGCTTTACTCTTTCACACACAAGTGTTTCCTTTAGAATCACTTGGACTATGTGGGGAAAGGGCCCCAGGAGATGCACTGTGACTTTTTAGGAATGAAACCCACATGTTTGGCCAAGCAACCACAAGAATTCGTCTCTGGACAGCTACAGTCTTACGGCAAGACTATTGCCCATGCCAGCATCCCCAGAGGAGCTGCACGGGGGAAGGGGCATCCTCGTCCACCCAACTCCCGCAGTGCCCCGCAGGGATGACGGCGCCTCAGCCACCCCCGCCAGGTGCCACCGGGGAAGAGGACACGCCGTGATCTGTGTGACACCACAGCAGAGGAGGTGACCAAACCAGGGAACGCTTCTCACCCCCACGCGGCTCTGGTTCGTTTGACCGTCTGCCACCCTCCAGGTGACAGGAATCGCTCTCTGTCCATCCGTCCGCCCTCCCTCCTCCCCTCTCCTCCCCTCCCCTCCCGTCGCCAATCCGGCCCCGCTTCCCAAGGCCCTCTGCCTTGCCCCGCGCCGCTGGGGTGGCCAGCTGAGAGGGCGGCAGGGCGGGCTGCTCCAGCCGCTGAATTCCCGGCCCGCTGTCCCGCACCCCGGGAGGTTTCAAACCGCCCGCCTCCTGCCGAAGGGACGGCAGCGGGGCCGGGCGCAGCTACCGCCCCCTCGGGGAACCTGCACGGGCGAAGTGTATTTCTGTAACGGGAGGCTGGAGTAGGAGAGACAAAATGGTCTCTGAAGGCAGCGGAGCAGCTCCGGGCCGGGCCGGGCGCCCCTCGCAGCGCCTCAGACCCGGCCGGACCCGGGTACGGGTACGGGCACAGCCTCACCGCACGGGTGGGCTCTGTGGTACGAAATTCCAGGGAAACGCACGCTTCCCAGCCCTGCCCGCCAAAAGTAAGCCCTCTGCAAGTCAGTGAAACAGCCCCGTTTAAAAAAAAAATGCCTTTTTTAAAAATTTATTTATTTTTAATTATTGTTTCCTTTCAGCCCGGGGCGCAGCCCCAGCGGTTCGCAACGCGCACAAAGATGAGCGGGCAGCGCTTGCAGCCCGGGGGATCCGGAGCGGGAGGCACCGGGGCACGGGGGGACAGGGCAAAGCCAAAGCCTCCAGGGTTGTGGAAACGGGATGGGGGATCCCCTGAATCCCGGCTCTCACCAGCGCGAAGGCGGCGCGGCGATGCCCAGCAGCGGTGCTGCCAACGCGGTGATTGACCCGGCGAGAAAAGTAAAGAGTTTAAGTAACCCTGGCGTGATTAAAGCGTTAAGCAGGCGAGTGAGCTGTACCTGGATTTCATGAATGCGGCCGAAGCCGTCCTTCCAGAAGAACTCGTAGAGGTTGTAGAGGGTGTTGGGTCCGGGCATTTCGTGCAGGCTCTTCACCCTGCCCAGGCGGCGCCGGGGAGGCTGCAGCAGCGCCGCTCCGCTCCCCTCGCCTTTGTTCGCCACCTCTTCCCGCGGGCTGCTCCGCACCGCCAGGCTGCTGCACAGCCTGGGCAGCCCGGGAAACCTGCTGCTGGCAAAAAGCGCCTGGTAAAAGTAAGTCCTCTCGGATTCAATCGTCTGCTTGCATTTCATCGTCAAAACTCTGGTGAAGAAAGACATGGTCTTTCAATTTCAGAAGGGTCAACTTTGCTCCTGCAGCTGCTTTTTATTTGCTTGGTCTTTCTTCAGTGCCTGCTTTAACTTGTACAAGCAGCACTTCTCCAAACTCTTACTGCATGAGCATCAGTTTACACAGACCATTAGTTAACGCTCCCTCCCCTAGGGCTGGAAAAGGGGGGTGGGTCTGGGATGAGACTCGAATAGAACGAACCTATTATTTTGTATAATTCAAAACAGACAAATTTACCCATTATACATACAGCCAAAGTTCAGTTTTTCCCTCTTTCCCTGATTAGTTTTGCAAAAAGCTCACCCCATCTTTCTCCTATATTAAAAAGGCGGGGTTAGAGCTATTTTTTTCTGGGGCGTTAATTCATCCCTGTATGTTAGAAAACAGGATATTTTCTTCAAGAATTTCTCGTAGAACTGTTCATCATCCCATAACATATATGAAAAACATTTGTGTATCCACATATGAGTAGCAATGGTTTTACATAGTAACCTTTCAAACAGTTCCTGTAAACTACAGTATGCAGGGATGTTATTTGTATTGCATAATCATTTATCTTTTGGATGTGATATTCTCCATAAGCAGTTTGTGTCAGCTTTGTAGGAGTCTGCACAGTTTCAAAAGTGTTTGTGTTGTTTTGTGTGTATTTCTGTGTAATTCCTAATGTGCTAGTGATAATCTGTAAAATGTTGATTCATTTCAGAAATTATGTGGAAGAGCCCACCTTGTTTTTTAAGTCAATCAGAAGCTCAAGTAAAACTTGAGGGAAACAAGAAAGTCTCAAGTAAAATCCACATTTTCAGAACTTAGTTATGAATAAACTGCTGGAAAAGTAAGTCTAATAAGCTTCAAAGTTAATAGCATTTTCCCCCTTTATTTATCTTCATTTATGTTTTTAAGGCTGCAATCCAATTAGGATCTGTGCACATGTTTACTCTTGCCACTGATAACTCCGTTGAAATAAATAACTGAGAAGTTAGGTGCATCAGTCTTCATAAATGCAACTGTAAATATTACAAGAATAAACGGTAGATGATAAAGCCTTAAAATCTGCTAAAGTACATACTGGCTTAAGCTAACATAATGTCTTTGAAATGGGCTTCATCATACTTGAAACGGTCCAGAGAACAGCAACAGGGAAAAAAAAATGAGAAGGTTAAAAAAAATTATTTAAGCAGGAGGTTAGGAAACTTATTTCATCTGGAAAAGAGGACTGCCAGGACCATGACAACAGCCTACAGATCTGTACATCTTTTGTTAAAAAAGGTGCATGTCAGAGAGAGAAGCATAAAATAATGGGCTTAGTTCACAGCTCCAGATTTCTGGTTACTTTTTCAGGTAGCCTCAGTACCTCAGATATTTTTGGGATGTCTCAGATAGATAGCCAAGGTGTTGCAGGATGTTAATTGCTATCATGGAACTTTCTAAGAACTCCGTAAGAACCTCTGTCAGGCACATCTGAGTGTATCACAGTCTAGGTTACCTCTGAAGTTTTCCTTCTTAGCTTTCTATGTGGTGTAGCTACATTGTTTCTTTAATATTGGTCTAAGGATGCTTTGAGAGACACAGTTACACAGATTTTAAAATTATATTCATATTGTAATTTCTAGATTACTGGAGGGAATATACGAACCCTAACCCTAAAAACTCCTGCTCTCAGCTATCAGTATGGTAGATTTTTTGTTATTATTATTATTATTATTATGTCATACACCATTAGGATAGTGTAAAGCATCTGCTTGTATTAATATGCTACTGAGATAAACTTTGATACATCATGTGGTAAAGGCTACAGTTTTGCAACTATTGTAGCTTTATCTGGGTGTACCTTTTTCCAGTTAATTCCTTATTTGGAATTCTTCACTATTCACTATTTTCCCACTGTTATCTCTTTTCATCAAAATTATTGTAGGACAGAGTGTTTCTATCCAAGATAGTTGAAAAAGTTGCAGAGGTTTTGTCCTTTAAGTACTTCACCAGGACAGTACCTGCTTTGCCCCTGAGGACTTTCTGGAGGTGGCAGTAGTCCCAATTTAGGGACTGTGTTGTTTAACCCCACTGGCACTCAGTGTTCCAGGTGGTTTACTTATTGTTAGATTTCTGTTTGTTTGTGCGTTCATGTGACTTGGAAGATAAATATTTCTCCTACTTCTACAACCTACCAGTTTATACATTTATCAGATGTCTTAACACTGACCCGGAAACACACTCACAGTTTTGAAAATACAAACAATGACATCTGTCTCAGGCCGTTGGTCATTGGAGTCTGAAAATATTTTTTCATGTAACAAGTCAGTTGTGTCTTTTGCTATTTCAAACAAGTTGGAGCACATGCCCCTTCATAGCAGATATGCTTCAGTTTTATTTAACTTTTGTTATGTAATGGGATCACAGTATAAACTAAACTTGGCTATTCAGATTATGTATTATTTTTGTATAATTTGTCTTCAAATCTGCAGTCACGTTGTTCTCTTAGTCTAGACCCCCAATGGTCTGCTTAATTGTACTTTGTTACCTTCGTTTAATTATTTCTAAACCCAATTTAAACTTGCCCTCTTCTTTGCTTGAATTCTGACAAAGTTCAGTTGAAGCTCTTTGTGTCAATAACATCGGTATTCAGAGTCAATGGCTACATTATCATCTTCCCAGGAATTCTGGGGTTTTGAATTATTCTCACCTTTTAACAGTGTTGGCTATATCTGGCTTGTAATTATTTGAATATTATTTTATGATATCCAGTATAATAAATATTGTACTGTTTTACATAACTGTTTAAATAGCCACAAGTGTAAATCATCTACAAATACGGTTTATGGAAGGAAAAGAGATTTGATCAGAGGTATTTAACTCTGCCCAAGAGGCATTTAACTCTACTCTCAGCTAAGACTATATAGACAGGCTCTTCAGAGCATCGGTAAGGAAGAAAAGCTGAAGAAGGTCCAAAATGTCAGAAATTTAAGCAAAAATCTTCCATGTGCTTTAAAACACCTCTTCACTAAAAAAGCCATAGTTAGTCACAATTTTGCCATTTCTGACTGTCATCAAATCCATCTTCTGAAAGACCTCTTCAAGTTGTGAAGTTACTCCTTTGGAATTATAAATGCTTTCTAAAATTCCCATGGTTTTTCCCAAAAAGGTGAAAAAAGTTGAACTTATCATGCAAAATACTAACTGAATATGAAGACACTTAAATCAGAAAAAGCTAACAGTGCCAGGCGTTGATGGCACTTAAAAACCCCATGAACCAACTGTAAAGAATTCAATCCTACTTGTAGACTCCTCATAGGTTTAGATCCTTTCCCTGTGATTCTTATGGCGTACGACACTAAGTTTTCCCGAGAACTTGTCTTGAAGTCCAATGTTTTTAAACACACTAGAAAGAAGTATGGCACTACTAAAAACGATGACCATCAGCAGCATGATGACCATCAGCCAGAGAAACACGAGATGGGTGTAGTTTGGTCTTTGCTGAGCTGTAACGCTGCTGAAAACACCACCCCATGGTCACTGTGCCCTTTTAGTCTAGAAGGTCATTTGGATGAGTAACAGCAGCACCTTCAAGCATTTATGCCTTCACAAGGACACACTTGGTGGTTTGCCACAAGGATGAAGAGCACATAAGCACAACCTTCTGATACAGGTGCTACCTTGTGCAGCAGCAACTCATCTGCAGTGAGTAAATGCACACCGGTCTGCCACTTGCAGCTTCAGTCTGGAGTAACAGCAGGCAGTAATTACTGCAGTTAATCATATCAAAGTAATTAATCCTAAAGTTGGAACATCAAGATGCTATCACTGATGCATGGAGTCATTCACATCTCATAAAATTACCGTGCTTTACTTGATGGTGAATGTACTGCATCCCACACAGACCCATTCCTTAGAAGAGTAAGATCACTAGTCATCACAGCCATGATTTACTACACAAGAACTAGAACGCTGTCCTAAATCCAGCTACTACTAGTACCACAATTACAGAAATCAATATTAAACCATTTCCACATTTAGTAGATCTTTTTCCAAGTGTATGAAGGGTGCAGAATAGTTCCAAAGCAATTAATAAAGTGTGTTAAGAAAGAATTATGCAGAGGGACACTGGCTGACTTGCTCAGCTTATCCCACTGTCATAGGCCCCTCCCATTATACTAAATTATAATTTTGCTACTAACTGTTGCCACTAGAGCTGGTCCAAACTACCATCAAAGTAAATAATGCTTTAAACTGGGGAGAGGAAATCAGCACCACAATACTGCACATTCATCTCTTCCATATAAGCCACTCAAGCACTGGCTGGTTCCAGTTTGAGGCAGAAGACTCAGCACAACAGAAAGAACCATGTGTTACAGGGTAGGGCTCTGAGCCCAAACAGAGTTTAAATTGAAGCAATTCAGTTGCCTTTTCAAAATTACCTGATTCTCAGACTGAAAACAAGCACCATGTGTTCTGAATTCTGCTTCCAGTGTTTCTACACTCTCAATTTGTGAATTCATGCTAATGAAAAACAGAATCAGTGTTTTTCTGAAGCACAGTTGTCATATAACCAGGATAGCTGTACCATACATGCTCCTTCCAGGATGGTAAAGATTTATACTAACCTATTTTGAACCAACACATCAAGACCAATGCTCTTTCATCGGTTGTTCCTAAAGCTCTACTATCAGCAAAAAAACCCACCTCATAATACAACACCTAGTGTAACTGTTAACAGTATTAAGCAGATGTTATTTAAAAGGCATTCTTCAGTCACAACCAATCATCATTTCTCCTCTAATTTTTTAGAATTATAGTGCAGTCTTCATTTAAAAGAAACCCAAATTCAGGAATCTTTCCTTCACAAGTTCTTCCAACTACCCTTGTTAGAAGTCAAAATGCTTTTTGATTCAGTAATAACTTCTGTGGTGACACTGCATTGTTTAGCAGTTATAATGGTTTTATTGCATGGTTAATAAATAGAAAACAAATGACAAGGGAAACAGCTTTTATTTTAGCAACTTCTCAACAGTAACAAGAAAATGAGGAAACCAGAGCACAGACTTTATTTGTATTTACTAATGCTTTCCTTGAGTTTACTTTGGAAACAAAGTCTCTCTTTCTTGTCTTCAAACTTCAAAGTATTTCTGACCAATTTGTTAGAATTTTAAGACAGGTTAAGTTGTAAGTATAAATTAGCTCCCAGTTCAAAAATATTATATAAAGTGCTCCTTCCAGGATTTGTTCAGCTCAATGGATGATTTTTATTTAAGCATTTAAAAAAACAGTATTTTGTTGAGCAAACACAATAATCAGATAAATAATATTTCAAACAGCAGTACAAACTTCATTTACAAAACCTTTTCAGAATTCTTCTGAAAAAGGGTCTTCAGCTGATAAAAATAAAATCTATTAATTACCCTGAAAACCAGACAGGTATAACCAGGATCCAGTCACTGGATAGTATTATTCCTGTGTTTAGTTCCTTCTTTCCTTCCACATTCATCCATGAGAGCACATACACTGCTAAGTAAATATGTGGCTATACAGATGCACATACAAAAAGTCTTTTAAAGGACCTGTCAGAAACTTCAATTCCATCCTTTCAGTTAAGGAAGCAGGTCCGTGGATCCGCAGCTTTAACAGAACGCACACGTGGAGGGCGTCACTTTCGGAAGCGTTTGAACAGCGGGTGGATGTGTTTATTTGTAGATGCCTTACTCCGGGAGGAGTGGTATTCCATGTAAACAGTGTCATCTGCCCCGGACATCGAGCTCATTGTGCCTGTTCGACGGGACACCTGCAGGTACAAGGAGAGTAAGCTGAGTGTGTGACCAGACAGACCAGCTCTAACCTACCGATGCCCACTGGCTACTGGGCAGCACTGCCCATTGAGCGACCCCAGTGCCAAAAAGCCTTCCAAGGTCTTCTCATGAACAAAAGTGGCCCTTATGCTTCTGCCCTCTGGGAATGAGGAAATGAGGGCATGATTCAAGGAGCACAGTGCCACACACATAAAAAAAGTATATGCTGTGACATATTTGTATCCTGAAGTTTTTACAAATATTTTCATTGCATGTGACTTAGGAGATATTCTTGAAGATCTGTATAATAGATGTGTCATCTTCGCCTTCAAATATGATGGAGGACATGAATTCCATATCTAATTTCTTCCTAGTGCTCAAAAAGTGAATTATTCCAATAGCTAAATGCTAATGCAGCTTAAAAAATAAATCTGTTCTCTGATGTTTCACAAAGATACAAAGTCATCAATGATGACATCACACATAGAATTGGACGGAAATTAAATGCTCTGGTTCTGTCCCCTCTCTGGACATCCTTTTCAGAGAATTCATTACCTGAGCTGACTTTGAACCATACTCTCCAGCAACTACTTCCTCCTCAGCATCCAGGTCAGATGCTTGCAGGACTTTCTGGAGAAGCTGCTGCTGTTCTTCTTTGGTTGAAAATGCAAGTTCTTCTTCCTCCATGCCTGCCAGCTTTGTTATTACCTAAGAAATAGAGCACAGTACAAGGTGAGGGCTCTTCCTCCTCACTGTTAGCTATTCAAGACAAGGATTTCTGACTCCATACCCTGAAGGAACTGCCTTCGTCTTTTATTAATGGTCTGAACAGCTTAACACTACAGACAGTACAGATACATACAAAATCTTACTCAGTGGTGTACATACATATACATATAGCTGGAAATGAAAAACACAAACCTTTGGGGCAAGAAAAAAGAAAATTAAAAAGAAAAGCTCTGGGCAAAGGATGTCAGCTAAACAAAGCACATATATTTCAGATACAAGGTCAGCATCATGCTGTGGGCTCCAGACTTGTCTGGTTTAAGAACTAGTACTTTAACAAAAATAATCCAGTAGCTTTGCAGAGACTGAGAATTTTAGCACTAAACATTTAGGAATATGGGGGGGAATAAACTCTAACAAATTGAGGTGTACAATCAGTTGCTGAGGGACAGTGCAGCAACCTACAAGAGAGCATGAGCAGCAGAGCAAAATGACTCCACCCTTTGTGTACTTAGACACCAAGTAATTTGGTTTGTTCTCCTTCAAATTCCTGGTAACTCATCTGAAAACCACAGGTGCAAGGCACGTGCCATCTACTGGCAATGCAGTGTCAGGGACTCCATTAGCTGACAAACCTTTTCTGAAGAAATGAAAAGCTCTCAAGCTCTTCTGTTATAAAGCTTTACAACAAACAACTTGCTTTCTTAAGTAGAGGCACTTTGAAAATTTCACAGGAATTTTTCCTGCAGTTAAATGCACTCTGTAAACACATTTATACATAACAATCAGTTTTCCCACTGTTTCCAACCTGACAAGGTTTTGAAAAAGACATTCTAGTTCAGCCATTGATTATCTAGTGTGTCCCCTCCTCATCTTTTCTGCTTATCTCTTGAGTCAATACAATTAGAAACTAATTACCTCGGCAGTCTGGGCTGGATATGATCACAAAGACTGATTAAAAAATATAAATACAGTTTAAGGTAAAACAAAGCCACATTAGCTGCACAGTACTGTTTTTAAAAATGGGGTAGGGAAACACTAGAAGAATAATCAGTGCCATGGGCTGTTGTTAATGGGAAGCTCTAATTTGATGTCTTCCTGAGAAATGCCCAAGGTTTAAGAATCCATTCATGAAAACAGTTTGTGCTCTCACATGGCTAAAGGAACACTATGGCCCTTCTTGTTTGTTTAGAGGATACGTGCTATGATAATCTCAAAAATAAACCAAAAGGCATCCAAAAATCAACTTTAAATTTAATTAGCCTGTTTCCAGTTCTGATTGCAAAACAGTGCTAACATGGTTCATAGAATGGAAAGATTTCCCACTGGATCATTTTTTAAGCTGTCCAACAAATGCCATATTTAAAGTTATCCCCAATTCTTCGATTTACAGAGTTCTGCTTTTGGTTTAAAATTTATTATATCCTACATTCAGCCTCTAAATAAAAACACAATACAGTGAGTAATCAAACTGTTTAGCTAACAAAAAAACCCCACTAGCAGTCAACTTCAAGCAGTAAATTGTGTTGATAAGGCTGATATTTAAGAAGCAAAGACAAAATATTTTATTTAGCAAAAAATCATTACTCCAGTGCTCTTTTTGATGAAAGGCGGAGAATGTAGCTATTGAGACATGGCAAGAGAAACTAAGTCCTAAACAAAAAGTGAAAACTGTTACCCTTTTAAAGGAGTAACAAATTTTTAGTAATTTAGGAACAAAAATTCTGAAGGAGAGGACATCAGCACTGAAATAATTACCTAAAGAAGAGGTAGAGTCTCCATATTTGGAAGAAAAAGAAGGCAGACATCTGCTGGGAATGACATACACACAGTTCATCCTTGCTTGGAATGAAGAAGTTTTTTCCAGCCCTACTATTCTTTGATGCCAGCTATGACTAAGTTTGGCGAACAGAAAAAAATAGACATTCTAAGGTTTTGTTCCTAAACTGCAAATAAAGAACATTTGTGTACTGGTCAGCTAAAATGTTGCTCCAAATACTCATCTGGCCACTTGCACCGCTTTTTCTCCCACATTACACCAAAGCCCCTAGGACTATGTCTTCCTTGCAAAATGAAACCCCTCTATTTTAACCTCCTGCTTAGTTCTAAAATCCCAAGCATTCAAATATAAGGGACTGCTCTAATCTTTTACTATAGCCACACAGGTGCATTTGCTGTAATTAGCTGCAGCTTAGTACTCATCTACAACTTTGTCAAAATACATTCACTACAAAGCAAAACAAGGTTTTCATCTATCAAGGCTGTGACTTGTCTCAGTGTCAGGGCCCCTTTAAAGCTCTTTATGGGCTGCTCCTTACAGAGCAGTGACTTACCCGGCACAGCTGCAGCTCAGGGGGATGTCCCACACAGTGCCTCATGCAGACAAGCTCTTGAAGAACCAGATATGGGAGCCCTATTTTTTATTCTTTTCCTCAGCAATGTTTCTCCTTAGGAAGGCTTTTAAGTAGAGCAATTTAAGCTCCAGTTTTGTAAAGGAATAAGTTCCTATATCCAAGAGTTATCATGGTACTCTGCTGCCTTTAACAGCCCAACAGATGAGCATATGGGGCAGCCCATGCATTAAAAGAAAGCTAAATGAGATACACCATGAAATCCATAAAATAGAGGAGCTTTGGTGAAATGAGATTTTATGTTTGGAGGAAGACAACATACAGAGATAAATAATAAACTGAAGTGCAGGGGGTGATCAATCAAGTTTGTCCGGAGAAATGAGACAGCATCCAGTCCTTCACAAAAGGGACTTCAGGGGAAATTTCTGACTTTCAAGTCATGGCTCTGTTACACTGTCAACACTGAAAATGTTCTCTATTTGGAGGATTATCTTTGAGTTGCAGGTAGGAAGATTTATACTGTGCAGTAAGTCTTTGCCTGTCATTTTTAAACCAATTAACATTGAACCCAGTGATTTTGGTCATAAATTTCATTCCACGATGAGAAAATTAACAGAGGAAGTCCAAACTGCTGACAGAAGCTAAATAAGCACAGTCCATAGACCACCATTAGCTGAACAGCTTCTGTGAACACAAGAGCCACCCTATCAACACCTCTGCATCCTGACTGGCCTTCTGTACCACCACAGCCTCTGAAGCACTGTGGAAACGGTGCACAAGACTAGTGTGTGGAGAAAGATCCCTGGAAGATAATTGTTTAGGAATGGGTTGCCAGACACTTCAGTCATCTAACCCAGGATTCCCAGAGTCAGATGTGTGAATGTAGGATGGATGAACCCTGCCTGTTTTGTTCTCTTTAGCCACTAGGAAAAAGATTTTCTCCCCGTAGTGAAACCCTGGTCTGAGACTGGGGCTCTCCAAAAATTATTTGTGACTTCTGAAGTTTTGGAAGTTGTCTAAATTGCTGTTGGCCACTATGACAAGAACACCCAACAACACTGCCTTATGCACAGCCAGTATGATACTGTGTAATGGGGAGTCCTGCACGGACGGACGACTGAACAGCAAAAACATCAACCAACCATGCAAGGGATGTGTGCTCCACTCCAGTGGGTGCCTGGTTGGAAGTTACACTGACCTTTCTAGGAGCTGTACTGAGCTACTTGTATCTGCCCTCACAGAGGAAAAAACAACACAGGAACACTTCTTGCTTGCGAGAAAAACCTCCATTAATGCATTCCACAACCAGAATTCTCAAATATTTGATCGAATACTAACGTGAATGAATATGAAAATTACATTCTTAGGCCCCAAGCATAATAAATGGCAGGGCCAAGTTACCTTGAAGCTGTAACCTTGATCTACAAGGAACCGTTGCCGTTTCGTTGAGTATGCCATTTCCTGAGTGTCTTGGGATACAAGAGAATAAAAAAAGGCATTGTATTCCTCAGCAACCATGCCTAGGAGACAAAATCATTCAGTGATTAGTTCCACTTGGAACAATGGAACAAAGAACAAAAAAAGGAATAAATACTGAAAACGGGTGTTTACGTAAGTTGTCTCCACAAAAACTATTTGCAAAGTTTAGCTGCACCCAGACCTTGCATAAACTGATTAACACAATGTAATTACTACTCTTGTTCTTAATAATTGAAAATAGGCAAAAAAGAAAAAAAAAAAGAGAAGGAAATGCAGACTAACACAATCACATGCTCTGGAAAAACCTGCCTCTTTATTCTGCTAGGAAAAGTGAAAGATAAAATTATTTTTAAGTCTATTATGTAAAGAAGCAGTCAAAAGCAATGCATGTCAAAAAAGCTTAATAAAAAGAGACAAAGGTAAAGTTTTATCCATGTAAACCAAAGTTTGCAGTGTTTTTGTATTAAAAAAAGTAAGACAAAGATACTTAGCTAAGAATTCATAGGGCTATCTGAAGTCCAGGATGTACCAGGCTGCTTAGCATTTATTCTTTTTTAACCTGCAGTCCTTAAGGTCTATTCCCCCAACAGCATTGCATAATCTTTTAAAACCCAGGGTTTCATTAAGACTTTGTTAATTCACTAACACGTGTTTTGTACGCATTTTCAAACAAAGCCTCACCTGTAACAAGCACAAACTGCACATAAAATCACTGTGTGCAGAGCTTAAGTGTGAGCGGAAAGCAGTTTAAGAATCGTTTTTCTAAATAAAAAGCTTCTTGGCATGCTTTGTAAAAACATGCTGATCAAAAACCAAATGGAATTTTTACAAGCAAGTAATCTGCTGTATCAAAAATGTGCTTTCCAGAGGGTTTCTTTTTAGAGCAATACTACGATTCTCTAAAAATTATTTCATTTTAAGGAAATTATCAAGGAATGAAAAAGTGAAAGAACAGCCAAAGAAAAAAGTTAATTTTCTTTCGGCTTTCTTTTTCCCTTTGGAAGTTTTGCCATCATTAAGCTTTGCTGACCCGGAAAATGATTTATTTTCATTCACTGGTATACAGGCATATTCTCTTTGACTAAAACATAATCCAAGGAGTATACAAAGAAACCCCATGAACATCCAGTGTCTCTGCTGCTCTAGGATACTATGATCCAAGGCCCAGAGCCCAACCACCACCTCCTTTACCTTTTTTGGCTCTCAGCACTCGTCCCAGCCTTTGAGCCTCCTGCCTTCGTGACCCTCCATGGGATGAAATCTGGATGAGAACATTGGCTTCCGGCAGATCGAAGGATGTGTCACCCACCTGGAACAGAGCAACAACCTCTGAGCAGGATCTTAATTCCACATATCACCAACAAACAAAATATACAATGCACACCTTTTTTTGTGAGCTGCAATATGAAGATGTTAAATGCACAACATGCATGTGTAACTTAAATAAAGTTGACTCTGAAAACAGGTACGAGGACGCAGCGAATGTCCCCACTTACCTTGGAAATGAAAATAGTGTTGATTTTTGGATTGTGCTTGAAGTTTTGTAGAATTTGCATTCTTTCCCCTTGTGCAGTAGGGCCATATATATAGGGTCTGAAAAGAACAAAACATATGCAAATGAAATAAATTCAGGATTTCTCACTCATCTTCTATGAGGTACCATGGCAGGGAGAACAGTACACATTTGAACAGATACAAACCCAAAATATTTTGGTACAGCTTTCAATTTACCTCTAACTTGTTTGACTCCTCATGGCAGCTGCCCAGTGGTTTGTAGAACTCTCTGCAGCAACCCAGTCAGCCAGAAATAAATTCTGTCACAAATGTTTTGCAATTACAAGCACCAATGAAGCTGTATGTAAACAGATCGAATACATTTGCTAAGCCTACATGAAAGACTGAAGGCAGCTGTTAAAATAAAGAGATTTTTTTCCTCAAATGTACTGAGTTAGCACAGTGACAGCTGGAACCTTTACTTCCTATTTAAACACTTGAAAATCCAGGCTTCTCTATCAAGGATACACTGAGTGTCTTAAACAGGCTGCTGGATGTTGTTCTGGGAAAATGATTGTTGCTTTTAAAGCTAACCTCTTGCCCCTTCTAATACCTTCTGCGCCTGAGAACAAGGTCCCAAACATTCCATGAGCAGCTCACAGTGGCATGTCACCTAAGGTTTCTATCATTTGACAATGAATCACATAGAACATTTAGTATCTCAATCCTGAAGGCTCACACAAACTCTCAGTCACCCACAGACTCCATGAATAACTTGGACTACTCTGTATTTCCCAGGGTCTGGCTGTTTTGAGAGCAGAGCTGAAAAAACCAAAAAGCTAGAAACAGCAAAGCCCCTCCTCCCTCCCCCAAAAAAATCAGGCATGCATTGCTTTGCCATCTGCAGCACTACTTTTCCAAACACTGGTTAACAAGCATTTCCAAACAACAGGAATGAAGTTCTACAGTTTCTATTTTGTTCGCATTTCCATACATCATTTCTAACACAAGGAACCAAGCTCAAATTTTTCATTAACATTTGATATTGCACGTACATGAATGGCAGCTGACTAAAACTCTGCATGGTACTCACCCCTACCCGTTGGGCTGCTCTCCTCAGCACACACCTAATTCCTGCCCCACCCAAAACAACAGTGCCCTTTGTTTTAGCTGCACAGCAAACTATGATACAAATATCTCTGGTTAAAACAAAGACTCCCTCACCTTCATCCAGCACTGCAAGCCTCCTTTTTTGGTAACAGTGACAGCCAGATAACTTGGAGCTCCGTGAATGATGGGAGAAACAGAGAATTCACTCAAGAACACCAGAAGGGAGCACCTACTATTTCTTCAGCTGTTCTCCCACCATGCTTCTGCTGCATTGATCCCGCTTACAACTGCTGTGCTTTGTAGCATCACCCCCGCCAGCATGCCCTTTGCTATAGGCTTTGTGGTGCACTGAACACTGCTAGGGACATTCCAGAGGCATCATTACAGCTAACCTTTGTCCAGACAGATTAAAAAAATGATGAAAGAGACCACGGGTGTTGGAATTCATCCAGCATCATTAGCTCGGCTTGCTGTTTGATGTCACAGCACGGCTTTTAAACTACACTCAGAACTGATCATGAATTTTGGAAGCTGGAAAATGGAATTTGGAAAGTGTAAGACTTGTTTGTGTTTTGCTAAGGAGTACTGCTGAAATTCCTAGACATTAAATCATACACCATCCAAATGCCCCACAGCTTCCAGCAAGCAAGACATTATTTGGACTTGTCAAAGAAAAGATGAGGCCAACTTCTATGCTTATGTTCCCCAATAATCACTGTGCCTGATCCTGGCAAACTCACCCTGATCATCCCTACCCAAACCCTACAAACACACTGATGCTGATCCCTCATTAAACTCTATTTGTACAACCTTCCATAACTGCAGCCAGGAGCCCTCAGGAGAAATATCTTCCTTCTGTTTATTAAACAATTACAACAGTTCTAGGCAGTGCACTGGTACAGCACAGATCCCAAAAAAGCTTGTCTTGGATTTTTTTTGACAGGGTTGAGACCTTTTGACAACCTCAAGAGAAAGGCCACAGGTCCCAAAAGATCTTCAAAGATCCGGAGGGTGCATATTTGAAAACCTGTGTCTCAGAGACAGGGGAAGCTACCATCCATTACAGAAAACAGTTCTAGTGATATTTTTAGAAGCTCCTCCTTTTTCAACCGGATGATGATAATAACAACAAAAATAATAACAGACCAAGAAATACTGTCCTTCACAGAAATACTGGATGTAAACTCCTCTGAAACAAGTGCTAAACAGAGATTCTTTTCAAACTGTTCTACACACAAATAATGTCGCAGTGCCAGTAAGATCCATCCAAAAATACCCTCCTGAGCTCCTTTTTATACAGGAGGATTGGAATTAAAGCATTACAAGAAATACCGAAAACTACTGAAAGCTGTGAGAGTGCAAGGAAATTTTCATGGAAGGAGGAAAACAACAGTGCCATCGTTGGTTGTGAACACTTACTTCCCAAGTCTGACTGCATATTCCTTCAGTGCAAAGACATTGTCAGCAAATACGATGATTTTATCATTCCGTCGCTCATGAAACTTAATCAGGAACTGGCAGGCTCTGAATTTATTTGGGTTCATGGTGTACAGCAGTATCCTTTTCTTTGTTTTGATAGCTACATATTCTCTGTAAAATTCAGGTGACATTGGGCACCAGACCTAGGATTAGAAAACACACACATAAAATAACCCTCTGTTATTTACTCATTTTATACCAGTGAGAATAGGAAAGATATTGGGATTATAATAGATTAGGACTTTCTGTATAGTGCAGGACACAAGTTTTAAAACAGGAATTTCTGTACCAAAATGAAAGCAACCAGCTGGTGTAGTCTCCAGCACTGCAAAAATGTCTTTAACCTCATCAACATTTCAGCCTTCCTAAATGCTTTGCCTTTGAGATCCATGACAGAATTAGGCAGTGGGACTGGAACGAGACTGAAAGATACATTTCATGCTTAAGTAATCAAGAGAATGCTACCACTTGTTTGAGAGCAATCAAAGGAATGAACTGTCTGTATAATCTTCCTGTCACAGAAGTCAAAGTTTTTTCCATAATTAACTTCTATCCATATGCTGAAAGCTGAGACACATTTAGTCTTCATTACAGAACAAATTTACCAATCTTTTTTCATATACCCACAAAGGAGAGACCTTTATTTTAACAGGTAGAGTCTAGAACTTCCAAAACACTAGGAGTGATTAGAAGTTTTCAACAGACTTCCCTAAGCAATTATTTTATTATGTAAATAACTATCATAGTACTCCACAAGTCTAGGCTTATTTTTTCTACTGTAGCATGAAAATAGAAGAAATTATGAAGTCTAAAAGTTTACGCCAATGAAATTACACTATCAATAGTATATAATAATATGATCCACAGGGCATATAATTTAGAAAACATTCACTCTGCTGTACGTGGGTTATTCCCCCTTACCTATACTAACAAAATACCGCAGAGAAAAGCCTCTTTAATAATGACCGCTCCGCTGAGAAAGTTAAGTGAAAATTTACAGTTTCTTTAAACGTGAATTGTTCTGTATTGTTAATAATTAATTTTTTGTTTCAAAACATGTTTTCCAGTGAGTTAAATGCTGGATTATGCTTTTTTCATCCCTTGACTACATTAAAAACAAACTTATGCACTGAATAGGCTCTGCTGTTATCGTGTGCTGTCTGTATGAAAGACATAAAATTCTTGAATCAGAAGAGAATGATATCAAAGTGACAGTGAGATATGAGTACTGAATATCTGACTGCAGTAAAAAATTTCATCTGTTACTCAATGCCTCTGACTATATGACAAACCCAATATATTTTGAATTTGCATTTTCTTCTGGATTCAAAAATAGGTAAGATCTACTTCTCACCCCAGTGATATCTTCATTTTTACATTTTGCAAGACACACACTCCAAGCCAAAAATTTAGTACGGCTGCTCAGAAAGGAATTGTCTGTAAATTACAAAACTCTGAAAATACAGGTAAAGAACATGTTTCTTGTATTCCTCTAAACTCTGTGTAACGTTTTAAACTGTGCTGCTTGTTCTCTTTTAGAGAGTGGAAGAGCAGCACCCACAATGACCATGACCTGCCCTATCAGACAACAGCACTGCCTTTTCTGGCCTTTCCTGACTATGGAGAACAAGCCAAGCCAACTAAAGATGCTACTGCTCAACAACATATCAAGAAAATCCAAACAAGTACACAATGCAATTGTGCATGTATCGGACTTGTTTTTTATCTGCCATCAATATTGGGTTTTTTTACAATTTGCTTTTGGCAGTGCCATCCAATGACAGTTCAAAATATTGGCCTAAAGAACACAAACTTGCAGAATTTTCCCATCATTCACAACAAAACGCAGCCCATGCTTCACTTTTCAATGACTAAAGGGCAGTTGAGGGACTGAGAAGAATTCTGCTCACGAGGCAAAACTACCTAAAGTGCCTAAACGGGCAACTCTGAATTTGAGGACTGGTTACGCTCCCTTCAACCCAGTTATTTTCTAGGTGCCCTTCACTTGCATTCTGCAAGTTCAAAACAGTGTTTTTTGTTTGTTTTTTTTTTCCTTCTGCAATCTCCAGTTTGCACAGTTTTCTAAAAGGATGACAGCTGACCTGCATCTGCATCTTTTATTCTAGTACCAGAGCTAGGAAGAATTGCATGAAATTAGCAAGACAGGCTTAAAATAAACCGCAAGAATAGTAACAATAACCACAAGACAAAAACAAACAAACAAACAAACAAAAACAAAACCCCCACAACAAAACAAAACAACAAAAAAAACCCAAAACAAAACAAAAAAACCCACTAACACAGAAAATCCCCCCATGGTGGAAAAAAATCCCCCCAAAACCCAAAGAGATAAGAAACAGTTATGAAACTACACATTGTAGCTACTAAAACTTTCATGCAGTGAGAGTCTGGACAAGTTCATGAAAAAGCAATCTACTGATACACAGAAACCACATACAGCTCGTAAATAATGGAGAGCTTGGAGAAATGACAGGAAAGGTAACACAGATGTTCGCCCTGTTTTATACTCTTCCCTAAGTATCTTCGTTGTCAATTATAAGAGAAATACATTAAGTCAGACTTTTAGTTTGACCCAGAAATTACTTTTAACATTCTAATGTGCCTGTGTGAAAGACTTCTGATTCTCTGATACCAGATTTTCCTCTCATCCATGTGCTGGAAAAAACAGAGTTCATAACGTTATACTGGAAAGAAATGGTGAGATCCGGTCCTATGTTTTGAAGTTTCACCCTCATACGTTCAGGTTTGAAATAAGTAGGTGTCTTCTTATGTTTTTTAAAATTTCCACTATCCTTCTTTGTTTTAAGAGTTACAAAGAATTTTTCTCAACAACTACAGACTGTTTACCATGTGCTGTCTCCAGAAGGCAGGTTCCAGCACAGCACCTGATGTTACACTCATCATAACACGATGTAAAGCTACCACAGAGAACTGAGTTTAGGATACAAAGTCGAATCAGAGAACAGGAATGTCAACTGCGTGGAACCAGGTCTACAGCAGTGCACTGTTCACATTTCCAAATGCTGACTGCAACACAG
>JAWWES010000171.1:14200457-14248327 GCA_035583135.1 Lophotriccus pileatus
AAGTTATAAGCATACTAAATAAACACTAGAAGTACCAAAAAGCAAAGCATCACCTCAGCACACTGGACTTTAGCAATGTAGCCACTGTTCTGCAGCTCCATCCAGTTGGCTTCATAGAGCTTTGGTCCAATCAGGAAATTCAGGTCAACAATTTTATCATCTTCTCTGACCAGGGTAGCAGTCAGCCCCAGTTTACAGTGAGCTTGTACAATAGTGAGCACACGTCTGAACATTTTTGCTAAGAAATGCAAGACAAATTTTTATTTACTTTCCTGAATGGTTTTAGAAGACAAATACTGCAACTTAAAAAAAAAAAAACACTTTCATCAACTCCTGAGCATAGAGCAAGCACAGCATTGGGAAAATGTACCCCATTTTACATGCACTCCTAACAAACCTGTGTTACAGCAAAACTTCACACTGATTGCACCTGTAGTTTGCATTGTCAGTGTACTCTGAAAATCTTTATTATTTCACATTCCCCAAAAGAAAATTAATATATCAGAGGTAACGTGGCTTAGTTTAGGTCTATGTTATTTCCTAGAAAGAATTATGACACAAGGACTCTTGGCTGACTGCCATGTTCAGGACTTGCAGGATATGGCAGAACTACTCATCTTTAGTATTGCTAGAGATCACAGAGGAGATGCTATACCTTCATTTTTATGAAAACAAGAAAGAACAGAAGTGACAGGACAGTGCCAGCACTGTGCTATTTTAATAAAATGGCAGTTTATCATCAAGGTTTACTTCTGAAATCTATTATTTCTGTAGACACCAAATTATATTCAAATGAGACTAAGGTACAGCAGCTAACAGAATCCTGGGTGGTATTTTTAGCCAGGATTATTCTACAGACACTTTAATACTACATTATTGCTTTCTAGTAGTATAGATCTCAATTACATAGTAATTTCAAAGACAACAGCTATTCCTGGATGGTAATCACTATAGTTATTCATACTATATTGAGAAGAAATAGATATTAAAAGCTAGCCTGTAGTGCCACTGCATTTCAGAACAAAATCAGGTAGATTAATTCCTCTCCTGTTCAAATACAGCAAAATTCTACAAATGTAATTCAAGTACTTTAAGAGCACTTCATCAAGCTACACAGAACTTGTACTTTACACTGCCATTACAGAAAACACAGTGTCCAATTTGAAGGATTTCAGAAAACTAATGGTCAGCTAAACTGCATATCGGGGGGAAAAAAAGAAAAAAAGAAGTAGAATGAGGCAGTTTACTTGTCTCAAAACCCTAAGGATGGGTTTACTCACTACCTGAATCACAAGAAAACCAGCAAAAACCCACCACTTCTAAGAGCAGAGTGACATTAACACAGTACGTAACACAAAAGGCTTGCAGGCCCTTTCCTTACCAGGAATAGTGTGTACTTCATCAAGTATCATAAGGCCCCACTCTTGACTTTTAAGCCACTCCATTACTCTTTCTGCTTCCCAGGACCTTTTTGTCGTGTGCCCCAACATGGAATACGTGCTGATAGCAACAGAACAGCCAATGGGCTTGTCTTTGGCATCAGAGGTGAACCGACAGATCTGGCTGTCGTCGATGGTGGACCACATCTTGAACTGCGCCTTCCACTGCTCCACGGACACTGCGGAATTCCCCAGCACCAGGCACCGCTTGCGGACAGTACACGCAGCCGTCACTCCAACCAGAGACTTGCCAGCACCTGCAGGGCAAGAGGAGTGACATTCATTAGTCATCTCTCAGGTAGAGAGTAGGAGGAAAACAAAACAGAACAAAAGAGCAGAGGAGAACTGTGAGAGGATATGAAATCATGCAAGGACAAGTTCTTTGTTGTTTCTTTGCTACAACAGTCTTAAAGAAATGGAGCGTTTGCTTTTAAAAAAAACAGGTGGATTGGCTACTGGACACATAACTGCATTTTCTCAAGAAAATGACTGTAAACGATGGCTTTGACAATTAGAAGCAATCATTTTTAATGCTTTTTAATTTCAAAAGCATGTTAAATTACAGGCGGCTACAGAAAGCTTCCCCAGGGGTGATCTACTGCTCCATCCCTCCCAGTTATGTGCATTCTCCCAGAAGGAAGTCCTTAGATCTTCCCATTCCTCCTTTACACTTTTTCTTGCACACTGTCCCAGGCCCTCACTGTACCTCTATTGTACCTCCTCCACCCTCAATACCCCAGGCACTTGCACAGTCTCCTGTTCTCTCCTTTTCCATTGCTTCCCATAGGTTGTCCCAGTCTGCACATTCCTCATTTCTACCTCAATCTCCCTTGTGCAGAACTTGTGCACGTGAGGTCTTTTCTTCCTTAGAACCCTCACCACCTTATGCCACATTTGTATTCCCAGCTCCCCCCACTCTCCCTATTCCCAACCAAGGAAAAAATGATGCCAATGCCAACAGCTTTACATTGGCAGATGAGCAGAGCTGACAGAGGGTGCAGTGAAAGTGTGAACAGCAACCTGAAGGTACCACGGCCACCCACCAGCTCTGCAGTCCCTGCAGGGACACCAACACAGCTCTGTTAACTGGCTCTCCCTAGCACAGCCTGGCCACCTGTTCCTAAAACCCAACAGGACTGTGCACACTGGTACCAGAACAGTCCCTGCTGCTATGTGAAATCCAAGCAGATGTCATATTTGGAATTCCCTTTACCAAAGGCAAATAAAGAACAAAACTCCTAAGTATCAACACAGAAACTTACCACATGGCAAGACAATAACACCAGACCTGGCTCGCCCATTTCCAAACATCTTCCTTAGGCTTTTCTCTTGATAGGGCCTGAGGACAGCAGTAGGTTTCAGATCTATATTAATATCAGGATTCACGGAATCATTTCTGAAATCATATTCTGCCAGCAAGGGGTACTCCAAATGGATACAACGCTTCTGAAGTTCTTCAATCATCTCCTGAAGAGAAAACAAAGCTTCAGATGGTAAATTCTTCATATCTGAGTTAATTCTTTCATTTTTTCCCTAGAAACAACTAGATGATATAGTACCAAGTGAAGTTACATCTATTTTTTATGCTTATGAAGTCTGCAAGAGTTAAGGTTTATTCCAGAAACTTTATCTGTGACCACCCCTGCCCCCTGAAACATAACAGTCACTATTAGAGAGGGCTTTTTAGGCAGACGGAAGAGCATAATACATTAATCTTGGATGTGTTGCTTATCCAGCAATGACTAAACTACACCCTGAAGTCCTACAACAATGAGCTCAGTAACAGACACAAAGGGTTCTGTGTGTTACACAGAAGGACCTACTAAAGCTGCACATCTGTTATCCTGAAAACCTCCATACTCTGCTATGGAAGTTATTCCACCACTATGACAGGCTGAGTCAAGCATCAAGAGGTTGTTGGCTTGGTTTGAGTGTTTTAAAATAAACAGAACAGCTACTAAGTTATCTTCTTTTATAAATTCTTTTACCCCCAGTAAGGCATCATTAAAATCACAAAGTCCAAAAGCAACTTGAAAAATTCTACAAGAGCTCTCTGAAGGTCAAGAAAGGACTGTGCTCCAATGTCTAGCTCTCCTTCTAAAGTTATGAACTTGGAACCACCAAGAGTTCCTTCTACTAACATGAATCACAAAAAACCTCTCTGAAAGCAGCCCTCCACTGAATTCTCACTTGTCTTGCACATAGAAACACACAGCCCCATGACACAGGAACCCCCCCTGAGCCCCTGAGCCTCTCTGGCCTGTGAGCACTATGCAGGCAGCAGAGGAACACCACCCAGCCTGCCACCCCCTGTAGGAAGATTCTAAGGTTTTGGAAGGCAAAAGGAAAGAAATGTTAATGACTCCCAGTGATCTCCCCCAGCAAACAAAGGGCCACAGCACTTCCCATTCAGTTCTCATGCTTACATGCAAGTCCCTTCTCCCCTTACATGCAAAGCCACAAATGCAGAGACTAAAATACTGTACCTGCTTGACTTCAAAAGACACTGTCTGTGTTTCCTCCTCCTCCTCCTCATCTTTGTCCATCTGTTCATAAAACTCAAATAAGTCAGCTGGGACATCTGGCTTATTCTGAGTATCTGTTCCCTGGGATGTTGATGGACCAAGGCCACCTTCACTAGATTTGGAAATCTGAAACAGAGGGACATGAATTTTCACTAAGGGTTTCATTAGGGACTTACCCTGGCCGCCCCTTCCTCACAAATTTATGCTCATTAAAGAGCCACAGATTATTGCTGGTAGAACCAAGCTGATACAACAAATAAACAATAACCACTCAAGTCTACTCAGGAGTTTATCTACCTTGATCTCACTGCACTAGTTTAGAACATGCCCAAACATACCGCTGATTTACTTGTGAATGTCTCCGTAATGAGCTCTGTTTCTTCACCCTCTGCATTTCTCAGGCGACAGTCTTTAATTACGTGATCTTGCAAAAGCTGCTGAATGACATCAGGGTGGGTACTTTCCACAAAATACCTAAAATTAAAGAACAAAAGAAAAACATTTTTATGAACTAATCAACTGAATAACTCAAGGAAGAGTGGCAAAGATGCTTAAATATGCAGCTGTCCCAGATTCACTCTTAAGCATCCAATCTTGAGGTGCTAATTTAAAAACAGAGACATTATGGCAACTAAAATTTTTAAAAGATGCCTCATGTAGTCTTGTGCGGTCTCACTGAAAACTTTACACCACATCAACATGATGATTTTGGAAGCTTCATCTTTATTGGGAATTATACTTGTTTTTATACAATTCAATAATTGTTGCATATTTAATTATTCAACCTGTTATTGGCTACATACATAAAACACACACTGTTCACACGATTATTACTGGCTAACTACTTTATCTTATTTTCTAATTTCCTCTACTTCTATATCTATTTATTCCCACACATTTCGGCAGGCCTAGTTCAGCCTCCCATCTGCAGGTGTTGTTTTGTTCATGCTGCAGATGTTCAAACCTTATCATTTTTTCAAAACACTTAATCCTTGAGACTTTTTAGATTGCCACGAGTTGGTCTACTCCTGCCTCTACCCAAAAGGTCTTTTATTCTCCTACAGCCTCATACCAAAAGCATCATGTACTTTGCAGCTATCCATCTTGCTCAGATGTTCTCTAACATAAGTGGGAAAACTCCACCAGAATTGCCCAGAGCTCTCATATACACATTTTATTTGTGACTCTGACACAAGTCAATTTTTTTGACACTGAACTGAGTTTGTGAAAACACTGGATGTGGTGTTTTAAAGTCCTGTCTACAAGACCAAAAGAAGCCCAAAAGACAAAAATCCCAAACTTTCAAAATACAAACCACCTAAAAGTTTAAAACTAGTGCATCCTGGAGATTCATCAATAATGACGCCAGTTTGAGATCATAGTTAAAATATGAGCCAAGAGAGACTTAAGCAGCACGAGAGAAATCTTTTTCTCAGAAACAAAAAAGCTTGCCAGTAATACCAGTGCTAGTTCTACCCAAAGCAGCAGGTTCAAAAAAGCAGCAGCATAAGAAGAGCACTAGATTATAGCCCCAGGGATTATCTATGGCTGTCAGACCACAGAGAACTTAGGAAAAGAAATAGGAGGAGAAAAACACAGGAAAGATACAGACATGGGTTTCAGGTTCCTGCTGTCTCCTTCCTTTCCCTCCCTACTGCAGAACCACAGGTTTAGATACATGAGCTGACTCTTGAGGTCCCTTTCAGCATTGTCCTCTAGGTTTAAAACAAATCAGATTCAACTCAGTCACAAGCACCCACCTCCTGCCAGTGAATTTGCTTATCCTTCCTGAGTAACAGATTAAAAATTCAGAATACACAAGACTGTAGGATAGCTGTGAAAAACTTCTCTACCCAGGCTCATGTAAATTAGGAAGGAAGGAATGAAACAATGATCTGAAAACCTCAAGGATATATTTCAAGTCCAAGCAATACAGAAACAAGATAGAATATCAAATTTTCAACCTACTTAAAAAAATGTAACAATAACCAGCACTAGCTCAGGTCATCCAAACTGAATTCGCTGGCTAACGTATTAAATACTTCCAGTGGCTGTAAAAGTGGTCCTGTAAGGAGAGCTGCTACACTCAGCTGGGAGCTGTGAGACTCAAGAGCTACTGAGAGCACTCACTCATGCACAGGTCTGTGTTTGGAGGGCTTCCTCTGGCACAAGAGTTAAGGAAGAAGCCACTTACCTGTTATGTTTCAGAACCAGCTTCACCTTCCCGTAGCTGACAGTACACAGCTACAAACAAACACAGCAGTCATTAGGAACACGCAAAAGAGCAATTCCACGTTTGGAACCAAATGCTGCAATGGGTTTAGGGCTTTATAGGGAAGCATGTTACCACAAAACATTGACTTGCAATGCTGTTCTGATCATGGAACAAACCTGAAAAGGTATTTTCAGAAGACGCTCACATCATCTCCTGCAGGAAATCAGTCACAGGTATTCAATTTTTATACCTAATTCCAATCGGCTTCCAAGACTGTGAGAACATAGTTGCAGGATAAGGCAGGCTGTCTTATAGTGTCCAGCTAATCCAGACAGCTCCCCACACTCATAATCTTCCTCCAGAGCAAATCTGAGGAAGCTCTCGCCCCGCACAATTCCTGCTGGCTGAAAGTACCTACACAGACACTTGAGAGCATTGTTTTGTAAAAAGGTATAAACCCCACACACTATACATTATGGAAATAGTGTATGTGCAACAATATACTATAGAAGAAGACAAAAGATAAAATAATGTTGAAACTATGACAGAAGAAGAGTTAAAAACAACAAATAATTAAAAAAACAATAAATCAATTAAGCAGAGGCAGAAGGAAAGGATTTCATTAGTAGCAACAGATGTATTTCCAATGCCAATAAAATAGCCTTACCTTGATAAACTGAATTATTCCATCTGGGACACCAGTCTTGCTCAGTTTTTGTAAATACTCAGTGATGTCACTTGTCTGTAAACCGACACTGACTGCAGCATACAGGGAGTAAGCAGTCAGCTTGTACTCGTGAATGTGGGTGGGTCTGCACACAGGCTCAGCAATGGCAACCAGAAAGTCCTGTGCATATTTGTAAACTGGAGAAAATGCTTCCAGAAAAATATGGCCATCAGGAGCCTGCAGAATAATAAGAAATGCTCAGGGCATGGCAATACTGGTTGAATGAATCAGGGATTTCCTATGAAGTAGCCTTTATGACACAGTAACAACCTGATATTTAGATAGTAAGACACTATTGGGTTTCAAAAGAAGGGTTTGCCCTAATGAATTTACAAGAAGACAGGGGATGCAGAAACATATAACTTTTGTTTTCTAAAAGGGTCCAGACATTCATTTGTTCATGTCCCTCCCATGGCACTAAGAATAAACTACACCCAGATCAATAAAGCTTTTCCCAACTGACACGTAGGGGTATCGGTCCTTTTTTAATGCTAAACAAAAGGTTTGAGCAGGTGCAAGCTTCCAGCCCCATTCCCCTGAAACAACGAAACTCCTCTCACTCATTTTACAGTGAATGAATGGAGGGGAAAGGAGGCACTTGGATGTCACAGAACTCGGTGACAGGCACCCTACAGACGCTGGCAGGACAACCACCTCTTCTGCGGATGCTGCACCACTGGCCAGGCCTTGGGCTGCTTTACTAAGGTTCCTTTCAGAACAGAGAAAACTAACAGCACCAGTTACGGAAGACAAGACCAGCCTGTCTTAAAGCTGTTTCACTCCAAGATACAAATCCTGTCGCTGCATTCACTGCAACAACAAGTTCCACCCGTGTCATCAGCCAACGCGCCTCTACGGGCCGTTCTGCAGCCCACCCGGAGACGTCTGGCTTTAGTTGCTCCACGGCACCCCCGCGGAAAGGGGGGCGCGGCAGCGGGGCCCTGCCTGGAGGCTACTGGGGTGGGATCAATTCCCTGGGCATTCCCGGGGGCTCCCATCCCGGGTGTCCCCGCACAGGCGCTGTAGGGGCCGCCCCCCTCCAGCAGCGAACGCCGCTTGCAGCGCTCCGAGGCCACCCGGGGCTCTCCCTCCCGCACATCCCGGCCTGGCCGGGGCGTCCCCGCCCGGCCCCGCAGCGGTCCCGGCTCCTCCATGGGCGAAACTCCGGTCCCTGCCCTTGTCCCGCACTGACCCCGCCACGGGCCCGGCTCTCAGCCCGTCCCACCCCCGGGCACCGCCGCTCCCCGCACGCACCACCCAGAGGGGCCGCGAGTGGTGATCGGCCTTCAGGGGCATCTGCAGCCGGTAGTCCTTGGCCCCGTACTCGTCCACCTTGGTGCCGCTCTCCTCCACCTGCTTCCCCGCCGCCGACGGCACCGCCTCCTGCGGCTCCTTCCCGGCACCTTCGTCCTCATCGTCTTCGTCGTCGTCGTAATGGCGCTTCTTGTTCTTCTTCTTATCTGGGAGCAGAGCGGGCGCTGTGACGAGTCCCCGTCAAGGGTCCCCCACAAGGGTACCCCACAAGGGTGCCCCACAAGGGTCCCCGCGCCCCCAGCCCCGGCCCGGCCCCGCTCACCCCGCTCCTTCCTGCCCATGGCCGCCGCGCGCCGCGCTGCGCCCGCCCGCGCGTCACTTCCGCACGGCCCGGGGCGGGACGGGAGGGGAGGAGGCGCCATCGATTTTCTGTTCCCGGGGCCGCCCCCGGCGCGGGGAGGGACGCGCGGGCGGGCAGGGAGCGGGGCGGGGGGGGCAGCCTCGTATCAGGGAAAAGAGAAAAATAATTAAAAACTAATAAATTAAATAGAGGCTTACGCAAAGTGTGAATAACAATACAAAGGGCATCTCGGAACTGAGGTACGAAAGTGACATTGCGCGGTGTTCTGAAGCACGGAGTTCTTAAAAGAGAAATCACACTGTTGTCCCTACAGAGTGTTTTAATATATTTCTAAGTACAATTCGTGTCTGATTTTGGAAATACAAATACATTTCGAATGGTTAAAAACAAAAATTAAAAAAATATTTTGAACATCAGCCAGCTGAAAATATATTTATCTAGTAAATCATCTCTCAAAGCTTTTATATATTTAATTATTCTAACTAAACATAGTACCCTTAAAAAACAAGTTCATAAAAATGTAGAAATGAAACTGTGGAATAAGATTACTGGGATATATACACACACATTCAATGCATACACAGAATTACAAGGGGGGTTGGTTTGTTCATTTTTAAGTTTGGAAGGTTGTTAGACAACGGAACTAGTAAGCAATGCCCAACTCCTGAGTTCCTCAACCATGATAACCATACGCTAATTGTTTAATTCTTTTTATCTTTTTTTTTTTTTTTTTAATACACAAGATATTCCATGTAAAGCAGCAACAGCAGTGCAGTTACTGGTAGCAACATCTCAAAAGTAATAAAAAAACCATACATCCAGACAGTAGTACATTGCACACACACGTGATTCTCATACACCCATTGACAATTGGTCAGAGTATTAAATCAGTGTACAAATTAAATATTTCCAAAAATGTGCAAAAAAGTCAACGTTGATAGAAAAAAACACCTTTGTGTACATACATTACAAACTGTGCCCAGCATTCAACTGAGAGTAAAAACATTTACAGTGAGAAACTGATAGATTAAATAGAGAATTTAATGGCTACATAAAAATGTACATTAGATCAAGAGTAAATTTACAAATTTTTTTTCATAGTTTCATGAAAACTAAAAGTCTACGTTCCAATTAATCTAAGTCTCCTCCACATATTTACAGTGATACTCCATTATACAACTTCTGTGAGGTCTGAGATGACAGACACTATAATAAACCATTCCAATTTTAAGATGACATCACCTTTTTTACGGGTATTAACAAGAAACAAACACTAGGGAACCAACAATCTAATGGCTGTTCAGAAAAGAAAATGCAATCCTTGTTTTTATATCACATTATATAAACCTCTGGGGAAAAGTATCATCTAGTTCTAGGGTGAAAAGCACAAAAAAAGCTCTATTTCCCATGATTATCCACCCTAAAGTTGGAGTATCCTTTTCTGTATCTCTTAGCAGAAGACCCTGACGTCCAGTCCTCAACTGTGGACTCAACATAAGGGCTGAACCATGAGACAGAACTTTTATCTGTTTTAATCCAGTTCCTCTCCCTTTAAAATAACTTTATGAAAACCAAGCAGTAGCCAAGGCGTGACTGCTTTGAAATGTGATTTTATTTCCTCTCTCCCATCTATCCCTCAACTCCACGTGTGTATATATTGCTACAGAAAACCCAAGGATTGCTCCAGGAAGCCAAGAGCTGCAGCATCCTGGGTTCAAATGACAGGACCCTGATCTAAAGCTGTACACACACCTTATTCAGGAGCTATTGGTGGCTATATAAACACCTATGCAGTGTTTAAGCTCTGTCAGCTAGAAAGAAAAATAAATCCTGGAGGCCAAGTGGAGGAAATCAATAGAGAAAGGAGCTCCTTTGTTTCTGATCATTGATTTTGATTCAGAAGCCCCAGGTTGGGAGAAATTCTGCCTGACCTTTTGGTGTGCATTAGTGACTCCTCCTGAAGGCAGCACCTACACCCAGGTAGGTAACTGTGGGTGACATCTGACTGTCATGTCGAAAGGACCGACTGCTTCCCAGCAGCTTTGGAATGTTCTCACTATGGTGCAAAGAGCAGGTCAGGTCACAAATCCATCTTCATGTTATTCTTTAAATGTCCCAAAGCTCAAACCTGGCTATAGAAGTCACCAGGTTTAGTCACCAAGCTTATGCATTAGTTTTAGAATTACAACAGTAAGATTAAATTATAAAGAGCTTTAAAAACAAAACTCTTCATTTTAATGTGGGCATGAATTTTGCATATCAGAACAGCAACTATGAACACCCATATCTCTGAAACATGGGCAGTGTCTATCACTTTTTACTCGTACCTGCTCTACTCAGTCAGCAACAGCCTACTGGTGGATATACACTATCTATAAGTGACAGTACTAATCCATGAAACATCACTTTTGGCTATATGTATACGGGATAGAAAAGCTTTGGTAATTGTATGTGATTCTACACTGCAGACTTGTCATTGACACAAGACAGCAAGTTACCAGCAAGAAGAAATGACAACAGCAGTAATACTTTCGCTTTTCCAGAAACATCATAAGGACTTACATTCAAGCACACACATTATACTTTTCTATATGCGTGATAAAGTCTTTCAAGATTAAAAAGTAAGAAATTGGTTATAAATAACTGTAGATCTGACCAATTCACTCAAGTCTCTGAAGCTGCAGTTAGACATCGCTCTCTGTTGTCCAAAGAATGGCTTGCTGTACTGCGCTGTACCTACAAGTGCTACGAGGCTTTCAGTCAAGACAACGGCAGGATTAGGATTATCCAAAAGGCACAGGAAAGAGTTTCACGGGCACCATGCTAATCTCACTGAGAAATCTGTTGGTTTGCTTGGACATACCATATTCCTGTGCACTGAAAGTAAACAGCCTTACAAAAGTACCAACTACAGTTTCAAGCCCATTAAAAACTCCACTGCAGAGTCTGGTACCCAGAGCCAGGAAGGCAAATCCTGACTGTTATTTCTGTGATTGCAGACAAGTCCTCTTTCTGGTATGTGCATAAGTGTATGGTCTCCAGAACACAAATACAAAACATGTGTTAACACAGGAAGCCAGAAATCACTTTAAAATTCTGAATTTAAATGTCTGCTGCACATTATAACTCAAGTACACTTTTCAATGCAGTTAGGCGAACTCTGGTTTGGGCACATCGAAAAAACCCATCCTCTAAGACTGCTTTGCTGACATGGAATTGTATGACATATTTCGATAAGGTGTTCTAACACGAATGAAAATTAAGGCATACAGATAAAAAGGCACTAGCTAAAAAAAACACAAACTTTTCATTTTGTTATACTGAAAGGACTGTTTAGCTACAAATCGCGTTGAAAGTAAAGTTGCAGTTTTAAGACTATACTTAAATTGTCAAGAAAAAAAAGACTATGCAGATTTAACTTTGCAATTATTAGATCCATACCTTTTTGAGTTCTGGCATGGATATTTCTGTCACCCAAATTAAGAATAAACAACTTGTTCAAACACAACACAACTGAAACTTTGAGTCACCCTCTAACAGGACTGTTAGTAACACCATTAAAACCATACCACAGAAGTAGCTTAAATTTTGTTACTTAATATGTGCAATGGACAGCATATTAAAATGCATTAGCAGATAAGTAGGTCTTTTGAAAATACACATACTCACCATGAACCCCGATCCTTATTTTTTGAGATCACAGCTTCATTGTGGTGTTTACAGAAAAGCAAACCAACCCTGCAGTAGTACTGCTTTCACTGGCATTTTCTTGTAATTGAATTCAATAATTAGGACTAATTCATGATTCTAAAATGCTGGTCACTTTTTAAGTGACATATAAGAAGTTGTGAGCAGGGATCTTTACACCTCATTTACTCTAAGTTAAGCAACTTCAGTCAGTAGAGGGTAAAAAGACCTAGCTCAAGCCTAACCTTGGTTAAATTCATAAAATTTTACTGGAATCACTGTAACTGGGAAATGTCTGCTTCATTTAAGCAGTACAGTCTTTACATTGGCAGCTGTCTGACATGTCAAAGACATGATGAAAAATGTATTCTGAAAGTTCTTTTTTTCCTGGCTCGAAAACGCCGACCATTGTCATGACTGAATGCCATTTTTTTAGAAAAGGCACAAAAGCAGCAAACTTGATTGTTCAGTAATTAAAAGTCACAATGAGGAAGTGATATTGCAATATACATGATCCAGCACGGTCTCACAGAAAGGACACATTATAAGAAAACTACAATTCTGAAAATTTTCAAGCTTCAGAGAGTGCAGTTTCTCTTTAGAATAGTGTATCTAAATGTTATGAATGCTACAGATAAACCTGGTTACATTTTCCCTTTAATGTCCCTTTTTGGTAGTATAAAATTTCCTTACCTTTTCAGATATCACTGACCACTACTGATTTTTATATACATTTTCACCTTGAGTTTGGTACCTTCTTAATCTGTTTGAAATTATTTCAACTGTATGATCTTTAAATTACCTACATAAACTATTAGATTCAACATTAAACTTCCCATCCCTACTGTCTTTATATTTTGCTTATAAAGCAAAGGTCCCCTAGAGCATACCAATTCTCCTTAAAAACTGCTTCACAGTTTTTATCTAGTGACTGAGAAGCAAAAAAAGAAGTCAGTACAAGCTGACTTTCCTTTCAGCCTCCTACAGTTTTCCTCATCTGACTAGTTCTTCCCATGCTCAGGAAACTTTGCACAGTTGTGTATACTGACCAAGAAAATTATAAATTGGGTAAAATACTCACATAAGCTGAAGAAGTCACCACTCTGTCGCAGGAGAGATGGCCTCAAAAAAGTCATTCTTACTCCACTACAGGTAAAGTGATTAGGATAAATCCATACTCCTGCTTATGCTCTGGTACAAGATTTGGAATTTAGCAGAATAAATTCAGAAATCTCATAAATGACTGTGGGAATGGGTAAGCTTATTGTTCTATTTTCATGCGCTTTGTCACTCTGATAGTCCTCTAAAGATACAGAACAGGTAGAGCCTTGTCAGAGTGGACAAGGGTTACAGTACCAGCCCACTCTGCATTTATAAAACAACAAAAGCAATAAAGGAATCATCCAAAACAATAAACATAATTTCAGTTCTGTAGTCCAATAGTTTATTTCCAAATGCCCCTTTAAATTATGTTCCGTTCTTCTACAAAAATATGAGAGTCTGACCTTTCTGTTGTGAAAAGTCAGTTATTCGCTATACCCAATCAGTACCTGGGCTTCTTGACTGAGAAGCATTATTTCAGAGTTTTACTTCTGTTCTTTTACTATGCTCTTTCAGAAACAGAAAAAGTGATTAATGTACACTTTACAATAGTTGGAAATCTGACAAACGCCAATCATCTGGATTCTCAGGCTGGAGTAATCACACTCATATTATTTAACTGCTGTCTCTCTTTGCGCTTGTGGCCTATTCTTCATAGAGTTCTCTGTGCTGTGCCTCCTTGTTCATGAGGATTCATCAGTGCTACCTTATTAAAAATATAACTGGAGTCTTACCTTTCTCAGTGACTTATTCCTGATGTTCAAAGATTTTTTATTTCAGGAATTTTCAACACATCTAGATGACTGACTTGCGTAACTAAACCATTTTTTTTAGTGCACAATGGGAAGAATTTTTTATTATTTAGGCACTTGATGTTGACATACATTCCATCCTAGCGCCTCTTAACAGCTTTGAAAACATTTCCTATAGCTCATTCTGAATCAAGTAATTCATATACTACACAAGGATTCGTCCCTCCCTTTCCCCTTCAGCCATTCAAGGGATTGTGGAGGAGAACTGACTCTCAACATCACTATTTTTTATCAGCTAAGATAACTGTCTCCCTCTAAGCTTATGCAACAGAGGTTCTCTTTGGCAGATAGAGCAGGAGGCGTTCTCCTAAATATTTACATCCAATAGCTGACCCTTGTCTATTATGGAAATTTTCCCCTTGCAGTATAGTAGTACCTAGGAGTTTGGGCCCATAATCTCTTTACCTGTAATTATTTTCCTATTAAGATAATACAATAATTCTACACCAAAACCTCTAAGTAGTTTTGAGCTCATTTTTTGTTATTTTCTTTTGGTCACACAGAAGTACCAGTTAGACATACTGCTGTACAAAGAGTTCCAAGTTCTTCCAGCCTAGTCATTTAACTTTCAGAACTGCACATTCCAGCTTAAACTGTAAATTCCTGAAACTGATTAAAATGCTAAAATATAATAAGAACTTAGAACTCTCTGCTGCAAGTACCTACAATATAGAGAAGAATCACAGAGAAGTAATCTTCTTGTCCTTTAGCTGCATGTCTATTTTTCCCTGCACCCTGAGTCAGTCAGCGGTGTCAGAAAAAGTCACACAGTTCCTGACTGTCCAAGCATTTGTCATTTTTTTTCCCCTTTAAATAAGGAACAAATATGTACTAAAGTGCTTTATCTACATCAACCACATCAGTACATTATAGAAACAAAAAGTTCTAGTCCTGGTGGGGTGGGAGGGGAGAGAATATTCTCATTTTAGATACAAAATTTAGATTGTTTACAATCTAAGTGAAACAAAGATTCAAGAGAATATTCTCTCTCTTGTCTTTTTTTCTCCTTTTTCTTTGTAAAAAATAAAAATAAAAGTGCAGTCAAATAGAAAATAAATGCAGTAGATGCAAGCTGAGTTGAGGCAGGTGTTAGTGATAGTGTGCAAACGTGTGTCTTAGCAGTTCATCTGCAAACGGTCGCAGCTTGGCCTCAATAAAAATCCGTTTCAGGAAATCCCGAGCATGGTCGGAGACGTGAGGTGGCAGCTGGGGGTTGGTTGGCTGAGTGGCAATTTTAAAGATGGCAGCCATGGCTTCGAACTCTGCCCACGGGGGCTTCTCCGTGAGCATTTCTACCACTGTGCAACCTACGCTCCTGAAACAGAGGCAGAAGTGAAACAGCAGGTTACAACAGTCATGCCCTTCTAAGAAAACAAGAAATAGGAGAGAGGAACTAAAATACTACAAATAGGTAGTGTCCACTTAACACTACAGAGCAACTTCAGCGGAAAACAGGCATTGAAAAAACAACAGCACGTACTGCTATACCTTTGTCTCAAAGTTACACAAATGACTACCCGTATCTCCACTTTTTCACTTCACTGGGCCAAAAGCCACTGCACCTCAGAGAAGAGATAATTAGATATTTATCCAGGCAATACCAACTGCGTTAGGGCACTGCCAGAACTCAGTGCTCAGCAGGCTGACAAAGCTATGCATGCAGCACAGCACTTAGAAACTTTCCTGCTCCTTGAGGCTGAACAGAAATGCAAAGCATCAGGAATGCTCGAGCACACTGTGTTTGTTGCCAGCTTATTAGAAATGCACAAGTTCTCACCAGTGAATAATGAGCAAACATAATATGGCAGTTGAAAACTTTGAACAGCCTCCCTTTGTGGTATCTTCCTCTTTTAGTCAAGGATACTAAAAATAAATTTAGATTGCCAAACCAAATTTTAAGACCCTTAAATAAAGCTTATGTTTAAAGTATTTAGGAAAGCAGAAAGGCATAATATATGGCCAGAGAAACTTCATTCCAGAAGTCCTGAAAGACAGTCCCTTCCAGTAAGAAGTGAATGATACTGCAAAATGGATAGGCTGGAATAATTTCCAATTCTCAGGAAGTTTGATTGTTTTTCAAGATACTTACAAGAATTTTTTCTGTTAGACAGAGGTACGTTGCCAGGATTTACTGACTGACAGAAGTCAGACTTCAGTATTTTTTCTTAAGCTTTAACCCAGGTTTTTTCGACCAAAACACACACATTAACTTTGGCACAAATACTTCAAAGTTGAACTAGTCAACTGCTTGTAAGGCTGGTCTATTATTCCAATATAGCAGAGTAATTACTAAGTGATCTGAACTAGCCTAAATTAATTTCACTGAGGTTAAAGGTATTGCCACTGGTTGGATATAATGTGGTTCTTTTTTAAACACAGTGTTCCTACACCTGCATATGTACTGCTGCCTGCCCACTGCTCCATGTTCACCTGCAGTACAAGGAGTCAAATCACTACAGTCATCTATTAATGGGGCTGGAGCCATGTTAGACTGGCGTTACATAATGTTTTGGTAACATTCATGTTTGAAAATCACCTTTCCCTCTTAAGTATTTAATAATAATTGAAACCAAATTTTTTTTTATACTCCCACTTAAATCTGGTTAATTCACTCTTAAATGTTCAACTTTTAAAAGAACAGCATTTCATTTTCTGCCTCGCATCAAAGGTATTTCAGTGGTGAAGTTTCATTAAACAACACTGACTGAACTGATGCTTCAAAGCTTCACATATCGTTTTTACCCAGTACCTTTCCAGAATTTACAAACAGTCTGGTAATCCTAACTTCATGCAAGGTCAATTCAAAGGATTCTCTTATGATCTCTAAACTGATGGGCTGAGAAGTTGCCAGGTAAAAATCCCCAAATTTCAGTGTTAGGCTCTCTATTGTCAGTGCTTACATTTACCACCTTCTTCAGATTAAACCCCAGAATGAAACACTCCAACTTCAGAAACAAACACCTACACTGTTGAAAATTAAATTACACTTTTCAGTATTTTTTTTAACATACCAGATGTCTGCTTTTCTGCCGTACCCTTCTCCACTAATAACTTCAGGACTCATCCAGTAGGGAGTTCCTGTGACAGACTTCATTCCTGTTCCAGAGAGACAGATAGTCTGCAGTCGTTTGCTGGCACCAAAGTCACCAAGCTTCACATTGCCTGCTGAATCCCGCAGAATATTTGCTCCTGGAAGGAAGGGAACACAGCATTACATTCATGGAAGACTCAATGCTTTGGTATGGAACCAGAATTTTGTTAACAAACTTCATAACAGTGATACAACACACACAACATCAGCCTAGGATTTCAAGCCAGAAAATTTACTCTCTCTGCCCATTTCTGTTACTTTATTCTGCAGTTCAGAAAACAATGAACTGTACACACTGGTTTGCATCCTAGGTCTTTTCTGGGAAGTGGCAGTCACTTTGTAAAGGCCTCCTGGCAAAATAAGGAATGTGCCATACACAGAAAATAAAAAGAAATGAGAAAGGAGTTTCCACAGAACTGAAAATGTCTTCATACTACTATTAAAGCAAAATCTCAAACTGTGTTACAGATTTGTTCAAAACAGTTACTTGCACAAGCACATACAAAGCGACTGTGATATCTCAACCTCTTTTGGAGCAAAATATTATTGATATAAAGCAACAGGAGAGTGGTAAAAATTTTACAGAATACAACAGCATTGGGTCCAATACACCCATTTTGCACATCACCATCTTCCTACATATTGGTACTTTGCTTATGCAACACTTACAAGTCATCTGTATCTAGCTGCAAAAAGTAAATGTTTCATCAGGTTTTCTGGCAGCAAAATGGAAGAAGTCTGAGTCATTTGATCAGGCAAGTCACCTCTGCCAGTCAGTTCCAGTACCAGTGAATACTGGGTAATCTCTGTATAACTGATGAAACAGAACTCTGCAAACATAAACTTTCAAGTCATGATGCTTTCCTCTGCAAATTCTATTTCTAATGACATCATCTTCCAATGCATTTAAAACTATTGATACAAAAATAAAACCAAAGAAATTTATCTTAATTATTTTGCAGACAGAGACCACAGAAACATTCTCAAAAGTCTGCTGGAACATCACAAAGATGCTTATTTTTCCCCCCTCAGGTTACAACAATGACAAGACTAAAAGATGGAAAGCAATCTCATTGATTTTAAGTCAGTATTTTGGCATTTCAAACTTAATTACATTTTAGCACTTCACATAAGACTGGAAAATGATCAGTAATAAAGAGCACTGAACTGTGCACAGAACTATCTTTACCTTTAATATCTCGATGGACAATCATATTACTGTGCAAATAGTGAACTCCTTCCAAAATCTGCCGTGTATATTTACGAGTCACATTCTCTGTGAGTGCTCCATATGATTTCAACTGGTCTTTGATGGAACCCTATGGCACATAAGAAGTATAAAACACTAACACTTCTAGAGTCACAGGTGAGCTAATAGTACAGTTGAACTTCAACTGAATTTATGCTTGAAACACAGATATTTAAAGTTACAATCATTCTCAATATCAACTTAAAAAGTACAGATATGATTTTACCTCCACTGAGGAAAATATATACTTTGACTAAAGGGAGACTGGGAAGAGAAGTCATATACTGAAATATTAAACTATTAACGTTAAAACTGTCAGGCAGCTGAATAGTTCCAGTGCAATGTAAAGAAACAAAGAACAGCACTACTTTCACTCCAACAACACTCTCAACTTTTTCGACGATTAAGAGGTGACACTCAAGTTGGACACAATACATGCCCTTTACCTATGTTAGTTTATACTCCGAAAAAAACATTGTCAAGAAAAAAACACCACATGCTGGAAGATAGTGCTTTATGTAAAAATTAGGAGCTAAGCAAGTTTTGGCTTAAAATAACATTGAATAAAAAATTCTTGGGTTTTTGCAACTATTTTTGTTTAACCTGGCTTTGTCACAGAGTTACAAACTGCTAAGATACTTCTGTGACACTGCCCTCCAAATTTCAGAAAAATTCAAGAAGCCCCACAAAACAAAGCCCAGATCTCACTCAAGAAATGAAGAAGCAAACAAAAAACCCACCACCAGCAACAAAACAATCCCCAGACACCACTTTTCACCCATGGAGTCTCAGAGTAAGTAGAATGCTGTAACTATTCAGAAATACAGAGCCTCTGTTTTCATAAGAGCACATTTTATTTAGCTCTACTGACCCCATCTGGTGAGAAAATGAAAATGTACAGTTTTCTGACCCTATAATATTTCCTAACAAAGCAGCAGAAGAGCAGTTCAGCACGTACATAAGTGCCACACAAAAAACAAGCACCAAGATTATTTTCTGTATGCACTTATTCCCACCCTGCTCTTAGTTACATCTTGTTTTCCTGAAATAATTGAAGCACAGCAAAATGAAACAGTAAAATTCAGGAAGATTCAAGAGTTTACTAATGATATTATTGTCTTTTCAAAGATATTGCCAGGCACTCCCTATGCCAAAATCAAACACAAAGAGCTTTTGTACAAACCACTGTAATTCTGAAAACCCAAGCAAGCAATGGCGAAGATGGGGGCTTGTAAAGCACTTGTCAGTACCCATCGCTGGCAACTGTTTTTAACTTGGACAACTGTAGATATCTGTGTGCACTTATGCAAAAGCTGACTGCCTGGGTGCTCGTCACACTGCACACAAAGGATGGCTGAAGTGGCCAGGCTGTCCTGCTTACCCCAGGCATGTACTCCATGAATATTGAGAGTGTCCTTTCTGGCGGATCTCTCAAGAAGCCGTAATACTGAACAATCCTTTCATGCAGCAGATTTTTCAGCAACTGAATCTCACATTCAAGTGCATTTACTTCCTGAAAGGACAAAACCGACAAGATTTACCATGCTTGATGTGTTAACAATAATGTTTTGGATCTGGATTTTTTAAAGCAGGACAGTATGTACATATTGAAGGGTTATGCAAACTAAGTAACAAAATGCTCCTGCAGCTTATGTAAAGTTTGTCATTCTATAACAACAAAATATCACTGTTAAATTGCAATAAGTAAAAAAAAACAAACTATGGCTTTCTATAAATTATCTTTAGGATGATTTTGCTGTTATTTCATTGTTTCTCTTATTTTGAAGTTATGTTTGTTTGTTCAGAGCACAGCAGATATCAATATGTGTGTGAGGTCAGTGATCATTATGCAACATGTCATAAGCCTCCAACTGGATTAAAGAAAACAACAAAAAAACAAAACACAGAAAAAAAATCCCTTTAAATCTTTATAGTGGAATAATTAGCATTAATTCTTAGCATTTCCAGGATGACAGACTATACTTTAAAAATGCCTTTGAGGACCACTTGAGATTGTAATAATGAAAAACAACAAAGCAAAACATTAACACAGTTGGTGCTTTCTCTAGAGCTATCTAAAATACTAAAATTTTGCAAAAAGGAAGTAAGATATTTTGAAATGTACTGTAGAGTAAGATGCTGGGAAAACACTAACCCATGAATTCAGATTTGACTAGATTCCGAATTTCACCTACAAGTTTTTCAACAAAACTTAATTTTTACCCATCAGAGGCTGATACCATCACAGTTCTGAGGTTAAAAAGAAAATAGATTTTTTAAACACAGAGAGGTGCATATTACAAAATGCTATGGCAAAGGAGGTCACAAAACTGTTGCTACAGGAGAGATACTACTGTATTTTATATTTAACAATTCCAAAGCATAATCAGCTGTTCTGTTACATTTTAAAGAAGTAGCAACAACAACTACACTAGAAATCTACAGCACAAGTGATTCTTGACTTTTTTCCTTGATCCTACATCACTAGTAGCAGCAACTATAACTGGCAGCCACTCAATTCTGCAATCATGCTTACACCCATTGTTTCCCCGGCCTTGCTCCCCACAGTGCAGAACGCAGTCCTAATGCAGGGAAAGTAATAATTCTCTTTCCATCCTGTAAAAAGCAGCAAGTTTGTTTTGGGAAAAGAAGAAATAGAAGATTGATGCTATTTTGAAATAGTTTCTCTCCTTCAGCGTCCAGTAATTAAAGATGGCTCCATTTTAGACAGAGAATAAACTGACAAGGAAACTTGTGTGCTTTACAGAGAAATACAGTGAGTAACAGCAGCTAGTCCTGATGAGCATAATTTAAAGAAAGCAAAACAAAACAAAAAAAAGAAATCAAAACACAGAAATCCCACCAAAGGATAAAAAAAGAGATAAGAATCTCAAACTTGTCTTCATAGCCAAACAAAATATCCTAAAGAATTTTTTTGCAGGAACGCTTAAAGTAGTAGTTTTTTCTGTTAATAAATGGAACTTGTCCTAATTTCTGTAAGTATAAATAATTATTGATTTTGGAGCACACTTCGTAATACATTCTTTAATTTTAAAGACATAAACTGCACCAAATCATTATGTATGTTCACCGCATAAGCAGATGCCTGAAACTTAAAAAATGGGATGTAACATAAAAGTCAGGTAAGCTGACTAATTATCTGTGGTATGAACGAAACAGGTTTACCAACAAGGACACAAAAACACTACATGGTTTAAAACATGTTCAAAACATGTTCATCCTGTTCAAGGAAAGGAACATCAGTCTAGTCTAAAACGCACCACTTCAACAGAAGTCCTTTACAAGGTCTCCCTTTAGTATCACTTACCTTGCTGGTTTCTGGACTATCAGGATCAAACTGAACTTGTTTAACAGCCAGTTCTCTTCCAGTGTCAGCATCGTAACACAGATAGACTCTGCCAAATGCACCTTGACCCAGCAGTTTACCAAGTCTCCAGTTAGTTGGAGCTCGTGGTGCTGAAAATATAATATGTTTTGGTTTTCAAATGAGCTTGTTATTCAGCTGATCGAGAAAAACTGGAATACACAGAAAATAATTTTTTAAAAGACTACATTTTTCAACAACAGAGACTGTGCGCCCTAAACCTCCCCGTATAAGTTACAAAGATCAATAAAACTTCCTGTAAGATGGAAAACTTTAGCTACTTAAATTTATTCATAAAATAATTTGTGGTAGAGATAGACATACTTAAAACAAGCAACAGTTAATCTGAAAAACAGAAAAGGCACATTAAACAAATTAAGTTTTTGTTAAAAATCAAGGCATGATTAAAATGTACCAGCTATTGAAGTCATCACAAAGTATACTTGCTCCTGATGTGCTACCACAGATATGAAATAGTACCACTTATGGTCTACAGTTTTAACAGAAAACTTAACCAACATATGCAAAAATAAATAGTAACTGCAACCTACAAAACCCTCTCAGGTCCTCAGGAGTCTAATAAATCATCCAAAATATTTTTACAATGTTTTACTATCGAAGATGTAAATTCCATATGAAAATCTACATGAAGGTTGGCACAGTAAGCAAAATACTGTACTGATGAGGATTAAGTCTTGAATTTTTCCTATTTAGAGAGATAAAAACACATTATTCAATTGCATGTATTTTGATGACATGCTTAGTTTTGACATGATATATTTGTAAGGTAAGAATTTTACAGCGGGGTTGATAAAATGCCTTCACTTACAGCGACTGGGTGGGCTGATGTCCATGACTGTCAAGGTAGGATTGTCTATGTCGCTTCCCCTCCTCCTCATTCGGTTATCTTCGTATTCCGGTGTAAAGACGCTGCTTCCACTACTCGTGCTCAGCGAGTGATCAGTGGGACTGAAACTAACTGGTGATCGGAAGCTGTTCCCCTGAGTCCTTCTGGCTCTTGGAAAAGTTTTACGACCTTCAATGACACACAAAGAATGCTAATGTCACTCTACAAAAAAACAGTGCTATGCAATGTGCTCATGCAAATAATTTACGAATTCTGCATCATCCTGTTCAAATCTGCCACAGTGTATGATAGGACACAATGATCATGAAATTTGGTGGTTTAACTTTACACCTAGAAAGAAACATTCATCACAGATGTATAGAAGGATTAGACTGAATCAAAACCTTATGTTTAAGTGACCAAAATTAGGATCAACTTCTGGAACTGTTCTGAAATGCTTCAGAAACCTGGAGGGCTGTAAGAGGAGAAAGGAAAACACCTTGCCTCTGCTTTTATTGCTCTATTAATATGTAAATATCAAATTTCTGATAAAATGGAGAACAAGATACAAGTTTACAATCCCATGTGCCCAGGCTGGCATCTTCGTTCTGCAAACCAGCGAGAACTGAATGAGACAAAGACTGACACATGCAATCAACAGCAAGAGCAGAAAACAAAACAAAAAAACCAACAAAAAATCACAAACAAACAAACAAACAAAACCCCAAACCAAACAAAAAAGATGAACAAGTCAAAAAACAAGACACAAAAGAAAACAAAACAAGCAATGCCAAATTTGGAGGTGGCTGCAGCAATAGAATTAAAAAAAAAGGGCACTGATCTTCAAAATGTTAATTACAATTAGATGGCTAACACAATTTATGTTAATCTATTTAGATAACACAACTATTTTTAGGACAGCATCAGTTGATGAAGTTTCATCCTACAGAACTCAGCAATAGCTGAAGGAGTCTTTGATTCAGTAGGTATTATACTGGAGGAGGAGTTCCCAGAGGACTGAAGAAAGCAGATAAAATATCTTTGAAACAGTAGACTCAGACTTATATAGCAGTCTCAACAATTTAAATTTCAAGACAGGTATGCAAACAAGTTATTAAAATTGAGAAGATAAAAAGGTGATAAACAAATGTAGCTAATGCAATTTACCCATTTCAATAGAACGTTCTCATCACCCAACTAATTAAGTGTTGCACAGACCAACTTACTATGTAGAGTATACCCAAGACAGATTCAGAGCAGTTATCACTATTTCTCATCAAAGGGGAAGATAATTTTGTGGACATCCAGAGCAGTTTACCTTCAGTCCACTTCCATACACTACTTTGACTGGTGATGTACACATGACAGAGCATAATATGCTGAAATATTGCAATGACATCATGTTAAATGTAGCTAAAAGTCCATTTAAAGATAAAAATCAAAACTAACAATGGTATTGGAAATGGAAATGATTCAGAAATCAACAAAATGAAATTCAGTAATACAACATATACACTTGAAATCTAATGCAGAAACTACAAAGTGTATAACAATGTGTTGGGTAAAAGTAATGTAAAAAAGGATATAGGAACTATAACAGACCACAGATTGAGCAGCAGTCAGAAGGGGGACCAGGAAAAAAGTGTCATTCTGCAATGTATTAACGTGAATGCTACCTACCAAGTTCTGGTTATAGCATTTCTTATACATAAGCTGGCCATGAGAACAGCCTCAGCTAGAGGAGAAGAAGGAATGTAGAAGTACATGTGTGTGTTATAATATGGTCAGTGACTAATTTTTAACAGTGTTAAAATGTATTAACCAGTTACTAGCTTCATTTGCAGGAAAGTGGTTTAGGAGACAGAAAAAAGGTAAGTTATAAGATAAGCTATCTTGAAGTTGGTTACATAAAGAAAGTATCTCTTCTGTTAATGTCAATTTAGAGTTTACTTAAAAGTCAGTGTGACAGATCTTTGCCCCCTTAATCTTGCCTTAGAGCAAGGGACTGGACTGGAACTGCTTTGTAGTACTTCAATTTGATATTTCTGTGATTTCTGTAACGTAATCGCACTTATTGTTGTGCTCATTTCACACTGAAAATGAAACTATCTGGTCTTGGGAGAACTTTCTTCCTAACGCTTCTCAGCTACTGCTCAACATACCCAGAATTCTGAAAATCCTTCAACTGCTTCTCTTTCCTTCCTTTAGAAATTCAATGCGCTAAATTTGTATTAATGTTATTACTGTTCAAACCAGTTTTGTGGCTATATCGGCAGGTGCTGCCTTGCATTCCAACAATTCATTTCATCAGCTATTTGTTAATTCACAGTTTAAATCACTGCTCTTTGATTTTATTTATTCTTTTAATCGGAGAAACTCCTAACAGGAATTCCACTGTATTTGAGGTTTCTTAAAGCAGATCGACAAACTGACATACCTACTTCAGAGGGAAAAGGGTCACAAAGGTCAAAAGCTTATACTGGATGACTCGTGCATGGCCCAAGATAGAGAACATTTTTACAGCTGTGTTTTTACAGCATATGAGTCAGGAATTCTGTAATCCATAACTTTATCAGACATAAAACTACTCAGCAGCTCTATCAATCATTAGAAGTTTAGCAAATGAGTTTGGGGAAAGAATGTAAGGTTTCAATTTCTCCAAATTTCCATTCATTAAGATTTTTACAAACTTATTTTTTAATTCATGTTTTAGGAAGAGAAAAACAGATTAATTAAACTGTTGCAGTATTCACACGTACCATCATTGTAGTCTTGTTGATGATATGAAATATGGTATCTCCGGGGATAAGTCCCCCCCTTTCCAAATTTCTCGAATATTGGGATATCATACTCTACTAGAAAATAAAAAGATAAAGAAATTTAAAATGTGACAAGAGCATATTAAACTAATCACTTTGGCATTAAAAACTTAAACATGGGAGAACATATCAGAGGATATACTTCAAGTTGAAGCATCAGAGTAAAAACAGATTATAGAACAAAAGCCTGTCAACCCACAAGAACTAAAAGGACATTCAGCCAACAGTTCCAAGGGTCAAGAATTCAACAGCTCAAGAGATTTGCTTAAAAGAAAGTCAGAGAACCAGAGCAGGCTTAATTACTCCAGTTTTAAAAGTAGTTTCTAAAGCAAAAACTACTCTAAAGAATATAATTTAAAGATGCATAAATATGAAAAGTTGGTGAATGAGTCAACACAGCCTGAATTACTGAACTACAATCAATAGGTCCGATTTTAAAAATTATTGAAGGAGAAAAGTATTCACAAAATAAACAAAAAAGTCCCTCATACATAAATAATTGGTTAGAAGATAAGTACATAAGAAGGGAGGAAATGGTCAACAGTTTGACAGGAATCTGGGCTAAAACTCATGCAGTTTAATTATGCATGAATTCTCTGTACAGAATAACGAATAGTGAGGTGACAAAATCATTCTGAGAAATAAAGCCAACTGAAGAATTAGAGAAGGCCCTTAAGAGTCTACGTGACCGGATGTTAAAGTGGCAGATGAAATTAAATGTAGGCTTGTATAAAGGTTTTTGATAGAGACTTCCAGTAAGCAGCAACTGAACTCTGTATTGGCTAGGAGGCAAATTAAATGCTGTAAATCATTAAGATACACTGAACAAAGTTTTGGTTTACTCCTCCATAAGGAATGTAGGCCTCCATATACTAGAAAAGCAACAGCTCAAAGGGAGACAATGAGATCCATTAAAAAAACAAATCAAAACAATCTCCCCCCCCAAACACTCTCACAAAAAAAACCAAACCAAACCAAACCAAACAAAAAAAAAAAAAAACCAACAAAAAAACAAAACCAAACCAAAACAAACAAAAAACACCCAGAATCACGAAGCACATTCTTCTTCATAAAATATAATAAATTGCACAACTTCTTGTTGCAACATACTGTTGATGCTGAAGAAGTTTATACAAATTGAAATAGGGACAGGAAAAGTTTGTGAAAGGAAGAAAATCCAGCAAATCACAGAACAACGTCTTGCATTTGCAGACCCCTAGAGCTATACATGACTAGGAATATATTCTGAGGGAGGAATACTACATGCTCCTCTGAAGAAGCCTGGTACTGACTGTGGCAGGAGGAAAAACTAGGCCAGATGGACATTTTTTCTGCTTTTGTTACAAATCAAATCATGAGAATAAATACTGAATATGGAATTAATGATTGCTGTCTATCCCACTGTTAACATACCAGAGCATCCCACAGGAAAAAAACTACAAACTCACAGAAAAAATAAATTCCAAGATCATCCTATTAGAAAAGTAACCCTAATAAGCACAAGTAAACTAGATTAAGATTACACGAAAAGAAAACTAATTTCTGACATTTCCAACTTTTTTGGTATTTACCTCTGTCACCTAAATGTTTCTTATACATAGTTTTAGTCTTATTTTCATTTAAAAGTGGGGCAATCTGTTAAGCACTATAGAATCCTTACAAGAAAAAACTCACCACTGCACAATTACCTAGATAAAGCTTCACAAACAAAATAAAAAGAAGCCTTAAAAGTACTTAATAGACAAAAAAACCACAAACTCCCTTTGATGTACTGGAAACTAATTATTGTTCAACAACAAAATTCTGTACTGAGGCGTGACCATGACAGACACTTCAGAGCACTTTCAAGGTTACCCACTGCACTTCACAGTCTGAACCCTGCAGAACAACTTGGATTCAAGCCAGAGTATGGTATGAAAAAAACATTAATGCTGATGATTAATTTATAGGCACAGCACATAGTTCTCCTTCATCCTTTCACTTTGCAGTGCCTTCAGTTACAGAAGTCATGAGCATTTCAAAGTGATCATTATTTCACACAGGAGAAAATAAAGGCCCCTCATGCTGGTTTTGGCTGGGAGAGAGTTAATTTTCTTCATAGCGGCTCCTATGGTACTATGTTTTGGATCTGTGACCAAAACACAGTTGATAACAAAGGGATATTTTAGTTATTGCTGAAGCACATTTGCACATAATCAAGGCGGTTTTTTATTTCACACACTGCTCTGCCAGCTGGTAGAGTAGGCTAGCAGGCACAAGAAGTTGGGAAGGGCACTTATGAGACAGCTAGCCCCATACGACCCAAGACATATCCCATACTGTCTGAGGTTGTGCTCTGCAACAAAAGCTGGGAGAAAAAAGGAAGAAGGGAAGACATTAGGAGTGATGGTGTTTGTCTTCCCAGGTAACCATTAGCTGTGATGGAGACCTACTTTCCTGGAAATGGCTGAACCTGCCTGTTGGTGTTCAGGTGAATGTATTCCTTGTGGTGAAAGAATTCCTTGTTTCGTTCTGCTCGTGTGTGCAGCTTTTGCTTTACCTCTTCAACTGTCTTTATCCTAATTCATGAGTTTTCTTACTTTTACCCTCTGATTCTGTTCCTGATCCCACACAGGGGAATGAGTGGGCAGCTGTGAGAGGCTTGACTGCCTACTGGGGTTAAACCACAGCACCCCAAAATGAAATAAATTAACCACAGTTATCCGCCAAGTTAGAGATGGATGTTACAGTCCAGTTTAACTAACTGTTGTGTGCCCCTATGCACTGCAACGTTTGTTCTCACTGAAGCAGACAGCTACACTATGAGCACTAATGGTGGTGTCACACACAATAACCTGGAAGAAAACATTTAGAAATTCTTGTGTTCCCATGGTATCTTTTACTGTGTTCATTTGGATTGGATTTTGTTGCTTTGCCTTCTCTTACCACACTATGTTTGTGTAATACAATAGCTCACAATGTGAATGTACCTTCTCAGCCTTATTATTTGCTGCAAGAGGAACAGTTCTGGAAAGCTAGTATGTCCAGAGATTTGTGCCTACCTGAGAATTCCTGATGATTATCTGGATAGCTCTGTGCTCTTGGCATCCGAGATTTGGGATAGTTGTCCCTGGAAGTGTAAAACATACAGAATCTAAAAACTGCTGTTAATCTACTACTTCAACATTTAATATTAATGTCTCACAATTCTTTACAACCAATGAAAAGCTACCGCCACAGAAGAAGTTGCTGCACCAGTTCCACTGGGTGGAACTCAGTTCTGTAACTCAGATCTAGTAGGTATCTATAACAACTGAAGATCAGTAACAATGGAAAAGCTTATTGAGTTTAATGTAGTAAGAAAGCAACAGATTGTTAATGAGCAATAATATTAGTAAAAACATGAATTATCACAGGTAAAGCCACAAAGGAACACTGTTATGTTTAACATCTTTATGGCTAAACACAAAGGTTTACAGACTGGCAAAATCTGTTATACAGCCTACAAAAACTCTTGGGGAAATTTAACCAAAGAAATTGTAGAACCTTTTGATGAGAAAAATATTTCCTCTTCTCTCCATGAAAGTCATAGGATTAAGAGAGTGATTTTGTTAAGTTATAGAATGATGAAGAATTTTTGGTTCTTACATGATCACACTGTTTCTTACCTACAGTTGGTATGTAACTCCCAGCCACCAAAAGGAATGGATGGGATTGCCAGTCAGAGCAATCGATTACAGTATATTTCCATAAACATACCAAAACAATGTCTTCCTTTTTCTGGTAAGAATTTCTCTAATGGGTAACAGAAGCTAAATGGAGACACAAAACCTACATCTTTGTAGGAAATATTTCAATGGGAAAAAAAAAAAAGGAAAACAAACTAAGTAGAGGTGACAAATTAAGTCAATAAAAAACAACCAAAAGAAGTCCTGAAGAAGAAATATGAGTTGTATTAAGATTGCTTTGTTTCCCCTTCTTCCACCTACCCTTACCTCACAAAAAACCTAAAAATTTGGCAATTTGGTAGAATTTCTATTCTATGGAGCTACATTAAACATTATGTGTGTATAACCTATCACACTATAAGCACAAAATACTTTTCACATCTATTGTCTTCTTGCTTGTGAAATGAAGACTCATTATTTAACTCAAACATGTATATGTTAGAGCAAATGTATTTGTGTTCTCAAATCACACCTTCTCATATGAGACAGTACTATGGAATATTATAGCTCTGATTTGATTGCCACAGGCAGTGATTTCCAATTGTTTACCTTTTTACCAATTAAATTAAATAGTGCTATTTGTATAGCAGTTCCAAATAAATAAGCAGCCAATCTGCACAACATTACACCCAAGGTTATTTTCTGACCAACCATAAGCCAAACAGGAGTATGTTCTGCTTGGCTTCGCTGGTGGACAGTGACCTTCTCAAAACACGAATCCCTTCAGAGGTCAACCTATTACAGACCTACAGACCTTCCCCAGTACGTGCTGCCTCTTGCTAAATGATGGGCTTTAACAGAGGAAAATAAGTGGAAAGCCTGCAATGGGAACAAACAGACAGGAATGGACAGTGATCGCCAAGAAAAACATGGGATTGTCTGTTGAGTCTTTAAATGATTCCACCATCTTCTTGAAGTGGGTACCCTTTGCCTTGGCAAAGGAAAGCCTCCTTCATATGCTAGTGCCTTAGAACTGTAAATTTAATGGGGTGGCTCACTGAAAGGGAATATACTTCACACATACATAAAACCTGGCAACATCTAGTAAAAATCTTCAGTGCATTTTTGTAGGATGTGAAGTCTAATTTCTTTTTTTGGTTTCAAACACAAATTATTTCAAAAAATAAAGCTAATATATTTTCCAAGTATTAGTAAGCAATTAAGTTTCAATAAGCTTTTAAAAGTGTTCTGTAACTTAGAGAGGGATTTCTGGAAGAAGTTCTGTCACTGGAGAGTCGTTATACGTTACAACTGATAAATTATGCAATCTAATAAAGCTAAATAATGAATGTAAATAAGTTTTACCCATCTAACGGGCTGTCAAGTGAGGGACAGCTTCCCGAGCCAGAGTTTTCAGGACTGCTTAAAGACAATGGATCCAGCATCTAATAAATAACAAACAGAGGAAGACCAACAAGTTCAAGTCTGGTTTTTGAAATTTTTTAAATACTTTCAGGTTTCTGCTTTGAAACAGCTAATAAAAAAATCCAAACCACATAAGACCTGGTAAAAAAAAAAGAGTGGAAAGCTCATCTGTTGTCTTAAAACAAGCTCCCTCCTAAAATGAAGTTTGTTTTGGTATATTATGTAACATCTTTTATTTTCTATGAATTGGACACCAATCTTTTGCTGTAAATTAAGCAGTTACCCCTTCAATTTTTATGGTCTGTGCTGCATCTTAAAGGTCCTGGACAAACAGTTTGCCAAACACTGATCAAGGACTTATTAAAGAAATGTTGTCCAGAAAGTGAGTTTGCACTCTGCAACCCAAACACTTAAATAAACTCTGTACTGGGGAGGACATTTACTACAAGTTCTGCAGTTTTACTCCTCTTTTCTCATGCTGAACAGTGGGTCCTGAAAGGGAAAATAGCCCACCTGCTGCCATGTTAATTACCTCTATAAACTAATGCAGTATGGTCCAAATGGCAGCCCACAGCCCACTTTTAGCCAACCCATCATCTCTTCTGTACAAGTGTGGGGTCTGCTGTCAGTGTGAATGCCTGTGCTCAGACAGATCAACAGCAGAGCAGAGGAAAGCTCTCCACTCTCAAATACCCTTCTTGTCTTTGTGAGGCAGGCTGTGACAGATAAAGGCAGCATGGCCAACACGTTCCAAGGTGATGTGGCACCTTAGAGGGAGGAGCAAACAGAATTTGTGAGTTCCCAACACCCGAAACTGGCCCTTGAGGCTGTTAAGATTGAACTAACCTGGCTTCCCATGAAAGTAAAATTCATTAATTTAAACCTGCTCACAACTTACACAGAAATGCATACATGACAGGTTACATACTTCTTTTACACTCAGTAGTGAATGGGCATCCCACGCCTCAGGTATCATCTGTCTGACCAGTCATGGTCAGACCAAAAATTACTTGGTCCAGGTCAAAAGTAATCATTTCACTGAATGAATCTAGACCTGGGATGGATCTGACCATGTGGCAATGATAAAGAGTAGCATCCAGGTCTAGAAAGTAGGAAATTCAGTCTCTGTTCCCAGCTCAGTCATTAAAATTGTGCAACAAATTGCACAATCCCTTTGCCTCTGTTTTTATTCTATCATCTGTCTCTCATTTAGTCAGCTCATAAAAACCACTGCCTCCTGCCATTTGTAAATACAGTGCCAATGTCAACAACAACTTGAAGTGATTTGGGTATGCAGCATTATTTTTCTTTCCTCCTTAAAACATCTTTCTCCATTGCCAATTCTGTGAGCCATTACATTCCTGCTTCTTTTCCTGCTGTTTTTCAGGTCAATTTTGATATTCAGAGAGCAGGATTTTTAGTCTCGATGAGTGTGCTGATATCCTACACTAGTAATGCAGGCGAGTAAGAACAACAAAATAACATACATTTGTGATCTTCACAAAAAAACGAAGTGACTTTGGAAAGTATTTCAGGGCTTATTTATGCCAGACCCACCTGCCATCCCCCTGCCTCTACCTCAACACAGCACCACAGAGAATCACAGAATATTCTGAGTTGGAAAGGACCCACAAGGATCATCAAGTCCAACTCTTAAGCATCAGTTAAGTCCAAATAATTCTGACAAATCCAAATCCTTTCTTAAATTCCCCTTTAATTACCTGGAAAAGTGGTAAAACTTTCTTTCTTACATATACTTCTCATTAAAATAAAGGGGGTTGTGCTTTCTAATGTAGACATTTCTACTGTTATTTATATCTATCACTACCTCACTCAGCTATCATGGGAATTAAGAATACTATCTTTGTCCTTGTAGCAACATATTTAAAAAATTGAAGAGACTTACAGAGAAAAAACCCCAGGTTCTACAAGACTAAACAGCACAATTATTTCGGCCTTCTCTCACCAATTATGTTTTCTAGAGTTATCATTTCTGTTCTTTTGAACAATTCTGTATCCTTCAGCCGTATTTCATAAAGTAACCTAACAAAAACTCTAATTTTAATAAATCACACACCTACCTGATCCATACTTTCTGGAATGAATTCACCCTCACTGTTGATACTGGTGAAGGACCCATTTCGAGCCACCTGATGCAGCTCATCTGGAATGTATCCTGGGGGAGGTGAACTCCTATCACGAGTATTAGAACCTTTTGAAAGAAAAGGGCCAGTCAGAGTCTCTACATTAACCCAGAATCCAGGGCTTTTACTCAAATGCTTCACAGGCACTGAGCTTGCCTGAATCACTTCTTCCCTTGGGCATTTCCCAAATGCCTGTGCAATGCAACACTTAAGTACAGTATTTAAAATCTGCAATCCAGGAATTATGAAAAATTTGGGGCAGAGTTGTCTCAACGGCATTAAAAAGAATCTTCATTATACAGGAACAGAAACACAATTTGCTCACACATCTAGCTGGGTAAATTTCTTCTTTTGAACAAAATCAAAATCCAAACCCTTCCACCTATGTGAACTAATCCTTTCCAACTCTTAAGAATTTCAGTTTTTCTTTGTAGAATACTAAGTCTGTAAGAACATGAATACATATATTAATAATAAACGCATAATAATTAAATTGTCTGGAAAATTATTCATGAAACTCTCTAGTTTCATAATTAAATTTTGAAGTTAACATCACACCAATTTCAAAATATTAATAAGCAAAAACGTTATCTCAATGCCTAAATAAGTATCTTACACAAATGTTCACACATTAAAAAAATATGAGAGTTCTAAACTAAGAAAGAAAACACACTGCCATATAAACAGATTTTTCAGTAGCTCATTCCTGTATCTGAAAATAAAGGGGAGTACTAACATCAGCTTCTTAGGTTACCCATCAGTTACCTCATATAATTCTACATACATTTATTTACCTATGGGGTTTTTAGGTAATTTTCTGTATTATATATATTTAAGCCACTTTTGACTTAAAATTCTAAATCCACTCCCCCAAATGCAAACTCTACAGTAGAGTCATTGATGAGTATGAGAAATTCAAACACAATGTGTTGAGAGCAAAATCCTGATGAAGAGAATACTATAAAAGAAAAGCTTTTACAATTAAAGCTATTGAAATATGCACCTTACCTATTACAGACAGTCGCCTTTTCCTGTCTGTCACACCGAACACTGTATTATCTAAATCTTCCAGTGAGGGCAAGGGTTCCATATTATTTACACTGGGTGACTGAAAATGCACAAATATTACAACCTCCTGTTATTACTCCTCACAATGAAAATACTTTGTGAACTTTACAGGCTTTGTGCAGTACATTTCTCTTTTCAAGCAGTCAAAAAAGCAGCTTGCCAATTTATAACCACAATCCATCTATTTTAGTAGCTCATTCTTACTCTTTAAAAATAATTTTCAATATGTACCAGTACACAAATCCTATGAATATCAATGCCATGGTTTGTTAGATAATACCAAAATACCTCTGCATTTAGTCTGTAGTCCACTATTCTTTGCTACAGCAAACACTGAACTTCCCACAAAGGAGTGTCACCAATGTGTGACTTGAAGAACAGTTTCAAATAAGTAGCATTACTTAATTTTTATGTGCTTTTCAAATCTGTATCAGTTTATCATCCTACTAAGGGTCACTTTTCTACCACTGTAGGGAAAACAGACAAAAAGGGATCTAAGAAAGAGTTAAAACTGAGTAAATACAAAATGCTAATGGATGTTTATAGTGAAATCAAGAAGCAATCAGTATTATTTTCAATTGGAAAAATGCCATCTTTAAGAAAAGATACAAATTGTACTTCAATATGAAAACTCAGGAAAAAGACATTTAGCATACTCATACCTGTGTATTTCCATGTATTACAAGCAATATCTTAAGACTCTTCATATGTACACTACGGTCAAGCAGTTCAACAGCTTTGTCCAGGTCATCCTGTGTGGTTAATGGAATTACAAGCTACAAAAAAGGGAGGGGGGGAAAAAGTCTTAAACAGGACACAAGAAAGAAATAAGAAAGTCAAGGGCAGAGAAACAAATAAAGGGAATCTTTTCTTTCATACCAAACAACTCAAGTTAACATCAAAATGCCTGAAGTTCAACCTTAACTCTGCCTTCAGATGCCTTCACTAATTACAGCTGGAGTAACAAGTCTTCAGAACCAAAGAGCAACCATTTTGCATATATGCAACTTAACATCCTACAAGTTTCAGAGAAACAGGTGCAACAGGGTCAATGTATTTACCATTGCCTAAATTATCACAAGTCTGTAAGATAAACAGAAGTCTTATTTTACAGAGCATAAAGCAGACTTTTGTATCTCAAATATTATAGCTATACTTGTTTGAAATTGCATCAATTTCAAACCGAATTTCTCCACTGAAAAACAAAATTTATCAAGGAAGCGTATCCTTACTTCCTTAAGGAAGATGTGATCCACGTGCAACAACTCCAGTCCTCACTAGAATCTTACTTGGATCTAATTAATTAGAATTAACTTGGCATACATGTATCAGTGGTGTAACAGAAAATGTTACGCCACTAAAGTGCTATCGAGACCTGAATCCCATAACGTAAGATCCGACTGTGTTCCAGTTCACCTTACAACTTCTGCTTATAACAAAGGAACAACACAATACAGATTTTTAAATCTATTCTACTTGTAAACAGCATCAGTCAGTAATGCTTAAATACACCACCAGTCAAAATACAGTAGTTTTATACAAAAAGAAATGGGATTGATGAAGAAGGTCTTGATAAAATGAAGAGTTTGTAATTTGTTAAGTTGCAGTTTTAATGCTAATGACACATTATTACCATCCCATTTCTGAAAGCTGATGGGATGATTTGCCAACTAGTGCAGAAGTTGACAAGGAGAGAACCTACTCAAAGGCCTAAGAATATATCAGTGGAAGGAGCTGAGGCTAAATGAAGGGCCATCGCTTCTGACCTTCCTAATCTCCAAAAGCCTTCTGTTGGAATTCTTCTTTTTGAGGATCAGTTTCACAGAAGTGCCTATTAATGTTACCAACAAACAGCAATTACTGGCATTTTCTTCTGCAAAGATGCAGATTAGATACAGCAATTAAGTTGTGCATAACCACATGAATATTCCTTTATGAACTTTGCTGACTCATGGCAAAACCCAGAAGTAACTCATAAGAATGGATTCTGCATCTGAAAATATATTTGCTATAATTAAATCCCTGCTTCTAAAGGAAAGCTGGAAGTAATATTGATCAAGCATAAGTCGCTTGACAGTGCTGGCACTGTTTCCAAGAAACCTTTGAGAACCAGCCACTTTAAGAGGAGCAACAGTTAAGCCTATTCCTCCAATCTAAACAGTTACTCAATGCAGCATTCTAGCAATTACCTAACAAGATTAATCCTTAAAGAAAGGAGTTTACAAGAAGGAATAAATGCTACTTCAAATTTACAAATGCAACAAAGCTCAAAGAGGTAAAGAGTTTTCCAGAGTCATGTAACAGAACTGTGGCAGATCAGGAAGACAATTTACCCATCCCTAACCAAGTCTGAGACATAATTCATTAAGACACTCATAAAACATTTCACGTATCTCCTGCCTATCCTCATTTGGACAAGACTTACATATTTAAGAAAACACACACACATACTAGAAACCTGTGGGCTTGTCACAGGAGTAAGTTTTGTCACAGGAGTGGTTCCCACTACTTTTGAGAGCAAATTTCAGCCTTAAAACAATCAATCAATGTCCAAGGCAAGAATTTAGAGGACACAGAATTTTACCTCATTATTGCTGTAATGTAAATCCATAGTCTGTCCAAAAGCAACTTTAGCTTTAGCTGCAAGATCTTCAAGTTTAACAGGCCTTGGTAATTGTAGGATCCTGAAAAACAATTTAAGTTTTAAAGAATTTTTGTCCATTACCTATGAAAATCTGGCAACTCATTACTTAAGAACTATCTTAGAATTAAATTTATTATTAAAAAGACCATAAGAGGCTATGCTTTATCCACTGTCCTCCATATTTTGAGACTTAAAAAAAAAAAAAAGAAAGAAAAGCAGTGAGAAAGTTAAAAGGGATAATCAGGCACACAATTAGATTTCATTATGACTGTTTTACTTGCTTCCATATGGCTTGCTTAATGCTTTGCAAGCCTCCATTTCAGAGGTAAATTCTTAGAAACTTCTAAAATTTTCTACTCCAGAAAACTAAGACAGTGGAGTACCACAGGCTGAGAAGCATAAGCATCAGAAAGGAATAACTCCCTTTTTTGGAGATCTGAAAGACTATCTTACCTGAGGAAGGTAACTAAATGTCACCATCTTTACCACAATGAACTACACACTCAAACTGCCCAGTCCATCACTAACTGTGCTTCAAATGTGCTCCTGTAAGAATGGTGCAGTTGTAGTCAACAATTCAGATTTTGTTTTAACTCAATCTCTCATCAAACCAGTTAGCCCAAACTGCCCTTTTACTATAGAAAACTACTGTATTTTTTGAGATACAACAGCATTAAACAAAAAAAGCATTTAAAAATGATTAAGGTATTGAGGTACATCCAATTCACATTCAAAACAGAAAGAGCATTCAAATCTGTGAAGCAGTTAGCAAAGGGTAACTGTTCCTTTCATCATTGATTTGGTTAGTACTATACTGGTTAGGGGACAACTTGTCTCACTGAAATGAGGCTAGAATCCAGGTCACTTCCAATTAAAAATTATTTTTAAAAAATAAAAGCTTAAAAAACACCCAAAACAAACAAAAGCAACTAACCCCAACTCTCACTGTAGTTAAGAATTTGTGCAACAAGCCTACAACTCTACCCATCACACCACCAGCTCCTTGGAACAAAGTGCCACGTTCACCACTGAAAGCAAGTCTGAAATCACTTCTGTTTTTCACTTCCCTTTTTCAAAGCTAGTGAGAAAGCCATTGCATAACTTATTTTTCCTGCATAATTTCATTACTTTATCTTTAGATCTACATGCTCAGGCAACAAAAGTACCATAACTCATGCTGAACAATGAGCCTGGGCTGCCCAGTACCTCTGGGCAAGTAGGCCCAAGTCACTTGGGACAGTGCAGAACAGAGCCAGGCCCACCAGCATAAAAGCTTGGGAAAGGTATCTTTCCACACACTTATGTTATGCTTGTTAATCAATTCATATTGTATTTATTAACACAGTGCACTGTGAAAGTGAATTATGATAAACTGCAAAAGGCACTGTCCATGCAGACTGGCAGCAAGTAAACATCTCTCTTTTAAATTCATTCTTCCCCTTATTTCACAAGAAATAGTTAGGTAGAAGAGTCCTCAATTTTCAAAGCTTTCAGAAAGACTTATTTCCTCCAAATTACTTATAGCACTCAACCATTACCGATGCACTTTTATGTGTGATGTTCAGAGAAGTGATAGAAAGAAGCTGAAGAATGTTAATACTGAGGGAACTTACTGCTATTTTACTGCTCCGTGTACAGAGAGGGCACACTATAATCAGCATGGACACACACTCAACTACTGCACGCCACACCAAGGGCTGCTCAGAATTAGTATATGTTTAATTCTGAAGCAATTAAGAAATTTACAATTTCTAGTCATAAACAGCATCTTATTCTATAACCATTTCTCTGCAGGCAGAATGAAATTTTATGCTTTCAGAAAGAGACAGGCAGACAAAATGAGTTGTTCACAACCAGTTCTGCATGGAGTTGTACACTGAATTCTGTAAAAGCTTTTAAGCAGCCATCAGAGCAGTGATATATACAGATGCTTGTATACTTTAAGCAGGTGCATCAGCCACTTCTCATAAACAAAATGAAAATAAATTTTAACTGATTAAATGAAAACAACCTGAATCTAATACATTTTCCTCTTACAGTTCTCAGACTGGTACCTCCAAAGTATAAACCAATACTGAGATTTAAGAACTAGACCTCTTTGTCTGGATGTTACAGTAGCAATAAATTATCACGCATTTATTACATGCATGATGAAGCAAAAAAAATTATTTTCTAGTCTATTCAAACTTGAGATCTATTCTAATGATCTAAGTAATTGATCAAGGCTACAAACACTTATCTGAAGGGTAACCAAATGAAGGATGCTCCATGGGACATAGGTATGTCATACCTATGACAAGAAGTATGATATTTCCACATTTATGTATACTTAGAGCCCACGTTTCAAACAGTTAATTCTCTTTGAATTGTGTTCATATAAAAATTAAATTTAAGCTCAAACCAAAGAGATCAAACTTAGAGATCTGAAACACTTTGAAACTTTATGATGGAAGTACAACAAAACTCTATAAATAATTAAGAGACAAGACTGTTTTCTTACCTTTTTTCACCTCGATGTTCAAATTTTACTCTAACATCATTCTGTAAGAAAAGACATAAAGGAACCACTATTAGCTTTTTAATACCTCCTTTAATGAAGGCCATGAACTCCCATTCAATAATCCTACACCAGAACTAAATTCCATAATTATTTTCTGTCCTTTCCAATACAACAAGTATCTAAAAAAGCTTCCTCTACTGAAGCACCTGAAGAGGCTTAGGGTGTGTAAAAAATACAGTAACTTATTCTGAAGTATAATGAATGCTTCTGTAAGTAAACACGTTATTTTCTATCAACATATTTTAATATTATAACAGATTTATGACTTCAAATTCAGTGTGAAACAGCTTAGCAAAAAGTTTTCTATCCTGAACAGGCAGGTAGATTTAGCTCCAACAACAGGTTTTTACGTACACTTTGCAGCTGAGCATTCCAGGCTTAAGAAACATATCTTGTTTCATAAGCATTACCATAGAAACCCACACATGTAATTATGCCAGAAGTCATGCAATAAATTTCCCAATAACCATATCTGTATATATTTGCAGTGGAAATAAGATTGGCTTTTTGCAAAATAATAATTTTAAGAATCAAATTGTATTAGCACCTACTGCAGAAAAAACAATAATGCATTATCCAAGTAACAATGTTGCATTCTTCCAAAACAACTGATTATCAAATTATTACCTTCAAAATTTATCAACTGAAAGATTTCTTCTTTCTAAACATGTATTACACTCAAATCATTTTGGATCATAAATGCATTTTACCACAATGTCCAAAGTCACAGCTCAGACCAGAGTTACACGACACCAGCAAAGCACCACTGTGATATACACTGAACTCGTACAACTTCTAAAGCACACAATGAAAAAGATGTAGCCACTGGGTTCTGACAGTTTAAAAGCCAAATATAAAGGAATATATATTAAAAAATTAAAATAAGCACAAACTAAAATTTAATTAAAAATTGAACTGTAAATTAAGGATCCAATCAAATAAACATACAGTTAATTCAATTAGGGTAAAAGTCCTTGTCTTCTCCTAATCTCTCAGTATAGTAGTTCAAACCTATCAACTAGGTATTTACTACTTAGTTCATTTCTGTTTAGTATCTACAGAAAACAAATACAGCTGAAAAGAACTCACATTTCCAGCACATGAACAAACAAGAAACCGAGGCCAAAGATGCAGTAAAAGAGCTTAAGCATGTTCCTGCTGCTGTACTGACATTCTTTGGTATGATATAGGCGACAGCTGGACAATCCACTAAACCTGTAAAATTCCTTCTTGAGATTTTAAAATAGTATAGTACAAATATAATAATAACAATAACTATAAAATCACTCTACATACAACGTCAAAATACCTCTATGATCTTCAATTTATCAGTACAAGAGTTATTTAGGCAGATACTATGATCTGCTCTCAAATGCCACCATTTCATTTTGCTGCTAACACAAGAACATGAACAAAGAAAATGGCAGCACATGTGGGAGACTAACAGCTCATTCTGGTATGCTCACTGGTCTGGCAAGAAAAATAATCACAGAAGTCACAGCAGGACATTCCATGTTCAGTAGGTTAGTGAGGATATTAAAAATTACCTGTTTTTTAGGTGAAGATGACTTTGGTTTTCCTGTTTCTTGCTGGGGCAATACAGGACGACTGGCCTTATGAAGCACAGCCAAATCCTGCATGATTGAATTCAAAGCTTGCTGCTCATCTGCTCAGAGAAAAAGACCAGAGAAACGTAAAAGACTGTTACATTTGAAGGGCCTTACTGTCTCATTTCATAATTAGGCAGGCATTATTCTAAAATCCAAAAGTCCTCATTACACTCCAATACATAATTACCAAATTAAAAAAAAAATTGCTGCCATGTTTCAAATGTTTTTATTTTATTTATCATTAACAGTGCTTAAGGAAATAAACAGCTTAATCAGTAACCACACTTAAATAGCAAGTTTAAAAACCTGAAGTCATAACAGATTAAGCTCTACACAACTGCAGGCTGTATTAATAAAAGAAAGGGGGTGCAGGGGGAAAAGCCTTATCTACTTTGTTTCAAATAATATCCATGGATGAGACATTTAGTAGAAATTACATTTCCCGCCCCTCTTAGAAAATAAATTAAAAAACACAAGTACTTCTGCACCATTTTGCCTCTGCCCTGAACAGGTATGATCATGCCCACTGGAAGCATACACAAACTCCCAGAGGAACACCTCAACTGTCTGAGCATCTGCTGATAGCCCATGAAGTAATTAAAAGAAAAACCAAAACAAAAAACAACAACAAAAAAACAACACATAAACCAAAAATAAAACACCACAGAACTTTTCTAGGACTGAAAATACAGAGGATCTTAGGGCTTAAAGGAAGAATTCATAAGGAGAGACAGAAGCACTGAACTCAGGGGACAATTTAGGGGCAGGAGTGCTACATAACTTAGGTTTCAATTTCACAAAAAACCCTAAATCCTAAAGATCTGCCGCAGCTGCGATGACCTGAGGCCATGATAGACAAGATTTTGCCCTAGAAATGGAATGCTCCTTTAGACAGGAAAACACTTAGGAGCTCAAAAGCCTGTACATCCATCACTAAGAGAAATTTATCTCTAATGTTTTGTATTAATTCCTTGCCAGAGCAATAGTACCTGCACTCAGCATACATCTGGAACACTGGATGACAAAATTTATCTACAAAGGTGTTGATTGTGGGCCTTCACGCTCCTCCACCATGAAGGAACATTGTGAACAATTCAGTGTTTGTTGAAGAATTCATTGCTAAATGCTGTGATTTACAAAGAACCGTATTTCTCAAACAAGGACCTGAGAAAAACTCCACATTAAAATCAGCAAGTAAGCATTCCAAGTGTTCAGCAACCATGAGAATTCCTTCACATTCTATTAAAATTCAACCAAATGTATTTATTATACAAGGAAATTGTGGGATTTAAGTGTTCTAATTTAATAGATTCCTAACAGATCAGAAAGCTGGTCTGAAAATGAGTACCTTTGATCATCACTCATGCTGTCATTATTCATAACTCTACTAAGATATGCAAATCTATAAAAGCAAGTTTTACTAGCAATATTTAATGGCAGAACTGAAGGCGTTGTTGCAGCTCAGTTATGCTTTTCTCCCACTAAAACACACTTCAAGATTTGCCAAAATTAAAAAAGTTAAACTATTTTATTGTGTTATAGCCTATTCTAGTGCTCAGCAATGGTAAAAAATAAATTGATGTTTTAATAGTTGATTGGAGGTTTCATTCCCAGTGGTCACTATGTTGCATATTTCATGAAACCAAAGAACTGTGGCAAAGCGTTTAAAGTTTACTGAATATCCGTCATGACTCAACAGTCACTTCTCTCACACAAAATGTTGGAGAAGATCAGAAACCTGAAGAGTGCCCTATTCCCAGATTAGGCAACTTGATTATCAAGCATAAGGTCAGGAACATTAGCATAACAATAACAGATGAACAAAAGCAATATGAAAATGTTCGTGTTGTGGTGGTTGGTTTGCTGAGATTTTTTTGAGAGGGAGCATTGATAAATGATTGCAGTAACAACGTGGTCAACTCGTCAAAAACCACGCACAGCTTGAAAAACTGGCATAAATCTAAAGTAATACAAACGTGCCACATATTTAGAAAAACAGACCATTTACACAGTCTTGGCTTTGCATTGCAACGATACAAGGCAACAAGATAAAATTCTTTAATACAGACTTTGTGGTTTGGGTTTGGTTTTTTCCAACAGTCATTACCATTTAGAGCAGAGTAAATATTGTTCAGTATTCTAATACCATCAATCTCAATTTCCTATACTTCAATCTTTAAGTTACCACATAATGAGGGAAAAGTGCTATATTCCAAGAGGGGGGGGGGAAAAAGAGAAATATTTTGAATACTGTGAAGTTGCTGAACACTGCCTTTCATACAGGTGTTACACTGCGTTAAACAGCCAAAGCACACATTTCCTAGGAATTGTAGTACATTAATGGTTTTAGTGCTCAATAGAAATGAAGAGTATCTGAACTAAATTTTTATGTATGTTACACATAAGACTTACCCATTATGGCAGTGAGTCTGAAAACTCGAACTTCAAGGAAAGGGTTGCCTCATTAGCATTATTTTATTCCCTAAAAAGCAAAACCAAAAACCCCACAATTATTGACGTTTTCAAAGCCAGGTAAACCAGCCAACTCTTCATCGTTTACAGGCAGTTTTTCTAATATTCTACATAGCAAATATGACTGCATAAGGCACATATACAATGTGTGGAGAAAACAGATACTGCCCCCAAAGCTTCACCAGCCTCTGAGCAACATACGTATATTACGAAGACAGAAAGGAGGTACACTAACAGAATATGAGTCTTTTTTCCCCCTTCTGTAATCAAAATTTGTTTTCCTAAGGTTTAGTTCCTTACGAGTGTCAAACAACCCCTGAGACCAGCACAGGGCAGCCTGTTGGGAGCACATGGCTGAGAAGAGAGGGGAAGAGCTCTTTCAGCACCAGTCAGTCAGGTTTCCTTGCTTGAATATTCTGCCAATTTTCTACCTAACGACAAATTAATTACAGTTTTTCAAAACACTTCTGAGCATCTTCAGTTCAGCATCTAAGATTCTGGCATTGTCTCTTACACTGGGCTTGAGAGTCATATGAAGGTCTCTCCTGAATAGTGCCTTTTACCTACATATCAGGTGAGTCATCTACTACTGTCTGTTTCAAGCTCTATAATAGCTCAGGCTTTTAATGAAGACCCAGAGGTCCCACTGCGTAATCCAAAATCAGTTTGGTTGAGAGCACACAAAAGAGCACATTCGAACTAAAATAAATCTGAAAATATGATGGATGTGCATTCAGAGCTACAAACTTCCAAGTCTATGGACAGCCTCAAAACAGTACCTGAAACAGCTTCCAAGGGTTGTGGAAAAGAAGCTCCCATCTAATGCCTTGTAAAGTACTAGAAGTCTGTAAGAGTATGAGAACTAAACCTGGCCTGGGAGGCTCACAGCCTCTGCTTTTACTGCTAACATGGTCTCCAGCTTCTTGATGCCATGACAGCAGAAGACAGAAAATTCTGTTTAAAAAAAAAGCCCATAAACCAACCAACCAAACAAATGCAAACCCCAAAGCAAAACCAAAAACTAAAAAGGAAAAATCTTATGTCGCTCCATAACAGAAAAGTAAACACACGAAGACACAAAAGCAGGGGATTTGTACTAATCTTCAGAGAGGAAACTGGGTTGAATTTTTACTTATTTGCCCACTTACAGTGCCCAATATCACTCAAAATAAGGAAAGTATCTTTGGACCTTGCTCTCACACAAGATGCCACAAGAACTGGTTTACTTAGTGAACTGGGATTACATTTATAGCCTTAAATATCACAACTAACACTTTTGCCCCATGTCTGATTCTTTGCACCCTTTGCATGTCTAAGAGTCAAAAAGCAAAGCAGAACATACATGAAACTATTTCCTACACTATGGTTTTTGTATCAGCAGTTTTCTTGGGGAATCTTCCAAAGAATTACTCATTAAAGATGCTCATAAAACAACTTATTAATTTCGTATTGATTCAACGGTCTTTAAATGACAGCTAATGTCATTTTCTTATGTCTGTTTTAATTATCTGTCTTAATACATTAAACATGAAAGTATGTTTCATGAGTTTGGATGAAGTACTTCTGTAATACTTCCTTGAAAACACTTCAAAGAAATACAATGGTTCTGTGAGGCATTTTAAATCTTCTGACACACCTGAAAAAAAACACGCCAAGTTACATCTCCAAACAAAACCACTCCAGATGTTCTTTCTAAACCTCCCTTAAAAAAAACCAAAACAACTAGGAATCGCGAGATATTGGAGCTATAGGACTCATATAGGGCTGAAGAAGAAACATGTTAAAAATATCTTCACCAAGTTGCTCCAGCTACAAGAATTCATACTTTATTATTTACATTTCATCTCTCATAAAAGAACATAAGCTAATAAGTGAACATTCATTTATTTTCTCTTCCACTTCCTTCTTATTCCTTAAAAGAAAAAAAAAAAAAAAACTTAGGAAAATTAAATTTCTCTGAGTAACTTATATATGTCTTACTTTATTGTCCCCTTTAACCAAAATTCTTTCTGTTCAAATATAAAACATAATTAATCACCAACTAAACAGCTTAACAGCCTTTCTGCTAGCATTTAGTATTACCTTAAAAACAAGGAACAACAATAAAATTTAAATTAAAAACAGTGCTCAGATCTAAATTTATACATTCACCTTGTAAACTGAGAAAACACTTCTGTTTCTAACTGCTCATTTTCACAATGGTCTCTAACAACAGGGTGGTTGTGGAGAGCAAGCAAAAACAAGCTAACAAAAATCACCATTTTTTCAAACAAAAGTATACACATTCTGCAGAAAGGGAGAAAAGCATACCCTGATTCCATGGCTGCACAGCAGAGTTAGTATAGTGCACACACACACGAGAGTAAATTACAATGCAGGACAAAAAAGGAAGCGAAACAAAAAAATGGAACTCAGAGAAAGACTCAGGAGAAGCAAAGGCTGCAAAACACAAAGAGCAGATGCAAAGGTAGAATAAGATTATGTCAAGGTCTTGCAGAGAGACACAAGCAGCCTGAATTTGAATGTAATTAAAGAAAGGATAACAGAGAGTGAATTTCAAAAAGGTGTTTGCTACTCTTATCACATCATCAAAGAAGAATATCCTAGCAACAGCATTTTGGATATAAGGGTGGAGAGACGCTGATTCATATTCATGATTCACTTCCCACCAGCCACCTTCCAGAGCCTGGAAGTCTTTCAGAATCTGAGAAAGCCACCGAAGGAAGAAAATATCCAGGTGATTCTTGGAAATTGTTTTTAGCTTTCTCAATGCAAATGAAACAAAGCCTGAGGGCAAGTAAGTCATGCGGCCGATAATGGAGCTGTTCAAACACCCCGTGCTAATTGCCCGTACGCACTGCTGCAATAAACACAACTCGGTGCCCTCTCGGTTACTGACAGATAAAAGTATACAAGCACTGGCACACATATTACATCGTCTCTCATGACTGACTTGGCCACATTCAACAGCTTGTAGGCTAGGAAAAAAAAGGGCTTTAACCTCACACAGTAGAGGAAGTAAGCAAGCGGGTGCTATATAGAGTGAATATTATTAAGTGAGCTAGAAAAGGTGTTGTAGTTCTGTGAATTATAAAGATACATGGTGAGATACATGGTGTGCAGAAATGAAATGACTCCTACAGAATTTAACTTCACAAGAGAAGTACAACTTTTAAAGAGTAAAATTAGCTATGTCTACAAGTGCCATAAACTAATCATCTGAGAACAGCACAGGCAGTATAAAACCACTTAAGAGCATAAGGCAGCTTTAATGCTGCTCATGTTACAAATCGAGAAAAAAAACCAACAGTGAAGCAAGCAACCTAGCTTAGCCTGATTTTGTATGGTTTTCAGACTTATACAGTAACACTTTATCTACACATAAAGGTGCCTCACACCTTTGGAGTCCAAACCTGTTTCAACAGTGGGTCAAGAATCTCAAAGATATCAGTTTCCTACAACAAATTTTCTCTAGAATAAAAGAGTGCAAGAATACGTGGCTTCCAGTTCTTACACCAAAGCAAAATGATATCGTGCAAACTCAATAAGAAAGATGCATTGTAATTATTTCCATCACAGGTAAAGATTAAATCAGACTTCTACTGTATGAGACATAAGCTAAGCAAGTTAAACCAAAACAAGAAGAAATCAAAGTCTGTGAGCATTGCTATTCAGACATACACTTCTCTAGAAAAAAACAGGTGAGGCAAAGAGCCAAGTAAAAATCAAGAGCAAGCATCCACAGGTAATTTTTCAGACTGTAGAATGGACAACCAGGATACAAAGTAAGACCATAAAAATTTATTTCATAGACAGAAGAATGAGCCAGACAAAATGGTTTTACTCTAAAAATGTTATTCCTAAAGAATCAAATGCTTGGTCTCACACAACCAATCTCTTAAAAATGACAGTAAGTAATGCTGAAGTGATCACCTACTCAAATACACCTACTTAACCTTTAACTAAAATAATGTGCAGCACTGCTTGTTATAGGTTTTGTTTAAAACAAGCACAAAACAGTGTCTATTAACAAAACAAACAGTAATACCTAAATCTGAACTTTTTTAGCCTTTTTCATAGCTCAAAGCAACTGCTGGGATAAATGACAATAATGACACTACATAGTGTGACAAGCATAAAAGTCAGCATTGTTACAAGACACAGCAGATACCTAAAAGGAGGTAACTCCACAGAAATGAACAAAAAGAAGAGGACTTTATATGGAAATACACACGAATGAACACTGGACAAAAAGCCACTCTTTTCAAAGACTATGAAAGCAGCAGCAGTATCATAAAATCATGAAGGACATGTTTTCTGAGAAAACAGAAGCAAAGGGCAGTAACAAGAAAAAGTCTAGGAGTGACATATTAGATATGAGATTAGCTTTAGAAAAACTTGGGTCTTTAACATATTGTAAGACTATATAAGAAAAGGTGTTTACAGGAAAAGTAGGAAAAGGAGAAAAATATTAAACCAGCTCAAATCAAAAGCCAACAACAATGATAATTGATAAATTAAGGTAACATTTGAAAACAAAATGAAAAATAAGACTCAGTGGGCCAAATTTGGAACATTAGAAATGGAAGTTTCACTGGGTGAATTAAAAAAATAAAAACATTATTCCTGTCACAGTACTATGGGATCTTTTAAAATTAAAAGACACTACAGGGGAATGAATGAATGAATGAATGAATGAATGAATGTATGAATGAATGAATGTTTCTTAGCCAGCAGGGAGGAATCTTGTCTATCAATAGCACACCAGCAAGGGCATGAGCCACAGAG
>JAWWES010000171.1:14248427-14312919 GCA_035583135.1 Lophotriccus pileatus
ATGAATGAATGTTTCTTAGCCAGCAGGGAGGAATCTTGTCTATCAATAGCACACCAGCAAGGGCATGAGCCACAGAGCAGTAATATTCTCCTCCTTAGCTCTTTCTCTGTCATGTAACCCCTTCTATTCTGAAGCACTTTCTTCCTCCTTCAATTTATCCCAATTTTGGGATGAATTGCACTGGACAGGACACACTGAGAGGGTTCACTCACTTCTGCTGTGCTAGGAGAGACGGCAAAACAGCAGAACCAACCAAGCTCTGTCGGCTGATGGCCCAGAGTAAAGAAAGACACACAGCTTAAAGCAGCGTCTCTTACAACAAGGGCAGTAAGTCAAGAATGATTACCTGTCCTGGACTCACGTAACATCAGACAGAAACTGTATTCCCCTTTATTTTTACTTCATAGAATGATTACATTGGAAAAGACCTCCAAGATTGAGTCCAACCTTTGACCGAACACCACCACATCCGTGAACCCAGAGCACTAAGTGCCACATCCAGTCGCTTCTTGAACATTTCCAGGGATGGTGACTCCTCCACTTCCAGGGATGGTGACTCCTCCACTTCCCTAGGCAGCTTAGTTCCAATGCTTGACAACCCTCTCAGTCTGAACCTCCTGGAGGCACAGCCTGTGCCCATTTCCTCTTGTCCCATTGCTGGTTGCCTGAGAGAAGAGGCCAACCCCCACCTTGCTACAGGAGCACCTCACTGCCTGGTTTTCCATAGTTGCCATCATTCAACAATTCCATCCTGAACCACTGAACTAAACCCTTCTACCACCAGAGTGACTGTTTGAAAAATTAAGCAACATAAACACATAAAATATTTTTTTACAGAAAGAACAATTCTGGCTTATTTCCTGCAAAAGTACTTGGACTTATTTTTAAAAACATTTTAAGTCTTGTTCTGATTGCATGTAGCTTAGTTGATATACTTCCAAATTTCACCCTGAATTTTCTCACTCTCCTGTAATGCAACCAGTTCATTCAGCACCCCAAGCTATTTTAACCTGTTGTACAGAGACCAAACAACCCTAAACACAGTAACATGAGCCAGCAATCTCTATGAGCATGATGGGCTTCATAAAATAATAGCAACTAACTCATTCAAAGTTAATGCTTATTTTTTAATTACTAATGAAAATATATTAAGGGACAAAAAAACCCAGATACCTGTTTTTTACTGAATTTAGATAGTGAAATAGCAAGTGGTGATAAAAAAAAAACAAAACAGGAAGAAACAGCCAGAATCCATTTTTTGTTCCAGTTTGGAAAAAAATCAAGTGGTTATGTCCAAACCACAGCAGTGTAACTGGAATAGAAATTTCACCACCCACAAGAAAAAAAAGATACAATGCAGAATGTAATATTCATCAGACCAGACATTTAAAATTCATGATCCAGGGACTTATAAAAGTCTAACTAACACTCTCCACAAACTCAGTGGTTCAGTTTTCTAGATCATTCTTGCAAATATTTCTGAATACCTGGAAAACAAGAAGATTATGGTGGATTGTAAATATTATATAAGTAACTGAGAAGGATAAACGAAAGGGTCCAAGAACTGCCAATTGTTTATCTTCACATCAATTGAAAGTAAAATATTGCAACACTTAGCTTGGTTTCTACCACAGTATTAAATCCAAAAACACAGTAAATGTCTTGATTTCAAGGTTTAATATCACTGCCAAGCAAAATATGTCTTCTTGAAACGATTACAGATTAGTTAACAGGACTAACTACGGCAATTATCCTACTTAGGTTTTTCCAACATATTTGGCTAAATATCACATGACATTTTAGTTCCTTGCTTTAAAACCTCAATTGACTAACAGAAAATCATCAGTTGATGGATTAAAATAAAATACTTTGAGATACATATTCCTGCTTAACAAAAAATACCAGTGAACATGACTCCCAATGCAGCCCCCTGGAGACCAGCAATAATCAGACAGGCACAAGACAGATAAGTTATGGCTTAAGCAAATGACCTGAATCATGTGAAAACAGCCGCAGTCCAGCAAAGTGTATTTAAATAACATTAAATATTTTAAACACAAATAATAATTTATTGTGGTTTCCCTCCATTTATAATTAACTAAAAAAATAACATTAAATAACACATTAAAAACAAAAATATTAACTGCATTTATGGTGCTAAAATTGACAGGACTGCTTTTTGAATTTTTATGCTCCTTGCAACCAGGAGGCCACCACCCATAGTTACAAGCTGTATTTTATGTAAGTCTGAATATTGTGGTTTATTACATTTATTCAATAATGGTTTTGCATTGAATGTATTTTGACATAAAGACAGTCATTTAGGAAATTGGAAAAAAGTTGTAGCTAAAAGACTGGACAGTTTGGCAAGAAGAAGTTCAGAAGAATTATTAAATCACCATGTGTAAATAACATAAGTGCAATACAACATTGAAGAGGTATGATGGAATCCTTGTGTGTATAAAAATGTAGTGCATGCAGAAGCCATCTTGCTTCTGTACACAACCTACAGGGACCCTGCTCAGTGCAGAGCACTGGGAAGGCTGCACACGGCAACTGTGGGATGGCTGATCAGTATCAGATATATCAGTTGTCTCTACAATGTGCACACCTGAGATTTCTTAAACTGAAGACATTTAAAATCTTCCTGGCAAGCAAAAAAAGTGAATTTATGCCTCACTGAGCCCATATGACCATCCAGACTTGCCTCATCTGTACAGTTACAGACATGATTTGGTATTTGTTTGTTTTCTGAGAAGAATGGTTACTAACTGCAATCCTTCCAGAGATCAATTTAATAAACAAACAAAAAACCCAAACCACAAAACAAAACAAAACGAACAGCAACAAACCCCAAAATAAAAACAAACAAAAAACCAACCCCAAAACAATAAAACAGACCAGACTTGCAAAAAATACAACTGCTATGGATAATGCCCTTCCAGTTCCAGGAAGGACAGACCTCGAAAAACAGTGTGGTCAGTTCTAGCACCAGAAATGCAGCTCTCTCTCAAATTACCTTGAGAAAGAGACTTCACAATGAACTGAAGGATCCAACATGCCCAGTGACAAAAGCAAAACTTCATCCTACTCAGATTAAATCTTTAGTTACTGTTGTTCTATAAACTGTAATTTGACACATTCATATAACATTTATCAGCTTGATGAACAGTGATCTTGATTTGAAAAACTTAAAATGTGCTGGAAGGTTTGAGTATGTGAGGACACGGTTTTTAAGGACTGTTCTCATAAAAATGCAAAGTAGCAATTCAATATGAGTTTATAGCAAAATTAGGCTTTTGAGATAAATATCTTCACCCTTACAGCAATATTCACAAAGAGTAACCATAGTCTAGGAAAGCTAATCTCTCTACACTTCCTTTACAGTTGATAGGGAGAGATAAGCATATTTAGAGAGTTTCAAGGCACTTAAATGCAAGTTTCCTGCTTTGAATGAACCTCTTCTTTCCAAGAAGTATCAAGAGCCTCTATTACCTAACCCTTCATAAGCCCACTCCACTTCAAGTACAAAAAAAAAGATAAGACTGTAATTGGCCTCAAACAGAAAAGCATCTACTTTCCTCAACAAGATCTCTTTCTTCATCTAATTCAAGTTTTACAGAACTTCTCCATTTCCTGTATCTGTCATTGCCTCAGCAGCAGCCAAAGCACTCGACAGCTCATTTCTCAATCTAACTGAAGAATGACTGCTGATACATCAAGTAAATCTGTCTTGAAAGTCATGATGCTTTCTTAAGATCTGTTCATGATTCCAAGGGAATAAACCACCATTATTATGAAACAAACACGAATTTTAAATTGAGGAAGGGTCACAACAGCTGAAACTTGGAGACAGGTACTACAACACCACCTTGGAAAATACTTTAGTGCTGCCAGTTTTGCAATAGAACATACTGGCTACAAACTGACTGCTCATACTCCTCCTCTTCTCTTATCCAAGACCAGATTTTCTCACAAAGGTATGTTAAAAAGTAATAGACACAGTTCACTGGACTACAAATAACTGCATCACTGCCTCCAGAGCACTCTGGCATCTTGGAAATTTATCACCACCACTGTAGTGGAAAGTCTCAGAGCATCACAACACTAAGAACATATTCCTTACCATTAACTAAGATGTATGCTAAACAAACTGCTTAGTGCTATTCACATCATACAAACGTTTAAGGCTAACTCAAGATATTAAGATAACATTATAGTGCCCACAAACTTGCACAATAAAACACTTCCATGATGTTTGTAACTTTTCCTAATTTACTATCTTATGTGAACTGAGTAGCTGCATAAAAGGTGTCTCAAACAAAACGGGAGCATGAAATTTTCAGAATCACAGAATTCCAGGAAACATACACTACAGTGAGTGTCATAATCAGATTTAGATAGTCTGTTTCTCCTTCTAAAAAATCTCAGCTGTACTCTCAGATCAGCACCTGTTGCTGCCATTTAGAGCTCTTCTGCTGAGGCTGAGTGGCATCAATGTTAGTTTTACTCCAAACTTACTACTAGTAAGTGTAAATATTTGTGACGAAAGGCTAAAGGTGTTACAATGAAAACCATTCCCCACTACAAATGTAACTTGCATGTCCCCTATCCAAGATCCTACAGGAAGATAACAGTTTCGGTTCTTTTTTGGTTGGTTGGTTGGGTTTTGTTGTGGTTTTTTTTTTTTTGTGCAACAGACATGCAGTACATACTTTAAAAGAATACAATATATCTCTCTTCCTTGTGATGCCATCCAAGTTCAGCCAAAGAACTAATTGTAGACGGTATGTAAACTTACTCTTACCAGCACTATGGCTATTGGCAATTCCTGCAACCTTCACTACTCTAAGAACACCGGGCTACAACCAGTGACAAATAAATGAATTTTAAGAGTAACTATTCACTAAAAATGGTAACTAAATTTTTACTAAAAAAGTAAATCTATCACAAACCACTTCTTATATATACAAACAAAACAAAGTACATAAGAAAAAACGCAGGCTTCCAGCAGAAACTGAGTATTGCAAACAACTGGAGCATTTCAATTAAGATACAAGAGTGATTACACACAAATCATCAGTCAGATATTGCTTTTGAGGATATACATAAGAAAGCACCTCCTTAAACTCCAGTAACTAGTTCTATCCTTTTCAATTAACCTTCCAGTTTTGTGACTGTGATGGATTGAAATACGATCATTTTCAGAAATAAGCCAGAGAAATAAACCCAATCTCCATATCTACAGTAGTTGTTTTATCTATGGCTGCAAATCACACCACCATCATTGCAAATCAAGTACCAAAAAAAATTAACACAAGGACCCATATGAGTCTTTCTGATTAACATGATCCACCTGGCATTTTGCTTGACACCAGCAAAAACAGAATCTAAATCTCCAAGGGCATATTTGTGTCTTCACCGTGAAGACATCTCCATCTCATTTACTACACATCTTCCAAATTTTGCAACAAACCAAGGAGGAATCCTCCTCAGTGAACAGTCATTGCTACAAACTATCTTACTCATTCCTCAAAGCACAGTTGTTCCTCAAAGCACAGTTCTTCCTGCTCACTACACAAGGCAGCAATACAATAAGGAAATCCAGAGTACACTACTATAACTATGATTTTTATCATCTTCCTCTTCTGCCCTGCTGTCATGTTTTCCTACTCCGTTGACTCACCATAACCTTTAACTTCTGCCTAAAATGCCTTTCCTGGCTCACACTCGCATCCTCCTAGTTCAGTACCCCACTTGCTCTCCCCATTATAACTCAAATTAACTTTGTACATTCAGTTAAGACAGTTCTTCCACTATTTCTATCCTCAATACTATGAGTATAAAATGCAGGACAACCTCATAACACACTAACATAGAATATTTAAGTAGGGTAAGATATTCATGAGCCATACAAATTTCCAAAACAGCATAGAAAAATACACTACTGAATCAATCTCCAATTCAAGATTCTAACACTCAATAATGACAACAACAAATAGCAGTGAATTTAACCAGGGAGCCCTAGTTATGGGTAGACTCGGACCACTCGTGCTTGGAACGCTACAGAGAGCTCAATAATACCACCAAGAAGACAGACAAGTGTGTACCCAATATATATTAATGGAAATTGAAAAAACTCTTGTGTGCATCTGTAGGTAACATATACTATGGAAAATCCAAACATTCTTTTACCACACAGAGAACATGACTGTGCAGCATTTTTGTGGCCAGCAGGTCTCACTGAACTGGTCTAAACGGACAAACTCTAAAGTTTTTATCCATATGCAGTAGGCACTGTTTTTTAAACTGGATGACTCATATAGGCAAACATATGAAGATATTGCTAAGCTATCAAATTCACAAACTCTTTGTCCCTTTGTACTTTCGTGAGTCCGCAAAAAACCCACGTTATTCAACCCAATCCCTCATAATAATACTTAAACAAAAATATAACAATAGAAACCTAGTTTTGTCAACACACTCCAAAACAAAATGCAAAGACACAAAGACAAGGTATTGCCCTAATGCTTCTTTCATGCACCTCCCATAGCACAGTGGGTACCAAACCATTACAATGACATCTATGATGCTTTATAATTACACTTTTCCCTCAAGTGATAAAAATGTAAGAACCCTCATAAATACAGCTATTAAGGTAAACTAACTACAGACTCAAAAGTTCCAGAGGAAGGATTACTATGTCTGTGCCCACACCTAATCACCACCTTTAAGACAACAGTCCCACTGCTAAGGTTGCATTTCTGTCAAGAGAGTATTCCTGCTTGTCCACAGTAACTGCTGATTTCCAGCTGAGTGCCAGTGACAAGCAGGAGATCTGGAGCAAACAGATGATCCAACTGAAAAAGATTTATTTTATATTTTAATTAACCATCAGCTTATCTAACTGATCTCACACTTCTACAGTACCAACACCAACACAAAGAAATGAGCAAGAAATGCTGGAACCATCCCTCTTGGCCACTGCACAGATCTGGATCATGTAAAAAGATCCTGTAAAAGATAGTTATGCATAAGGCAGGGATTCCAGGAAACTACACACAGTTAAGTGCAACCTGTAACAAATAAACCACAAATAATGACATATGGATATTTATGACAGAACAGGTAAGAGCAGATAAGCCTGCTGCAAGAAGAGATCCTGACTCTCAAATTTTGGTGCACTCTGAACCTGTGTACAAAGAACTGAACTCAGTCACTATCATGGTCTACTTAGATTTCTGGTACTGGAGAAGTCTCACCAAATGATTTCTTGCAGTCACAGCGTAAAAAGACCCACCCTTGCATGAAAAAATCCGTTAAAATATATAAAACATAGGATGGACATAGTTGTTTTCACAAGGACAGAGGATACCAGTGGGGCTCCACAAGAGACTGTGTTGATCAATATATTTTAAATTATCCAGGAAAGAGGAGCAAGGTAAAACGTTTTCTGACACTCTAGTGCCTATTTGTGAAAGCAGCAAAAGGGCTGACTACAGTAGAGGCAGAGGTCTTTATCAGACAGCACAGATGAATGCAAGTGATGCAAGTTGGGTGGAGGGGAGGAAGGAGAGCAGTAGGTTCTAACTTTGTGCAAAAGAAACCAATGGACTTTGCACTGAATACTGCCAGCACCCAGAAATTAAGCCAATGTTAGAAATTATTAAAAAAAACCCCACACAAAACCCCAATCTGAAACAGATCACTGTTTTCACATCTTCAACCCTTCAGCTCTAGAAGAATATACAGCAAAGCAGGAAAAAGTACAACTGAGGGTATCTATTGAAGGCATCCAGGGGAAAACAAATAGGCAAGTTAGGACTCTGGCTTCAATAAGATTTGGGTAGGGGAAGAAAGTGGTAAAGGGCTACAAAATTGTAGGAGGAACAGAGAGATATATTGTTATGTTGGACAGAGATGGATTGTCCAGTCTCCTCCAATTGAAATGTGGTACCAAAGGAAATCAGTACAAGTTAAAAAAAAAAAAAAGGCAGATTTTTAACAGAACAAATAGCATACCAACAGAATTTCTTACCAAAGGATATTTGGGTGCCAGACATTTAGCTACGTGCAAAAAAAAAGACTGGTCAAGTCCGAGAATAAAAATCCAAAGGTTACTAACTACACAAAACCCACATCAGACTTAGAACCAACCTTTACTGGAAATAGTTTAGGATTGAAAGATTATTCAACCTAAGTATTACATGTGCTTACAGTGTTCTCAATCTGCCCTAAGCACCCATTCATGATCACCATTGAGGGAAGAACACCGGATTATCTTTTGTTCCATTTCATCATGGTTTAAGATTTTAACTAAAACTTGCCAAGCACTTCACCAATAACATTGATATTTTCATGTTAAAGTCTCACTCCGTATTCACAATACGGCCAATATCACAGACACAGAGGCATCACAGCTATTCCCTAAAAGGAAGTAGCTGTGGGAGCTTAAAAAATCATTGATCACACGATCAAACCTCATTCTTGCCTGAAGTTACTGTGCTTACTGGTACCAGCAGTGCAAGAAATGCTTTCCTGACTACTACTTTATACCAAATCAGTTATAATCAGGGCAATATGGGGCGAAAAAACAAACCAAAACAAAATGAAGCACAGGGAGTTGCTATTCAAATTGATTTTTATTAAAAAAAAATTAAAAAGGCTCATGCCGGAGTTATAGTAATTGTGGTACTGCTAACAACACACACAGTGTGACAAAACAACAATTAGATACAGGTTGAGCTTTACCAATCAGTTTTTAGCAGTTGATTAATAAAAATATTTAGAGTGACAATTCTCACACTCTTTACAGAATGTCATATCTTCTTTAGAAGTTTAATTACTGCTTGTGGCAGTGTTTTAGTTCTCTATTCTCTTTTTCTAATAAAGTCAAACAACAACTTGATCAAGATGTTTTCCAATTTTCAAATCTTTATTCAAAGGTGAGACTGTGGTTTCCATTGTTATAATTTTCATAACATGGCATTCAAACTGTTGGCATTTACAGAACTCTTGTCTAAATTATTTTAAAATAATTTTGAGGACAGGTAAGAGGTAAGCAACACTGACTGCCTTAATACTTCTTTCTGCAAGAAACCAAAAGAAGTCTCCTTGGATAATCTTCATTGGTGTCTGTTTCATTTTTTTTTTGTGAAGAAAGTGCTGATGAAAGAATCACAAAATTTGTCCCATCTGTGATCTAGCCTCAAAAGTTATGGATAAAATCATTTACATAAGTCAGACAAAATGGAGTAAAACCAGGGAACATGTTGAACACATCTGTTTCGTAGCTGACTCTGCAGTTCTTCCAGTAAAGCAAGCCTAGAGGATAAAAATTTCTTCTACTATGTCATTGGACCATATGACACCTCAAAATGGCAAAAGGCTTGTTCAGGTACAGTTACACTGACAGAAGTTACCCCAGCAATGAGATTCACTTCAAAGACAGCACATGTGTAACACAGACCAATAAAGACACATTTTTGCCAACAGAAGCAAGTATCTAACCCTAGGAGAACTTGTTCTCAATCAAGTTCCCTGTTGTAGAGCAGGCTTATGTTCAAAAGCCACAGGGATTGTATATGCTGGAAAACAGATATGGAAGAGTTGCAACTGCATATTCTCCTGTAGGATAACTTACTGAAAAGTGATTCTTCTAAGTCTAAAAATGCTTAATAGAAGAAAATTAACCTGAAATGAAGAGTAAATTCAATGGAGTGTCAGGCTGTATTCTGTCGAAAGATAACTCCAATTTGTATATATGAAGAAAGAGATACCTGATTTAACAAATGCTAATAGGAGCTCCTGTGTTAGCAAATGCAGGAGCCAAGAACCTGATGTTGTTGGCAAGGAAAAAACCCCAACAACAAAACAAAAACAAAACCCAACCATACCTGTATGCACACACCCTAGAATGACATTTTAACAAGGCTGTCACATTACTTCTGCTGCAACTTACAGAGTAAGTCAATTACTTGGTTGCTCAAAGACTTTGGAGAACTTGGAAAAAGATACAGACAAATCACACAGAGCCCAGTGAGAGTGAATAACAAAAATCCTGTTTGCACAGTTTAGTAAAGAGAAGTTGGAAATAAAAGGAGACAAAGGAACAGTCTTCATGTATGCAAACAGTTGGTAAAAAGAGCACAGAACTCATTATCCTACATGAGTAATAAAAGTTGGATGAGAATTAACTGGCTTAACTAGCACCAAGGCAGAGACTTAAGTTAAATGTTAAGAAAAGCCTCCAAACGATAGTAATAGTCATGTACTAGCTATAAATAGACCAGTGAAGAGGTGTGGTATTCCCCTCTTCTGAGTTTTTAAGAAAAGATCAGACAAATGTCTGCCAGACATGATTGCAGCGTATTTGCTTCTGCTTCGCATAGGGGCTGACCTCATGATATCCCTTCCCTTCTTACATATCCATCACTTATTCCTTCATCCAAATGTGAACTGTTCATCAGTGTTCTCATATGTGAACTTCCAAAGTACAGCATAAACATCTGAAGCATATGAATTCTATTACACTGTTCTTGTCAGACTGTAAGTGCACTTAACACAAAACATCTCAGGAAAACAAAAGCAGCATCTTTTACTGCTGCAGACAATCCACAGAAATGGACAAATGATGAATGGAAATAGAGAAGGAGAAGCAAGTGAGAATGACACAGTGAAGGATTCAAATAAAAAAAAATTCTGAAAGCAAATTAAAAGTACTTCAGCCTAAAGAAAGTTATTTTCCTCTCATGTGAAAAAGCAAGTTACACTTTGCCGGTATATTTTCAAAAATATGCAATAATTTGAGATATAGAAGTAAACATTAGTAAGAGTTCGCAAATGGACAAGAAAAAGACACATTTCTACAGGCCTCCCTGTGTTACCAATTCCTGACTCTCAGTTTTTAAAGGACAATGCAGATCCTTCTGCTTTGGCCAACTTCAAATAACCTCATTAAGCTGGGCCCTAAACTATGCCATATGTGTATTTGTGGGTAAACTGTCTCTAGAGCAGTGGTTCCCAAGGAAATCCCTGCAATATCCATTCCATTTTTCCTTTTTTATTGTCACCAAACCTTCCACAGCTAAAAAATTACTCTTAAGGTGAATACATTAAAAACATCTCAGAAAAACCTGCAAGCAAGCTTGTTTAGCCTAAGAAATTGGGTTAACACAGAGCCATAAGTTGCATTTGTCATATCAAGATCTCATGCCAAGATCCAGAAGTGAGAAGTGAATCACAGCTAACACACTGCATTCTGAACATGTTCCCGCTGCCCAATTACATGTTTCCAATGTTATTCTGCAAGCTATGTGCAATTATAGCATGCATGATCTATTTTGACCTATTCCTTAGCACTACAAAATGCCAGAATACTAAAATAGCAAATGCAGTATTTATTCTTTTAAAAAAAGATTTTTTTTCCTTCCCACAGAAAAATCGCTGTGTTTAATAGAATTCACAGATTTTTTTTTTTCTTTAATTTAATACTGTGTCGGTTCTACTTCAGTTTTAAAAGCTTACATTTAGAAATTAAACTTGCAGGTCAAAGAACTGAATTGCTAATTAGATAAACCTAGGTGGAGTCACTAGTCCATATACATATTTACATTAGCTCGTCATACGGATGAAAATGCGAGACATTTTCTGCAAATGCATTTAAGATGTATTTAACTGCATAAATCAGTCACATTTTCACCATTCATTTATTTTTCTCCAAATAGTAGTCTAAACAGAAGATAATGTTAACAGCAAATACCTAAAAAGATATTACTAGAAAATACATTAATTACTCCAATCCTCTCCTTAGATCAGAACACCTGTGGTTGTGTGTTTGGTGGAAGAGGGGCAACAAATAAAGAAAATTAATCCATTATCATTCTCAGGTTGCATTTTATAAGAAAACATTTTTAGCTCACAGAATGCCCAGGTAGAGAGCCACTGAACAACCTGTCACAAAAATAAATTACCTGTTACTCATTTCTTTTGACTTAGTTTGCTGATGTAAAAAGTCAGCCTGCAGTAAAGATGAAAGACAAAAAATAAAACTGAAGATTGCTAAAATATGCAAAGCTTTTTTCCAGTCATTCTTCATAAATACTTATTATTAGTGATAGGGTTTTAAAAACCAATAATTCTGATTCCTACTTAACTAGGAACACTTTATTTTAGGAAACATTAAAGAAAAAATGTGAAGTAAAAATGACAAATGTGTACTAAATTTACAGCATGATCAACTTCTTTGTTTTCTCCAGAAGAAAACTTTATAATAAAACAATTTCTTCTGCGTTTATCCTCAACAGGCTTTAAATTCCACAAGCCTGTGCACTGACTAGCTTTCCAAACAACCACAGCAAAGAACCACTAACAAGTCTATGACCAAAATTGAAAGGTTATTTATTTTTACTATAAATCAGCTAGTTTTATCAATGTAAAGCAAAAAACAAACAAACAAACAAGCTTCCCTACCACAATATTAAACAACAAGATCATGCTCTTGTTTCACTACGTTAATAAATTCTACCTGTCACAGCTCTCTAACTACTCACATATACAATAAAAACTCCCAAGATTACCAAACACCACAGCTATCTTAAAAAGTTTCCTCTGACAGTTTGGAAATCTCAGCAAGCCAAGGCAAGCAACTCAAAAACGTCTGTTTTCTTTGCCATAGTCTTCCGTCAGTGCCAGGTAAACCACCTGTTTAAACACTGACACAGAGTTCATCAAGGTAAACTCTACACAGAATTATTTTTTTCTCCAGCAATGATTCAATCTGATAAACGTTATCTTCCTATTCTATCAAAATACAATAAAACATTAAGAAAACCAAGTTAATTATATACAGCCTCATTATCTGAATCAATACCTGAATCAAATTTGGGTTCAATATATTTCAGTGGCAATCATGATGGAACATAAAGCGTAATGAAAACAGGAATTACAGCAAGTTCTCATTTTTAAATAGATTTCTGAGGAAAGCAGTTAATTATCAGGCCACTGTAAGCAAAGGCATATGTGAAAGCAGGAAAAAATAGCAACCAAGAAAATTCTTCTAAGTTTTTTCAGTGTGGCATAAACACTAACTCATCAATGCCCTTTCCCTTAAAAATATCCATAGGGAATTCCATGGGAAAAGAATGTTGTAGGGTATTCTGCTGGTAAGTGCTATGCCACGAGAGAACACAAGACAAGCCTGTAGACATTCATTCTGCGAACATGTCCTTGCCATACACACAGCAGCACAATTCCGAAGGCCTCTAACTCTGCAACGTGCTGCATTGTTTAAAGAAGAGAAATGCTGTAGTTGAGAGACATTTTCTGCATGGACTAGAAATCCCCCTTATTTCAAGGCAGGCTTCTATTACCTTTCACCACCCTCTTAGTGGACACTTCATGACAGAATACAGCTTAGGAGTGCTCAGCTAAATTAGTGCTTTGATCTTCTGTAATTCCACAGCCAAAAACTAAAACCAGATTTATGAAGCAAGAGAGGAAACCGGGGGAAAAAAAACCCCAACCTCGTGGGTGCTGCAATGCACTTCAAATGCAACAGGGGAATAAATAATCCAACATTCACTTTTTCCCCTGACAAAAACATCTCGCAGTATCTGACCTACATACCCAATTCACAGCACCGCTACCACTGCAGAGCGAACTGAAGACGAGAGCCTACAACATCACCGTGCGATCGCGGCGAGGTTTACGGGGGACACGGAAATATTTGCAAGGCTCATAAAATACTTAAGGTTTCGCAGCTGTAATTTAAGCAACGAACATCAGCGAGCGCGTCCCCAGCTCCTCGAACAACTGCACCGCCGCGCAGCTCCACCTGCACCGGGCCGGGCCGGTGTCCCCCAGCCCGGGCATCTCCGGGAGCCGGGGCCGCCCCAGGGCCCGCCGGGGCACCCGCACAGACCCGCCCGCGGGACTCCCGCACCCCCGGGGCCGCCCCGCGCCCGCCCCTTCCCCGCGCCCCCACCGACCTGTGTGACGGCGGAGGCCGGGCGGCCGCCGGGGACCCCCCGCGCTGCCCGGCGGCGGCGGGCGCAGCCCCGGCTGGGCGGGCGGCGCGGAGGGAGCGGCCAGGATTCCGGAGCGGAGCCCACCCCCCCGGGGGCGGGGGGGAAGGGGCCGGGGCCTGCCCGCGCCGGGGCACGGCGGGGACGGTGACAGGCGGCGCCGAGGGCGGCGCGGCGGGAGCGGGGCCTGGCGGGGTCTGCGGGAGCGGTGGCTGTGCCGGTGCCGGGGCTGTGCCGGGGCTGTGGCGGTGCCGGCGCGGCCGGTCCGGTCCGTCCGGGGGTCCCGTCGGGCGCGAGGCGCCGCCGCCGCTGCCCGCGAGCTCCGCCCCGCGCGCGCCGGCCCCGTGACGGGCAGGGAGCGCGAGGCGTCACCGCGCGGCGCCGTCACGGCGAGGGGGCGGCGCGCGCCCAGGGGCTGCGGAGGCGCGTGCGCGCCTGAACCCCCCCCCCGCCTCCCACTCCTCCACCACGACCGCGGGTTCGAGTCCCGCCCGGGGCCGGACCCTCCGCGGCACCCGCGGGCCGAGGGCAGCGGGGCCCTGCGGCTGCTGCCGCCCGTTCCAGCCACGCGAGTCGAGTCTAAGGAAGGCTCGGCCTAGTGCGGTCCCGCGGCTGCGGGATCTGCGCCGTTCAAGGGCAGGGTGTGAACGCGCCCCCCGGTACCACTATGGCCAGCGCTCACTGCAACAAATCCGTCGCCCCTGCCAGGCCCGGAGCGGCAGCTGCCTCAGCCCCCCAGTGACGCTTTTTAGGACAATTTAGAACGGCGCTACCGCCTTCAGGTTGCCCATTTCTCCTAGGACTGGCTGAGCCCTCTCTGCAGGAGCCACCTGCTTCCCTCAGGAAGTCAACACAGGCAAAGGAAGAAGGATGCTATCCCAAATTAATCAGCGAGGAAGCACTCCCTGATACGTAGCAGGACAGCTATTACTACAGCCCTTGAAGTCTAAGTAGCCGATGACTGTAAATCATACCATGGCACTGTAATTAGTTTTATACAGGTTTAACAATAACCTTACAGGCACGAACTATTGTGTACGAGACGCACGAATGACCTGTGCGTGTTTAGCAAACGCCCTTCTGAGACACCCTGGCAGGCGATGTGCGTTGGGAGAGCGCTGGACCGAGGCACAGCGAGCTGTGATCGGTGCTGCGGCACCTGACTCCGAAGCACAGTAATCCCCGCTGAGCTCCTGCTCACATGCTGCTTTCTGGTCATGTGCTCAGAGCTATTTAACATGTAAGACAATTAGAGATTTGTAAAGCCTGGACAAGCCCTCAAAACCTACCCAAAGTAAGTGCTGGAGGGTTAATTTGATCACCCTAAACAAACCCGGGGAAAATGAACCACTTGAACGGAAGTTATAGCTTTACATGTCAATTTCCATTGAAATTGACATACAAAACTAAAATATTGCACATCAAGGTCCATTGCTCGATTGTTTTGTGATTTTCCATTGAAATAGGCTGCAGAGTGATAAAATCAAATACTAGCATTGTTTTAAAAATCCATTCAAGTGGAACGGTGCTAAAGGAAGACCAACTGATGAAGCACATCCAAGAAAGGCACAAGGCACTGAATCACCCTGATTCCAGAGCCAACATGAAGGAGACACAGTCATCTCCCAAAGCTAAGACGTTTTGTTCCACAGTTGGCAAAATTATCAGCAGTGTTCATGAGACGCTTGTCATGACCACGAGTCTTTAACCAGACAGTTTAAAAGGTGACCTTTTCTGCCAAATGATAGGGCCAAGAAATAAATAGAGCCAAGAAAACTGCTGATGTGTGATGCTCCTGCACCATCAAGCAAGATCAATGAGCCACAGCTGCTTACACAGCTCTGAAAACACATCCAGTGTTTCCCTTGCCTTAATGTTACAGTTCATGGCCATTTGTCAGCTTTAGCATCCTGCAAATGGATTTCACTAATGGAGGAGGGGTTACTGAACAGTACCTTTTCAAGACAAAGTTCTCTCACTTCAGAAGAAGCCAGCAAGGGTTGTGGAAAATCATCCCACATTCCTCTGCCCACGTGGTCCTTTGTATACCCGCACAAAGCCTGCGCAGCACAGAGCACTCCCACATCGCAACAGTGCTTTGCAGAGGCATCAGCACTAACGCGCGATAATCCCTAAATCACAGCATCTTCAATATAAGGAACAGGATAAACAGCTAAATATTGACTTTGAGATAAGAAATATCTATCGACACCAGGGACCAGCACTTATGACACTGGCTGACACTGAGCTCAGCCCAATCCCAGGGGCATGTTTATGGGATCAGGTGTCATGCTACAGGAGCAAAATAAAGCTTATAGAAACAGTGTAATTGCTGATATGGAAAATAACAGTATAAAAATAGCTGACAGGAGCTACAATAAAGTATTTCAGTTATTTATGCATTCAGTACAAACCCTGTACAGGCGACAGAAACTAGGAGGTGTGGGGGTGGAAATTATAGGGTAAGCACATCTCAGGATAGTGTACTCAGGCAATTGACTGAAATCTGGCAGAATGGCTCTCCCTGAATTCCAGAATCAATACCTCATTGCAATAAGAGGTTCTCACCTCCTACATGTATTGCTTGAGGCTAACCAGCGCCTGTATTAGTCAACACTACAGCTGTAGCTTCTAAACTTCAAATAGGAACAAACCAGCCCCTTTTCATAGCCATGCCATCCTCCTCCTTTTTCTCCCCAAGTTTCTCAGCCTCCCCACCACTCCTTCCTATAGCTGGCACCATATTACCACATTTTGAACTACATCCAGAAAAGGATCTAGTTACATTACAGATTAATTTCACAAATATTCAAGCAAATGAGGGGTTAACTGGCAAAGAAACAAGCTGCTGGAGACAGAACAGATAAGGGAAGACAAAATGGCTGCTTCTGGGAACAAAAGTAGTGTAAAGTTTGTGATGCCAGAACGTTATAACATGATCCAGTCTTTCCTCACCAGCAGGAGGGCCAATAGTGGTTATAAATTTAAATCCAGCTCACATACATTAAGCAAAGAGCAGCACTATTTCAAACCTTTGCTAGTCATGTCTGCTATGCTCCTCTGCCTTTCCATGCCAGAAAGAAACGTGCCTGCATCTCAGCAGTTCCAGTTCCTCCCAATACAATGCACCATCACTGGAACGCTGATGCCAAAAGAGAGGAAGAACAACTAGCTTGGGGAGGACAGTCCTAAACCACTGCTGGAAGGTTCATAAAGATGTACTGTACATTCTAAGTGAGCCTGGGCAGCAGTACTGAGAGGTTTCTCTACTCCAACCCCATCACTGAAGTTTATGAAGCAACTCCTTTACCTTTAGGACTCAGCCACATTCAGTAACCCCAAACACAGACACTCTTGACTTTACCAATACGACAATTTCCCCAATGCCTGCAGCACTCAGCCACTTAACACAAGTCAGCTACTTGAGATGGAAAACTGGGAGATGCTGGTGAGAAGTATATGAAATTACACTATCTGGCAAAGAGCTCACTTTCTTAAAGATTATATGGGATATTCTATACAACTATTCAGAAGACTAAACATAGCCATAAATGCTTGTTACAAGCAATAGTTGCCTTGTATTTTTTCATTTACATCTTAAGGCAGACAATGGACATTGCTGCAGAATGACACTGCACAGACTATATTCCCTCTAGCAAACACAAAAAACTGTAAATCTTGAAAGAATGAAGATTTTTACAACACAGACTTCACTTTACACTAAGTAAACCCACAGAATAATCAAACTTAATTTTATGCCAAATAAGTACCCTGAATGAGCAATATTCTGCTTAACACACACAGTATCTGTAAAACATAAAGGCAAGTACACTTGACAGTTGAACTACAGTGCTGTCGCAAATGTAAAGTTTTACGACACATATTCAGATACAACACCAGAGAGTGGAGCAAAGTAAGCAGTTGATAAGCACCTATTCATCAGTCGAATATCTGGTAAGGGAGAGGCAGCATAGGTACAGGTTTAGCCAGAGGTAAATATTAAAGCAACCAAAGAGGGATTTCTAACAGAATGGCAAGTGTAACTGTCATTCCAACAGTCTTCTCTTTGCTTACTACAACTGTGCAGTGCAGCAAACATTTAAGTTTCAGTGTTTGGTCAGTGTATTTCCTTGATTCCTCAGCCCTTTTCTCACAGTTCCTTTCACCTTCCTTGTAAAATAAATAAAATAACATCAAGCCCTGTTCTCTGAACTTTAGATACCCAAATCTTACACAGGTCGAGGATATTTTGCTACCACACCCATCTTTTTAACCTCTCAATGCCCTTTGATCAAGGGCTGTTGGCGTAGGAAGAGCTCTGCTGCAGCTGATACTATCTGCAGCACTAACAGCACAAACATTCATGCTGCCAGCTGACACAACACTGGGTTCCTGCAAGATGCTGCAAAACTTTTAAAATAATTTTAATCTGCATAAAAATGGACCAAAGAGACAAGAGCAAAATAAAACCTCTGTTCTGAGAATTAAAACATTTCATGTCCTTCATGATGCAAGAACACAAACCCCAAACAAATACAAATAAAACAAAACCAACCAACAAACATGAACGCCTGTGATTATTGCTAAACCATTACGGCAAGGAGTTACTATCCTAATATCTAACAAACTGTGATAAGCATATTAACATTGTGCACAGTAGGGGGAACGTTAGTAGTATTCCTGGGGGAAAAAAAAAAGAAAAAGAAAAAAGTGGAGAACACTGATGTTTCCCCTTCTCCTTCCAAGGACGCATCTTCTGTATTCTTACACTACAGCAGTTTGAGTGTATTCTCCTACTGTACTAAGCTGCAGCACTTTATGGCTCCACAAATGCTGGCTGTTTCAACTTCCTGCCAGGGAAAAAGCACACGCAGCCTCTTCTAAAGAACTAGCTTTCATCTTCATAGTGCATCCGTTGCTCTGCTGAAAGCTGAAGAAGGAGAGGTCAAATAAAAGGTCCTTTTATTCACCCCAAGCAGAAAGGTTTGTTATAGTTCTTACTTGAGAAGGAGTTTATTAATTGCAGGCTGAACCCATCTCCCACACAGGTGAATGCTCACCTTTCTAATATTCCATTTCCTGAGATGAATGATGCATTTCACTATCACTACATATATAAGACCCCTCTTTATGAATATTCACACTTCAGTATAGTTAAAGAGGAAATTTGCAAGATTAAAAATTTATTATTCCCAAGTTTATACTCAAATTCTGTAGTGAACAGTCTGGGATTTAATAAAAGTAATTTAGTTTTAGCAATTCATTTCCATCTCACATCAAATCCACAGTCCATGTGTACCATAGAAACTTGCATTCAAACAAAGAGAAAGTAAATTCCACAAGTCTGAAGCACACACATTCACATTTAACCTTTTCCAGAAAGATGTTAAGAATGTAGAAATAATGTCTTAATAAACTAAATAATTTCATCCAATGCAATGGGCTAGAGTTCTAGAGTTAGTTACCCAACAGGTGCATTTGCTTCCAGGAATTCTCTTACCGTATACCCTGAACTAATATTTGCAATAATCAAAATATACCTTCCACAAGAGGTTTGAAAAAAGCTGACTTTATCTCTGAAGAAGTTTCTCACAACTGCATAAATGATCATCCAGTTACTAAGGAAGGAGGATACATCTGAAAGAGCACGTATTTAGGCTCAAACCTCTCTTCCCACCCAAAAATGGAATTCAAATTTTCATGAAAAGCAACCTATATGTACCTATGTAAGAACCCATATTTTACTGACAAACACAAAGGTCAAACATCTTTGCAGAGTACAAACAACTGGCAGACAAGATCTTAATTCAGTCCAAAATGAAGTATTAAAAGTTTGCTTCTATAGCAGCAACTTGATTCCACAAATTTCAGTTGTTACAGAAAACACAGTCATTACTTATTTTTTATATTTTCACTAAACATGGCAGACATGGGAATGAGTGAACAAGAAAAACTACAAACAGAGCCTTTTCATGTGATACATTGCAAGATTTCTGGTTTTTAAATGGCATCTCTGCATTATTCACAAAAATCTCATCTATTTTAGAATCACTGATGAACAAAGTTCTGTTACCATTGTAAGACAACCCAGTATGGATAAAGCATTTTAACTGGTAAACAAAGGATTACAAATCTCTCCTTTACTAGTATAGCACACTGCAGAGAGCACTGCATTACACGCCACAGATTTTGCTTCAAGATTTTACATGTTAAATTGTTGAATCTCTACCGCTTTCCATCCAACTTCAACTGTATGTTAAAGTTTAAATTTATCTGATCATTCTATTATCAAATTTAAGTAGCAGTCAGCTTAACTCCATTATTATGTGATTGTATTTGCAAGTAATTCAAAACATTCCCAATGTGATATGCCAATTTATTTGAAATATTCAAAAATATTTCGAGTATTCCATCTTATTTTTAATTATTTTCAGAGAAACGCTTATTGTACTTGGTCTTTAAAACCATTGTTGAGCACTCAGTGTGTGGCTGAATAGAAATAGTGTACAGATAACAGTTACCTCAATGGTTGCTGATGCAGCTAATAACAAGAGATTTAAATTACCTTCTCCCTAAATTGAAGGATTCCCAAACATTCCATCTCAGCTCCCTTCAATTCAAAATATTCTTTTTATTCACTTCTGGCTGGGATTCTTCATTACTTAATACCTATGCAAATGGACAACTTGTCTTTTATACCTCCCCTTCTCAAAAGACTGAATGGCAAGTGTTTTCAGAGAAGATATCTACTGTGTCAGAGAAGATATTTACTGTGTACAGTCTCTCAAGTTTTAAATATAAACTAATGAAAATCAAGGCACTCAACGTAGTTACACATGAGAAATAAAATTATTAATGAGAATTATAAGATCAAATCACAAAGTAAGATTATCAGCAACTGGGAATAAGGTGAAATCTCCTTCTTTTACAGCCTTGGCTTGAACTCGTCAGAAAGAAGCTTTTTCAGCATTTCAGAATTTTTTCCTTCTGGTGGTGCAGGCCATCTGTCATGATCTGAGGAAAACAAATAAAAGAACATATTTAGTTGATCGAGAAACCAGGCATTTTACTCCTCCCATTGCCCAACTTCAGTCACTTGAAGGGCATTATTCTGTAGCCCATTTCTTACCAGGTATTTCTAGGGTATGGCTGTATAAACTTTGGCCACCATCCACAACCAGGGTTATCCCAGTTATGAAAGAAGCAGCTGGAGACAGTAGGAAACACACTGCAGGAGAAATCTGTCAAAAGAACGGCAATTTTAATCTTTCTTAGACCACTGGGAACTGTTCATGCCAAAGAAGCTTGTAAAAACTTACACAGGTAAGACATAACTAACACTTTCTACTCAGCAAAAACTGTAACAGTCTTAAAACCATCCTCCCAGTGATAAACATCAAGTAACAAAGGAAAACCAATAAGCTCTCAGCATCAAATGCTTAAAAATCAAACAAAAATGTGGACCAATTTATCAAACAAGCACATTCGTCATAGAAGAGAGCTAAGTACTTTTAGGATACAATTTTTTTCACCTTAATATTCATTCTTTCATTCCTTCCTGCTGGAAGTCAACTTCTTCAGGAACTAATGTCTACCATGAAACACTTCAGCTGTAAGAGGCAGCTGAATTCAATTTTCAGTATATCAGTCACTACTGGTTAAGTCTCCCACTTGGCATGATTACACGTTACTACAAGCCTTTTTTCTTTTCATAGTGCAGAATTAAGTCTTTTTTGTTCTCCATATAATAAAATGGCTTCTAAACAAAGACACAGAAGTAGAAATATCACAAATGGTCTGAAGTACATTACCTCCTCAGGAACTGCCGACCTCTTGGCAGGAACCTTTGGTATGCTCTTTAACCACATCATTATACCTTGCTCTCCATAGTTTGCAACAGCAGTTTCTGAAAATACTAGTCCCTGTTTTAAAACAGCATAGTGAAAATTAAGTTCTCCTGCATATGTTTAAATGGTTCATTCTAAAATTGTGAAGTTGTCATCACTGATTTCCTGTGGGATTAAACTATCTAAAGAGCACTTGAATGCAAGTTTTTAAATGTAATGGAATAGTATAATTTATACAAGAAGGTAATTTGGCTGCCAGCCACTTCTCTATTCAAGCACAATAGTTCTGATTATTCCAATTCTCCACTGTCACTTCAATAACTAAAAAATGGAGTATAAAGAAACTCAGAGGCTGCTTTGAAATTACAAGCATTTCATGTTAGCTTACAGCAGGAAACTACAAAGCCCCAAAACAAGTTCTCAACAGCGTCTTGTCATCTGTAAGAACACAAGACTGATTTATTGTGAATTATGGAAGCAGATTTCAGTCAGAAATCCAACTGTCCCTACTTAGCTGCTGTAGATACAGAAAAAGGTGACTCTTGTTTGCTCTGATGATTATTCAGTCCAGTTTAGTCTTGAGAGGGAAGATGAAGGCTACAGCAATGGGAACAGGGTTACATCCATTAGTCAGGACAGAATCTTTGGGACTTTTTAGTCATTTAAGTTTTATTTAAGTCATTTTAGTAATTTAAGTCAAATAACAAAATTTGAATTCATCCACGAAGTACATACTAAGATTTCTAAGAGACTTGTATAATTTGAGTATGTGAAACTAATTTTTTCAGAATGCAGGTTTCCCTCTCTGTGTATCCATCCCCTACAGGTTAGTTTGCTCCCCTAAAGTAGTAACAGTTTTGTATTGTTACCACAGACCTGGTGTGTCCACAAAGGTGACAGAAGTATTACTGTAACTACAACATGGACTTTTGTTACCAGCATAGTAACAAAGCTAGCAAACATTTATGAAAGAGCCAAACCCCTGAAGTGTTTGCTTGTCAAAAACTTCTTTTGACATGTGCTTTAATGTATAATCAGCATGATTCATTCCGTAATTAGCGTGCCTGAAAAGTATATTCACATAATAATGCTGTCTTAATTACTTACTTCCCCAAGACTTGATAAAGCAGAAAAAAACAAATAAACAGGAAGTACAAGCCAGTAGATGTTAATATTTAACAAGTCCCCAGATGAATTTGGTCTCACATAAGTCTACATAAAAGCCACTACCTGAATGATCATCACATATCTGCCATTAAGCATTCCCTGCTATGCCAAACAAAGCGAGCCAGATGTTTTAGGACAAGGGGTACAATAGGATATACAGACATCTTACAAAAATACTACCAACACCTTCCTAGGGTTCACTTAAACAAATATGACACCTCACTTATGACAGTCTCTTATAGTGAGGTAGGATAATTCCTGAATATAGAAGTAGCTGCAAAAAATTTACACTTCCTCTTTTGATTTCGAGAGAGTAAATGTGCAAAATAAATTGTGGTTAAGACCAGATTACACAAATCACAACAGATCACACAATCTCAAAAGTTAAAGCTAGAGCTTCCATATAACCTCTGTATCTGCAGTACTATCCACTACAAAATATAGCTGCTCTTTCTATACTGTTATTAAAAAAAACTGTTACCTGCTGCCTACTTCCTCAGAAATGTGGCAGGCATATTTTAGCTGACTTGTATAGTGGTTTCCTGTCTGCATGAATTTGATAAGAAAAGAAATCAGAACACACATTTTTACATATGATTCCTCTGAGAGAAAGTCCATCCAAATACATTCTCTTTATGCCTAAAGCAAATCTAACTTAACATGTACAACACAGAGTAAAAGGCACCATGTTACACATTCAGAGATTTTAAAAATAACTTTGTAAACACAGGTTAAAACCATCAGCATACCTGAACCTCAAAGAGAAAAAGCTTCATGAACTCAGAAATAATGTATCCATCACCAAAACACAAAGCATTCAGTAATGTCATGTCAAGGCTTTGTAAGACAAGTGACCAACTCGTACCAGTATCATTTCATTAAACTACAAAAAAAACAACCAAAAGTGCCAAGTCAAAGCAGAAAGAAGAAGCAATTTTATCCCACATCCTCTGACTCATCATCCAGAAAGTACAGAACACTCTCAAATGACCTGAAGAACACAGATGAGGTGATTACAAATAAAAAAATGCATAAACAATCCAAATTCAGTTACAAGTTCTACATTTTAAAATCCCTTTTGGCCTGAAAGCTTTAATTATGAACACGTATGATTGCTAAGTTTAATCATGTAATTTGCCATTACTTACAGGAGCAACACTGTTGATTCTTACTCCACTGTGGGCCCATTCCAATGCTAAAGTCTTGGTCAGGTTACCCACTGCGGCTCTTGCAGCTCCCGTGTGCCTATTGAGAGAAGAAAGCAAAGGAAGCATCTGTTCCCTCAGCTAGGAGTGCCCAATATTAATTCTACTGCAGTCTCACTGGGGTAGTCAGAGTAGCTTTCTGTGGCTGGACCAACCCTCTGAGAGACAGAGATTCTCTAGTTTGTAAGTTTGACCATAGCTTCACTGCTTCAACAAGCTAGGCTATGATTTCCTGTCATTGCTGCAAATACATACAATCTCTCCCGCAGTGTGACATGAGGTCAGCTACTCTACGGCAGAGGGAGGCTTATAAAATGTGAAACAAGGAGGTAAAGTTCAAACTATGTAAAACTACCTGTAGGCTGCAGAGGTAAAGCACGACTTGGAAGGGCAGTGGTCTGAAAAACAGTTTAAACCTTCTGACAGACATGATTAAAATCAGTCACTACTCAAAAATTACTCTAGATGGATGGAGATAGAGACAACAAGAGTTGGAATGAAGTCATACACCTTGCTGGAAACTAGTCTGAAACAGAACAAATGAACAAATGCAGACAAAAATACTGCAATAATGAATAGTAGACATCGGACTCATAGAAAACTAATAGAATTTAGATTCTTTAGCCTAACAAAAAAAAACCTTAGAGATGATACAATAACTTCTCAAATACCAGGGAAATAATACAAAAAACTGAAGAAAAATGTAAGAAAACATAACTAATTTATTTCTGGTCTAAGTGTATGAATAACTCCCAAGCACACTGTGAGCTTGACAAGTTTTATGTTCAAAATTAATACTTATGGAAAACTGTATCAGGTGACTTTTGGCAAAAGCGGTCGCTGGAATTGTAAAGGCAAATTTTTTTCAACAGTACCATTCTACAGTGAGCATCAATTCAGCAGGAATTTAATTTGTAAGTAGCTTGGTCTATCCACCTACACCTATGCACATTAGTTATTTAGGAAAATTTGTCCACTTTTACTCAGAATAAGCTTTTTCTTGTAGTTCAACTCTCAGATGCAGCTTCAGTGTATTTGCTGAGACAATTCAGCCAGATTTTACCACAGCGGAGAAACTCAAATAACTGCAGCTTCAGCACCACCTTGTGGATCTTGAAATTTATTCTGTCCTGCCAAGAACAAGCTACTGAGAAAATATTCTGCCGTTCCTTAAAACATGTCATTTTAGGAAATTTTCAATGCTGGACAAAGAGAGGTAAATGCAACACATTGCTCAAAGTATATTGTTGCCTAAATGCTCTGAGGCATCATATTTTTTGTGTTTTCTTCAATAGAAACTCAATTTCAAAGTTTTTTTTAAAAAGAAAAAGAGGAAAAGGAAGTTTCAAAGAAGAAATTCAGATCTTTTTTTTCAAGAAACTGTCAACATGCAGCATATTGACAACTTCAAAATTTCCCTTGAAAGGAAAATAACTGAAACAATTAATTTCCTGAGCATTACCACCTTTCAACAAATTGGAACTTTTGTGGTAGCAAGTTTCAAATTGGAAAACTCCTGCTCATCTCCATTTTGAGGGTAAAGAATTTTGAAGAAATGTAGTACAAGTATCAATAGGATGCTACATTTTCATGGCTGTAATCGTTTGCATCAGTATAAAACAACTACAAACATGGCAATATTTTTGTAGTCATAAGCCTCCTCCCAGTCAAGAAAGGAGCAGGGCAGATAGAATTGATTCTATTTGCATCAGAAACCTTCTCCAAGAAAGATGTCTACAAAGTGGGAGTAAAAAGGAAAACAGGAAAGGCAGGCATTATGTGAGCTGAAGGACAAAGCCAAAACCTGGTAACATACTAGAAATGTTCTTCCTACTCCCCTACTCCTGGTCCAATTTCCTTAACTCATTGCACCATCAAGATCTGCAAACTGAGCATAGAAGAGAAAAGCAACTGGTGCCAAGTTCTTACAAGCTCTCCAGCAATCTGGAGAAAGAGCATTTCAGTCCAGCTAGTCCCACTAGCACACCATTGCCAACGAAAGCTTCACTGGAAAGTCTTGCTTCATAGTTTCTTACAAAACAGTTGAGAGAGACCAGAGATGCCATTTACTCCTGTAGTCCCTACTGAATTAATAAGAGATCCCCACACATTCAGCCAAGGGATACTCTTGCTTTCTCTTGAACAAACTGCTAAATTTCTATACTCTGCTGCTGCCCAGTGCACATCTTTGTGAAGTGTTTAAGAGCAACTAGTACTTCTAGGGAAAAAATATAGGAAAATGTAAAAAGAAATTATATATTACGACATTCCAGGAAACCCATTTCTCACGGCAGCAGTAATGTTGACAATGACTCCTCCATGTTCCTGCATCCAGGCATTGTACACTGTATGAAGGAGGAAGATAACCTATAAATATCAGAAGAAATGCATACAAATGGACTTGCCAATTGGAAGCCAAATCTGGAGTCCTAACTGCAATCACAGTACACATGTTCCCAAATCCACTCCTTGTACCTCCTTGTACTCCTGCCAGGCCAGAGTTGAGGTTATGGGACAACAGGTGTAGTAAAGGTAAGGCTCAATGACCGTCAAGAAGCATTTGGTGGAAATCAAGATTTCATGTTTTTACATTTTATGTAAATTGCTTTCATTTCCACATTCCAAATATTATCTGAGAATCACGTGCCATACTTAAATTTAACCTTAAATTTGCATCTCTGAAGGGAAAGAAGTATTTTCCTCTGTTATACATAGTGAATACAGACCCCAGAAGTTAAGTGGTTTTCCTATAGCCCTTTAAGTGAGTATCCAAGTCAAATGTCTCCCCAAACCTGGCCTTAACCAGAAGATTATACTTGCCTAAATGTATCTTTGTATATATGAACAAACGTAATGTACCATTTAATGCAAAGCTTTGGATGAGATTAATGAAAACAAATACCCACTGTGTGGAAAAAAGAAGGTAAGGAAATAGTTCTTGTTTTCTGGTATTGCAGTAAAAAAAAGAGAACAAATCAACAACAACAAAAAAAGCTTAATGTTCAGACCTTACCTGCTTTGCAGCAATAGAAGGTCCCTGTCAGATTTGTGTCTATCACAGCATTCCAGCCTTTTGCACGGATGGCTTCAGAAGGACTTGCAAATTGGCCCCCTCCATTATTCACCAGGAAGTCAATCTTCCCATGCAGACTCAGTGTAGACTTCACCAAAGCTTCTACCTGAAATAATGTTTGTTAGTGTGGTATGCTGATTAAGCCCTGTACCCAATTTCATTCTCTGACAGTATTTTCTCTCTCATACCCTCTTCACAGAACAAGAGGAGGTCCAGCCTTCAAAGAGGCTGTAAGGTCCTTATGACAGGTTTAGTCAGCCAAGAAGGACAGGGCTGTGTCCATGTTTATTTAGGAAATCATGCTGGTATAATGCAGGTGCTACATAAAATACCAGCACCGAAAGAAGAAGATTTAAGCTGCTGAAGATTTGTATAGTCAAACACACACAGAAGCTTGCTACATAGGTCTTACTAAGAATCCCCTGACATTTTCTAAAAGAGTGGGTGTGTTCACATCAGATGCTTGAAGAGCTTCATAGAGGGTACCTAATGCTTTTTTATTTGGCCAGTATACCTGAGCATTTTAAATAGAAAACATAAGTCATCTTGTGGAGTTTTAACATCCTTACCTAGTAGTTTTGTACATTCACTAAAACTATGACATATGAGTTGGCAACAGTCAATCTTCTTACACAGACCAAGAAGGTTAGTTACCCTACAAAACATGAGCTCTAAAAAATGCTGGAAATGCAAGCTGTCTTTAGCAAAAATATTATCACAAGATAGTAATAAGAACTCCATAGCAACTAATAAATAATTTAACCTTTATCTCAAGAAATGTGAAATGGGACAACATGACTTTCCTGCTTACATCATGAATCATAACTAGATACCCTGCATCAGTTTTTCCTACTCAAGCATACATGAAGTTAGTAGCATCTGTGGTTAAATAAAACACAGACCAAAAAACCACCAGAAAAATAAACAGTTGCAGTGACGCTGCTGCTCAAAGAGATTGGATTAGGGGAAGGATATCCATCAGCCTTTCTCTATATATAGTTAACAGTAGAAAACATCAGAAAAAAAAAGAGCAAGCAATGCACGATCTGTATCTCACCATGTCAGCAATTCAATCTCATAAATAGCTGCCTTATATCTTTTGTTGCTAACAGTTTGGGATGATTTAACAGGATAGTTTGGATCCTGTGAGGATGCACCTCTCTGAAGAAAAAAATATAAACAAACGTAGAGTGACTGAAGCCTGACTGAAAAACCAATGCCTGCTGAGAAAGAAGGCCTCAAGGAAATAATTTTGATACTTAAACCACCATCTTTAAATTCTAAATGTCATCTTATTCCTAACATTGGTCACTGCACCTTGAGGTGCATTTCTGAGGGGAAAAAACCCTAGAAAACCAAAGCATCTGTGATAGCTGTAATACACTGGATTGTTATAATAAATACAGGTTCAGACCAACTCAAACATGTGCGTGTGGGTGGGAGGGACTGTTCAAATTTCATGAAGGTGAAGTGGTGCCCTGCTCTATATCCCATGCTTGTTGCACCATATTCTCAGGGAAAAAATAAACAAATAAAAACCAAGAACAACAAACACATATCAGTTCTGTTTATGAAAACCATGAATGGCCAGCAGGCTCTCCAGTGACAGCTCAGATGCCTCTAACTGTAGCAATTTTCTCAATGTCTTCTGTGCTGTAGAGAAAACATTGTTGCAGTGCTTCTCCCAATCCCTACCCCTTAAACATGGTGACAGCAGCACAGAGAGGAGGAGAGTCTGGTAAAACAAATTTAAATCAGAGCAAGAACTCAAGAAGATTCTTTTCTAGTCCTATAATTTCAAAATCCACTTAGAAAAGTTACTAAAGACTCTCTTTGTAAGCAAAGCAAAGCCTCACGAGGTAGAGCTACCAGTTTAGGACATTCTTCTGAAAAAGCCTGAAAAGAGCAAAATCAGGCATTTCAGACATAACCAGAACACTGGAGCTCTGCAATAAGGGACATTTGTGTGTGATTGCAACTCAAAAGTATTATGCAGTAGCACACTTTTACAGATAACTGAGATGACAGTACTTTGACAAATGTCCACAAGCATTCACAGGTCACCCTGAACTTAAGTAAAACTCACAGGCAAACAACCCACTACAGAGTGTTAGAGATTTGCTGTTTGGGAACTGGAACTATTAGGCATTCTGGCACAGCAGTAACAGGCATTTTTACTTCATGCTATTGCTGTGTTATTTAAAAGTACAACAACAGGAATCTCTTACCCACAACTCCCCCCTAAGCCACAGTCTTCCACTACAGGCTTCACGCAGACAGGCATTAAGCATTTATAAACCAACTGAGCCTATGCTAAGCTACAGCTTTATTGGAGAAGAAAAGCTACTAGTGAACTCAAACACAAGGTATGTGCTAAGTAGTATTGTATGGAGTCTGTCTGAAGGAGTCCTGTTTGTCAGATGTCCCAGTGACAGGTTTTACCCTCGGGGTCTGGTCCAGCAGCAGGAGCTTGAGTGTGAAAATTCCGTGCACAGAATTCTGCATTGTTGACTTCAAGGACAGCAGTGGCTTACCAGAAGTGCAAGGTTTTATCTTCCACTTACCTAGACATGTCTTCCACTTATCTAGGTGCCAGTTAAAGAAACGTTTGTCCACAGCATATAGCAAAAAGGCTTTACAAAGGTAAAAAGTTCCTCATGTCTTGCCTCATCAATAAATTTGTTGTAGCTCAATATTTAAGACCCACAGATACTTGCTTCCCCTTCCTAACACATACAGAGATAAATAGAAAGCTCATTTCATAATGCAAGAAGGATGGGGTCTCTCCCCTCTGCTCTGGCCACCGTTACATTGAGGCAGTGAAATTGATTAATTATGTCCTTGGATTTTGGACAAAGAGCTTGGTTGGAAAAAACACACACACAACAGAGCTTCATAATCATTAAGAAGCAATATCTATCACTACATACACTCCAGACAACAGGATAAGGGAGAAGTGCACAACTACTGCTCCAGGATAAGGCCCTACAACAACAGAATACAGAAGCCTCAGATCCTCTTACTGGCATCCCAGAACCCTCTACTCTTCCATTCTAAAAAATAAAAACAGGGTTTTATCCTTTACAGAACACTCAATGGAAAACTAGTAAAAAGCAGCAGCAAACTCATGACAAAAATAAGCTTGACAGGTTATGGAGTGGTTGAAAATCCTCCATCAAGCAGGATTATTTCCTGCACATTAAACGAAAAGTAAGCTTTGCTAGAAAGCAAGAGGGCTTCTGAGGATGAAGATTTAGAGACTTAAAAATGTGAATTAATTAAGCTATTCCTGTGATATCTGCCATCAAGCTTCTGCAGCAATTAATTCACTGCACCTTCTTTGACTCTTGCTAAGCCAGAAAGAGCTCTAACAACCATATTGCACTATGTGATGAGTGATAAATCTTCCAGTGCTTGAATTTCACAGATCCAAACTAGAGGCATGAACTGTGTCATCTTCAAAGTAGGTCAGTTACTTTAAGATTTGCAATAGGAGGTTAAAAAATAATAATCTGACAATTTGAATGTACCTTCATCTTTCTTAAATTTCCTCTATTCCAAGTCCCTCCTTCCAGTTTGCCTGGTTATAAAATAAAAACCAGGACAGAATTCATAAAGGCCTTTAGAAATATGCAGAACTGACGGAGAAGGAGGGATGAAAAAAAAACCCACCATGCTATAGTAAGAACAGATGGCTTGTCCCTACAGGTGATCACAGTGGCTTCCTTAAAAAGAAAGATTTACTCTTAGAAAGACTTTAGTGAGACGTGAGAGAGAAGAATATATTAAATGAACTATGGAGTTGTTCAGGAAGCTTCTTGGGCTTTGTAGCTTGTGATGGATCAGTTCTGACATCTAAGAGGGCTTGAACTCCTAAGTTCTTTTTTTTCCTTGTTGAAACATTTATAATGTTTTTCTCCTGCATAAATTCTTTGGTACCTGGTACAAGAGCTGAGAAAGAGGATATAATGACTCACATGGAATCCTTGCAGAGGCTGTTCTCTCTACCCAACAATGTGTTTCCGTGATTTCTGAGGTAAATACTCTTTACTAATACTAAGCTGAAAGCAGACAATGAGTTGTAAAGCTACTAATGAGTAGCACACAGAGCCAACACAGTCTTGTACAAGTCTTGTTGCTTTCTGTATTTGTGAAAATACCGAAGTGAGTCATATTACTGTGTTGCCTCTACTTAAGATTAACCTCCAAGGCTAGAAAATCCTCCACTACATCTCTTACTGATCCCTGATTTTAAGACTCCAAGTCCCAGGCACCAAATTTTAGGTTAAGAATGGAGTAGGTTTTGAAAGCGGATGTACTATGCTCTTTGAATCAAAGTAATGCCCAAAGGTACTTCTCCTCTAGTTTCCCCAAGGCAATCAAGTGCAAATTAAAAAAAAATATTCACCATTGCTGCTCTTAGAAAACACTATAAATAAGCAATAGTAAGCAGTGGGCTGTGGAAAACCTGCCACAAAACTCAGTTCTGACAGTTTTCAGCAGTGTAAGTTAACGATTGTTAATTTGAGCTTATCCAATTTCATCTTACAAACAGAAATACCTACGTGTAAGGAAGTGCTATCCTCACTACAAATTGAAAAGCTGAAAACATGATCCACGTATTTCTGGTCCAACAGTAATTTTAGAAATTAAATAACAAGTGGCTTGGATTTAGCAATCTTCGAGAATGTTAAGCATTGAAGAACTAAAGGAGAACAGAGCCAGAAAACCAAGAGCTAAAGAACAAAAAATGCAGGATGTCTCTAACCAGTAAAAAAATGTTCTTTAACAAATGAGATGGGTCTTGGAGATGGGCATCTGGAATGGATAAATATTTGTTTAACAGATACACAAGTTCTTATGTTAACACACAACAGAAATTGCATTCCTTATTCAAATCTTCAGCAAAGTGCTTATGAAGTTTTCAAAGTGATTTTTTTCTGAAAAGGAGTTCAACAGAAAGCAGTAAGAGCAGCTGAAGAACTGAAGTGACTCAAACTATAAAACTGGATCAATGACTGATAAATTCAAGACTGGATCTTAATCTGCCTTATTCCTCTGAACCCTTTCTTCAATAGATACAGACCTGAAAAGACAATGGTCAAAGAGAACTTCCACTGGCAGGTGACACCCAATAGAAGTTTCACCAATATCATATGAAAAGTTCTAAGAAAGTTCTGGCATGTCTCTAAATGAACAGAGGAAAACTGGAAAGAGGACAATTCTATGATAAAACTGCAGGGCAATAGCAAAGACAAAAGTTTCTTCAAGTATCAGCACGGCTGATACATTATTCTGTAAGACAGAATAATGCCTAAACACTTTACACAGAAAAAAAGAACAAGACTTTAAAAGCACCTTCAAAAATTTTCAAAGCCACTCAAGCCTGTCAAATAGGCATTTAGCCACACTTAAACAGGAAACAAAGAAGGAATGGCAGTTTAGTGGAGGATATCTCATTTCATCCAAGCCCTGTACCATCTCACTGAGCACTGCAGTTCCCACTAAATAATTTTAAAACTGATACAGAAATAAGACTCACATGCGGATGGTTATTAAGCCTCCCAGAGTACTTTCTGCAAGAAAAAGACATGAAAAAAAGGCTTAAGCCTTTTTTCTCTCTTTACCTCTTTTCTTTCCTGTAGCTTTAATCATGTAAGTTGCCCTCTGACATCTGTCATAGCCTATTATGTTGCACTGCTGACGCTAGTAAATACAAATCCAAAATTCACTGCTAGGTGAAGTGACACACTGCACAGCCCCAGGGTTCACCTCCTTCAGGAGAGAAAGTCTGAGTGTATCCCTATAAATATTTTATGGCATGCACTGTTCCAGGAGGAATAATTTTATTTTTTATTTGTTTTATGGTTATATATTAGGTTATTTCCAGAATCTTCATAGCTGCTGAAGGTCATTAATATGTAAGTTATTTAACAGAGACCTTGAGAGGTTAAGAAAAATGTAGTAATCAGTGGTTACTGTACAGATTTTCTAGCTGTCTTCAATAAGTTAAAAATCCAACCTGAAGTTGGGCTTTTAAATATTTAATTATAGAGATAAAAAATCAGGAGATGCATGCAGACTTCTAAAGAACCTGGATTAAGGACTTTGGCTCTTGATCTTTCATTTTTTGGAATAAGAAGAAAAAAGAAAAAAAAAATCAACTGGAGTAGTAGTAAAGTTTGCAATGAGGCACACCTCAAACTGTAACTGAAATTTAAACACGACTAAAATATTATAAATCTGTGGGGAGACTTTTGGCTTTAATACAAACTAAAGTGAAAATGCATGGCACTTGTGTCAAGTCAGAAGCACTGAGATCCCATGCCTTCCTGTTTGAAGGAACTATTCTGAGGTCTCCATCTTCACAAGTTTACACCCCCTCACTTCTGTCACAGAAATGTGACAATCACACTAAGTGGGCTCTGGCTCGGCTGTAGAACATGACAGTTCCAAGGCCTGCTTCTCCCAGAAATTTCTGAAATATGTAAGCTTGGTCAGAAAAGCATTTGCAATTATGAATGTTTTCTTGCTCAGGTGGCTAACAAATGTCTTTCCTTGGAAAGCACATACTCTGATCTAAGCTACTTTTGAGGGGGGGCAGAGACCTTTGGAGACATGAGAATTTATATACACAATATACTTTTGATGTGTTAAGCCCCAGAAGAAGATCACTAGTCTTTACCTCTTCTTCCTTGCGGATATTGCACTGTATGGGAGTCACTTTGGCAGGACTCATGGAAGAAAACGTACAATTTAGTTCTTCTGCGGCAGCTTTTAATCGGTCAAATTTACGAGAGGCAATGACAACACTGCAACCTGTAGAGACAAAATGAAACATCCTTCAGCTAACGGAATTATGCTGGTTTTTTAATACCATCATGGAGCTACCTGGCAAAATGCACCACCATTAGTCACTGACTAGAAGATACAGCGTTGAAGTTCTTGCAAGAGAGAGAAATGACTGATGTCAGGTGCTTCTTAGCAACAAGATCCCTCTGTGCCAGGAAAAGAACAATCAAAAAAAAAAAAAAAAGTCCACAAGGCTCTCTCTCCTTCCTGCAGAGGAGAAGATAGCCTGTGAGTTGCAGAGTCAGCAAAGCAGCTTTCAGACATCACTCTTGCTGCCTCTGCTCACAGCTGCCTCATTTATCAATTAAGTGATTTAAAGATGTTTCAGCAGATCTTGATTACAAAAAAATGCTTGCTTCTAAAACCACAAAAATAATCGTACTGTGTGACTGGCTGTAATTTTGACTAGCAGTGAGCAAATGTCATGCTTTGATTTTTAACCCTACAGAGAGAGAAGGAAAGGATAATAGGCTCATGAGATTAATCCCTATCTGCAGACTACAGACAGCAGAAAGAGGCTTTCCTGTGGCACTGCAGAATTCTAGCTGCAGAAAGGAGAGGGAGAAAAAAGGCAGGAGCTCAAGTATTCTGGTTTTTTTCAGCATTTGGAGGCAGAAGGACTCATTCTACAGAGAAAAAAAACAATGCAAATGCCAAATTAAAGGCAACCATTCACACTACAACCAGTCCAGTTTCTTCTGTCACACCAGTGGACTCAGGACAGCTTTAAGAATTCAACAATTGCTACCACATAGACTAAACCAAAGCACACTGAATTAATTTCTAGTGCAAATCCAGGAGGCATGCAATTTCATATAATGAATAAGCAAATTACTAGTTCTCAATGCCAAGCAGGCAAGGAAGTCTTGCTCCCAGTTTGCTCTGCTGCTTCCATAATCTTAGTATCCCAGCAGAAGTCATCCATTCCTCATACCAGGTCAACTGCTTATCTGCTTTATCAGATCAAAAAAAAATAAAGTCAATCAGTAAAAAAAAATATAAAATTCACATCTTGCCAGGTCTAGTTTGTTTTTTCTTTCTCTCCTCTGTTGCCAAGTGGAATTTGGCCTCTCATGTGATCAAACATTAGAGTCAACTCAAAATAACTAGTGGGAGGAAGAAGCAGCAAGCTGTTCATTTGACTCAAGCTGTCTTATGAAAATATACATACAACAAAACAAACAAACAAAAAACCCAAATCAACCAACCAACCAAAAAAAAAAAAAAAAAAATAAAAACCAGCCAAAAAAATAGAGTTGACTTCTTCCAGAAGGAAGTGCAACATCTACTTATCCCTAGGAATGGGAGCTTCACCTTTAATCAGTGACCATCTTAAAACAACATACATAAAGATAGCAGTCTCTGAGGTCTCCTGATATTTTAAATTAAGAACTCCAGTCACTTGAACAACCACCTGACTAATGCAGTCCTTAAAATGGCAAACACAATTACCAGTTAACCCAAATACTGAACCAGAGTAGCACAGTTATATTTATCAACTTAAGTGCTTACTAATACACACACTGATAGAGAATAAAGTCCAGTAAAAGACTATATTTTTGCTAACTATGCTAACTGGAAGAGGGGGATATTATAACTCATGAGGAACACCTGGTGCCTACTGAACAAGTGGACACTACTTCATTTCTTTTTCTTCATGACAGTCATAACTGACATTATGTTATTGCTCAGCACACAATGAAGATGTTCTTCAACTTCAGGACATTCCTGTCACAGGCACTGAGAGAGAAGCACCAGGTCTCTAAATGTTACTGTGCGAACAGCAGTTCAAAAAGACTCTGCTCCGCAAGGCTCCGTTCAACAAACCGATACATCCCCCAGTTAACTCAAGATAAAAACTCACTGAAGGAAGAGTCTGAGGGAAAGGCTCCAGGTTTAACACAACCTCACCGTGCCCGCTGTGTTTAAAATCTTTCACGTGCCAGCGGGCCAAAGGCACAGTCCCATACCAGCCCCACCCTGTGCCCGTCACACCGTCCCACCCACCCGCTCCTCGCCAGCCCCAAAACGCACCCACCGCAGCCCGCCGGGCGCTCCCCGACCCCCCACACCCTCCTCGCCCCGCTGACCCACCGGGGCTCCCTGCGGAGCCCCCGCCCCTCCCCGCGCCCACCTAGCGCCAGCAGGTCGGCGGCGATGGCCTTGCCGATGCCGGTGCCGCCGCCGGTGACGATGGCGACCCGCCCGCGGAACAGCCCCGCCGCCAGCAGCCCGCGCCCCGCCGCCGCCATCTTCCCCCTCCCTCCGTCCCCTCACACCGCCCCCGCCGAGTGACGCGCGGCCCCGCCCGCCCGGGGCTCGGCGCGGGGGACGGTGGCGGTGGTGGCGGAGCGGCGGCAGCAGCAGCAGCAGCAGCAGCGCTGCCGGCGGTGCCCGGGGTCCTGCGGCGCAGCTCCGCGGGCGGCAGGTAAGGGCGGGCGGCTGTGCGGGGCCGGGAACGCCCAGGTGCGAGCCAGACCCCGCGGGGGAGACACCGCTCAGCGCCGGGGAGGGGTCGGTGCCGCCGGTGGTGCCCTGGGGTCGGCGGTGCATCGAGCGCCCACCTGCCCCCACCCGCGGTCGGGTTGCCGTGTTTTTCTGCACCGCTCCGGGTCACCTTCCCCGTGGACGCGGGCAGGCACCCTGGGGATCAGCGGGAGCGGAGCCCCGGCCGGGGGAATGCCCGTGGGGTGTCACAGGGCGCAGGGAAAGGTGCTGGTGTGCGGTGGCCGCGGACCCGCGGGCGGGGAGTCCTCTCTCCGCTCCCTGAAGGCTGAGGATGTAGCGTTGACTGTGTCCCCAGTATAGTCATTTTGGGCTAGGATGCCTTTGTGGTGGTGTTCCCTTCCCCTCCCGCCCCAGCCCCAGAAATCACCCTAACTAAGCGCAGTATTAATTGTTCAGTTGACACAGAGAACAGCCAACATTATTTTCCTTTCTATCCTACAGTGAAGTGACAGAACATCTTTGTCAACTGCAGGTGATATTAACCAGCGCTGATGTGCCCAGCAGTGTCTGTGTGCATGTTCAGTGTCTTTCCAGGCATCTCCTCTGTCCTTTTCAATGGAAGAGATGTTTGAAAGTATGTCTCAATTTTGTCTCGTTATTTTTGCCTTAGGAGAGTTGCTTGATATGAGAAGACAGTAAGAAATTGTTTTAAAAAAAGACACATATAGGTAAAGTGGGAGAATCACTGAATCTGTTGTGGTTTTCTCATTTGTTAAACAAATTTATTTACTTTTCCCAGAACATGTTCTGAGGTTTAATACTTTAAATCCGAGACAATTTTAGGATAGCATCTTTATCCTGAAGTTCAGTGTCTTTTGACAGTGTAGGGAAGAGAAGGCATAGAGAAGTTAGCAGTATGTCCAGGCTCATTCAGCAAAGGGTAGCAAGACAGGAGTCGATTTCTGCATGGTGGCTTAGGCCAGTGAGACAACCGTTGAACAAAATTGCCTTTTTTTGAGTGGGTTAATGTTTGTAGAATCTTTTAATGTTTTAAAGTACTGCACTTTCTGGAGGCAAAACGTGAAGCACTGTGAGTGACACTGCAAAAAAAAAATTTCCCCTCCTTTAATTATCTTCTACAATCTGAGACTTCACAGATCCCTATTAACTGTCTCTGCCTGCCCTACATATCTCAGGCAGGCTGTATCAGAGCGATCATTAATTAATCCCAGGGAGAAGCACTCATCTGTGCTAGTGAATTAGATCTTCATACTCCAACCTGCCTGCCTTCCCAACTGAGCTGCAGGGCTCCAAAGGAAATCCAGAGAGCCTCTATGCTCATGTGACCTCATTGATTTCACTATTCTTCCCAGAAAGCACTGTTAAATTATTTTTTTTTCCCTATCAGGATATATTGCTTGGTTTCTGGAATTTGTCAGTAGCCACAGAAATGCAATAAATAAGGGGCTGAATGCATGAGTTAAGATTCTGTTAGTGATGGGTGGGAGGAGAAAGGGGAAGGGTGTACAGACTGGGGAGGAAGAAGGAGAGAAAAGGAGACATCTATTCCTTGGCCATCGATGGAGGGTAATCCCTTCTGGTACAAAATCTATCCACAAAGAATAGAGCTGAGGTAACCAGTGCTCACAGACATTTTCAGCAAGGCAGTGGCTTCTGTTCACTGTTGTGTGGGTTGCCTTTGAACCAAGGATTCAAACTGTACCTTTGTGTGACTTGATTTTACTCCAGGTCTTGAAATTCAAAATTATTTAAACTGAAAGGGAGAAAATCTTATTAACTAAAATCAATTTTAATCTTCTCATATGCTTGTTCCTTTTTAATCATAAAGGAATGTTAATTTTATTGGTAGCACTGAATATGTGTTGGTCTGTCAGTACATGCAGCCATAATGGTAAATTAGTAAGCAGAAGGCTCTTACATATTTATGTTATTCTAAAAACTTAATGTTCAGATTCTGAATTTTTATGTGTTAGAAAATAGTGTCTGATTAGACAGCTTATTTTTTATTTATTTTTTCAGTATATGTCAGCTTGAATTTGGAAGACAATAAATCTGCATTTAAAGCTTTGGAGTCATAATTTTCATTTCTTGAAGTTAACTATCTGAATTTTTTTGCCTTGGTATATCTATCACTTTAAACATTCAAAAATCAAAATGACATATTTAGGAAAAAGAATTAATCTGTAGTTTTTTCCAGTTGTCATCTCCTTTGGAGTTGTGGGATTAGCACATGTGATTCTTGAACATTTACTTTTTTATTTATATATTGAAGAGGAAAAACTAGATTTCCTGTTTTTACAGCTCCCAGATTGTATCTTGGCTTTGAATGAACTAGTTCAATTTGTTGAGATGAATAGGAAACTCTGCATTTTCAGAAAAGGCTACTTTTGTCCAAAGCTGATGTGCTTTGCCAGCCTATGGCTCAGCTATTCAGCTGATGACATCTGCCAGTCCAGAACTCTGCCATGCTTCAAAAATCCTGGCACTGATATGTACTGCCTTAATAATTCCTTGTATCATGCTATCCTTCAGGGCGTCTGTGCCCTCCTATAGCTTGTAATCCTTTTTGGCAAGGGGGAAGGTCTCACAGTTGTTAAATACCAACCTGATGTGAGAAAACAGATGGCTCCGAACAGGAGAGAAACGTCCACAGGATCCAAACCCCAGGAGAGGTATCCCTGGGGTCAGCAGTCTGACGGGGAGGTGAGAGCAGAAGAGATTTAATGAAAAGCATCTTAGTGCCAGAAACAAAATTTTAATGTCAGAGACCATTTCTGACAGAGCGTTTTTGCAAAAAATCCATGGTTGCACTGAGTAGCTTCTGCTTTTGCAGACCCCACTCTTATGGGTGCTCCCATGTTCGTATATTCTGGGATACCAAACTACACAAAGTATGACAACACTAATTTCTTCCCTCCCCATACCTATTACAAGAAATGCCTGGATTGAGCCAAAACCAAATGAAAACCAGTGTGAGTTTCAGTGTCTTTGCCTCTCTGGACCTTTCAGTGGGATTATGCAACAGGCCTCCTTGGAAATCCCTGCTACTTTCAGCTCCTGTACATTCTTGCCTGAGACTGTTCTTCCTTTCATCGTTTCTCACCAGCAAGAGCCTTGCTGTTTTGTGGCCTCTGGTTCCCATGTCAGAACAGCCTCCTGGTCAGCCCCAGCTGATGTTCAGGCTCTCTGGTCAATTAATCTCTTCAGAGACTTCCTCTCTGGAAAGGTACTTTACCCTCAGCCGTATCTTGGGGGATTTCAGTCTAATTAGGAGATAATCAGGATTTTACAGCCTTTCATCATTATCCCTAGGAATTTCATTCCAGTGATGAAAAACAAAAATGCAGGAGATACCAAGAAAGACATCTCACTCAAAGCAGAGTTCGTAGTGGTGCAAGATGTAGAATATCAGCATCAAACACTTTGAAACAGGTATGTTGACAGATTTTCTAAATAATCACACACCCTGCTAATACCATACTAATGATACTAAATCATTCACTTGTCTGCAATTCAAAGTGCTGCATTTTTAATATCCTGGCATCATCGATCTCTATCTGCACTTGTATCCAATCGCAAGTCCCCTGAGCCAAGTAATTCCTGCTGCTGGAGATACTGTCTAAATACCTTAGATTATATTTACTGTGCAATGCATTAAATAATCCTGAATCACTCCCAGGGGAATCTTCCAGTTCTCTCTCTGTGCAGTTGTGCTCTCCAGCAATTCCTGGGCTGCAGCCAGGTGTTACTCTGAGAAAGTTCTGATTTGAAGCCCACAGATATCTTGCCTGAATAAGAATCACAGGATGTATCCTCGTCTCAGTATTTTTCACGTAATCCTTTCCAGACTGGATTTACAATTGGCTGTGTTTTCCATTAGGCTGTATGACTGCAATTGCTTCCTCTCTAATTGCAAATATTTTGTGTGTGGTCTCCTCATTTTGTCTGAGTAAAACATCGGGGTGCTTGACCTTGCCAGTACAGAGCAGGGCAAGAAAGGGGACTGAGCTGGTCAGGGGTCTTCTGAGTAGTTAAGAAGGAAAAAGAGCCTGAGGTGGCAACAAGGGTCCTTGTTTTTAATTATTGTCAAGGTCAGATAGTAGTCCAGCGTGCATTAAAACATCCTCTTGAGAGCAGTGCGTGATGGAGGTCTTGCAGTCCTTCACTGACATCACCTGCCAACCAGGTCTGTAGCAGATGTGTTGTGTCAGCACAAGTGTGTCACACCCACCACTGGTGCTTCATGGCTTTGGAGGCTTCAGGCAGAGCAACTCCTGGTGTTTTTTACTTGCACATGCATGTGTGTATACACTCTGTAGAAGGTATTTTCTCTGCACACTGGTAAGGGAGGTGAGGAGCTCAGAACTCCCTTTTCATGTACTACATACTTGCTCTGTTGTTACTGTTTTCTCAGCGTCTTCTTGGATGCCTGGAGAGGAGGAGGCACACCTCTGGTTTGTTGTATGCAGTAAGTTCTTACTGCATCTTCCAATCCCAAATGAGAACAAATTGGGTATTATACCAATAAAAACAGATGCTACACATGATCCCAGCCTAATAAAGGCACTGCTGTGGAAGCAGAATATTGGACTAAAATTGGTGGGATTGACTTTATTCAGCTGTTCCTAGGGTATGGTGTAATCCAACTGTGACTTGGTGGATGGGGTAGGGATTACAGTCAGCACCTGATGTTTCAAGGTGCAACATGGACTGTTTTGGCAAATGCAGAACTGAGGGGTAGAGCAGGGGAACAGAGAAGGCATCTCCACTTTATGGTTGAGGTTTTTTTCCCCACAAGATTTAAGGACTTTTGTTGAGTTTACTCAAGATTCATATTTAAATGCTTGGTTTGCTTTGAAGATTTCAAACCAACTTCCATTTCCAAGTCATGCTGCTTTGAAAGCCTTGGTTCTCTCTAAAGGCTAATGTGTATATGCCATTCCTTGATATTTTTAGCATTGTATAATAAAGAAACAGATATAATCCATGTGGACGTACTGGAAAGCTTTGTGTCCTTTGTCTCAATTTTTCTTTCTTCTAGCAGTCTGGACAAAGAAGTGGGAAGACAGGGGCAAGACAGGACTTCAGGCTTTTTCTCTAAAAGAAGGTAGACCAGTACAGTTTGAGGATTTAAAAAAAGTTGGTATGCAATAAATCCATTAGGCATTTCATTTAATATAAAATAAAAATGCTCAGCTATTCTTTTATGCTGTCTTCCAGTTTTCAGTAATAAGTGATCTACACAGCAGTTATTATTCTGTGACATTTGGAAAAGTTATGGAACAGCAGAGGAAAATAAAAAGACCTGATTCATAAAACGTATGTTCTGTAAAATGTCCTTGACTTTTAAAAACTCCTTTGAAAATGTCATTCAGAAACAATACTTTGGAATGCCTCTCTCTGCTACTTTTTTTTTTTTTTTTTTTTTTTTTTTTGGCTGCATCTGTAGAATACTGTCAGCAAGCATTGCATTTGGGTGTCTTGTGGAAGGATGGAAGGGAGAGCAGGGGGCCTGAGCAACCCAGCATGGCCCCAGGAGCCAGCAAGCCCTTAAGCCACACCCAAGCAGGTCTAGTATTGCTGCAGCTTTAGTGATGGTCGACCAGCTGAGTTGGCCAATGCAGACGTGGCACATAGTGCCAGCAGGATAAGCTCAGTAGCTGCTCAGCAGTGTGGTGCAGGCTGGCAGTAGTGCCACCTGCCTACAAGCAGGAGCTATGTGCCAGGGATAAATTGGAAGGACTGGGCAAACTTGGTTCTGTCAGTGCTTGTCTGCAGAAGTCATGTTACTTGCCCACAGCTCCCTTTGCCTTTAGCTTGAGCTTTAGCACCCTCTGCTCCTGAGGGGAAGACACGAGGCAGAGAGGGACTCCATTAGCAAACACCCATGAAGTTTTTGGCAGCATGAGTCATCTTACTGTGTTATCCCCTCTGCTCCGGTGCTCAGTGCCATTCTCTGCTTTTGGCCATCCAGCTTAAAGTTTGCTCCTGCTTGGATGTATGCCCAGAGCATGGTCATTTTTCTTGTCTCTCTCTCAAAGACATGAAAGTGCTTTGAACTCTATAGATTAAACAGGGAGGGAAAGATGGATATTGTCTATGAACTTGGCCATTTGCTTTCTTTTACCTTGCTGGGGTAGCAGAGGCAGATGTTTCCCTTTGTGCCTCTTGCTCTTATACAGACACTTAATGCAGCATCAAAATGGGCCACTGCCAGGAGAGGTAGTTTTTCCTCCCTTGCTTAGACATTCTTTCCTCTAGCAGGAGCTGCACAGTGAACCTGATGAGGGAATCCATCTGGCTAAAAATAACATTTTATTATTTTCTGTGAGATAAATCCCCCTGTCAAGCTTACTGCAAGCTGCACAGACCCTAGTACTGATAGGGAGGGGCTGTTCTTGCCTTACTGTCTAATATGTCATTCATCCCAGCCTTGAATATTTGCTAGATCCTGTGCAATCTATTTTGAGCCATTTCACCGTGAAATAAAGAGAAGACAGGCATCCTCTGTTTCAGTAGGTGAAGATGCATATGTGAAAGATAATGTGGAGTCATTAAGTACTTAAAACAGATACAAAGCTGTTGAGGGAGCCCAACCATTCGGCCCTTTCCCTACATAAAGTCTGAATTAAATGTGCTTCCTTACATAGGTCTTGCACATGTCTTTATTGGGTCTGGGGCTGCATTTCTGCATTAGACCAATGCACTTCGTTGTAACATAATTGACTGGTGACAGACAGATCTGTCCTGAACAGCTGGATGCATCTAATACCATCTATTTTTCATGTGTACAATCTGCCAGCAGATAACCCCTTTAAAAATTACTAGGGATTGGAAAAGATCTTTTTGGGTGACATGCCTGCTAAAAAACATACATGCATATGCACAAAATCAGGGGCAGGCTTGGGTGGAGATAGGATTGGGGATGGGCGGTTATGGAGTAAAAGCAGCAAGCAAAGGAAGATCCAGGGCTGGGAAGCTCTGTCTCTCGAGGTGTATCTCTGGGGTAAATTTCCCTTTATGTTTTTCTTGTCTTGCATAACTCACAGTGCTTCTAAAGCACCGGTTGTTTTTTGTTTCTGCAGACAGCCCCTGCATGATGTGACTGAAGATACAGTGCCAGTTCTTCTTATGTGTTGTACATTTTATGTGACTATAAAAATAAAAATTGATGCTCCTTGCTGCTTACTGTCTACATTTTTTCCTCTCCTGTCTGCTCTGCGCAGTCATAAAAAGGTTACTGGTGCTGTAGCAGGGATTTAAGAACAAGGATTTTATTAGCTTGCAGGAGGGCTCTTCCTTCCTGTCTGCATTCAAACCGGATAATTTCTCTTCTGTTAGTAGCAGGATCAAGCCCTGAAAACCAATGGAAGAAGCTTCCTTTGACCTAAATGGTGCAAGGCCAAGCTTTTAGGCTCCTGTTTTGTGTGTCAAAGACTATTCCTGTCATGGGAAGCATAAGTAGCAGTAGCTTTCCTGCATAGTAACAGAAGACTCTGCTTCTAAAAATTCCTCTACTGAGTGTTTTTGCAGAGCTGCCTCCCCAGGGTTCTCCATCTGTTTTCATATGGAGATTAATAACAAATTGTTTGGCTAATAAACTGCTCCCTGCTATCTCTGAAATGTGACCATTTCTTTTCCTTCCCTCCCATGGACAGTTATTAGATTCCTGTCTGTCCCTATGCTCCCACGTGGGAGACATCACTAATACGAGATGCTCAGCTTTTGTCATGCTGCAGCTCCACAGCAAGGCTTTTAAAGGGTGAAGATTTCAGTGTGTGGCTGAAAGAACTGGTGCTGTGGACAGCTGTATAGTGCTAAGGACTGGCCTTGTTCTTAGAGGCTGTAAAGAAAAGAAAGTGAGAAAAATTAAGCTTTGTGTACTCTACTGTGATTTCTCCAAGAGCCCTTTTCTTGTCTGCAACTACAGAGAAAATATTCCCAGGAAACATGGGAATGCAGCTTGAACCTGTTTGACTCCCAGTACCTGCTGCAGAATGTGGGGCTGCTGGTGGTATTTCCAAGTGCTGTGTTCAGAAGGTGTGGATCAGCTGGCAGAAGGTATTCCAGCCACTTCGTTGGGAAACATGAGAAAAAAATAAACATGATGTGAAAACAAGCATAAGATCAAGAAGGATCTTTGTGATCTACGATCTGACTGCTCCCTAATACAAATCAGAGGACTTTACCACACTAACACCTCTTCTGGTCAAGTACAGATGACCAAACTGCTGCCTAGATAGCCAGTCCAGATTTGGAAATTTCCAGTGGTGGTATATCAGTGATCCTGTGATGTATATCAAGTGACACCTACCCACTTTGTTAAAACACCTACCTAATGCCTGCCCTGTATTTGTATCTTGCAGCTTTTTATCTTGCTGCATCCTTGTCTGCCGGATCAGAGAGATCTCCTTCATGGTTTTGTTTTTGGTGTAGACAGATTGACATTAGATTTTACCTTCTTGTGCCTTAAACAGAATAATCTGGGCTCCTTCACTTCCTTATCCCAAGGGCTCTGACACAGCTACAGGAACAGTGCTCCTTAGGGGCTTGTTTCCCATTGCCCATTCCTTCTCCTTTTATCAGTAAGACAAGAAACTGAGCTGCCACCCTTTGATAACCCTGCTGTGGAGGTGTTTCTAGTCCTGGTTGTAATTCAGAGTGGGGGTAGCTGCTACAGTGGAGGTGGGAATGTCAGGCATAGCAAAATAACTCGGGGATCATAGGCATCTTCTGATCATTAATCATCATTCTGCCTGACTGCTGAGCACAAGAACAGGACACAGATTTCCAGTGTCAGAGATTTCTGTGACAGACAAAAGTAACATAACCTCACTCCTTGCATAGCCAAGGCTGACATAGTCCTTTAGGGTTTGGCATTACACTGAAGACTGACGTCAGCTTATCATCCACTGGGAGTTCAAGCAAGGCCACAGCTGGATCAACTTGAAACAAAAAAGAAGGCCAACTACAAAACTTTGCCTGTATCTTTGTGTTATTTCTAAATGTTGTTTGCAAGTCATCCCGTTCTCAAGTGAGTAGGTACTGAGCATGGAACTACAGCCAGGAACTTTGGGAATCTAATCCCCAATCAAATTCCATGTCTCCAGGCTTGTAGTAGATTATCCCAGCAGGGATACTTTTGGTTTCTCTGTGTTTCCAGGCCTGTTTGCATCACTTCTGGGAGCAGAATCTCACTGTTGTTCCAGGGGCTCATTAGGCTCAGTCAGGTGATTTTAGGATTTCATAGATGCAAAACATGAAGTTTTACTGCTGATAATGTACCTCCTGGATGAATTTACTAGAAAGAGTGAGTTTATGCCATAGCATAAATTCATTCCATTTACCCATAAAGGCATTTTTAAAATACTCCGAATGAAAACTTATGTGAATTTCTGTTTTCCAGTATGTCTGCTAATTTAGGCATACATTTTTTCATGGCAGGTGACATGGCAATCTAAGCAGTCTGTTCCCAGCCCTCCTGCAGAGCTAACAAAGACATTCTCTGCCCAGTGATCTAGAAGTAGTCTAACTTCTGGGGTATGCCAAATCTTGGGGTTTTTTTAAATTCCATTTTATGTGTTTTCTGATCACCAGGGGAGATTTATTTTCTATAATGCAAAAAAACAATCTGAAATGTTGAGTTCTGCAAAGCCCCGTAGAGCCAACTGGTCACATTCTTAGGTGTTTCAGGTGATACAATTAAAAGTTTTGTGTGTGGGAGATGTGTGTGAGTGTATGAGACATAAATGGTTGATTTAAAGTTCTGCACAAAATTTCAAAACAGACCAGGAAAATCTTAGATCTGTGGGAAGACCAGGACCATATTGCCAAATATAAAAATGCTCGACTTTTTTTATAGCATCTGTTCAAGTAAAACTATTTCCCCAGCATTGTGGGGGCTACAAATTATGGTAACTGTGTTTCTTAGTTTCCTGTTAAAAGAGATGACTCAGTTACTAGGTAGAAGCTTAATTATTGGTCACGTGCATTCTTTTAAATACAAATGTTCATGTAAATGTTCAACAGAGCTCTTCAGAGTTGTTAAAGCATTATTCAGTGTATTCAGATTTGTACCTAAATACTTCATGAATACTTGGCACAGTCAGTTTCTTAAATATTATGAAATCTGAGAACCATTAATCCTGCGTCTTCCATATTCATGGAGCAGGATTTGTCTGCCTCGATGAATGTTTAATTACGTGGCTTTTACTTAGGCAGCTTTCCCATAGATAACAGTTTCACTTGGTATTACTGTTAGTTTTACTTGAATGAGGAACAAAAAATGGAGCCCTCATATTTTTACAAAGTTTTGTGAAGATTTGTGTTGTTTTTCCTGCACAATCAGGAGATTTCTGCGGTTCCCAATTCCCTCCTTAGCAAAATCACCTTAATAATAATAATAATTTTGTTTTAAATAGACTGTATGTACTGTATTTTTCCAAGTTTGGCAACACTAAATATTGCTAAATTGTTAAAATTGACCTTGAAACATCATTCATTTTTACATATTTTAACATAATTTGATTAATTTTTGTAATATCCTTGCAATGGTCAGTAAATCAGAAGATGCTCAAAATGAGAAAGGCTGGAACCAATATAGCTGTTGTAATGCCGGACAAGTGCAGTGTTCCTGTTGCAGTTGTCTCTAATCTGGTCCCTTAAATTAGTCAACTTCTTTTTTAGTCCTTTATTCTCATGCTTTTGAACCAAAACTATTGTCTTCTGTTTGTTTCCAGCATTGCAGAGGAATGTTAAATTCATCCAGCAAAGCTGTGTTTGTTTACTCTCTTCTTATATATGTTAATACTATTTCCTTTTCCAGTAGCTTTGATTTGTTATATTTAAAATTGGATGCTGAAAATCAAGATTAGATTGGATACAACAAAAATTCTGTGTACTAGAATTGATGTTCAGGACAGTAGTAGAGATCTTCAGATGGCATTTAAACCAGTTGGAAGTAACCCTTTTTAGGAAAATAGTGCCGATTTTTTTTCTGCTAGTAAGAAAAAGACACCTTTTCAGACTTCTCTCTCATTTTAGGCTGGGAATGGAGTGCATGGATGTCACCAGTGGGACACTTTACCAAAACAAAGCATCCATGGAACCATTGTCTAATCAATGACTTCTAAGTGCAGGATTGGTGCTGTTAGATTGGAAACAGGTGCTACAAGATGCCAAGAGAAGTGCTTGAGACCAGCAGCGGGATGGAAGAGACAGTGCAGAAAGACAGCAAGTCTGGAGGCCAAAGCCCTCGCTCAGGCACAATGAGAAGGGCTGTGGCAACCGCTGTCACCTTCGATGGGGAAGCCACTATGGACCGGAGGAAAAAGAAGAAAAAAGAGTCCCGTCCTGAGTCGATTATAGTGTATCGGTCAGAGAGTGACCATAAGGTGGAAGAAGAACAAGCGGATGAAGAAGGAGGGGAGAGGAGCTCTGAGGAAGGCTCCAAGTTCCTGGGTCAGTCTATGGCAGATGGTATGTATTCCTGGGAACACCCACTTCCCATAAACTTTTTTTTTGGTGACAGCTTGCTTTAAGGTCAAATCAAGTGACAGGGGGATGAACTCTCTCCAAGACTGCAGGCAAAGGGAGTTTGAATTCATACATGAAAATGCTCTGAAACAAAAAGTGCTACAGGCTGATTGGGGATGTCTCCTGCAGTTCTTTACAGAGTTTGGTTGTTGCCACATTCTTAATTTTCAATGTGTATGCTGGTTGGAGTTGATCCAGAAAAGTGCTGTGCAGGCTTTAAACAATTCTGTGATCAAGCTGCTGTCCATGGCTGAACAACTGCCTATTAAGTGAAAGGATGGAAGCAGATGGATTTAGTGGCTCTACCTCTGATAGGGATTTTTACTCATTATCTAGGATTTGCTTTTTGTTTACATACTCTCAGCACAGCTTCCTCTTGAAGAGCGATTATTTGGCAAGGTCATCATGGGGCACCTTGGAGCCACTTTCACTTCTGATGCCTGTCCTGGTCACCCTTGCAGGGAAGAAGGGAAGAAGTGTGAAAGGCAGGGCCTATGGCTAATGCTTTTGTGAGTCAGCAGCGCAGACTGAGAGGGGCTTAAATGTGAATGCAAGCTCCTGGTCCATCAGACGGACCAGATTCCCCCTTTGTCCTAACACCTATCCTCACGGTTTATTTGTTGCCTGCCTTTTGTGGGCCACTTCAAACTGCTCAGCCTCTTTTTAAGAGTTTCTGAAGACCTTCTTCTAAGCTAGTCAGAGTTAAGACCAGGAGGAAACATATTTTAGTCCCATGGAAGAGTTTATGGTTAGTATCACTGCAGGAACCATCCTATACCAATGTCACTTGAAAACTAAGTCAGCCTATTTGTAACTTCAACATATATACCATCACTATCCTGCTTATTGATCTCTTAAAATGCAAATATAATTATATGACAGTTCATAAGTTTTTTCCAAATGTCAAAAATTAATTTGAAATGAGATACAGTGTAAATGTAAAGTGAAAAATTAGCTATTCAGGTATAACTCCATGTGTAGATGTGCTTATTCCAGAACAAGAGTCTCAGTCACATTTATCTAATTCATCCCAAGTGTCCATGCTGTTCAGGAATAAATCCATGAGGGAAACAGAAAAAACAGGCATACGATTTTTGGTTCAGTTACTCTGTCTCATCTCATTCTCATATACTCCTACAGTACTTTCCCTGCACATATTGTCTCTAGTGGAGATGTTGGAGTCTTTTCCCTTGTGATTTCCATCATCAGGAATTCCTGTCTTCTCCCTCATTAGCTCTTCTTCCATTTTTCTCTATGATAATTTTCTTCATAGTGTGTTGCTTCTTTTTTTGTTATATTTTAACTGTAACTCCACATGCACTATCTAATTGTCTTTGGGGCATTTGAGGATTTACACAAAGTACTTCATACAGAAAATTAATCTAATGTAGATGAGTTTATCTGTGTTGTAGGTGTCTGGAACATGCCTTTGGACAGCCGATACGTCACCCTGACTGGAACAATCACCAGGGGAAAGAAGAAGGGTCAGATGGTGGACATCCATGTCACTCTGACAGACAAAGAGCTGCAGGAACTGGCTAAGTCAAAGGAACCTCCTAAAGAGGACGTACCCGAGAAGAAGAAGAAATGTGATGTTGGGTTGGACAGAGGACCCCACATTGTCCTCTGGACCATCATCTGCCTCCCCATCATTTTTGTAGTGTCTTTCGTGGTTTCATTCTACTACGGAACCATTACATGGTACAACATCTTCTTGGTGTACAATGAAGAGAGGACCTTCTGGCACAAAATCACCTTTTGTCCCTTTTTGATTATCTTCTACCCAATTATAATTATGGTTGTTTCTTTTTCCCTAGGCCTATATTCAGCTGTGGCCCAGGTAGCATGGTCCTTTGGGTACTGGTGGCGAGCTGTCAGGGATATGGAGAAGGGCTTCTGTGGCTGGCTCTGCAGCAAGCTGGGCTTGGAAGATTGTTCTCCGTACAGCATTGTTGAGCTGCTAGATTCCGACAATATCTCAGGTAGTCTCTCTGGCAAGAGCTCTGCACAGGGTGTCGAGACCTCAGCAGTCTGAGCCTTTGTCCTGGATGACTATTTTGGTCATGTGAGAGTGGTTTTCACCTAAAAAATAACACACTGATTTTTTTTTCAAATATATATATATATATATATATTTAAACACAAACTTAATGAATAAACTATTGGGCTGAGAGTGCTCTTTAAATGTCACAGAATGCAGGAATGCTAGCTTCACATGCTCTGGGTGGGGAGGTGCATGGCTCTCCAAGGATTTGTCATCTGTTGTATCTAATTACAGCTTCTGGGAATGAAAATTCAGGTTTGCAGGGCTCAGGCTGTTTGTGGAGTGGCAGAGATACAAGATGCAAAGTCTGCTTCTGCCACATTAAACTTTACTTTTCAGAAATAGGGCGTAACAGTAACCCACTGACCCAGAAAAGAAGTCTCCATTCAGGGGATGAACTTCAGGAGGTAGGAATCCTTTCAGAGTTGAGGGCTAAATTATAAAATGTGTAATGTTCCTGCAGTTTTCCTAGAAATGGTGCTTTTCCAGTCCTCCCAACAAGTGCAGCTAACTTAGGTAGACTGACTGCTTATATAGTAGTCAGAGTTTGATAAACAGACCACTGGAATAGTTATGCCCAGCCTTTCACTGGGAGAGGAAAGCAGAGCAGCCAGCAATGGGCTGTGAGCTCTGTGCTGACCTGAAACACCCCCATCACACAAAGAAAGAGCAGGGCTTGCTTTGTAAGGCAACACATGGCAACCTGACGAGCCTGTCACCAAGTACCTTGAGGTAGCTGTAGGAGCAGAGATGGGTTTTTGGGACACACCTGCATTTGATCTCTCAGTAGGAAGGGTTGAGCTACGGGAGTCGTACGCAATGTGCAGTGCAAACGGTTGCATTATAGGGAAGAAACACCTGCTCTGAGGAAAGTGATCAGTTTGCATCTCACTGCAAGACAGGTGCAGACAGGCAGCACCTGGATTTAGGGAGGTGGAGTTGAAGGTACTTGGAATAGGAAGGTCTCACTGAAACAAGTTATTCTGGTTTTCAAGTTGCTCTTATGGAAGAGCTGTCAGACCTCCCCTTTCAGAATGGGAGCCTTTTAGAGCCTATGTCTATTAGTGCCTCAGCTCTGGAAATCTGTGTCCACTTCTTCCCTCCCTCCTTCCTGGTTAGTTATATGGAAGAGCAATGGATCATACATCCTCCTCCCCTCAAGTCTCATTTTTATAATTGGTTTCCCTTCGTTTGGGACTTCACATGTCATAGTGGGCTTCCTGACCAGGCTGATGTAGCCACTAGAGGCTGGAGAAATTTTAATTGTCTCTTAAAAAAATGACTAGCAGAAAAGTTCTTTTTTACTGCATTGACTGTTGGGGTTTTGGCCTATGAAGGATGTGAGAAAATAAAAGAGAGTTATAATGGATTCTAATGAGGACAGAGTTACACATCTGAAACATGATTTATTTTCTGAGTGCTGTTGTTCAGCTGGTGCTGATAGAAAGTCTGTCTGAGCCCCAGCCCAGAGGAGCCCACCATTTGCATGTGTGTAGGTAGGTAAGTTGTGGTGTGCAGTCTGTCAACTGCACAGTCACTCATGTCTCTGTAGATGTTTCACTTCCCCAGTCTCCCTCCCAGATGGAGAGCTGCTCTAGTTTTAGGATGGTAAAAAGAAGCATTCAGAAGCTGGATTTCACAGGAACTAATGCTTTGTGCTGCATTTTAAGGATGACCTCAAGACTACACTGACTGTCTGCCCTGGTTAGAACATCTGGGAACTAGTGATGTATAAACAAGTCCATCCAATCCTCTAGGCCTGACACTGAGAAATAAGTAGTTCCTGCTGCATTCTTGGTCCCTAAAAGGCATGGTCAAAGGAGCCTCTTAGCAGGAGGATTAACAGTGTAAATACAAGCTCAATATCAAGGGCAGGCTTGGCCCTATACTTTATTGACAAAGCAGAAGTTCTCCCTTGCACAGGTAGAGCCAGACTTCTTCTTGCTTTCAGTTTTTACTGGTGAAGTCTTTCAAGGCAATGACCAACTTCCAGGAAAAAAAAAAAAAGACTCTAACCTGTGAGACAATGTTAGGAAGTTCAGTGGGATTCAGAGAGGCTGGGTTCAAATATGCCTGGGACTGGTTCAAGCAGTGAAATGTCTTTCACAGGTCTGTCCCAAACAGGCAGGTTGATATGCCTCTGAATTAGCTGAGGACAAGTCATGCTAGTGCTGGCAGTCTATAGTGACCCAGTGCATCCACTCTGCTTAGTACTGCTCCACATGGAAATCACAGGCTCCCACATGGCTGGAGGGTGGGAAGAAGTGATGCTTAACAAGCATTAAGGAGAAGGAACGTCCACTGGCAAGTGTTCTCACGCTTTGCCTGAAGGGACACTGCTGGCATGAAAGGAGTGGATTGTGTATCTTGGCCCCAACATGCAGCAAACAAGTTTGGGGAAAGGATGGCTGGCAAGTGTGCATTGCTGTGGAGGGAGAAAACCCAATTCAGCTGTCACTGCCGAACAGCAGCTGTTCAAGGCTAGATGAAAGGGTGGGGTCAGTAGCACAAAGAGCCTTTAGCTTACAGAGGGCTTGAATGATAAATACTAGCTCGTTACAGAATACAGCCATGTGAAATGTCTGCTGAGCTGCAGGATTTGCTTTCAGGACTGCAAATAGCCCGCTGGAGTGGAGACAAAACCAGATCTGTGCCTCTTACTGCTATGTAGACACAAAGGAGTGTCAGAGGAGACAGAGTACCCTCCCTCTGCCATGGCAGCTGTACTTCTGGGTTTGGAGGTCCCCTTTTGGGGATATACTGGGACAATCCATAATGTGTTTTCTACTTGCTTATACTTAACCCAGCTTGCCTTGGCTCCTGCTAAAGTCAAGGTGTTTTGCCACTGATTTTGGTGGGGGCCATTTTAAGCATGGGGTTAGTTCTGGTGCTATTTGTAGAAGTTTAATTCAAAGTTTTCTCCAAACAATTCTGAATAGCTTTCTCTCTTGCCCATTATCCTCTTGTAGCAGTTTACCTGCTGCAAAATAATAGTTTTCAATATCATTATCAATTATTGTAATAGAAAAAAGCACAAATTTTTGTCTTGTTCTACCTGCTTTCAGAAACTCACAAGTAATTTCTGCTTATGTGCCACTGTCCAACTGCAGGAAATTCCAATTACTCTGATTGTTGAGTGTGTTTCTGGGTGCTCTAGTCTGTTTTTTTTTTTAAGTAAAGATAGTGTGTGTTTGCTGATTGTTATTTTTAATTGCATTCCCTTTTCCCATCCTTGCTGGCCTGGGTGGAGAATAAAGATGTATGTGGCTTTACAAGAGTGTTGTTCTCATGCTTCTGCTTGAATTTGGGTTAAAAACAGTGTTGTGGGATGGACACAGTCATTCTATGCTGATAATTGATTATAATTAATTCTATTTGAAGATCAACTTTAAAGTGTGTCTGAAATGGGTCTCGGTTCTACCTCTTGTTAACCAGTACTTATCCAGAATTGTTGTATCTCTGAGTTCTGGGTTCTTAGTTTTTACTTCATAGCGCACAAATGAAAACTTTTGATTTAATTTCACTTGTTGTGTGTCTGTTTAGCTTTAGCCACAAGGATCTGCAGGGAGGGACACAATTCTATACCAAAATAGGAAGTACTTTTAACTCTACAAATATGCTCTGCGTGTCTTGGAGCTTCTATTTACAGCTGTGCTGGGAAGATTTTCTGACAATCCCTGAGTACTTCAGGCATATCTCTGATCAGTCAAAGGAGGATCCACCAGTAGAGTTCTTGAAGGTGTGAAAATATTAAATGCCACCCTCAGTGCTCTCCCACACAATCTGATTACAGTCCTACCCTCCTGCTAGCACAGGGAAAACACTTCTCTGAAATCTTCTTTCTTCTAAGAAGGAGACGTGGGTTTTTGGAAAACCCAAATGAAATTCCTAGCTGAGGACTAGCACAGCTTCAGTGTAACGGCTCTTTGAGCCCAAAACACTACCTGCAGGTGATTTCCTCAAACTGGCAGTGCCATGTCTAATGCAACAGTGAGAAACAGCAAGAAGATGCTTTAGGTTTTATGCCTGCTGCAAACACTGCCAAGAGAACAGAATTCCCTGTATGGTAGATGTGGAGGAGTTTCCACCTCCAGTGAAGAACATAGTGAAGGACACTTGGCTTCCTGGTGTGACAGGGTGAGATGGAGGTAGTGGGCCCAGAGAATTAGCTCATTAGCCTTTGCAGTTTCCACCTCTGAGGTACAAGGCAATAATTTTATAAGATAATGGTTATCAGTGTGAGAGACTCGTGTTGAAGACCTCTGTACCAGGCAAAACACACCTGTATGACTGCACCATGTACCTCATTGGGGGAAAAGAAGGTGTTAATTCTGCCTGCTGACTTACCCATCCCATTCAGTTTCTTTGAGGACTGAAGCAATAGCAGAATGAACTGTGCTTTTATCCACAATTAGTCCCTTGAATTCACCCTTCTAATCCCTCATGACAGTGCTTTGGATCCTGCAATTCCTCTAAGATTATCAGCAGAGGCTGCTCCATGGATCCATGTAACCACCCCCATGGGTACCTTTTAGAAGCTGCAACCACTAGTTGCACCCTGAAGCATGCAATTACAGTAGCATTACAGAGAGAAAATAAGGATGCACAGCCCACATTCCTACACTGTGATGGACACAATTTTGCTCAAAATTTATGCAAGCCCCTTTTATCCCAGGCTGTGAATTATCTGTGGACCAGTGCCCTTCCTGCTTCTTTCCAAACACTTGCCAACCTGGAGGCAGTTGGATTAATATGTTTTAATTTCTGAGTAGATTAGTCCATGCACATTTTTTCCCTGCATGGAAATCGGAAGTCACAAAAAGAAGAGAGAGAGGTTGACGCAAATTCAGGGGGCTAATCCACTTGGAAATAAAACTTTTCAATTAATTTGGTGAATTAGAAGGGACATCGTGTTTGCTTGTCTTAACTACTAAAGCATGATTTCTCTTCCAACAGGCAGCCACTTAATGATGAGAGAGGGCTCTTGCTTGTGTGTTTGACCCAGGTAAATTGCCAGAGGGTTCAAAAATCCTCCTAAACATCTTTTCACATAACAGGTGAAATGTGACCGCATTGCAAACAAACAGCCCAGAGAAACAAGTCTTGAGGTTCTCTCGTGTATCCCCCTTGGTCACCCAGTTCCATTAACTTTCAGTTTTCCTAATTTCATGTCATTACACGGTAGCTGAAGTCTGTCAGAATGCATTAAAATAAAGAGAATGCCTGAGTCAGGCCAACAATGCATTTTTCCCCGTGTTAAAAAAGTGCCCTTGCTTTCAGTGGGCTAAAACATAAACCCCTGTCTCCAGAATACAGCAGATAAAATCCATTGTGGTTTGCATCCATTGAAATTAGATATGCAGTGGATGAATTTGACCTGGAGCCCTTTAAGATACAAAACTTAGATGGGATCTCCCTGTCTTAGGGCTCCTTTTCCCAGCCATTTCTTCCTGGTGGAAATTCAACTTTGCAAGATAAAAAAGGATAACTACTGAATTTGATAGTATGTTCTGTCTGCAAATAGGATAAAAACCCACCTCCCTGGCAACGTGTTGCCTCAGGGTTTGGTTTATTACAAGTTCCCTCATCAGTGATGTATATTAAGGCCAATATATTTGAAGGTGCCTTTGACTATATTTATTTGTAAACTATGAGCTTTCTGCTCCTACAGTGATTAGGTAAGGAAGTCAATTATTTCTACTACAAAATAACAGCAAACTGGCTCATTGGGATATAACACAAATACAGCTTAATTTATTCTAGCCTCATTATCTGAGTCACCTGCAGTTGTGATCTGAACAACACCAAATATTGTAAATAAACTGAATGGCTTTTACAGCATCAGTGCTGGGCATGAATCCAACAGCTCCTGGGATAGTCAGCCTAAGGAGAGTATGCCTTTTATTCAGTCTTTCTTTCTAAAATACATTACTTGTCCTAAAGTATGGATGTGTCAGCTTCTAATGATGTACTTAAATATATTTGTAACAAGATGCCCTTATAATTACAGGCAATTACTAGAATATCATTCCATCATAATGGAGATTTTTCTTAACATTTTAACCATGTCAAAGTTGCATGCAGAATTAATAAATACAAGCATTTTTAACCTTCATTAATTTATTCAAATGAGCTCCTCTGTGATTTAAGAAAGGAGCAGAAATAATTCCTAGTATCTGCATGTAGTAAAGAAAAAAGTGAAGTATTTCATATAATGAGCAGTATCATCCCAGGGCACACACAGTGTCATTGCTAAATGACATCTCGATTCTCCCCAAATAGTGTTGGTGGAGCTACTTTCAGTGACTGAAAGCAATAATAGCAGTGGCTCCTCTCTAATGCAATTAAACACCACTGAAGTGATGAACTCTAATATCGAAACAGGCTCTAAGGCAAAAGTTTCATGACATGGTGGTGACTTCAGCCAGCCCCATAATTACAGCAGGATTGCTCTGAGGCTCCAATTCCACCCTGAACCCAAATCTCTTTCAATGGCTAAATTTGCAATTTGTTTCAATAGGAAGTTGTAAAAATTTTAATGTCTGTCTTGAATATCTAGCACAAAAAACTTCAGAAATCATTGTCATCTTGATAACTACTTTCCCTCCAAGGGATTACTACAAAAAATAACTGACAGGGAAACCTTGAAATTATTCTCCCCCTGCCTCTGCATCTGACACTGTAACATATCTGCTAGTGTTGTGGGTTAACATCAATTTACGCAAATAAAACCCAAATCTAATCCCTTCTTTCATCTCGAATAGCAGCTCCCTCCTTCACACTGCTGCTTTGTCCCCCACAGCTGTACAAACTGGGAACTCACAAGAACTAAAAGATTTAAAACCTGACATCCTATCCTCCATGTTGCAGAACTCCATTTTAAAGTGCATCAAAGTCGATATTTCTCTAAAGATCCAATATTTCAACCTGTCACTCTGATTTCAATCTGCTTCCAGGTGCAGGCAAACAGATAGGAATTTAAAATGGGATCCTTCTCTCCCAGCTTGGAAAGAGCCTTATTTGGTGGCTGAAGACTCCTCGTCCCCTCCCACAGGTCAGTTGGAGGGATAAGGGACAAAATCCTGTGCTGTGAGGATTAAATTAGATTATTAGCCAGCGTGTGCATGCATACGTGCACGATGCTGGTGGGGGAAGGATGAAATGGGGAGGATACGAAAGCTTATCCTTGTGCATCCGCAAAGCAAATCCTTCACACAGTGAGTTATCCTGGCTGTCTTGTCCTGAACAATCCCACTGCATGAAAGCGCTTTCCAGAGATGCCACAAACACAGCTGGATTGCTAATGGCTGCACACAGAGACTTACTGCACAGGCAGCGGCGGGACAGAGAGAAAGACTGTGAAACGAAGAGCATGTGGAGAACAAGATGGATGAGATTCTGCTTCTGAGATAACCCAGTCTGAAACTGGCAGCAGCCAGTACATGACTTCTGGGAAAAATGTTGTGGGTTTGGTGTGTCCTATAATACATTTCCCCACAGTTTCTAAGGTACCATTTCATTTTTGTTGGTATCTACTTTGTACTTACCATCTCTTCCTAAAACACCAGTATTAACTTTTTCCAAACACTATTTGATACTTGGGCTATTGCTTTCCCCAAAGCAAACATATCTGACACGGTCTCTCTGGCCTTCTCCAGGAACCCAGGTGCTCTGCAGCCAGTTGAGCCCAACTATTTCAATTAATGTTAAAGCAAATCAGACCCTACACCACTGGTAGTCCTATAAAACATAATAAACAAATAATCTGTTGTAACAGATTTAACAACTAATCCAGAAAACTCTGCCAGTGTTATTGCAAGTGTAGAAACACATCTCAGGTTTTCATTTACCTAGCAGTGGGAAATATTTCACCTCTCGTGTTACCAGGCTGAGTGGGCCTTGCATCATCTTCTGCAGAAATCCTTTGGCTAATCCACAGATTTCGAACCCATGAAGCAATCCTAAGTAGAAAACCGGTTTTTAGATGTAGGAAGAAATTTTTAAATCTGCCTTCCAAAAAAGTGCAATGTAAGAGTATATGTCTTTGCTGCTGTTGTTGCCTAATTTCTGCCGTGCCCATATGCAGAAATTCCTCTGCAGTTCAGCGGTGCTTGCTGGGTGCGTGCTCCCTAATCCTGGGGACTGGAGGCTGCCTCTGCCTGGTGGCTGGGATCACGTTGCCCTCCAGTGGCTGAACTGAAAAACCAGGATGAAATCCACTGCAGTATTTTTTTTTTCTGCTTTAGAAACACATCCAAAGAAGTCTGCACACCATGAGATTGCAATAGAAAATATTAAGAAGTTACATCACGATAATTTTTAATTTATTAATAGAAAATTAATCCCTCCTCCCTGTTCCTTGTAGGTATGCAATGTGGAACAATCTTCATCCACCAGAGCTTGTGCCATTCTTTCTCTGGCTTGCCAGGCTTATATAGTGGTGTATGGGAAAACATTTAATGAGAAGCCAATACAGCATTTTGGTTTGTCTCTGTATATCAAAGTGTGGCCAAACCCCATTTTCAGAGACTGTACAAAACAATCTCTCAATAATACATGCCAGTCTAATATGTAAGTACTTCACAAAAATACTCTTGATGTTTATTTCCAATAGCATGTGACATAAATGCTAATAAACTAATATGTGGCAACAAAGGCACAAGGATTTTAAAAGGTACAAAGGCCTATGAAGCCTCAGTGCCCCTCTGAGATGCCTTGCAGCTGATTTTTTTTTGAATATTCAGCACGATAAGGCATTTTCTGTGTGAAAGCGAAGCTCCATTCATGAACGCCTGTGAGGGCTCAGCACATACACAGATCTGACTGCATCTCAAATTTAGCATCAAAAAAATGTGACTCACACAACAAGCACTTACTGGTGTGAGACTTGGGTTCAAGTGATTCGTAAATCAGATTAGAGGCAACCTACTGAACAAAACCGGAGAGTTTAATTCTTAAAATGCCATTCAGTTACCACAGTCATAAGAATTTCCTCTTTTGCTCTGTGTCTCCCAGTTTTTGTAACAAATGAGGCAAGAGTCTCATGACTCCTTCAGTGGACAGCCCTAATTTTATCCCAATATGGATTGAAATAGACTATGATATTGCAGGACAAAAAGTACCTGCTCCTGTTATTGAACCTGTATCATAACACACAGATGGAAAATATTTGGTTGAGGTTGTGAAACTTTAATGTCAGAATTTCCTCTCACTTTGGAGCTGAATTTTTGCAGCTTTAATGTTCTCTTTGCTTCTTAGAGAAAACCATGTTAGATAAATAAAGTGAAATTACTTTATATAGACTCCTCCTGACAGTTACATGAGATTCAGCTGGGAGGAAAACTTTGGACCCACAGCATATGCTTCTGCCTTTTGAGCTAATTAAATAATTGACAGCTGTGGAACACTGTCCATTTACAAAGGTCATCTGCAATGAGGCAGCAACACAATTAACACCAGCAGCAAAAAGTAACTCAAGATAAAACAGGAAATGTCAGAGAATGCTTTAACAGTAGATATGTTTTCAAATCAACTGAGCCACGTGAATTCCTTCCAAGGCAAATATAAAACTGGTGAAAGCAAGCTCAGGAGCATTAATAATTTCCCTTGGAAAGATGTGTGAGATTAAAAATATAACATCTACTTTAAAAAAGGATGAGAGAGTGAAAGATGTCAGGGAGTTATAGACTATTTGTGTTTCAGATGCTGGGAAGTAGCACAGCAAATAATTAAACCTTTGATAGGTGTTCAGAAGATAACAAGTAAAAAGAAAACCAGGATTTTTTTAAAGGACAAATGGTGTTAAATAATCACAAAACATTTTGTTTTGTTTTGTTTTTAATTTGGTGAGAGAGAAAGGACCTTTCTAGACAGAAATTATTTACCTTGATTTTAATGAGGCTTTGATGCTGTTTTAAATGACATTCTCATATGCAGGCTGGGAAGTGTTGTATATTTTGGTGTATGACAAAAGAGCTGCAAAAGCAGCTAGAATGATGTATCTGGAGCTATAACTAGAGTGTCTAGTGATTATTTGCAGGGATGGCTGTCTTGAGCTGAACACTGTTTTTCATGATGTGGCTGAAGACAAAATGGTGCTTAAGAAATCTGGATATGTCACCAAAGTGAGAGGGATGGTAAGCACAACCACTGAGAAGATTAGAACTAAAAAAAAAATAATAATTTCAAATTTCATGAATGGACTGAAAGAGGAAAGAGACCAGGATTCAACCTCTTAGACAAATGTGTCATTCAGTTCATCAGGAATAACAACCAGCAGGTGTAAGAACTACTGCCAGGGCAGTAATTCTGCGGGACAGTACGTGAATGCAAGGGAAGACCATGATTGTCAACTGTGACTCGTGTGAAAGGGGTAAACATAACATGGAGAAAAGGGGTTGTAAACACAGTTTGATTGCTTTCCCCCTCTGTGCCACTTGATAAGGCAGTGGAATTTTTTCTTTCTGCCTGAGCAATGTGTAGTCACTGCATAGTCTGGAAAAGAGAAAGGGACTGCTTGGAAGGAAAGAGGAAGCTGGAAATTCAGCAGCGAGGGTGGGGGACTGTGAGGAGGAAAAGCAACAGTGATGTTCTTCTGGAAGAGGAATTATAAACACGGAGCCTCAGAGTATCTCAGCTCTATTCAGAAGAATTTGTGGAGCTATTTCTCCTTTGTGAGGTTACGAGTTCTGGGTGTGCTGCTTTGAAGTAGCTTGTGTATCAGCTGTGATCCACACATTTGTCATTGTTCAGGAGCCGCTGAGCTGGAATGAGCCCAGCAGGACGCACCAATATACTCTCTTAACTCATTACCTCTCCTTACTATGTTTTTCTTTTTTGTTTTCAGGTAAGGTTGGACGGTGTGGTATAACCCTCTTTAGCTTTTTAATTTTCCTACTGCAGAGATTTCTTTGTTTCCTAGTAGACTAATTTCCTTCCATTGCATGAGCTAAGCTGAAAATGGACAGAGCAGACAGATGAATAGATGGGAACTGTTAAACCCCCCAAAAGATTTTTTTAAAATTATTTTTCAATTTATTAAAGGCACAGTTCTGTAGTGTGTCAAGTGTTCATAAGTTACAGACAGAGGATAAGCCCTGGGCACTTACAGCTGATCCTCAAAGTCAAAGACCAGTTTTGCTTTTGAGAGTGGAACCAGTGTTTGAGATCTTTTCCCTGCAGGTGTATTTCACAGAAACAACCAAGGAAAGACTGTGTTTTAGGCTTGCATCCCTTGGGAAAGACCATCAGGAATCACTAAACAGTCATAATAAATACTAGTATTGGTCTGCACCACAGTTTTGGCATATGCTTGCAAGCAGGTGTTTGGAAAGACCTCTTGGGAGAAGACAATTGTGAGCACCTCACGAAACCCAATGCAGGAAGACACTAACAGATGTGCTTCCAAGCTTTGTTTTGCCTTATTTGGGGTGCCAATTTCCCATCTACTTTGTCTTCCAGCTTGCTGCCAAGGTTGTACTGATGGAAATACAAAGTGTCACAGTGTCCTTGCCTTGCTTTGTTTGTCTCTGTAGGAAATTCAGTTCATAACTCCTAAATTTGCAGTTAGTGCCCACTTTTATGTATGAACCCAGGCAAAGAGTATGTAATGATTGCAAACTTGAAGCTGTTTTTCTGTAGAAAGTTCTACTTCACATACCTCTTTCAATAAAACTATTGGGCAAGATCCCATATGGCTATGGTATTCTTCTTTCCACCAGGCATTTATCCAAAGTTTTACCCTGTGGGTAAAGAAGGAGAAAGGCCAAGTCATCTGTCTACTTTTTTTATCGAAGCCATTCATATTTGCTCAGAGCTGCCATAAGCAGCTGGGTCTCAGCTATAACTGTCTGGATAATACATTTCTTCTTGTTAAAAAAACCAAGCCAAACCAAAACAAACAAACAAACAAAAACAAACAAACAAAAAACCACACACACAAAACCCCACAAAAATGGGGAAACAATTTTCCTTGCTGCCTTATAAAGGCATTGAGTGAAGTTAAACACAAGGCAAGCCCTTCATTGCTACTTCCCAAGAGTGTGCTTATTTCATCCAGGCTTGTTTTTTGGGGGAGACATAACCCAAAAAGGAGTAATCAGGGCAATGAGTGAGACCCTAACTGGAACTGAGGTCTGACTCACTTTGGTGCAAATGAGATTACAACTGATCACTCTGGATCCTGAGTCCTCTGAGGTATCACACATTTATTATTTATACCCAGAGACTGACATTTTGTAAAATGGAAATGGCCAATTAATAACAAGCATCTTTTGGCAATCTTTTGCAAGCAAAGAACTTTCAATCTTCATCCAGGCTAACCAAGCTCCAGTGACCCCAGATGGAATTGATTAGTTAGATCTGGTGATTGCCTATAAGGGAGCTCTGTGCAGACTTGCAAAGGAAAAAAGAAATGGGGATTAAGGTTTGTTTCAGGAATGATTAGATAGTTTTTCCTTTGAATGGTGGAAACAGCTCTGAGGAAATCTGACAGCATGAAGGTGAGAAGGAGGAATGTTTGGCTTTATTGTTTGTGTGTTTTGCCAGAGAGCTGAAAGCCCTAATTAATGTCAGATTGAGAGTTAAAGGATAGGAACATCATAGATGGAGTTTGATGGTTACAGGTATCTGTAGTTTTGCTCAGACTTTGTAAAGGAACAGGGTGCTGGTACCTGGGCTGGGCGTACAAACCTCCTGCAAAGCAGAGGCTCCCACTTCTGGCCCAAATTGGGTTTTCTTGAATAATGTTTGCAAGTACTGCTCTAGCTGTGAGAGTTTGGACCAAAGCCTCAGATTCAGCTTTTGTGTCAAATCTAGGATTCAGAGAGGACTATGAAAGAGTTTGTGTCAATATTCCATGTCAGCAGTTGGGGCAGCAAAAAAAAAAAAATGTTCATTGATTATGGTGCCTTGCAAAATGCTTTTCTACTGGTGTGTGAAAAGCCACTGCTGATGAAATTGATCAGTTCTTGTTTCTCTGCTCTTCCCGTGTGTGTGAGCACATCTGTGTCTCGTGCCTAGACTGCAAGCTATGTTGGAAATCAGTTGGACTGTGGTTTTCCTTGATTGTGAGCCTAAGGGGGGGCTTTTGGACTAAGATAACATCAGGAATAATAATGATAGTAAGCAGACCTGATTTTCTTGGCTGATTAACCTGAAATCTCCTTAGAGACATTCAGGAAGACAATGCATGATTTTCTCTGGCAGTAGCTGACTGGGTTTTTTTGTCTACCGCTTTCCTCTAAAATATTTTTCACGTTGCCAAGCTGGTCTGTTCCTTTGATATGCAAAGTACTTTGAAGAGAGAATCCCTCAATTACCAATATTCCCAAAGCATGGCAATGTAGTAAGGAGGGAAAGGGGATTTTTGTCTTCAGACATCTCTCAGTATAAAAAGGAAACACTTGTGTTTGCATGGTTGTTCTTCTGGTACAAGGTTTTTGGAGTGTTTGTGTGAGATTTACTCTTTTGTAGCTATAGTAGCATCACCACTTTGTACTCTGTTTTGAGAACACTTATGGACAATAATGTGGGTTTGGAGACATACTTAGAAGTGAGAGAACACTGGTAATGATACCCTCAAAGGGCATGGGGAAGGTAATGTAGAATAAGAAGTACTCAATATATGTGAGGAAATATTTGTTATTCTCATACATCTCTGATAATTTAATATCCAACAGGCATCAAGATATATGTCATATAGCATGTATTATACTTGGACTTTTTAGAGTCAGTGGGTTCCAGTCTGATCAAACAGCCTGGATGTAATGTGGTTCAGAAATTCTCTCTGTTGTTAATGGTGGGGGAAATCTGCTGTTTAATGAAACAGTCTTGACCTGCTGGTGATTCATGGGCAGAATGCAACTTAGGAGACGCTTCCAGCCAGCCCAAAGCCTTGTCCTGCTGGTGAGGGGGATGGCTGCTCTCTCAGCAGGCTGTGTCCTGTGGGACTCTGCAGTGCCATGGGGAGGAGGCTGGAGAGCCCCGGGTACAGGCGCTGTGGGGAGGTGTGCTGCTTTTGGCTGGGGTAGTTAATTTTCTTCATAGCAGCTGGTATGGGGTTGTGCTTTGGATTTGTGCTGAACACAAGGTTGACAATATGGAGACGTTTTTGCTATTGCTGAGCAGGTCTTACACAGAGCCAAGGCCTTTTCTGCTTTTTGTACCCCCGCGCTGGCAAGGAGGTCGGGAGGAGACACAGCCAGGACAGGTGATCCAAACTGATCCAAGGGGTGTTCCAAATCATACGACATCATGCCCAGTGTACAAAGTGGGGG
>JAWWES010000171.1:14319694-14355442 GCA_035583135.1 Lophotriccus pileatus
TGTGGTGTGGGATATCCCTTTGGTCAGCTGGGATCAGCTGTCCTGCCTGTGTCTCCTCTCCACTTCTTGTGTCCCCCCAAGCCTCCTCCCTTGCGGTGTGGTACAAGAACCAGAAAAAGCGTTTGCTCTGTGCAAACACTGCTCAGCAGTAACTAAAACATCTCTATGTTATCATTGCTGTTTCCAGCACAAATCCAAAACACAGCCCCATACCAATTACTGTGAAGAAAATTAACTCTACCCCAGATAAAGCAGAATAGAGAATAAAAGAGATTTATCAGATTGATTAATGTGTAAAGTACTTCTGAGATTGCCAAAATCACGCCCTGGTTTGAATGTTGTTCATGTTTGAATGTATTCTGTTTTAGTTGCACGAGGTGTAGAGTTTTAAAAGAAGGTGATCTATGTAGTGTTCCTTTGTGTGTTTCATGAACATACGATTCAGTTTCCTGCATTGTCTTCCCTTTTTGCTGGCCATAAAATGATTGCTGTCAGCTCCACTCAGGTAGTCAGAGCTGTTTCAGAGAAGTGTGCAGCCAGTCAGCTGGCTCACATGTTCCCACTTGTGATGAGGAGGAAACCATCAAGGGATTGTTAGATACAGGTGGTTTGAAGGAAAACTTGCAGGAGAAATGGGTATCCTATATTTTTTGGTGCATTCAAAGGAACATTCTAAAGATCATATTGTTCCATTCTTGGACTTGAGCCTCTCATTGATAGTTTAAGGATAGGGATCTGAAGCAGTCCTTTTACTGTTCAGCAGACAAATGGAGCAGAAATAAGATCGCAAAACAGATAAGTTATATAGAAACCTCTTGCACAGTAATTATTTTTAAAGTATTTATTTTAAAAGTATTTATCTCAGAAGAGTGTTCCTTAACTAAAATGCACGTTTGTCAGTGTTTGGGAGGGAGTGAAAACATTAAATTGTTTCAACGAAAAAACACTTGTGACATGGTTCATGTTCTAAATGACATTTTTCTTAATAAATTTGCTTAGTTCTGGATGCTATTATTGTGTGTATGGACTTGCTTCAGAAGGAAACAATGTGAGTATGTAACTCATTTTACAGAATTCTGACTTTGCACTTTGAAGCTGATTTGATCTGATTGCCAGTATTATATTTCCAGTATATGTAAATATGGAAAATGCTCTTTTTAAAGTACCAAACAGTAAAAATAGACAGCACGCTAAAGGAGTCTGTCTCTGAAGAGTCCTCATGAGACATCTGACTTCTCCAGACAATCTGAGAGCTTTCTGAGGCAACTGCTAACTTTGTAGTACAGTCATGAAACTATTAATGCCATTATAGAAGGCACAAAGGCTTCATTTTCTGTCACATTCTTTGTGATCTGTTTTCAAAAAGCATTAATTTGGATGTTAAAATGCTTTGGAAATGGCTATCAAATTAATATTGCATATGCTACCAATCAAACAAGAAAGGTGACTTTGTTCAGCCTGGCAGTTTAAAGCTTGTTGGAGGTAAGGTTTAACTTTGTAAATATGCAAACAATGGGAAATGAACTTTTAGGATGAAATACCATTTAAGGTGAGGAAAAAATATTGAGACAAGTGTTACGAAGTTGTCAGTAAATGTATTTAGGTTGGAAATGTGTTTCTGACACTCAGTGAACTAATGGTCCAGGGAAAGGAAGGTGACTGTACTTCCTCTCAAAGCAAAGCTCGATCATGTTGCTATAAAGGTTATATGATCTAATTGTGAGTGCAGAAGGTGAGACTTAGTGATGCAATTCGTATTTTTGTGAATAAGGTCTAATCAGTGTGGAAAGCTGTATGAATTTAATGGTTAAAACTGAGTTGTGAATTAAAATCACTGTATTTATGGCAGTATAACCTTGAATATCTATGGAACAACTGGTATTGTTGTTTTGTAGGAAGGTGCCTGTGTATGCTAAAACCTTTGATATGGAGTTTGCCTTCAGTTGAGAAAATACTGTTGGGTAAAAATTCCAGAAAATCACACTTATGCAAGAATGTGCAGATCACAACTGTGTCATTTTAACTGAATTTTGTTCTGTCTCTGGCAGACCTTCCTGATGTGTATTGTTACTACTTCTTAGTGCATTAAGTGGTCTTGAAAGTCCCTGTTATCCAATGAATCTACTGCATTAGAGTACTGAAATGGAATCCCCACCGGCAGCAGTAATTTAAAATACATTTTCACAAGAACATACTTACAGCTGCAAAGGAAATATCCAGTGTAACCAATAAGAAACCTAACATATTTTGTTGGCATTTTATTTACATTGGTGAAAGTAAGCAGAATTCCACTCTTTAGATGTAGTTAGTGATTTATACAGTCACAGGGCTAGAGTCCTCAATTTTAGGGAGTAGGAGGGAATAGGGGAAATCATATAAAGATAAAAATCCTATCATAAATATGATAACCTATGGTAGAATAGCTATTACCAAGTAGGTTTATTTGTTTGGATTTTTTCTTTTAGAAGTTAATTACTTTGGTAAAGTCTCAGTTTTGTAAGGAATTATTTAGCAAAAGGCCTTATAGATAATATGTTCAATATATGTATTTTTTCTTTAAGAGGAAAGAAATATGAGAAGAGACACATTGAACTATTTACAGACCTTAGTAGTCCTGTCAGTGAGGATCAGCTGGAAATTATCATTGCTAACTTGAAGAAAACGGGAATTTCACTTCAGTTCTTGTAAGTATGAAAGTGGCTGTTATACATGATGCCATTTCTTTAAAGGGACACTGTTATTCTTTCTTAATAATGATCTTGAAAGAGCTGGTGATCTGTTGGTGTATGGTTTCTATAGAGGTGTACTAGTCAGTAATATGATTATTATAAGTACTTCTATGATACATGCCATGCAATCCAGTTATGGACCAAGTCCTCTTGATTAAGTGATGTGCAAATAAATGTTAAGATGATAGCTTCTTATGCTTGTAGCTTAGAGCCACAGTCTAAAATGGGAGACAAAAGATCTATATAAACAGAGAAAGGGGAAACAATGAACCAGAAATAGCCTCAGAAACAGTGGGTTTATCACAGGAACAGCCTAGATCCTTTTAGGTGAGGAATTTACTGGCAAAAAATAATGAGATAGTGTTGCAGATGTTTATAGCCTGATTCCAGTGTCAGTAGAAGAGCAAGTCTGAAGAGAAGGGTTATATTCACAACAATGGGCTTGGAAAATGGAAACAATGTCTTACATGCTATAGCAGGAGTCCCTTGATTGTCATGGTATATGGGCATTGATCTGAAGATTCAGTGCTGAGATCTGTATTAGCTGTTGCATGTAATGGTAACACAGGAAGCCACAGACCTTCTGGAGAAATTTATTTAAAAGCAAAACTCTGTGTGAATGTTACTGTTTGCTATTTATAACAAATAATTTCACAGGAGAAAGTTAAAGCTGTAGTTTTACTTCTGGCCATTTTAGTATTTACTTTTACCTAGATCCAGCATTCTATAAGGAGGAATGCTTGAACTTAATAAATTCGTTGAAGCCATTTACCAACCCCTCTGCAAGATAACAGAGATTAGGTAGGAAAACATAACTGAAAATCATGGACTGATCTTCCACAAAAAATCTCTTTTTTGTCTGTGCTTAAGGGAGGCCGAAAGTAAAAATGTCAGGTTCTGTCTACACAGCAAAAGCAGGGGTGCTTGTAATGTGCCTTGACATGACCCTCCTGCTTAACTGAGCCGTTGTTGGCACTGGAGGCAGTGGAGGTGCAACATCACGAACCCTCCAGCCAGTCAGAGTACATCTTTTGGAGACCTGCTGCTTAGCTCCTGCTCCCTTGTTTCCATACCTGTTTGCTGTGCAGGCTAGCACAGATGCTGATACCACAGGTTAATGTTGCATTTTTTTTTCTGTGAGATTTCTGATACATCTTTATGTTTTCTTTGTAACATAGCAAAGAAAATGCCCCTGGGCTCAGAGGAGCTCAAGGGAAATGTTGCTGTTACAGCACTGTCTGCAGTTTTACACACTGTCTCCCAGCCACATGAGCAAAGACTGATTTGAGAAATACGTGTACAAATGTAAAATACTTGAGGTGCTAGTTTAAAAATAATTTCTTACTGAACCTTGTGGTTTTGTTATAGCCCATGCTTCCATCTCTTATGCCCTTAGATTTGTAGATTAGGTTGTAACTTATGGCAGATAGTTGTTTTTCCTCTCTGTTATCAGGTGCCAAGCACACACTGAGCACTGTGTAGGGTTGGGTATCATGCAGTTCTCATCACAGTAGACTCTAGGCATTGTATACTGAAAGTAGCCTAACTTTGATATATCAGAGGTTTGAAACTTTTGCTGTTGTCATAGTACCTTTGAAATACAGTTTCTCTATTTATCAGTGGATGCTGCTTCCTAAAAAGGTACCTAACACTTTGCTGAAGCATGATCTTTAATTTTGCTCATTGTTGTGTGTTAACTCTGCTTATTATATGTTGCTTGACCAATAAGTTTAGTGAGGACTAACGAGGTGGAAGTATGGTAAGGATCTGTAGGCTGCTTTTTTGAAAACATGATACAGTGGTAAAGTTATTTTACTTTGTGGAAACGTGGTAAAAGGCATCATGTGGTTCTTTCAAAATTGAATCAGATAAAAGACTTGAAAAGTCTGCAGGTGTTATGAGGCGCACAGAGTAGAGGGTCTTACACATCTTTCTTTTCTGTGTTTGTTATACCTAGTTAACTCTCCTATATTTTGAAGAGCGGCAAAATCATTTTATCTATAACCCCTGGCTAAATTTTCAAGTCTGATTCATGAAGTGCAGGAAAATGTGTCATCTTCAGTCAGAAATTCACCAAGTGTTGTAAGCTATTAAAATCTCAAAGAGTAACATTTATTCCAGAAATACCCAATAGCTTCACTGCAGAGTGTGTCCCATTTGCTGACATTTGGAGCCAATACAGAATCACAGGCCTGGAATGGCCTCTAACAAGTCATTTAGAGCAATCCTCTACTTCAGACTGGGTCAGGTGTATGCATGTCATTGCTGACCAGTGTTTGTCTCATCTTCTGGTAAAGATTTACCGTGAGAGTGGAGACTATTTTCTCTCCTCAGGCAGTTGATTTTAGAGATTACGGTTTGAAATGCCTTTATGAGGTTTTTGAATATCTGACCTGACTCCATGATGTGATTGGAATGCCGGCTGAACATGAAGAGCTCATTGTTTCCTTCCTCTCTGCAACAGCCTTTTATATGTAAGGCTGTCTTGCCATCTGATTCGCTTCTCTGTGGGCTTTATTTTGTTGAATCTTTTTTCATAGGTCTTGCTTTTTAGTCATCATTAACTCTACTGTCTAATCCGTTCCTGTATGTGGATGTCTTTATTGAGGGATGATACCCAGAAATGGTGCATCACTCTGGTCAAGATGTTACCAGTGCCAGTTAGACCCAAAATACAACTTCATTTGTTTTCTAAGTCATGTGGCTCTTTATACATCTGACTGCAGCTAAATAGAATTATTGATCCTTATAAAAAATTTGTTTTGTTTTGATTGGTTATTTTAATAAAGAAAAAACCAAACTAACTGCTTCTGCTTGTGTTCTTAGTCTGCCATTTCAAGTGGTTATTGATGGTGGAAGTGGAGATAAAATTACCAGTGTGCATTCTCATATGCACAGAAACTCATTTCCAATAAAGGGTTTAACTGAACAACAGAAACAAGGTATTGATGTGGTAAGGAAACTCATGCATACTTTGGATGAAGAAGGAGGGCTTGAAGAAATTTATACTTTCAGGTAAACTCGGTTAATCCTATTTATTGTATTATAAATTTACTTTCTGATTTCTTCTCTGAAACATGAAATTAAGTAATCAGTCCCTTGACTTATCGGTTCCTTGGCTTACTGTTTCATTGAAGTCAGTGAATTTTATAACTTATTGTACACTTAGTCCCTTTCATGCAGCTTCTTCAGTAGCTTTAGAATAAGTAGAAGAGCTTACAGATTTCAGAGGAAAATGAATTTTCTGTATCTATATTCAAAGAAAAAAATGTTTTCCTTCCATCTCTAATGTTGGAAGATTTTGGAGGTAATGTTTCTGTATATGGCATTTCAAAAACATGTTATGGAAAGAGATGAAATTTGTGACATAGTACAGCTAGAACATTTGCATTTAATGGTAGTCTATGTTTCTTGATCTCAGACTTCTTTTAGCTCACTGGTTTGATAAACGCCCACAAATGTTTTGAGTAATGTTCTTTGTTGCATCCTGCTCTCTGACCACAGTCAACTGTGACAAACAATATACTTTTCCAGCAGCATTCCTAATGCAAGAATTGAAAGATGGCTTTTCACTCCTTGTTTCCCCAATGAAAGAATAAAAATTTATGTGTGTCTCTGAAAAACCGTAGCTAATGATATATCCAACACTTTTCCACATAGGTGTTGTCTCAGTTGGGCAACAGCAAAATGCATCTACAAGGCTTATTGAAGTCTGAAGTTACTGACTTAATTTCTTTTCTGCAATTATGAACTGTGGTCTTTTAGACCACAGAAAGCTCAGCAGACCATAGCTGTAATGTGATTATCCAGTGTAATTTTTACATGAGGGTGGTACCTGTAGGTTTGCATGGTGTTATTCATCTTTTTATTTGTGGGGTTTCCTTTCTTCACCCAGCTCAGCTGATGGGCTTTGTACCTCAGCAGCCAGTTAAACTGCTACTTGAGCCTTACTGTGCAGTATGAAGAAATATGTATCACTGTATATGCATTCCATACTAGTCAAGGGAGTAGTCTGAGTCTCTAGAAAAAAGCAGGCTTTGTCATTGCATCAAAAGACTGCACAGAAAATTGGTGTCTTTCCTGGACCGTTTATCCTTTAGGATAATCCATATGCATGAAGCCACCATGTGGCTTGGCCTCTTTATGCTTTTTTTTATCCCAGGCTGTCACTGCTGTATAAGCTGTTTTTGTGCCATACTTTCAAGGAAAATCCAAAATCTCGGGATAAATAGGCATTTGGCTAATAGATTAAAGCTTTAGTTGAAAAAGTTGTTTAAGAATATGTGAGGTTTTAGATGTAATTAAGTTGCTTATCAAGCTTTAAGAGGCCAGCTTTGCAAATCTGTCATGATAATTGACCAACTCAGATACACTCTCCGTTTTCCTAGAGTTATTATTCCTTCTGGTAAAAATATTTCAACACTTGTGAAAATAAATTAGCTGTGCCAGGAAAGTAAGTGAGGAAATTTTGTTGTGTTTTTTTTAAGTTGTGATATTCTGAACAGGAATATCCTGTGCCTCTGGGGGAAGGGAATGGAGAGCAGAGGACAAGGGACATGTTCTTAAAATACAAGTTGAAATGTACATTTACTAGGGTTTGATTTTGTGAGTTGTCTTTGATAACAGACAGTATTTTTCTTCTATAAGAAATTAAAGGAGAGAGTTAATGAATTGAGCTTAAATGACATTTTTAGGCATTTGGCACTTACGTATTTGATTTTCACATTCATCCTGGAATCTGTGTGTTGCAGTACTTTTAATGATGTAGTAACAGATTCTTGCTAAAAATCCTATATTGGCATCTTTATTGCTAGAAAAAAAAATCCTCACTTCCTTCCTTTCCCTAAGGAAAAGAAATAAAAGAAGAATTTCAGTGTTTATCTCATTATAAAAATCCCACTGCGTGTTCCCCTTTCATTGTGCTTCTGTTAGAATTAAAAAAAAGAAACCTGCTCATCCTAAGAAACCTGAAAAGTAGAATGAATTCTGTACTGGTGTTTTTAGCAGTTGATCTGATTTCTGCCAGACAAGTGCTTTAATCAACAGAGAGGTAGATTTGAGGTTTCATCATAATGTGAAAAAGATGAGGTCAGCATTGTTTTATCAGTGCTTCAAGTAACAAAAAATTGAGAGCTTTCTCTGTGTTGGAATTTTCCAGCAAAATAGCCAATACAGTTTGTACGAACTGAAAGCTGTTTGGGGGTGTCAACCTATTTGAATTCACAATGATATATTATAAATTGCTATGAATTTTTAATTGTTGGACTCCATTGTTTAAAGTTGTGCAATTAAATTAACACTTTTTAGTATAAAATCATTACAGTTCTTTTTTGTGTGTGTGTTTTTTGAACTTGTATATCTACTGATTGGACTAGAAATAGTCAAAGTAACTTCTTTCATTCTGACAAAATGCCCTTAAAATAATGAGTACATTAGTACTGTATTAAAAAAGGGGCCAAGTTTAAGTTCTACAGGAAAAAATCCTGTTACTGGAAACTGGATTCTTCACCTTCACTGTAGAAAATATTTTACCACTTAGAGACCCTTTTCGAATTTGTGTGGTTCAGCTGCAGCTACATGTCCAAACTGGGTGAGCACAGGTAAATGTAAAATGCATAATAAGCAATTGTGTTGTTTCACCCCAAGACCTAACACAGCATCTTTAAGCCTTAATGTCACACCACCCACCATAAACGCTCAACATGGGCGTAATCTACTGTACCACCTCTTTTTTCCATTCTCTTTTCTGACCATGTTTGTTTTCTAATGCTTGATGCAGTCTAAGATGAAACAGTTGGACTTGTGCATTTCCTTAAAGAGAGTATATTATATTTTATTACAGTTCACCAGAGCTCATTTTTTTTCCTAATTCTTTCCTTTAGAGAGAGTCTGGAACGCCTTTCAATGTTTAAGAAAATAGAAAGAAGGCCTATGCCTTGGCCCTGCCAGCTCACTATTGGTTCTGATCTGTCCATAAGGATTGTGGCCTACAAAGCAGTAAGTTCATAAAATCATATATTTTAATGTAATTTAGCAGCAAGTTAGGTGCAGCTGCATCTTTTTTCCTTTAAAGCTAAGAAAATAAAAGATAAAACAACAACCAGATAATTAGGATAGAGATTTCGGTGTGCTTAGAAGCCAGTACATCTAAAACTGTGGTTCCCACAGCAACTTCACCATACTGTATACATGTTAAATAACTAAAATTTACAATGTACGGAAATACAAGTAATTGCTGTCTACGCTGTGACACGTAATAGTATTGAAGTCAATGAACCTGATTAAGAATGCTGTGATTGTTGAAGCTTTACGCTCACCATCACTGATATGTCTGCAGCTCCAGTGAGATGTAAATATCTCTTAAGCCCCAGGCATGAGAGGAATTTTGCACATGTATGTGTAAAACGGTGGCTTTAAATGGTTCACCAGCCACTGTTTCAAATCCTATCTCTTGCTATTTCAGACTTGGAAAAAGAAGTGTGCATTTTTTTCAGCTTGTTTGTCTTGTACTGTTTGGTGAGGCTTGGGCCCGATCTGTTTCCCTTACATTTTTATATGGGTCCTTCACACAGTGCTAGGAAGAAGTAAGTGTATTTAAACACAGAAAATGTGCAAATTTCCAGTTACAAAATAGTTAATAGGTACCTACATAGTGTGGCAGTATTGATGGATCTGGTGAGATGGAGATTAATTGATTTGTTATTGGAACTCAGGACTAGGAGTCTGGTATATAAGTTGAAATACATCTGATTTCTGGCAGATAAGCATACTAGCCTTGAAAGAGGTGAGCTTTCTATTTGTACTTCTTCATAATTTTTTATTAGGCTATTGTGCCAGACCTGTGCAAATATGCAGGAGGAGTCCCCTCCCAAAGGTTCTTACACAGAGAATAAAGTAAGTTTGGGAGAGTAAGCAACATGAACTGAGTGACTGGCCTGAGGTCATACAGCAGTCCAGCTGATGTCATCTATTCTGTCTTTACTGTTTCTGCTTATTCTACACTTTTCTTCTCATGTGCTAACTATACCATCAATTGCACTTAAGTTGAGAGAAAAGAGAGGGCTATGGAAGTAAAATACATAACAAGCAAGTTACATGTTATCCTGTGACTTAGACTTCCACAAATGACTTAATCTAAGGGTTTAATGAATAACTAAGAAAAATATGCAGTCAATGTGCTACAGTTCATGTGTTAGGTGTCATACAGATGAAACAGTGTGGTGGAAGCACTGTGGTAGCAGCCAGAGATGCATATTTGGGGCTGTCATTATTAGTCCTTTATTGGCAAAACAGTGCAGCACCGTGTTTAAGATTTTTATTTTTTTTCCTGTTCTGGTAAGTCCTCTGTGTCCCACTGAAATGTTAAACATTCCTTTTCTTTGAATTCTGATATCAAGGTCACGGAAGAGAAGGTGAAAAAAATTTGGACAGTTGTGGATGCTAAAACCCTTAGAAGAGATGATGTGCAGAGAGAAACTGTTTACTGCTTGAATGATGATGATGAGACAGAGGTTCAGAAAGATGATACTATTCAAGGTACAACATCTTTAAGTGCACCCTGAAGACAAATGGAAGATAATGGCTTGTACTCTTAAGTCACCTAAGTGCCTTTTAGTTTATACCTTCATGCCTAGCTGTGATCTTAGAATGCAAACTCTGCAGGCTGATGGAACACAGCAACTGTTTTGTGAGACTCTTTGTCTTCACACATTTTAGAAATTCTTACTTTTACCAGTATTAGGAATAATAGTAATACCACCGGGTGGAACTTTGGGGGGCACTACAACTTCCTAAACTATACTCTGTGGAGATCCATACCTCAGTTTTGTAGTGAGTAGTGCTGCTACCTCTGTTCTGTTTTCAGATCTTCTGCTGTACTGATAACACAAATGCTTCCACAGCACTGCTTTTTTCTAGATCAGCAACTGCTCTAGTTATTCTGCAATTGGAAAGATGAATCCATCAAAGGAAGGTTTAGTGTTCAAGAGTCTTTTAGCTTTAAGAGGTTCAATCTGAAGTAGTGGTGTGCAGAATACTTCTCTTAGAACCTGCAGCTTCTTTCTGAGCAGATTAACTTCCTTAGAAGACTAAGGCCCCAGAAACAGCAGGAAATACGTACTTATTTTTAAAAATGGAGTTAAGCAAATCTGTTTAATTTTTTGCAATTGTATAGATGTATTTTGTTACTAGTTTTTCTCCTTTCCTTTGCCGTTTGAATCCCACACAAGTAAAGCAAGTATATTATAAGGGGCAGAACTATTCAGATAACAGTGCTGTCGAATGAATAACATAAATTGAAAATTAAGATAAATACTGGGGTTTTTTTGTTTAATCTTTTTCAATTGGAGTATTCATAGAGGTGTTTTGTAGCAATATCAGGTAAAGTCCCAATGACAGTGTGATTTTCTTTAAGTAGAAATGATAGTTAAAAGCTAATAGTCTATTTATGTTTTATAACTTCAAAACTACGTATTAAAAAAATCCACTTCTTATAGTGAATATATTTTGAAGCATTTGTGACTGTTCTCAGTTAGTCTGCTGACTGCTTGTGTTAGTAAGTAGTTGTGAGATAATAGTAAAAAAGAACTTATGAACAGTTCAATGTGAACAAAAAAACCAAAAATTTCCCTATCAGTGGTGTGATATTTTTTTATGCTTATAGAGCTGCTGATGCCTCCTGGACTTTTGCAGATCTTTTTGAGAAATGTCATAATTAGAGAATACTTTGTATTTGCAGCACCCATAGTGAAATTTCTTTCATTCTGCCAGTGTGATTCCTTTTCAGTTTGCAGGAAAATATATCTGCTTGTAGGTTTTTCCACCAGGGATTTACCTCTGTTCCTTCTGCTTTCTTCACACATGAGGATATCATCCTTAGTCTGTGGCAGTATAATAAAGTGATGATGTTACAGTGAGGATATTGGAGCTTGAGGTGGGGGAATAAGCAGTTGGAACAGATGATACCTCTGAGAAATTACAGCTTCCTACTTAGTGGGTATATGCTTGTAATGTAAGGCATGGGAAGTGAAACACAGAAATGTATAGAAAGACTAGTTCTGCATACAAGGTTTTCCATTGTGTGAGGGTGTATTTTGCTTGCACTGTTAATACAATTTATTCCCTGAATCTTTTCAGGTGTCATCTCCTGTGGTATGATTTGTGGTATGTTTGAAGTTTTTCAATTGTATTTGCAGGCAGTGTTGCAATCTGTCTGCTGAAATCTGTTCTGTGAGCATAACTTTGGGGCAAGATGTTCGGTTCCTTTATTTTCTTTCCTGCTCTCTGAGGGTACTTGTGTTACATAAAATGGTGTACAAGGAGTGCAGCTGCTGTTCATGAAGTACAAAATGTGTATATGGGTGCGTGTTCTTTTTGTTAACAGGGAAAGTAATTTGATGAGCATGTGTGGAACATAGCTGTGGGGCATGAATGCATTGTGTAAAATATTCAGAGAGCTAATTTTGGTGTTAAAATTGTAGGCCCATATGCTTACCAGATGCTCTTCTCTTGTTCTCCAGGTTTTCGGTATGGGAGTGATATAGTTCCTTTTTCCAAGGAAGATGAAGAGCAAATGAAATACAAAACAGAAGGGAAATGTTTTTCTGTTTTGGGATTCACTAGATCCTCTCAGGTACGGTACTAAATTTCTGCCTATTCAAGTTCCTGGGTTATTCAATACTATGATCTTGGTTTGAATTCACTGAAATCAAGGTATTGTACTGAGTTTCAGTATTGGGAATTGGGCATCTGCAGTCAGGGTATGCAGGGGTGACTTACTTGCTGATTCTAGCACATGTAAGCAGTATGTGGTCTTGTGATGGAGAGAAGCTCATAAATGTGGCTATTGGACCCTCAAGTGAAGCCGGAGCCACTGAACTCAGATCTCTGCAAAGTGAAGACTGAGGTATTCTGGTCTCATTTCATCTCACAAACTTAAATATTGATGCCAGACCTGCAGCAGAAGATGGTCTGTCTTGTCTTCTGCTCATGCAGCAGCCTCTCTGACTTTGTCCAGCCACGAGTGTGGCTTCTTTTAACAGAAGCGGCTGCTACCTTAACGTTATTGTTAAAGAAAGTGTGAGAACTGAGTCCATTCATTCAACTTCATAAGGATTATTTTGTGAACCATAACTTTCTTATTATTTCTACTGTTAAAAAAACCCTAAATGTAGTGAAGGTTTCTTAGAACTTAGACAAAGATAATATCATTCAAAAACTCTCCATATTTCCATGAGATGCTTGGTGTTTGTATGTATGCACTTACCTCTACTTGGAGTATTGACTTTGCTATTCTTTTTCCCTGACAATTGTAAGAAACTTATATTGAGCAAGTACCTTAATAAAAGTTATGCAGCACAAGGTGATTTCCTGCAGGAAATCCAGGACTTAAGAATTAGGAAAGCCTTAGGCAAAGGCTTAACAAAACTATTCTTGAAGCAGGACACATGACAAGAAAGTACAGAGATGTGAGTGCCAAGTAATTGCTGCGAATGTTAGTTACTCCCTCTCTTTTTTCTCAAGGATATTTCAGCACAAAGTGACTGAAACTTTACTCCTCTTGGCGTTAACTGCACCCAGTTCTCTTCACCAGTCAAAACTGAAATGAAATCATAGGGCAGCTCTACACCTTCTGTTTTGACAGCTCCCAGCCCTCCTCCTCCTTCACATGTCTCAATACCTGAACAAAGTAGAACCCCTGATAAAGGCTGAGGAATCATTACCTTTACCAGGAGGGAAACATGTTAATGGAATAGGAAGTATCTGAGGGAGCTTATTCTCAAACAGGTGTAACTAAACATCTTTTTACTTTACAGTTTGCTCAGAGACTCCTGTGTGTTGCTGGATGTGTGCTTAAGACTACTGCAGTGCAGTGTTCAAAAACATATTATTAACTGAGAAGCCAGGAAGTTATGTTGATTTATTGAAATGCAAAGCCAGCCTAAATGGAAAGTGTAACCTGTTGTTCCTTGAGGACTTTGAGAACTTAGTTGTTAAGAAACAGGGGAGCTTGTGTGCTGCAAGTAATTAATGGAAAAACATACTGGGCTTGAGCTTCTGTGCCCTAAATTGGCCAGAGCAAGGGAAGTGTTGAGAACTGCTACATCCTGCACCAGAAACCGGATCTAACAAGAGAGATGTGTCTGGATCCAGTGTTTCAATGAGACAGTTTCTTACATCTCTTCATACGTCATTAGCCTACATCTGAGTCTTATTGTCTTCATTTAATTCTGTAAGATGTATTTCACCACATGCAGAGTTTTCTTATGCTGGAGGCTGGCCTCCTCTTTTGACTTGGAAGTCTGACTTTTATTGAAAATGGAAACTAAGAGAGAAACAGATGAGGAAAATTGTGCTCCTGTAAGTGAGCTGTTATCTCACATGGGTTTTTATTTTCCCACCAATGGTCAGATAGTGCAGTAATACCTCCAACTACATAGTTAATAACTGTAAGAATACCATCAGTTTTAGGAATATTTTTGATTCACATAAATATGCATCAAAGAATTAACAATTTGGTTTTCTAATTTTTCAATGCACAAAATATTGTGCATTTGCAAAATATGCTTTTGCAAATATTTGCAAAAGCAAATATTGGTTTTGATTAGTATGTACTTTTCTTGTCTGTGGATTTCATAATGTATAGAAATTATATCTAACTGTGCTCTGGTCCTGTAGCTAGGCATGTGAGTCGTTATGACCAATAGTAGAAGCATATACCTCAGTGGAATAAAATTATTCAGGTATAATTGCAGAATTAAAATTACAGTGTATAGGTAATGATATCAGGGACTTTTTGACTAAAACTGGAATTTTCAAGACCTATGCTTTCCTTAAGTTTTGGCTCCTAAATTTTATTGTTTGGAATCATAAAACTGACACTATTCAACTATATGTTTTATAAAAATTGTTTCTTTTTAAAACTTAGTAGGAAAGATAATTTATTATTAACTAGAAAAACTGGAACAGCTCCAAATACATAATTAAAGAAGGAATAGAACAACCTTATATTATTTTCTAGAGTTATTCACATCCCTCAGGAAAGAAGATCAGAGGGTGCTTAAACTTTGATTTTTAATTTATAAGCCATGCCATGTAAATTGAGAAATAATACTTGAAATGATACAAAGGGGCATTTTTTTTTTTGCAAACAAAAAAGGTGTAGTGATACACACATCTAGTTATTTATGCTATTCTGAACATAAAATTTCCTGGGCTTTTAAAGACAGAAAGCAGAGAATAATTGTAGGTAGAATAATCTGAGCTGAAGAATTGTGCTGTAACACAGTAAATAGGTCTGCTCTGGTGCAAGTTGTCACTGACTTCAGCAAACTTACAGTAATTGGCTAAGTAAACAAGATATAATAAAAAGATTAAATGAATGAAAAAAAAATTAAAAAAAAAAGATAGTTTTGAGACTGTAATTTGAAGAGAGAGGTCATTTTAACTAGCATTCGTAGTAGTGTGTAGTCTTTGTGACAGGTTTCCCAGTATTGCAGGGTATCTGTGCTTGTGTCTCAGTCTTTGTAGCTCCAGTGATGCCAGTATGCCAGTGATGTCCCTTCATGAAACTATTTTTTGTTTGTTACTGAGCCAGCCATGTTCATGAACAGAACAAACTCTGCTAACAGAAGTGCTTCTTTGCCAGCACAGCTGTATATACTCCATGTTGCTGTTGAAATAGATTTATTAATTAGGCATGTGACATCTTTCAGCTGCTTTTTGATGTATCTTTGCTAGAAAAAAATGAATAGCATAGATGTGTCATTTGGGCTTAGGTCTTGTATTAACTGCTGTGGTTTTTCCATGCTGACTTTTGAATTACTACAGTATTATTCAGACTGATAACAGCTGCAGGTACCACAGTCTTTCATTCCTGCCCATCGATAGGAACGTATGAGAATATCCTGCCCAGTATGATTGAATATCCATACTGATTGATAAATGGAGACATGGGCTTACAGGGCTTTAACATACAGGGCTTTAACCTCTATGCACAGTAATTATTCAAATGAGAAGCCACAAAATCTGGTGTTAGTTGTTTTGTAATTTAATTGGGCCAGTTGCATTAGTGACATTTTCTTCACACCAGGCTAACTTTTTACTGTTTGCATCTAGATCCAGAGGCATTACTACATGGGCAACCAGGCTCTGAAGGTCTTTGCAGCGAAAGGTGATGAGGTAAGGTGAAATGAAGTTTCATGCTATTTAGTGCTGAAGGTATTTTGCTGTGGAATAGAAAAGAATAGTAGTGGCGCTTCAGATTGTCCTGTCTTTCTGCGTTAATAAATACTTTTAATGCAGCTTACAGAAGTCTTGTTCCGTTGCCCATTAGGGTGAAAAGAATTTGGATTAGACCCCAAATGAGTACAGTATCTCATGAATAATGAGCAACTGGTAGATACTATGTTTGTGCGAGGGCATGTGGAACCTGAAATTGATGCTTAAGTCTGTTCTCCTGCAGAGCGACAGTGTGTCTTGTCCTGTGTTATTTGGAACAGACCTCCAAATTATTTTAAGTATTGGAGGTAAAAAGCTCACTGTGGTGTTTTTAATGAGTTCCTTTCAGGATCTGACTTCCCTCCCTTTCTCTTTCTCTTGTAATATTTCTGAGAGCTCTTCTTCTGCTGGTGAGAAAGGTGGCATGTGCTGGATCTGAAGTTTACTGAGCTTTGAATGGATCCACTATCAGGATGAGATTTGACCTTTCTGCTTCTTCAGTTTTTGAACATGAAAAATGCTTGTGTTCAAGTTACAGCTGAAACGGGAACTAGTCTTGACTAAATCGATGCTTTTGAATTCACTGTGAAAGATGTATTTCAGCAGATGAATAAGAACTTGCATGATTCTGTTACCTCTTTTCCCCCACTCCCCCCAGAATGCAGCAGTTGCTTTTTCTGCCCTTGTTCATGCACTGGATGAGTTGAAAGTGGTAGCTATTGTGCGCTATGCTTATGACAGAAGGAGCAACCCGCAAGTTGGAGTAGCTTTTCCGTTTATTAAAGAGGCATATGAGGTAATTTTTCACTCTTACCCTTCTGTAGAGAGCCTTCTGAGAGACCCAGAAGCAACACAGTATGTCAGAATTTTTGCAGCATATGTTTCAAATGATCTTAGTTACGAGAGACTATTGAAAGAGCTAAATATGTATATGGCTGAGCAGTGATGGAGGTGGGGGTGGACACAACAATCTTCAGACTTTTGAAGGGTGTAAACATAAAGGATAGAAAGGAGTTTTTTAGGGTGGCATGAACTGGAGGAGGTATTTGAGTAAAATAAAAATGAGGCAGAGAATGTTAAAAAACCAAAACCAACTTTTGATTTTGAAACACGGTAAGCTATGATAAAACCTCCCAAAGTGCCAATATATGGGTTATTTAAAGCATGGCTGGTTGGAATCTGCACGAGAAAAAGGGATCAGATGGCCTGGGAGGTCTTTATTCCACCAATAGAAGAATGAGGAATGCAGCCATCAGTATCTTATAAAATATAATTGTGTGTTTTATTCTGATTAAAACTGTAGCTCTGTAAATATTTTATTTAAATATTTTAATACACACAGACATTATGTCTTCAGATTTTTCTTATGTTTATATTGTCCTGATATGGCACTCTGGGGATATAGATTTTTTTTTAATTCAGGCTCAATTGTTTCTACTTTCCTCTTGCTCAGTGTCTCATCTATGTGCAACTACCCTACATGGAAGACCTAAGACAGTACATATTTTCATCCTTGAAAAACAATAAGAAATGCAGTCCTACAGGTAAGGTACTTGCTGGTCAACCAAAAAAATAACCTTCTTGTCAGATGCTCTAAAAGAGTTAGAATATTTGGCTGTCCAATGAAAACATAAGTTGTGTCATTATTTTGCCTTGGGAAAAAAATCTCAGCCATTTGGGCATCCTTTATGGTGATGTAATATTGAAGCGTAGGCGTGTATCAAAGCTTTGCCACTTTAGTTGCAGGCTCAGCAGGCTTGAAGTTTGCAGGCTGTCCTTTAAACTGCCCTGTTAAATTACTTCTTGCTCTGGTTATGGCATCATCAGTCTTACAGGATCTCTATGACAGATCTGAGATTTAGTCCTCTGTATCCTTTGATCTTTGAACTAATTTGTGAGACTAAATGGCCAAACCTTGTGGGATCTACAGGGTGTGATTATCAGGCTAGAATTAGAACAGAGGCAGCTGCTCCATTAGTGCAAAGCTGGCCCTGCAGCCAGTTACAACACAAAGGCAAAGACTCTATTTTCTGTGGTATGTTGTTTATTAAAGTATGCACTTACTGGTGTCCAAATTCAGGTGGAGGGCATCTTTGAAGAACCATAGAAAATTCAGCCACACAAAGCTTGACTTGCTGTTCTGAGAATTTTGCACAGCAATGAGTCTAAATGGATGTAGTTTAAAATCCACTCCTACTTCTTTCAGTTGTTATGAGATCCATTGAATGGCTACCTGCACATCAGGGTATACATAGCCTGCTGATTTGTTTCTGAAACAGTTTCTGTTTTCTTGCCTGTAACCTGCAGTTTGAGAACAAATTTAAAACTTGTCTTACCAAAGCAGTAGTTGGCTCTTGTGAACTGTGTTAATTTGCATTCATAACTTAAAAAATTTATATTATGCCATTTAGTTTTTCAAACCAACTGTTCTCCTTATTTTCTAAGTGGCCTATAAACCTTCTGTTGCAAATGAAAACATCTTGAAAAAGAAAAGAAAATTAAAGCAGAAAGGCAACAATAATTGAGGTCTTGTGGAAAAAAAGAAAAGGCCTTATGACTTTACACTGCAGTCCTTAAATACAGAAGGGGTTTATTATTCTGTCCATTATCCATACTCTTTATTGGTAAATCTAAAACTGCAGTGTATTCTGTGGCATGTAATGACTAAGTAAAAATCTCATGTTGTGAACTGAATCTTCATTTATAAATCGTTTCAAGAAATGCATCCATCTGGAAGTGTATTTAATTTTTCTTTGTATGTAATTGGTGCCTTAGCGGATCAGTTGTCTGCTGTTGACTCGTTGATTGATTCTATGAATTTGGTTTATGAAGATGGAGAAACTTTTGAGGACCTGTTTAAGCCCAGCAAAATCCCAAACCCTCAGTTTCAGAGGTTATATCAGGTGAGGTGAACTCTGTGACATTTTTTTTTAAATTCTTTTGTTAAGACTTTTCATCTTTCTGTCTTTCTCTGATTCACAGTGGAAAGATCTGCATTATGAAGATGCAGCTATAAAATCTTTTGCATTTTAAGTATGGGGTAGCTGGTGACTTTTATGTTGTCCCTGACATAGATTTATTTTAAAAATTTCCAGTTCCCAGGAAGCAAGAGAAATTATAGCTGTGCTGAGGTCTCTGCAGCAGCATCAGTGATATTCACAGGCACTTAGACTAGACAAATAAAAACTTGAATCTCCAGACTGTATTGCAGTGATCACAGTGTGGACATAGACTGAGTCTTCAGCTTTTGGGCAAAGAGAAAAATTGGTTGAAAATCATGGATATCTGTAGCTTCTGATTCTGTGTCCTGTCACTTTTTGTGCATTGTTGCATCTAGCAGTGATTTCAGAGCAGGTCAGTCTGGGGTTAACTTGATCAATAGTAAGTGGTTAACGTTGTTGACATTTAAAATGTTCCATTTGGGTGTCTGAGCTGATGTACTTTATGGGCAAGCAGTGGTTCACACTTCTTCCAGTTTTTGTATCAAGCTGTCTACATCTTGATTGTACATCCTTTCATATCATGAAGACTTTCAGTTCAACTGTGGGGATGAGAGACTTAATTTTACATTGGAATTCAAGTGTTCAAAAAATGACACAGCACATTTAAAAATAAGGAAAATTATATTGCAATTTATGCAGCTGCAGAATTGTGTAGTGTATGGAACCATGGAGATACACTGAGTGTGTGACTCTGCTTTGAAAATTGACCAAAAATGGTATAGCAGCTATGTTCATCATATCTCAGCAATGCGAAATTATTTATTTCAGTTTACAAGTAGGAAGAAGATGCTTTTTAAGTTAAGAAAACTTACCTTAACTTCCCAAAGCCTTGCTGCCTCAGTACTTTCAAAAGAACCGAGGGATCTGAAGGTCACTGTGAGTTTCAGGAACACATGTAAGCCCAGTCTTCAAATCCTACTCTGATTGACACCTGAAGAACTCGGTGTTCTCTTCAAATTCTGCCAGTCATATTGACAAGACAGTGTGCAACTGAATGCAAGATTTGATCAGTAGAAGGTTATTGCAGGGCAAGAGCTTAAAATGAATTGACCTCTGCACAACTCTTATTTTAGGAAGGATTGTTAAGCTTGGGTGTTGCAAAACAAATATGGCTTTTCTTGTAAATAAAACACATCGGGGATAGAATTTCCTCTGTTATATTGCTAGATGGAATTTTGCATTTTTTTGGTTTAGTGGATGTCACCTATCAATGAAAGAGAGGTTTTTTTAGGTGTGCTGTTTGTCTTCTGAAACAGCAGGATGATGTTGTCCCAGCATTTGAGTCATGTGCTGCTGGAAGAGACTGAGTAACTCACCAGTTTCCTGAGAGGATAATGGGATTTTGTAAGGGTGAATGCTATTGTAGAAAAAGTATTTATGGACTGTTTGAATGTACAAGTAGGATACAGTTTCTGTCCACAATGCTTGCTGTTTAGAAAGCCCTAAATTACCAGTCCTCTTAGTGCTTTCTTTTGGCTATGCACAGCCCCATTTGTGTGTGTTAGTACGAAATTGCTGTTAATCTGTATAAGTTGTTCTCTCCTTTGCTGCAAAAATGTTCCAGATTTTTAGTGTTTTGCTCCTAGGCCAAGTGGCACTGCTGGTTCCTTAAGAACCATGAAGAAAAATAGTACACCATCTTTTGATTGTAGCCAGTAAATTGATTGGGCTGAATAGGACCTATAAATGGTTTCGAAAAATAACTCTGAAGAAAAGGATGAACTCCTCCTTCATTTCCTTGCTTTGTTGCCTCATGAAGATATTTGGAATGATAAGTGACAAGAGCCAGAATTTAAACAGAAACATCAAGCTAAATTATATCTCTGGAAGTAGTGGTAGGCATTAGGAAATGACAGAGTGGGTGGAAAGTAGTTGGTAATGCTTGCTGGAGTGGAAGATGAGGAATATCCTGTATCCAGAGTTTCAACTTTTATTCCTTGCTTCCAGAAAAGCCTAAGTGAACTTCCATAGCTTTTGTAGTGACAGACTTCCAATGTTATTGTTGAAGTTGTCCCTCTTAAATACACGGATTTGAAGCACCTAAGATACCTGGGGTATGCTGTGCATTTTATTTGTTAGCCAGATAAACAGGTTGTTCAACAATGACTCTACAGAGACGGACCTGAGGAGAGGTTTTGTTGGGATGGTGCCCTGCAGCATTTCATAATTCATGAAATCCAACTGCAGAGTCTCCATCTGAATGTGCCGTCACGTCTCTCATTAAACCATAGATAAGTGACCTTAGAGGATTAAGCTGGTTTATAAGCGGTTGGACTGTGGATGTTCTCTTTCAAAACCCAGGGACATGAGGTTGCTCATGGATGTCTGTGAGGGCTTTCAGCGACAAGTAATCTTATCTTGAATGGTTGTTGGAAGGTCATTTTGAAATCGTCACAAACTGGGTGTAAACTGAACTCTGAAGGCATTTGTGTCAGGATGCAATTCCCACAGGTTTAGCCTCAAAAGCCAACCAACTAGTGTAAACTGAGCTGTCCACATCTATTCCATAATTATGAAAAAAGAACTTTGGCCAAGTGATTGATCCTTCTTGTTTTGGATCATAAATACATGATCGTTGTGGTTTTATAGAGTGAGTAAGTGACTGATAGAGATTAAATGCTTATCTTTTAGATAGCTGAATCTCTCTCCCATCTTATAAGGCTTTAAGTACTATCATCAAATTCCAGTAGAATTTATAGATTTGCTAAAATACGGTTCTACAAAGGTGTTTTTCTAGATGCTGTTTGAAAGGAAACAAGGCAGAATCCTTTCTTGTGGTAAATTTCTGCCTGTTTTTGCATTTGTGCCATTCCTTATCATGGAATTAATGATGTGAAAAGCCCACTTCATTACAGCTGTTGACCAGTAGCTTAGTATGAGCTGTGTTCCTGAAAGCTGGCTATGTTTCTGAAGTGGAAATGTAAGGAAATTAAGAAGAGCAGTGAGGAGCTAGTGTGTTGGTGACAACATGCGTGAACAGAACAGCGAGTGTGGAAGGCAGTGACAGTGTGGGGTGCGTTCTAGCCTGTGAAGGTAGGAATAGTTCTTGCTGGGCACAGAAGGAAGGGGAAGCAAGGTCAAGAGAGACTGTGTGGGTTTAGAAACTCCAGGTTGTCTGTTTAACTTAATCTCCATTTAGTACCTGAGTTTTGATGGTATCTGCTATCTCAAATCATCTGCTTTAAAAACAGGTACGAGTGGAGGCTGTGGCTATTTGTGGCAGTTTGCTCAGCTCTTACAGCTGCACACGTAAAGATTTCAGATATGAAAGCCTGAAAAACATATTTGCAACAGGGGAATTAGTTTTTTTGCTTTGTCAGTTTAATTCAATTCCCTAATGTTTTTTTAATACTGGGGGGGGAGTTTGTATCAGAAGAGCCATTACTGCAGCTTCCAGCAACATTTTTACTCTCTTTCAAAATAATTATGCCTTAAATCATTACAAGTGTTTCCAAATCGGTAGCCTTATACGGCTGCCTTCTTTGGACACTATGTTCTCTGATATGAATTGGAATCTTAATAGCAGCATGAAAACACATTAGTATTGATGTGTAGCATATGGTCTGGATTTTCTTTATGGGCAGCTTTTCAAAGCGAATAGGAGGTTTTACTTGCTTTGATTTTTGTTTTTTTGAATTAATGTCATGCCTGACAGCCAACAGGGGAGCAAATCTACTGTATTCCCTCACACTGATGTCTAATGCACCCAGTACAGTGGTAGTGGACAAAAATTTTTCTCCCATGTACATCACGTGTTTTGATGTATGTGTATTCATGCTCTGGTATCTGTGTATATATTTGTAAATGCACAAACCTCTCTAATGCTGTCCCACACTTCACGAAGTTGTAAAGATACCTACTTTGCTTTTAAATTTCTCAATGGAATTTCTGTAGCCTGCCTCATTAATCTCATCTCTCTCCTTCTGTTTGGCTCCCTGACTGTGTGCTCTGACTTTACACTTGGTGAAAGAGCCTTCTCTGTATCTCCTACCATTTCTTCCAACTTTGATGTACATCTGTCAGTCTCCTTTATTCCCTTCTCCTTTCAAAGCTAAGTTCTAAACATACATATATTCTGTGCTTCCCCTGTGCACATTTAGCATTCTCTCTTTGCATTTGCTCTTAAACTGGTGAAAGTTTCTCCTATGTGCCTACTGAGTTTTACTTACCAAGAAGGAAAATTTTCTGTGAGGGACAGTGGACTGTGACAATAACTGGAATACACGGCTGAGATATATCTCATTGCCTAATTTTGGAATGTGTAGAAATCTTTCCTATGTGACTGTTCTGTAATAGAACTGCATTTTAAAGGTAGTATGAAGTTAAAAATATGAACAGTTGCAGATGATTGTTTCATTCCTGGGATTTTCCTAATAATTTTCATAGAACTCATTCCAGTGAGTGTGGAAACACTCATCTGCATCAGTATATTTAATATCATTATTAATCTCCTTAAACAGCTGATCATAGACTTTCAATGCACTTGTGAGCTGGAATATTTTTTGGCAATACAAAAGTAGCTTCTTTAATATGGAAGATATTTTGCATGTACCATATGGTGCCAGGCATAGAACCAGTTTAAAATCACATAAAAGTTTTACTTTTTGAAAGTTTTACTTTGCTCAGACTGTTTTGTCTCTTGCAGTGTTTGCAGCATAAGGCTCTTCACCCCGACAAGCCATTGCCGCCAATAGAGCAGCACCTTTTAGAGATGCTGGAGATGCCCTCTGTGGTAAAAGAAAGGTGTCAGGCTCCTCTGGAAAGAGTAAAAGCACTTTTTCCCCTGAAGGAAGTTGGCAGGAAAAAAGAAGAGAAGACTGCTCAAGACATCTTCAAAGACAAGTAAGTTGGAGATGTATTATGGATTTTTTTCAAACTTTTTTTTTTTTTTTAACACTTCAAGTTGCTTTTGCTGGATGAAGCAGGCTCAGAGTCTTTTGAACAGAAAATCAATGAGTTACACACTGGAAAAGGTGCTGATAGATGGAGAATATTGTGGTGCCACAGTATGTCTGGAGTATCTTGTGAATAGTGGTGGTCATACTGTTACGGTGCTAGACACACAACCAGTTTGTAATTTCCATATGTCTGTATTTGCTATCACAGAATCCATCAGGTTGGAACAGACCCCAGGAGGTTTCTTGTACAACCTGCTGCTCAAAGCAAGATCACCTGTGAGGTCTAAACAGGCCTTCATCCAGTCTAGTCTTGAAAACCAGAGGATGGTGACTGCACATCCTCTCTGGGCAACCTCTTGCATTGCTTACTGTCTTCTGATCACACAGTTTGTCCTACTGGTAACCATCAGTGGTTCAAACACTAAGGGAGCCTAGTTTAGTTTAGAATAAATGGCATGAAGCTTTAAATTAGCGATCAAGTGGAGTCATCTTAGCATTCTTGATTTAGGTAATTCTGTAGCTTTCCTTTTGAATACCATCCAAAAGGAAAGCAGCTTCATTATTGTCAGCTGTGCAGTTAATGTGGTTATCTTGAAAAAAAATGTTATGGACTCTTCCTGGAACACCTACTGTTTGAACAGTTTCAAGATAGTATTTTTTGTTGTTGCTGAATATCCTGTGTTTAATTTACTTGTGCTGCAAATAGGAAGAATAAATGCTGAATTGCTACTGCATTGCTACTGTCATCCCAGCCAAATCAATTTGCTCAAATAAAATCTGCTTCTTGCAGCTTAACTTATTGAAATCTGTAGTATAACTAGTGGGGCCCCTGGGATGTTGTTGGAGTGTTCTTAGTTAGCTCCTTCTCCCTTCTTTTTGTCATTTTTTGTTCAGTCGTTTCAGCACTAGGAACAAACATCATTGAGGTGTTCTGAGTTCTTGCTTAGCTGTGCAGTCATATATCCTTTACCTTGGGCTGGCTAGAGCCTCCTCCCCAGTTATCTGGGAAAACATGACATAAGACTTCTCACTTTGCTGCTCAAGATTAATGACACATTTCTCTATACACACGGGGAAACACCTTACTTTTTGTTGTTGTTAATTTCAGTGTGTTCCTGTGTTACCTTCGTGTGTCTGTGAATTCATACTGATTAAATTATCTTTTCCTTACTCTGTGCCCTGCTTTCTCTGTGTGTCTGTACATACATACATTTATATGTGTATTTTAAGAAGGGATAGAACCAGTTTAAAAAAAAAAACCAAGGGGGCAGAATTTGGGTTCAAGCAAGCTAGAGAGAGAATTTAAACAAGAAGCAGTGACCTATTCCTGGTAGCTGCTTAAAAATATATCTTCCCAGAAGCATCTATTTGACAAGGAAGAAGGAAATCTATTTGTTTAAAAACTGGTTTCCTTTAGAGAGGTGATAAAAGCAGCTATGAAATTGAGATTAATTGAGAGTAATTGAGATAGAAATTGATGTAGGGCATTAAAATGATTTTTAAAAAATCTGTAAAGGAAGGGAAAGGATACAGACTCAACTGTTAACAGAAGAATGAATGGTAATAGGATTTTAAAAATTGCAAATAAAAATGGTATTGCCGTAGTAATGAATGGGATCAGTAGTATTGTCATTGCTACAACGCCAGTGCTAACTGTATGGTTTGTGTTTGAGGAAAAGCTGCGTGATATAACTTATTTACTTGATAAAGACAAGTACATCACTCTGCAGCTCTGCACTGGCACAGGTTGCTCAGAGAAGCTGTGGATGCCCCGTCCCTGGAGGTGTTCAAGACCAGGCTGGATGAAGCTCTGAGCAACCTGGTCTAGTGGAAGGTGTCCCTACCCATGGCAGGGGGTTGGAATGAGGTAATACGTAAGTTCCCTTCCAACCCAAACCATTCTGTGATTTTAAATTCTATATTCTATGACATTCAACTTATTAAAACTATCATATGTGATAGTTTGCACTGAAGTATTGTGAAAAAGCTGGCTAGAAGATCTCTTGACCATTCTTTTCGTTTCCTAAAACTGATTTATATCTCCTATCGTCATATTAACCAGATTCTTCTCTCCTTAATTTTTAAGGTATGATGACACTGAGGCAGCATAACTGTAGACATCATATCTTAATACAGACTTCAGTATTCTGCATTGGTTTGGGTCACTTTTGCTAAGCTCTTTAGTTAAAAAAAATCCAGTAAAACAGAAAGCATTTTACTTTTTCCTTCTTAGGTTGGCTGTGGAGAGGCTGTTACCTCATCCAGCTTTGCGGCACGTGAGAGGCTTCTATATTAATGTAGAAGTGGGTGTTTTAAATTAATCTTGTATTTTATTAATTTTTCTCAAATAGTAATTGCACGTTTTACAGTTTAAAAATACTGCTAATCAGTGCATATTCTAAATGTCAGATCCTTGGCTGGTATAAATGGGTATGGCTTCATTAGTTTCTGCTGTGCTGCACTGATTAATGACAACTGTAGATCTGGTCCTAGGCAGTTAAATGTAACGTCATCCTTTATTTTCTCCTTCCTACAATCCCAAAGCATTTTGAATCAGTAAAAATAATGCAGGAAGAAAAAAGTTTCAAGACATTCCAGTTGATTGCCATACATGTTTTGGAGAAAAATATTCTAAAAGGGAATTTTCATTGTTCTTTGCACCTTTCATCAAACCACATCAGTACACAAGATTTTTGGTTTCAGTAGAAGTTCTGTACTCACTGGTGTTGATAAGTATCAGTTTCTCCGTTTTACAGAGAGACAGAGGCTGTTCAAAACAATCAAGCAACTTGTTCAAGGTTAGTCAGAAAGTCAGTGGAGTTGAGAATGAAGCAAGGTATCCTATCCTTGTCCTGAGGCATAACTGAAGTCATCATTCCTCCTAGAGTGATATGTAAGGTTATGCTGAATGACAGGAGTTGCTGAGGAGAAGGGATTTCATTTCAGTAGTGACAAAATGAAGTAGAGGACGAGAAGACTGCAGAAACAAAGTAAGATAGACACTGATTGTAAAGTAGGGGAGGAGTGTGCTACAGAAAGCAAAAAGGAAGACTGTACGAGTTCTTTCCAATAGTTGATTGCTTCTGTAACGTGCAGTGCAATTTTTGCAATCAGTTCTAACCTTGTAGAATGCAAAGTGGCACCTTGTCCAGGATCTCTGGCTTTGTCCCTACGTCCTCAAGCAGTTTCTGTTTTTCACTGCAGTAGTAGAAATTTTCATAAAAACTTGTTACTTTGTTTTGAGATTCCTTGAACACAAATCCTGCTGGTCTGATTGCTGAGTAGCTTTCAGTCGTTCTTAAACTGAAATCAATTCTTCTGTGTCAGTAGCCTGTCATATTATGTGACACAGAACATAGTATCTGATTTTCTTCCCCTTTTGTGATTATCTGGATTTTTCTCCTGTTGCCAAAATGTGCTCTAAAGTTTAATATGTTCCATGTGACAGTTAAGTTCCTAATATGAATGTGCACCTTCGTATATGTTACCTGTAAGGACAAAGGGAGAAAGAAGCCCAAAATCACAATTAGCTTTTTAAAATAACAAATAGTGCTTTTGCAAGCATTTTGAGATGTAGCTTAAAATGTCTTAAGAGTTGTGATGTGCTTAATTGGAGTTTGTCTAGCAGATTTTAATATTCTTATAAAGCTCTCATGCACAGATGAAGAAGAGGGGTTGTTAGACTCAAAAGCCATTGTGTAAACAGGTTTGTATTAGCTATAAATTCCAAGACAGAAACTAGCAGGTAGTGACTGAAGAGTAAACTAATTGCTTATTTAAGTGTTATATTTTCATTGCCATTTCATGTTTAAAACCAAATCTGGTGAGAACACCAAATGTCATGTTATATAGTGTAAATTTTTAAGGTTAACCTGCAACATGCAGGTTGCAAATAAAAGAGTGTATATGTAAATTCAGACCTGAAATAAGCACGAATAATCTCATACCTTCAACGAGTGATGGTTTTGCTTTATGGTAAGATAAAGTTTGATCTCTGTTTCTGCTGTCTGCTTTGTGCAGTCTGTGGGGAAAAATGAGGCATGGTTTAGTGTTGATTTTGGAACAGTTAGGTAATGAAGTTTAGTTCAGTGCATATTTCATTAATTTACTGACTCCCTAGTTAGTAGGCAGCACAATTTTACTTCAAGTTGATATTCAGTTTTGTCCTTCTCATTTTCAGCAGCGAAGATGAACCCCGCCTCAAGAAGCCAAAAACTGAAGATGAGGAAGACAGCTTTAGCATTCTAAAACTTGCTGAAGGCAATATTACCTCTGTAAGCATATTTTTACAAATCTGATTATTAAGGGGGAAGAATAATTCTCTAAGTGAATATACAGAATTCCTGATAAAAGGAGGGTTTCTAGCTGAAACATGACTGAAATACTGTCTGCTTGTACATTTGAGTCTCTGCTAGAGATTATGAAGACAACTTTCTTTGCCCTTAAGCATATGTTAGCACAGGTTTCTGTCAGTCTTGGATATTTTAGGACAGAATTCTTTCCCTGTGTTTAGAACTCTTAAAAGGCAAGCCTGAGGATCTGAAGAAAACAGAGTCTCAGAATTGGAGTTCAGTGGTTGAATTGTGTTCTTGCTGTCTTTCATATCATCTGCAACATAGATGCTGCCTCTGTATATTTAATTAAAGGTATTGCTGAGATTCTAGACACTGTTCTCTGCATTAGTTGAGGTTCTAAATCAGAAATTTGGCTTCATCTTGCTGATAGATCTAATTTAATTTTATGGGTAGGTGACATCTGTATCAGAACTGTGCCCTTCCTTTATGTGAATTTTTTTCCTAATATGGAGAAAAAAAGATTTTGTGTTGAAATAATTTCACTTGTTTTCAACCATGCTATTCTTTAATATTCATTTTAAAAAATGCATTATTGATATTTAGAGAAGATTTAAAATCTAAACTGATTTCAATATTCTGTACTTCTGATATAAATTTCTGATATTTCCTGAAAAGTGGCGTTGCCACATTTAGAAGCAACATGATGAGACCAAGCAACCTTACTGAAAGGTCCACAGATTATTTTGACAACAAAGCATAAAAATTTCAAAAAAATACTTAGGAGAATTTTCATTCCTGATAGGAAATTTTAAGCAGTGTAGGTTTTTTTTTAATTAGAGTTAATGCATCCGTTTTTCAGTAAGTGTTAATTTGTATTTGACCTGGTTTTAGTTCCTTCCTAAGGTTTCTGCACCTGTATGCCCATTTAGAGCTTTGGCTTTAAGATGTCAGACTGTGCTAGAAATGGTAGATGACTTGAGGGCAAGCTTTTAATTTTGGGCTTCCTACTGGAATGGCGAATCACTAATTCTGAACTCATGTGCGTGGAAGCTCCCTCTCCTCAGTAGGCAACTGGCAGGATTAGGGAGGTTTAAGAGGTCTGTGCTACAGAAGGTCTCAAAGCTGAGCTAGCAGGTAACCTGAATTACTGTTCATGTGTCCTCTCAGCACCAGAGAAAGTGACTGACTGGTGACAGTGCAGCATAGTGAGTGTGAATTCATCTTGCTCATGTCGTAACTAACCTTTGCTGGGAGTGCTGTGCATTAACACACATTGGAAGACTTAACATTTTATGAGTCTGCATGCAGAGGAGTGTAGATCTTCTGTTTCCATATTAAAATTAAAAGACATTCAAAGATCCTTTTTGCCCTGCAAGAAGGGAGAGATGGGTATTGGCAGACAATTGTATCATGTTTGTACCTTTGTAGGTAGGCAGTGTTAACCCAGCAGAAGATTTCCGAATTCTGGTGAGGAAGAGAAACGCTGACTTCAAAGATGGTAAATGACTTTTTTCTATCTTAATTATATTGGTGGCATCTTCAGGGTTCAGTAAATGCAATCCCTTTGTCTAAGCGTAAGTTTCTAGTGCGATGTGAGGTGCTCTGGAATTTACAGGTGAGTTTCTAGTGCCACTTGGCAAAGAAAGGTGCCACTCTTAATTCCCATGTCAATACTTGCCTTTCCCAATTAAAAGTCTCAAGTACCTGTGTTTGGGTAAAACAGCATTAGACAGCTACACTGAGGCACGTGAGCAACCCCATGGGTGTTTCTAACAGAAGATCCCTTGGTACTCACTGACTGTCTCCTTCAAACTGAGTCTCAGCTTCTCATTCCTAGGATCTTTCTGGCTCGATGTGGAGGGCTGTTGGCTATGCACTGTGTGAGAAACCTGTCTTCTGCAGTCTACTTATCCTGTTCCATGTAGAAGGAAAAAAAGACTCTGATGCCTGGGATTTAAATCTTTACATGCAAAAATCATTTTTTACTTCTTGTGAGCAAAAGAAAGCACAGGTGACTTTAGGGTGTTCTAGGCAGGTGGTATGTGTGTATGAAGGATGAGAGGAGGCTCTGTGTGCACTGACTCTATCCTCAGCATGCAGCAAGGCAGGCTTTTGATGCAGAGGAGAGGAAGAATACAGGTCAGAGCACAGGTCAGGCACTGTCTTGCATGCCCCAGGTCTGAAAATGCAATGGAACTATCATTTGTTTGTATGGTATTTCCCTAGTGGAATAGCTATACAGAGATATTTGTAATCCAGAGGTATCTTGAAAAGAATGTACAAGATGGATGGGGTCCTTTGTCTTTTAAAGGGTGGCTTGAAGGTTGTGGCAATGTAAATGTGATCTACCACATAGTCACTAATGTAGCATTTCTTTTCAAAGGAAGATTTGCAGAGGTGCTTAAGTGAAGTGCTAGGTATTTCAATAAGGGATTTGGTTCTTTTAGACATAGTTGAGGGCTGTGCTGAGTAGAATATTGACTTTGGAAATATAGTCTATTGAAGTCTACATAGCCATTTTTCTCCAGAATATCCAGACCGGTAAACCAGCTAGCTAGCTTTTTTACATGGAATTTGTATTAGATCCAGAAGAAATTGTTTATTGAAAAGACATTTGGAATTGCGTTCTTAAATCTGAGACGTATTAAGATGCTGTAAAAAAGCATTGTACAACATATTAGAATACAGACACTGTGAAACAGTTGACTACTTTGTTACGGTAATAAATTTTATCATGTAGGAAAGTTAAGGAGGAAATGAGTATAGTGATTACCCTTTGGAGGTGGCTTAACTAAAGAGTGCTTAAATATGTCCACTTGGTAGCTGTGCAAGATAGATAACTGCAGTACATGTTTGGAAGGTTCTGAAATTCTGAGCAATTTGCTTTTATTCTGTGTGATCTGCTCTGTAATGATAAGGTGTAGTTAAACAGAATGTAGTGCAGTCACCCATTTAAAGGAGAGATAGGAGCCACTATAAATAAAAACATGCTCTGCGTATTATCTCTTTCTTCTGGCTAATCCTTTTTATGCTTTAGAGCCTTTTAGGTAGCTTAATACATAAAACATTGCAGGCTTGTTTTTAATGGCTTGGTGTATTGCACTCTGGTTATGTAAACAGGTTAAGGGCACACATTCTCTTCAGTCCACAGCAAGTCTCTCACCAAAACTGTAAAGTTAGCAGTACCAGAGGATGCCAAAGGGATTTTTTTTCTTTTTAAACAGCTTGTAGGAAGTCCTGATGGTGTATTTGTCATGGAAAACGAGTACCAATACATTTCCTGCCATGCCCTCACTGGGATTTGATGATCAGGATTTGTGCCATTCCCAGCAGAATCCTAAGTGCAAGTTGGTCCATGTCTGATGGCGTGTGCCACAGCAGACCAGGGCAGGAGAAATGATGCATTTGTGTTAGTGAGAACTGGGCCACTAATATGTACATAGATACTGTTAGAAAATCCAAGATTTTCAAATTGTTAAGGATCTTAGGGAAAGGTTTTCTGAGACTGGCAACTCAATTCCTGAAACAGTAATTGACTTTGGTTTTAACTGACAACTGTAGTTTATTACAGTAGGGACCTATTTAAGGGTTACATGATGAATTGTGTAATATGGTGTCACTTAGTGGTTAATGTTGATGCTCATGTAACTAGAATTGTGTTCCCCTCTAGATATCTTTACTTTCTTATTTGCATTCACGGCAGAGAGATGTCATTTTATGCAGGTCTTATTTTGAGCAGGTTACAAGTACACAGTCATCACAAAGAGATGTCTTCTGATAATACCTGCTGATGTTTTTGTCAAAGAATGCACATAAAATAGATTAGTTTACCTGAGTAGAATCTAATTATTGCTCCCAAGGATGTACAATGAGTTTCTTCATTGCTGTGGCTGCAGAGAGGATTCTCAAATGCTGTGAGTGCTTGCCATCTTTTTAATGCCAAAGGAGGAGCCACCAGTTCATCCTGTTGGACTATTTAGATGTTTCCATCCATGTCTGCATCGCTGGAGAGCAGATCGTGTCTGATGTGGTGTGTTGTATTTTCACAGGCTTCTGTAAAAGAAGGATCAGGGGAGTAAAAAAGAAAGATACTGACACATGCATAGTATTTTCTTTGATTTGTAAATTTTTGGTGTGAGTTTATAGGCCAGATTTCATTGCATGTTACAGGACTCCTGTCTGAGAACGTGATGTCTGAAGTCCTGTAGTTGAAAAGCTTTTTTTTTAATTTTTATTTTACTGATTGTCAGAGAAATCTGCAATGACAACTCAACAGTTTATGGACGTAAGAAAAAATGTCCAGAGACAAACTGTACCAAAGTCCCGTTTTTATATTTATAGAAATTTTGTTAATATTTTTACTCCTAGGCTCTTCTAGAAAAGTGTGGTTAAGGGAGTCAGTAATTGCACAAGAACAAGGATGATACTTTATTGCAAGATTTTCTGTAGAAATAGGTGTAGTTAATTACCTTTCTGGACCTAAGTTGGTTTTTAGAAAAGGTAATATTTAATTTCGTTTGTTGCTGGCATGTTTTTGCAGTTTGTCTGCATTTTTATCTTACTGGGTGTTTTTATGTATTTCAGAGACTATTCATGCTCTACTGCTAGGTAGCCCAGATGCAGTGACTGGTTTGAAAATGATTCAGTCATCAGAAGAGTATTTGCAAACCAAATACTTGAGTATATAGAATCACTTTGAAGTTTTCTGTGTATCTGCTTCACAGAGAAGATGAAGCCAGATTTGACTTTGAAGGGCACAGCAATTGGGTGAGACTCAAAGCTCTGAGTTGCAACAAACAGAATTTGAATTAGACATTATGGGAAAAAGATAATAAAGATCACAATGATGGTAAACAAAGAAAGAGGGGCCCAGAGAACTTGGAGACTTTGGAGCTACATGGAGCTCAAGTCTATGGAGCACTGAGCCACCTAATCCACAGTGACCCTGTTTAGAGCAGGAATTGGGGTCATATGTCCTTCAGACACCCAGCTTACATCATTCTGATCCATACCCACAGGCTATTTAGAGAGATAATTTCAAAATTGAACAGCATCTCATAGGATATTGGAGTAGTTCAACAGCTCTTAGTCTTAAAATTCCTATTTTTTTGCTTAAAGACGAAGGAAGTCCTCAAAAATTAGGACAGTTTTCAGTTCAGAATTTTTCTTCTTTTCAGTTATAAAAAGGTGATACTTACAGAGCAGTATTTTTAAATTATCAAGAGTTTTAACTGATTTGTCAGTGATTCTTACTTTAAGCACTGTCCCTGAATACAAATCATTACCACCACCAGCAGATAAATTAAATGATTGACAAAAACAGGAGGCTTTTGTCTAAGGAAGAACTGTTTTCTTAACCTGATTTTTTTTTTGGGGGGAGGGGGGGAGGAATCCCCAAGGAATTGAATTTGGACTGTAATAATAGACAGTTTTGTCTATTATTATTGTGTAATCTGGTTGGCATAGTAATAAGACCAAGAACTGAACTGAACAAACAAGAAAATACAGCTGCACTTTTGTACTATAACTGTTCAGAGATAACAAGTGAATATAATTGTTCATGACATATTTCACAAGAAATGACAGCACTACTGAATGTATTTTAGAGTAGCAAATGTATCTGAATGCCAAGGGGGAAGGAATTAAATTCTGTTAGAACTAAAAGATCTTCTATGATTTTTTTTTTTTTCTGCCATTCTCCAACCTTTAATAGCTACATTTGTTATCTAACCAGTCAGGCACGGTAGAAGGAGGAAACAGAAGATTAAAATTTCTTGAGATGTTCTGCAGAATGTAATTGTTATTAGGAGTGCTGGAATTCCTGTTAATGCAAAGAAGTCTGTTAGTTCACTTCCTTAAATATGTGTGTGGAATGAGGTAAGTTGGGCAAGGAAAAGAAGTTATAATTCCACAGCAGTGGCCTGAATATCAGGCTGTCAGTTTGTAACTCAAGGACCTACTCTTCAAAACTTCAATGCCTGAAATTTGTCTGGGACACATCAGAGTTAATGCTTATCACAGCTTAGTTGGAAAAAAAGAAAGACATCTTTCTGTGGAATATACCTTGCTCCAAAAACAGGGACATCTATTTTTTGCAGCACCCAGACCCAATCAGAAGATTCAGATTAATGAATAGGCAGCAGGAAATCAACAAAGTTCTCAGACCTAGAAGTATAATGGAACAGAGTCCACTTTGAAAATTTCCAGTTATAATCCTTATCTTCTTTCTCTGGTATTGTCTTTGGCTCCTTGAAATAATTTGGTAGTCTAATCAGAACACAGGAGTTTTCTCTATTGTAGATTCATTGGCCTATCATTTAAGGGAAACTAATGGACAGAACCAGCTTTAGCCAAGCTGTTTCAAGATGTTAGAGGAATCTGACTTAAAATACTGTTGCCATGTAACCTGTTTGCTGCACATATTATGGTCTTTCTATGCCTAGTAAAACATTTTAGGTTTCCTTTGGTTGCTTACAACAGATTTCAAAAGGAGGCAGCTCACAGTGAGTAGCAAGACATCTTTTCTTCTGATGGCTGGCAGGGCAATCAAATGGAAAGGGATTTAAAGAAAAATAAATGCAAAAGAAGTGGTAGAGTGATAATTTCAAACAGTATGTGCTGGAATCATTCTGACAATAAGGATTTTTATTGCACCCTCATAGTGCCTGGGGTTTTAATTTAACACATCAATGAAAAGGCAGTGTTTAAAAAACTACCACCGCTACTGAAAACACCAGCAGGACTTGCTTTTATTAGTGCAATTCATAAGAAATTAGAACATTTAATGAGAAAATCATTAACCATGAAAAAAATGGACTGACTTAACTTGGGGAGCTTAAGTAGTGAGGCTTCAATTTAGTTTGTCAGCTACTGGTGAAATAAATAGAGAGTGAGCCGATCACCTCTGGCGCAGTAGGCATTCAGCACACTTCCTTCTGCTATAGCTGCTGTTGAGCAGAACCATTATCAGCCTCCTTTTCTAAAAATTGTCAAAAACTAGAGAGAATATTAAACGTGCCTTTTTTTGCTCTTTTCAGAGATGCTGTCCTTCAGATTCAGTTCAATTATAGAAAATAATATAACAGCCTGTGCTATGTATGCTCACAGTGAGCAGAGTGGAATGCAGTACTTAAACAGTGTCTTCTTCTCCATGTGTTTACTTCTCCTTCTCTTCCACCGCTCTGGGAGATGATGTTCTCTGTTCATGTATCCTTAGCTGAAATACTTGCAGTGACAACTATGCCCGTAACATCTGGACACAGGAAGGGCTGTAGGTCAGGCAAAAGGTTCTGCTAATCCAGTAACTGGTTTTTAACAGTACAAGAACAGGACAGGCATATGCTGTGACTTGTTCAGAATGCTGTCCTGAATTTTTTTCCTCAATGGCAGCATCACTGGTAATCTCCATTGATAGAGATCCTCTTTTAAGAATTATAGGAACTTGTTCAAACATTTTTTTTAAGCTGTTAAAAGCTCAATCATCTGACAGCAGCCTGTGGTGAAGGGGTTAACTGGTTTATGTTTAAAGGTGTTGGGAGTGCCTCACAAGAGGCCTATGCCTGGTGGAGGAAGACTTCTGAGGAGAGAGAAAACTGAAGATAACAGC
>JAWWES010000171.1:14355542-14431229 GCA_035583135.1 Lophotriccus pileatus
GCTGTTATCTTCAGTTTTCTCTCTCCTCAGAAGTCTTCCTCCACCAGGCATAGGCCTCTTGTGAGGCACTCCCAACATAAAGGGGTACTTTTTTCTTTTTTATTCATTCTTAACCCAATTCTTGGCTCTTGTTTTGAGAGAGTCAGGGAACTATCAACTCCCTATTTATCTTTTTCAGAATGTTTCTGAGTTTATAGGTCACTGTTGTATCCTCCTCAAACTTGTCATTTCCCAGGTAGAGGTATCTGCCAGAGGGTAAAATTGGACAGTTCCTCATTTGTAATTAATCATGAAGAAAGTAAAGTACTAAAATACAGCAGAAATTAGTGGGGCTTGCAGAGCTCTGGAGTGACATTTTTACTTGTCTTGTTTGTAGTGGTTCATAGCTATCTGCCTTCTGGGAGCTGAACAGTAAGGATAAAACTGGTGTTCCCCTCCTTTTTAGTACTGGTCTCAATATTTACCTCTGCTTCTTTCACTAAACTGTGCAAGCACAGTTTGTAATACTTATCTCTATAATCATAAACAATGTTGCCCTGATGAAAAAATCATTGAACTACCTGTACAGAGACAAGATACACTCTAATGTCAATAACAGTAAGGTAGTCTTTTAACTGCAATCACCCCACAGATGTTGTTTTGACATTATTACACCTTCCTTGTAAATTTTATGGTTTTATTGAAATATGCATCTATTTCAAAGGATGTTTAGGGGATATGGTGGTGTTGTAGAACATAACCTCCCTAAGCTTTAGGATCCTGAATTTTCTGGTTTTACTTTTTATCAAACAAGCGAGGCCAGTGCTTTTTTACTTGGCTTTCAGGGAAAAGACTTTTGTCTTGGACATGCTTGGGTTTCTTCCTAGTATATCTAGCTATTCCAGAGAGTCTGAAGTAATTCTCAGTAGCTGAGATAACAATAATCAACCTGTGTAGCTTGAGGCATTGTGGGTGTGATTAACTATTTAGATGTGTGTGGAATAGAAAGAAACACGTAAAAGAAAAGTGGGGGTTTTTTTCCTTGAAAGTGTGCATCCTTTGATTGATTTATTTATTATTTCTCCTTGTCCTCCAGTGAGTCAGCAGTTGATAAACCGCATTGATCAGTTCCTGGAAAATAAAGGTTCACAGTACTACATGAAAGGGATCGATTGTATCAGAGTTTTCAGAGAGGAGGCCATGAAGGTAATGTTAACATGTGAATACTCTTATCTCTTTCAAATTAAAGTAATGATGGGCCTGTTTGCTGTATTAGAAACTTGATAATTTATTGCTGCAGCAAAAAGAATTGATTTTTAGATTAAATTATGTTTGAAAATTTAGAAGGAGTTGCATTTTATGGGGGGTTTTATTCTTACTGGAATGGGGACTGGCTTCTCTGGTATTATTTGCTGTTGTTTGTTTTCTTTTAAACATAAAACAGAAGGCCTATGACCTTGCTATGTAAGCAATCCTACAATTTTCTTTTTCAATAAAGCTATTTACAAAGAAGTCTTTCTAGCTTTCTGAAAGGCAGCTTTTGTGGCTCACCTTTCCTTACAACTCATAGTTTTAATAGAGATAAAACCAAATTCTGTAGTAACTTTTGCGTTCACTGTGTTAGATAACTGTTGATATTGAGGTCCCACAGCAGACCCAACGGTTTTCTCAAAAAGCTGTTGAGGATGTAAATGCAGAGATTTTGCTGAATTTGCTACTGCCAGTGGTGTAACTTTGCAGTGCTCTTTAGTAGTTTAAGTGTTTCTTGTTTACCATTGCTGTTTTTTTTTTTTCAGCTGTCCAAGGTGCAGTGCTTTAATGACTTTCTGCAGGCCCTGAAATCAAAGTTGGAAGATAAAGGCTTAGCTGATTTCTGGGAGATCATGATACAAGGTAGGATGGCATTAAAAAAAAAAAAAAAACAAAAAAAAAAAACACCCACAATTTCTAATTGTATTATCCATTTATCCATTATGTAAGAGGAAAACTTTGTTAGCAATGGGACACTTAAATTACCCCACAGCAGTATTTTGATATGGTTCATTCCTGCAGCCTGTTTAAAAATGTCTAAAAAATCTTTCATGTTGCAACTTCCTGTTTTGCACTAATAGTTTCATATCAGCAATGTTCATAATGCCTTGCCAAGTCTTGTTGCAATGGTAAATTAATTGTGGAAGAAGAGAGACAGATTAAATGTTATGGGGTAAGGAGAAGGAGACACAATTTCAGCTGAATTTCAGAATAAATGGAAGAAACTCATGCAGCTCTAAAAAGATTCTTCCAATTTAAGCTTAACGAAAGTCATAGATAGCATTGAAATATGTCACTGATCATTTTGTATTTAAGTAACCTAAAGGACAGAATATGTGGTAAGATGACACCTACCTATGATTAAACCAGGAGATACAACCAGGCAGTGCCATTCTAAAAGACATTCAGAGACTACGCAAGCGATAAATAAAGGAACATTTTCACAAATACAAAACATAGTAGACTAAAAAAAACATCTTTTACATCATACTAGTGTTTTTAATTGGAGCCAGTGCTAAGAAACTGTGTTAAATGCTGTATCTCTTACGGGTGCATGATGTAAAATGCAGTGATGTGCTTTTGTGTAGTACCTTTCAAAGTGATAAACTTCCAGGCACCCTGTAATGTCTACTTCATCCAACTTTTGCAAAATACAGGATGGGAATTTGTTTAGTAACACAAAAAACCAGCACAAAACAACACTGACAAGAATATTATATTCAGTAGTGTTGTAAGGGACCTTCTCTGAAGAAATTGGAAAAAAGAAACCAATAAACTTTGAAAGCAGGAAACTTAAATCTTTCAAAGCCATGCCAGAATAATTTTTAGGTAGTACGAATCAGAGTTCTTGACAAACTGGAGTATATTTTTGAGGGAAAACCCCCCCACCAGACAGACATATTTTCATATAAAATATAGTATCTTCTTTTGAGAGCATAGTGAAAAGAAATCATGGTGCTTTATGCATAACCTAACTGCTCTCAGGAGGCAGCTGTAATTGCGTTTTGCTTGCTGCTACAGAGACAAGTCCTGTTTTCCCTGATCTTGCCACACGACCCATCCCCTCTTTTCTACCAAATGTGGTGTGCATTGGGCCTTGTCATGAGTGACTGTAGTCACCAAAAGGGGATGGATGTAAGTTAATGAGTTGGTGGCTCAGGAGCAAGGTGGGTCTGTTTGACAAGTTCACTTGTTTAATGAAACTCTGCCACAGGGGTCTATGGGCGTTGCACTTCTTGTGCTGCTGCTGAACCTTCAGGAATCTACAGTTCTTTGCTCTCACACCCACACCTGCTTATTCAGGCACAAGCATTTGTGTGGCCAAGTGGTGAGGAGATTTTTCTGGGGGCAGGGGGAGAGGGCGGGTTCACTGCACAGGATGGAGGTACTGTCACAACCCAGGAGCCAGGCGGGCCAGGACCAGCACTTTGGTAGTCAAGACTCCAAGTAATCACAGCATAAGTGTCTGCATGCTAGGAGTTAATTTTTTCTAAGGACCTAATAGTATGCTGTGAATGACTAAAAGTGTAATTTCTAATAGATTTTCAGCATTTCATCTGTGATCTATGATTTCAATGTCTCATTAGTTTGATTGTCATAATATTAGCAGTTTCCTAAATGGATACTTCCACAAGCTTATGAATATGCTCATTAATTTATTTTTATATCATAGTTTATATCATAGTTGACTCATTTATGCAAGTCACATTTTCCTTTGAGCAAAATTTTTTTTTTTTTGCTGGTAATGATGACACATTCAGAAGTTGGAATTCGGAACATATTTTTCATTTGTAACATTAGGTGCACTTTTGGGAAGCCTTCTAATGATTTTTTTATATATCTTTTTCATTTTTCAGACAGAATTTCTTTGATCAGTAAAGATGAAGCACAGGAAAGTTCGGTGACCAGTGAAGAGGCTGAAAAGGTATCGTTTTTTTAATGAGCATCTGTTTGTATAGAGACCTTGCCGTGGAATAGAAGACTTTCTTACATGGACAAACCTTTAGGTGAATGAAACAAGATCAATATGAAGGAATAAGAGTGTTCTTTTGCCACACAATTGAAATTGCCCCAATTCAGAGCAAAACTAATTCCTTAGCATGGTGTTTTACTTCAGTTGGTCTTTAGAAAGTAGCGTGTATTGACATTATCTGAAAATATCCTCTACAAAGAGTAGAAACTTCAGCAACTCAGTGTAATGGAACAGCAGCATACTATTTACATATGCAAGATCACTATTTGAACTTCATAGAAAGAAATGTCTTCTCACGGGTAGCATGAGTTCAAAAATCAAATACTTTTTATTGTCTAAACATGTTGGGCCCTCCAGCTGTTGAGGTTGCTATGGCTAGCATATGTGCAATGATATCAGTATTTTCCACTTTATGCAGCCCTTGTGATTGATGGATGTCATAGGTGATGCTGGTGTTATTTGTGATCATATTAGATCCTTTCAGGAATGAGAGTTCTGGAGTACTTGCAGGTATAAGTCCTACAGATACATAGCACTTCAGTAACTGCAGTGATGAATGAAGGATGTCACAGTTACAAACATGAATTCTAACAGGTAGAATGGTGCCTTCTGTTTGGAATAAAGCAGAATTCAGAGGTGCTGTCAAAAACTCTATTTATAGTGTGGAGAGGGTAAGATGGGAAATATTGTATCAGGCTGCTAGTTTGGGAAAAAGAAGGTCCCTGTATTACAGACCCCCTGAAGGTGAACCTGTGGCTAAAATCACTAAGTATTTTGCAGAGAAGTAGCTTTTATAAAAGATGCCACATTGATTTTTGCAACTTTCAGGCCTTCCATTAGCAATAGCCAGAAGTGTGTAGAAGTAGGTTCTCAGTGAATTAGTTAATGAGCAGGAAAAGGTTGTATTTTAAAAGCTGCTTTTTTCATCTGTAACGATTTACCTCAAGGTGAAGAAGGCAGAGAAATGTCATGAAAATGAAAAGCTAACAAACTAGGAGTCCAGAGGGCTGAGCACGTGTGCAGGGTACAAATGATGATTTTTCTAGACATGAAGGACCTACTGGCTGTTTCTCATTACACATAAATGTACAGAGCAACTTTTTCCAGTGGTGGTTTTGAAGAGTATCAAGGCTTTTTATTTATTTAATTTACTTGGAAACTTCTTAAGACGACGTTCTTCTTGAGAACTTTACTTTCTAGTCTGAAACTACCATTGATGCTCAAAAAATATGCTAATGCTGTGGGAAATAGCTATTCCTTAAGGAAATCTCTGCTAACCATCAAGACCTTACAGCATTCTGTCGTCTTAACTGTGAGCTTGTGGCAGCTACGAAAATACTATGCCTGCACAGGAATGCAGCACAAATTATAGAGTGCCAAGGACTAATTTACAGCTGCCAGACTAAGCTGGGGCAAAGCATTTGTAGAGTGACTTCAAATTTACATTTCTGTTTACCATCATCCTACAATCAGCCACATGTTGCAATACAGGAAACTATTTTGTGATTGATTGAAGGTCATACAATCTCCATATCTTCCCATTAAATTGGGGGAATGAGAAAGTGCAAGAAATCAGCGCTGCAGCAGAGTTCTCTAACATGGCAGTTACCTTAAATTCCAGAGTAATTGGGTTGCATCTCTTTGCTAACTAGGTAGTTGGCAGTCCTACTTACTCCCTAGATAACCAGCTCCCCACACACTGTCCAAATCCAGAACCAGAACCCTAGTTTGCCATTGTCCACCAAGGGCTCATATGACTTTTTACTTAAACTGTAAGACTGCATATTCTTGGAGTAAGATCTTCAGGGATAGAATATTTTATCTTGCGATTATAGTGCTGGTCTAAAATTTAGTCCTCTTTGATCCAGTGAAACCCAGTCACAGGTTTCCCGTGTGATACAAAGTCAGCATTTTGGTGGGTCTGTAGTAGATTGCAGCAGTGGTTCATTTGTTTTCTGTACTGAACACAATATCCCTCACTAAAAGATTATATTGGATTTTTCAAGTATCCCTCAGTAGGGTAACAGGCAAGTTTTCTTCACCTCTGTTAGTAGGTCATGTGCAAGCCTGTAGGTCACATGGCTGGCTGTCAGTGTGGTCCTGTGTGACACGAAAGCCTTTTCTTCTTACATCCTGGTTCGTACATGATAGTAGTTTCAGGACTGTTTTGGCTACAAGATTTCAGGTTTTATAAGGTTGCTGTCTGCAGGAGAAAGGAAGGCTGCTTATTAGAGAGGTTACGGGTAAAAGTTTCCTTTTTCTTTTTTGCTTGAGGTAGCAATAGCCAGAAGTGAGTAGAAGGAGGTTCTCCATGAGTGAGTTAACGAGCAGGAAAAGGTTGTATTGTAGAAACTGCTTTTTTCATCTGCAACAAGGTAGGTTATCCATGGCTGTTTTCCTATCACTGAGAAAATGATTTTAGATAGTTTTGTTGGGGTTTGCTTTTTTTGTAGTAGTGGATGTACTCTTTTTAGAGCATGAGGATGATGGGTTAAAAGAGCAGAAATGTCAAGTGCTTTTTATGGTTGCTTTGAGGAAGATAATGGATTTCAGCACAGCTATTATATGTAATTTCCTTTTGCATAAATGTAAAACAGGTTTTTGGAAAAAACCTCCAACTTTCAATATTCAGCATTTGATGGAAATTTCAGTTTTCAATTTATTGCAAATCTTCATCGTATATTTCTCTAGCTTTTAGCTTTCTTTACCTAATTTAGTGTGAGAAACCTAATTTTGAAAACTTTGAAAAATGTGCTGCTTTCAGAAATGCCATTTGACTCTTAATTAAGTGTGTAAAAATGAAATTTGATCTGGCACAAAAAGCCTTTCAGAGCTGACAATGTCATTAGCTTTTAGTTTCATAGTATGTGCTTTATATTACTACTAGATTAGTAGATTAAGAACTCTTCCAACAAAAAAGATACACAGACATACAGCATCTTGAAATTCTAATTCCTTCTGTCCTTGTCACATTCTGTTTTTTCAGCTACAAAATCTGTATGATAAGTTGAACTCAGGATGTTAAAACATGTGTTGTCTGTGGAGCGAGATGTCTGCATTCCTCTTGGATGTTGCTGTTTAGGATGTAGGAAAGGTCTGACCTTTGGGTTCTGAGACAAATGGGCAGAGGTTGTCTACATCCTCTGTCTTTGGTGTTAACCAAATGTCATGTATTTGCTTTTCATCCTAATGCTTCTGATAACTGGTTCTTTCCCATGAGTGAGATGCAACAGGTAGTGGCACAGTATTTTATCCCATGTCTAAAGCTGTCACTAGTCCTCTAGAGAAGGATCAGAATATTTTATTTGTTTAAAATAGCATTTAAGTTTTTTATATTTGCAGCATCCTCATTGTAGGGTGCTCTACAGCCTTAACCATATGTTGTCTGAAGAACCATATCCTTTTGTCTAGTTCGTGACACATTTCACCATAAAATCCTTTAAAAGCAAGTTTATGAAATTTCTTGTAGTTGAAGATGATTCTGGAGAGTGGAAAAAACCAGGAAAAACTTTCTTCACGATATTTAATTACAGGTGGATTTGTTTTGATGCACAGAGGAGACATCCTGTTAATTTAACCTTAAATGCTCTCAGCTTTGTCAGTATCACATAAATACATTTGTATTTTCAGTTCTTGGCTCCGAAAGAAATTAAAAACGAAACTCTGCCTCCCACAGATGAAGGTGGTGATGTTGATGATTTGGTGAGTACCGTAAAGATATGATGTGGTTTAGAGGGAAACTGTAACTGAAAGGTGCAATGAGAGAGCACAAGTACTTCTTAAAGCAGTAGATTACAGTGCGTGGCTTAAAAAACACTGAAGGAATTGAGTCACAAAAGAGCCACATGAAATTACTTATTTGCTATTGTAAAAGTTAACCAGGTGTGTAATTTCATGATGGCAAATACAATGTTACTACATAACATAGGTGTTTACATAGGCAAAATGTGTCCTTCAGTGTGTTTCAAAACAGCCAGCGAGGCTGCTCATTTGATAGTGGATTGTTGTAATTTACTATAACAGCATTTAACAAAGCTTGTATTTCTTGATCAGCTATTTGTGTGGGTTGAAAACTAAAAATTGTTTAAGAAAAGATGTTTCAATTCTCGCAATTAAACTTCTCTGTATAGACTTGCTGAAATTCAAGGATTTCAAGAGGTTTTTTAATAAATATTTTAGCCATCTTTTACAGGCTGGATCATTACAAGTCTGACTCCAAGGCTTAAGCTGATGGTGTAGATGGTTTTAAAGAAGCTTCAGTAACAGACAGATTTCTATTTTTTGATTGTAATTTTTAATATTTATAAATTGTACATATGTTTATAGGAAGATGAAATTTTTAGGTTTGCTTTTGTACTTTATAGAAGCTTAGTAATAATAAGATCTGTGCAATCCATTTATGTTACATGATAAGGATTTCCAAATTTGCTGTGTATTCTAAGCACTAAACACATGTAAGACATATCTTGAATTCATTGCTGCTCCCTTCAAATCTGTTTCTTCTGTTTGCAGCTGGACATGATGTGACTGGGTGATATATGGTAACTATACAAGCAAAGTTTTGGAAGAGATCTCCCTGTGAGATGGGGCACAAGAAAAGATGGTAATGAGAAGACAGAGAAGACAGTACATCCATCTTTATTTTCTCAAATGAGAGCAGAAATCTCAGAAACACTTCCAGCTGGTATAAATGTCATCTGACTTTTCAAAACTAGAACAGAAGACTGAAATGATTTGAAGTATTTAGGAAGTAATAATAGCTTTGAGGCATCTTCTTTTTTTTTTTTTTTTTTTTTTTTCCTTTTAGAACACTGGATCTAGCTTGGTATTGCTTTCAGCTAAACACTACTAAATTTAATGAGAATCTGCTCTGGTGCCTGAAATTCTTGTTACATTGCCTGGGAAGGAAGACAGAAATGTCACAGTGAGGTTACCAGGTCACACTGAATCTGTAGTGGAGGCAACCTCTTAGCGTTATTGTTACAGAAAGGAAAAAGTTACTATTTTCGTGCTTTTAAAGAAACCCCAAGCAACCAACCCAAAACAAAAACAAATGAACAAAAAACAAATTAGAGAGAGGGGTGGGGAAAAAGTACAGGAAAAAATTCTAGGCCAGGGATTCACAAAGTAATAGTCTGAAATACACAACAGAATCCAAAGCACACAGCAGAACCCCGTGTGCTGATTTTGCCACACTGTACCCAAATCAGTAATTATGGTCATCTCTATATTACAGGTTCTCTAGTCTGTCAGCTCAGCAGCAGCTCTAAGTCTGTCCCTTTCTGTTATAATTTTTCTTGTTTCATGTATTGGGATTTTTGATTTGTTTAGACTTTTAAGTAGTGCAGTTACTGCTAACACAGAGTGGAAGAATCTATGAAAGCTGTGCACTGACACCTGTGACAGGTAGCTGACAATAGTTAACACTGGTAACCAGGAGAGCAATCCAGAGTAGTCAAATACTGCTTAGAAAGAGATATTCAAATTTGATTACAGGTGGGAGAGACAGTAGTGACACCTTCACACAAGCTTGTTTGTTACAACCATTATGATAAATGTATAAAGATACTGTGAAAACCAGTATTAACATCATTAAAAAAAAAATCATGACCTGTAATTACAAAATGTTGTGGAATATCTGCACTTCATACTGACCAACAGCTCCCCTGAGGGAAACAGCAATTGCTTTTTGCCCATATTTCCCTAAACAGCAACCTGCTCTCCCTTCTCTTGCATCCTGTCCCAGGTAAGTTCATTGAAAGGGTTTCTCAAATGCAGATGGCAGGAAGTGATCTTTGCAGACCTTTATAACATTTTATATTTCTCAACTGTAAATAAGAGATCAGTGTTTTGATTGCCTTTTAAGGCAAATTTATGGAGTACAGCATGGACTGATTTGTTGGGGTTTTTTTTACACTTCATTTTTGTTTGTTTGTTTAATAAAAACATTTAAAAAAACTGTTTTTTGTTGTCTTCAGAACCATGTTTGCTAAAATCCGGTGACCAGCTATTAAGTACCTAAAGAGAAACAATCTAAAGCCCCTTTTCTGGGCCTACAGTGTGAACACTGAATATCAAAATTCCTCTACAGAAGCTGAGTGTAAATACTTATGGTTATTCTTTACAAACTCTAAATTTCACAACAACCCAATAAAATAATTTTTACCACATTGTAGAGATGAAAAAATCCTGGTCAGGACCTCAGATGAGATAGAATTACTTTGCAAATCAAAATAAGGATGAGGGCTTTGTTGCTTTTGCACCAGTTGACCACATTTCTAGAGTGTATTGCTTCTGTCAAGGAATAGACCTTTAGTTCAGGAGAAGTGCTGCCTAGATCTTACTGTATGGCACAGTATGTACAGGTAGGCTCAGTGTGGTCATTGAGTTGATAGTACTGAAGAGAGGGATGTGAATTTGACTCAAAACAAATGAAAGCAAATTCTTAAAAGACAATTAAAGTGTCTTTCATTCTGCCCAGCCTTCTGAGTATCAGTTACCAGAAGCTTCTGATCTGTCTTATTTAGGGTCTGTCAAATAGCAGCCTGATTTTACATTTGTTCTTTGGCAAAGGGCCAGCTTTCAAGTTCTTATTCACTGACTGGAAGAGATCTTACACTTAGTTTAAGCTTATTTTTCAGTTATAAAGTCTGACTTAATGTTTAGTAGGTCTGACTCACTGTTTCCATTGAGAATACTCATTTTGAATTGCAGTACTGGCCAGTCTTCAGAAGCACGAGAGCAGTTAGTTGTTCACTTCAAAAGCAAACATGCAGGAAACACCACACAACTTTGTTTTCTTGCAAGCAGAATCCCTTATCCTGTACTTAATTGAAATTATCAAAGTAATATCTAAATTATCAAAAGTAATATCTAAAAAAAGAGAAAAGACTGGCTGTGATTTCTTTAAATGTTACTGGATTATTTTCTCTTTTCCCCTGAAAGTAATGCCTCTCTGGAAAGCTCTTTGGGTGCTACTAACATGGGGCAGTAACCTTGGTTAGCCTTGTTTGCCAGGAGATCAAAGCTTATGATTGTTGTGTCTTTTTATTAATCAACTGCTCTGATCTCTCTTTTGCTCTTTGGGCAGAAATCAGCTTTGATGGAGGGGCAGTGATTTCAGCATTATGTTTTAAAAGTTTTTTTGTGAAAGTTGATGCTGGGAAGAGGTGAAAGAGAATGAAATAAAGAGTTCAGCCTTTTTTCCTCTTCTTTGGCTGGCCCAGTAGCTGAGCATATCAGCCAACAGCCTAATTGTCATGTCACGTCAGCCATATCATGTGTTTCCTAGTCTGCAGGTCCTCTTCCTTCTCTTCCTTAATTAGGAGTGTGGACCAAAAACCCACTGTTTTGCAGTGTGGACTTTGGGAGGTGGAAAGTATCCAGAGGTATTATACTAGAAAGTGTAATTAATATGTGAGGGAGCTGGGATCGTAGCATGAAACTCTGAATACTCCACAGGAAGGACAAAATACTGGTTTTGGGAGTCACAGAGGGAGAATCAGGCTCTTCTGGTGACAGCGGATCATGGATCTGAAGTTTCCAGGCCATATCAGTTCTGCAAATGAAGGTGGCTGCTGGGTCACTGAATAGTGGGGTCTACTGACTCTAACACAGTTCTCAAGTTTGGTTTCATTCATTTTTGTATTCAAAAACTCAGTTTGTGCTCTTGGACAGTTGTAAAAATGCCACAGAAGTAGCGGGAAATAACTTCCAAAACATTACCTAGTTGAAGACTTGTGATTTATATGATACTAATCAGCTTGAAATTAACGTCAAATCAACAGTATGGTGGCAATATATTTGGAGAGTTCTGAAAGCAAGGTTTCATCTCTGTCCTTATAATGTGGCGTAAAAGTATTGCACGTACCATCAAAACACTTCTAATGCGAGGAGATCTGTTCTGCTGCACTGTGGTCTCTTAGTTGCCAGGGTAGATCTTCGTCTTCCTGACTTCCCTGATGTTTTGGTTTTGACAGAATTATCTGTCTGATGTTGGAGCAGGGTCTTTGGAATTAGAAAATGAGGAAGGAAGAGCAGTTATGTGTGGAAGACTGGAGAATCTATTTCAGTTGTGAATTCTACAAACAAGGGCCATCTTTATATTCTGCACTTGAAGGTGACGGAAGGTGAAGGAGGAGTTCCCTTGTGATCTATAAAAAGCAAAATGTTCCTAATACTAGCAGGGGACTGGAAGCCCCCCCATACTTGTATTTCTAAATGCTTTGAAGAACAACTGCACAGAACAGTTCTCTCTGTGAGCCTCCACCGCTTAAAGGTGCTGGTAAATGAAGGCAGCATTTTCTGCGAGAGGTGACTTGTCTTTCTGGGTCGTGGAGTTTATGGGTATAGCATGTATGTGCACTGTTTTGAAGGCAGCTTTGGGAGAAGTTCTGCACCAGTTTGAACTCTTCTTTTCTTATGATTACTGAACCTGAAAGTTTTAGAGGAATGGATTACCACATAGTAAAGAAAATAAAGGAAACCAGAATAGTTTTCTTTTGTAATACTGTCATAATCTGATATGGAGAACTAAAATAGGTACATTAAAAAAGACAAGGCTGTGATTTTTAGCCTCTCTTACCTTTTTCAAAGGATGAAAAAAACACATTGAACTCTGCATAAAAGTTTGGAATAGAGGCAGAGATACTTTTTGCTATACAAGAAAATTACTTGGAAACATTTGAACATAGCTTAGCTTAAAGTTTAATAATATTTTTCCACGCAGCAAGTTTTGATTAAGTGAAAAGATTAGTATCCCCCTCTAACCTCCCCATTTTAGTGTTTGGGAATAGTACTTGCATCCATGAAAATAAGAGGATTAAAGAGGAACTAGAAAACCTGTCCCTTCTTCTAGTTTTTATGGATGAGGCATAACCTTAGTGCATGTGTGAGCTGAGTGCCTTACAATAGAACATTCACTCATCTGACTTTCTTTGCACATATTTATTATACTTCAGTGACTCAAGCTGGACAGAAATTAATCTGTTGCTTCTTCCCAATAACTTTGTGAAGCCAGCATGACTAAGACATAGTAAAATGAAGTCTGTGCTTTCTGATGCCTCACCAGTACAAGTCTCAACTGCTGACCATCAAAACAGCCTCTTTTACCAGCAACCTGAAGTACTCACAGTACTTTTTGCAGTTACCAAATAATGAATTACTGCACACCATTGAAAAGTACTGAAACTCATATATATATTTCCTGGTGTACTAATTTTTAGGACCCCTCTGTAAGAATCAAGTCAACTGTATGCACTCCTCTGAGAGTTTGGGAAGTCTGTGATGGAATTACTAGGTTGACCATAGAAATGTATATACTGTTGCTTTAAATGTGTCAAACCAAAGGATTGTTTTTCTTCACAATCTTACTGAGTTCCAAGTCTGTCTCATCCTTTCTTCCTATTTTAATGTGCAATAATAGGCAGTAATAACTGTCATTTTCTTTTCCTCCAGAAGGGAGTGAAGCTTGCAGCTTTCAAGATATTAACAGAAAACAGAAATGCCTCCAATGTAGGGGATAACTAGAAACATTTTCTGTCTGCTGCCTGAGACAATGCATAAAGGGAGAACAAGCCCCTGAGGAGACCAACTATGGTGCAGATATTTTTGCCTGAAGCATATGGATCAGACATAATGCTAGGTAAAGGAAGGTAAAGTAGCTGTTAGTACCTGATTATGAGAGTTTTATATGGCTTGGATGTATAAGAATTCCTTCTCCAGCCTGCAAGTAGTCAAATGATAAAGGTTCTCTCCCCATGGAGTCAGTGCATCCATGATGTGAAAAAATAGCCCCCTGTACTCTGTGACTTTTCACTAGAGTTATAGGAGCTGTATCAGAATGTCTAGGGGCCCTTTATTTACTAAAAAAGGAGGGGGTAGCAGGGAGAGAATTTTTTTTCCTTTGGTCCCGGGCAGGGCAGCACAGAAGGCCCTGGTCTGAATGCCCTTTTTCTGGTTAGCAAACATGGAAAGCTTGAGGACACCTGCCCTTGCAGGGACCATATGCATAGCTAAGCTGGTTGGGTTTGCTGCACGTTATTTGGAAGGGGCCTGTGGCTCTGTCAAAAGGGATGATTCAAAAATTTGCGAGGTCTGGTGGCCCGGCTTCTTGGGAGATTAAGAACGTACTTTAGATGGGGTGTGTTCTATAACAGGTGGATCCCCTGCAGCTTCATTAAATTTTTTTAATTGTCTTATTTCCTAAGAATGTAAGAGGGCTAATCTGGTTCACTAGTGGAGGACAGCAACATTAGGGTTTTATTCCTCGTTCTGCAGAAGACTCATCTGGGGCCACTTACTCAGTCTCTCTGCCTCTTGATTATCCTCCCTTTGCAGTTGGGGAAAGCTGTTTACTTTTGGTGTCTCACAGGGAAGGCAGTTGAAAGACTTTTGAGGGACTTCAGTTGGATGAGACTTCATATAGAGAGGATATGTCAGTGCAAAAGTTTTATGGCAAAAGATTTGGGAGGTGGGAGTAAATGAAGAAAATAGCAAGTTATTGTGATGCTCCCTGGGACATGAGGAGAACGTGATCATTAGTCTTGAGGAGAAGTGGAGCAGCGGGAATTGCACTAAGTGTCTCACAGGCAGCAGAAATATGTGAGAGGCAGACATTAAACAGACAAAGATCGAGATATTCTGGAGAAATGGAGGATCAGTTATTCCACTTAATGACTTTGAAAGGCGAGGAGAGGAAACAGATGAGGTTTCAAGGCTTATTATTAAAGAGAACAGCCTTTCTATATCTCTTTCACAGTCCAGAAAGAACGAGCTGTTTTACATAATGAACGTTTACTTACAGTTCTCCCAGACACACACACACTGACCTATTTAAAAATGCAAATGGTCACAAAGTTCCCTTCGGGCAGCAGTGACAAAATCAGTGTGGAAGGAATAGGGTTAGTCCAGCAAGACAATACGTAATTGGGTTGTATCTTGTCTGCAAGAGATTTCTCTGCAGTCCTCAGGAAATGGGAGCTTTAGCATTTGAATGACTCACGGCTCAAGGTCTACACATGAGATTGTGTATAATCCCCGTTAACTTAAAGCTGATGATGACTCAGAAGTAAGAACTGTGATGAAACAGAGGGCATGTGAAAAAGAACAAACAATGGAGAGAGAAAAACCTTTTGCTACCAACAGTTCAGCTGTAACTTGAAACACAAGAACAACGCATGCCCAAGGGGACCACTGGAAATCAAGGGAACATAAAATTAAGCAAATATTTTAGAGTCAGTGTGTGCTGGAAGGCAGGAACAGCTTTACCTTCTGGACAGAGAAACCTAGTTCTGCACAGAAAAGATCTGGGCAGTTTTGGAGATTTAGTTGTGGGATAAAGAGAATTGAAAGACAAATCACATCTACATGGAGAAATATATGTTAGGTATTCAAAGCAAATTGTTTCCGTCTCTTAACTGCTGGAGTAGGAATTTCCTTGTGATGGAATCTGGCCTTTAGGTTGTCAGTATCTGGTCTTGAAAAATTACTCTGGGCCAGGCTGTAAATTATTTGAGAGTGGTACCAAAACTTCTCCAGGATGAATGAAACTGAAGAAAGTACATTTGTATGATTCACTCAGTAGCTGCAGAGTGACTGGAATTGTTGGGATGCAATTCTGTATTTTGTTTGGCTTTAGGTCATAGAATAGTTTGAGTTGGAAGGGGCCTTTAAAGGCCATGTAGTCCAAGCACTCTGCCATGTTTCTTTAAAGAAACTCCACCTTCCAAATCCTAGAAGAGCAAATGCATCTGAAGATAACTTACCCATGTGTGCAGCCTTCATTGTACAAAGATTTCCTGAAATCTCTGGGGATTTCCTGTGTGCTCTCAGAGGCAGCATGAAACCAGCCAGTGGGGCATAAGTTGATGTCTTCATTGTACCACAGTTTTCCTCTGGATAGCAATGACTGCACAGAGGATACTGAGGCAAAATCACCAGGTATGCTAAGAATTGGCAGCCTGGTTACTCAGGTTCTAAAAGCTCTGGCAATAGGGTGCAGGGAAGCTTGCATGACTGCTGTGAATGCTGTTCCTCTGTGCTCTTTTGGGGATTTGTTTGGTACCCAACAAACCAGACATGTCTGTAGAGCACGAATTGCTCCCTGCATGAATTAAAGGCATCAAGGGAACTGAGAGAGGAGAAGGGAAAGATAACTCAAAATATACATACACAGTTTGGGATTAGATAGCAACTGAAAAAAAATAGTGCTTCAAGACAAGGAGGGGGGAAATTGAATGGATGAGGGGATATCATTTAGTATGAGAAGTGAGCAAATCATGTCAAGCACATTCCTTTAGGATTCATTTAAACTGACACACCCAGGTCCTAAGGAGCAGCACAGTACTGCAGAAAGGAAAAAAAAGAAGTTCTTTCTTGGACTTTCTGTGGCTTTTGGGATTTAGTTGTGTGTCATCAGCTCAAAATGCTATTTGGTAATTGAGAGTTCTTGTAGCTTCTATACATGGAGCTTGTCCATATTTGTAGTGTATAAACTAGTCTGTATTAATGCCCATTAGCTGTTTGTAGGTAACACCCAGGTGTCTTAGAGCTACAGTTCCTTAATGGAAAGCTTTTAACAATGATTACCCAGGCTTGCATTGCTTGCTGAGGGCATTAAAAAAAAAAAAAGTCACGACATAGGGCTACAGAATTTCTGGCATTCCAGACCAGACAATTCCATTCTCTTGTATTCTTTCAGTGGGCTAATTGAAGCCAAATTTGTCACATCTGCCAGCATTCCTGTAGAGGCCTTGAAAGGTGTACCTGGCCTGTCTGTATCAAGGGTTCAGGTATGGGGATCCAGGGTGGAGTATCGTGGTTATCCTTCCTGCCTGCCTGTGCAGCCATCCTTGGGAAGCTGCACCTGCAGCAGAGCAAGACTAACATAAAAGGTTTAGCAAAATGATGATGTAAACAGCCTTCACTCCCCGTGCAGTTGTTTTTTCTGAATTCAATACGGTGGGAATTTTTCGGTAACCCAGAGTCAGGCTCTCTCTTTCTTCATGTCCTTTGGGAAAGGTTGCCTCTGTGGTGGTGGTGGTGTCTGTGAACGTGAACGCATGTGCACAAGTGACAGATGTTCCCATACAAGCCCACAGTTTCATAGCAGTACAGAACAAACACTGACATCCTCTGAATTAATTTTTAAAATACAAAATAGATGGGTTCATGCCCTTCTCCTGTCTTTGCATGCTGTTTTAATTTGGACCAAGAAGCAGTTATTGCTTTATGAGGTGCCAGAGGCTGTGTGTGTATGATTTATTAATTTTTTTTTACTGGTGCCCTGAGATCATTAACAGGCTCATTTGCTGATCAGCTGACTATTAACACCCTGGGATGAAACGTGTATTTTATATTTATTGTCAGAACCTGGGCATAGTTTCACTTATCCCAAGCTCAGCAGGCCTTTGGGCACAAAATGTTTTCATATACTTTGCCTCTCCTGTACAGAACAGGAAACAAAATAATCTGTTCAACTGGATCATACTTCTCTGTGAGATTTTAAGGGAAAAGCATTGTGTTGAGTGACAGTGGCTTTGCTGGTTGGTGTTTGAACAGCTCCAGACTTTCATGGTTTGTTGTGAAGAGTCAGGGAAATGCCTCCACTCCGAACTAGCAGAGGTGTGTTGGAAGTGAGCTGGCCTGGCTCTGTGTGCAGTATTCAGTGTCTTCTCTTTCCTCCCTTACCATTGCCATGGCTCTGCTCTGTATCTCTTACCTTCAGCACATTAGGCTCTGTGTACAACTGCTGTCCCACTGCTTTTGCATACGTGTTTGAGAATGCAGAGATCCCAAATTACACTTGGTGGATAAGAAGCAAGGAGTGGTTTACAAACTGCCTTAGGCTGAGTGTATGGAGGCTCTTGCTGTAACCATCTCCACCTCACTGGTCAGCAGAAAGCAAAGACATGGTGGTTTCTGGAGAGAGGAGTCCACATGGAAGCACTGTAACTTTTCTTTTTCTATCTCTTTCCACACATGGCACCTTCTCAGTGTGTTCCCCTGCCTCCTTCATGTGCCATATGCACGTACAAAGCACTTCTGAACTTGGCTACAGGTGTCTGTCCAGCTTTGCCCTCTTACTCTTACTAGGATGTATCTCCAGTCATATGACAGGTCCCTCCAGTCTGTTTTGCTGCTGTGCTCCAGTCCCAGCTCTTGCCTTCAGATGAAATCAGCAATGTGTGCTGCACTTCCAGGTTTGGGAGTCACAACCACTGGTTACAGGAAGTTGCCATTTGATTCTGATCCTTGAGGGCTGGAATGAGACTCCTCAAATCCTTCTGTCATAATGGCTTTTCAAAATTCACCTCTCCAGAAGGATACCAAGGAGGTTTCAAGGCACCATTCTTTGGGGACATAGCTATTTTTCCACTGCTACATGGTAGACCTCTTGCCAATTTATTTTCTTTAGCACTAGGGTGCTCCATTATAGCTTTTCATCATGTTCCTGCTGTACAATTAATCTCTGTTTTCTGAGGCCAGTGTCAACCTGGAGACCTATAATTATATCTCCCTGAGTCTTCTTGTGATCACTAGTTCCTGAAAATCATTTTGGGTGATAAGGTGAAAGCAACTTGCATTATGGTGCTGCTGTATGAGCAATTCTGGCCTTAAGCAGCTGTATTTAGTTCATGTCCAGAACCTTCTACAAATGATGAACCAAGCATTCTGGTTTCCCTGCTGCTGAATTTCTAGCATGTACAGGTGGTAGGGTTTTTTCAGTGGGAATCTGCTAAAAAGATTTCAGAACTTCGTGTGTTTATTAATAACTTAGTGGCACAGAGAGTGCTGTAATAGCTTACTTTCATCCTGAGGTTTTCAAAAGAACATTGTGTTGCTCCTATTTTTCAGTTGAGTGATTTATAATGTAGAGGGGCAATATGAACACAGATAGGTCAGTATTGGTAGAAATGTAGATGCAGGCAAGGCAAAATTGTTTCTGTGGAGGATTTTTAAGATGTCCATTTTGTACTGGGACACAGCAACAAAGGCTGTGCTCTGCCTGCAGATTATCTGTGCATGCTACCGTGTCCCAAGGCTGCATTGATTTCCTTGCAGAATTTACAAAGAAACTGTTCTCCATCCACAGGCCTTGAGGGTAGGTGTCCTCAGATGATGTCTGCAAAAATAGGTTAGATCTGAAAAAAATCTAGTGAAGGCAAGCTGGTTGTGCTGTTCCCTTACCCCCTTATTGTATATCCTACTCAAGAGGCTAAAGCATTTTCTAGCAATAACAGAGTTTCAAATTCAAATCTTTCCTCTACCTGATTCCTCTGGGCTGTTAATCTCTAATTTTAGTCTTTACCACTGAAGATGTGGTCTGTTGTATAAGTGTAACATTCACTTGGTGACCAGCTGGAAGCTACATCTACATCTATCAGGTGACTGTGAAGCACCAACCTAGAGCTTCATTTGCTGGGACACTCTCAGCCTCCTTTGCAGAAAACATCCCCTCTGGACCACCAGCTCTTTGCTCTGAGGACAGTGTCTATCTGACTGCACTATAAATAAACAAACCCTGTATTTTGCACTTCAGGAGGGATATGTAATAGGAAGGTGAAGAGGGTGGACTGAAAGAAAAATAAAAAAAATATAATTTTACAGTAAAGGAGAGCTAGACTTTGCTCTGGGTTTGCCAGATACTCTGCACCTTACATTCAATGTACTCCTCACTTCCTCACTGCACATGATTGCAGAGTGCCCATTTACCTGCGCAGTGGATAAATCCTCCATCTGAATCATGGTGGAAGGGCTGCATTTGCTGAGTGACAGCTCCTCCTCCAGCTGCTCTTTGGAGCTGAACTCTGCTTGCTGGGCTACAGCGAGTCATCCAGCTTTGCACTTTTTTCCACACAGTTTGTATGACAAAGGAGTGATTTTTTTAGCTCAAATAAGATCGAGCATAGATGATCTTTTAATGAAGTGATCTTTGTGCCTGATTGTATTAACATCACAGGGAGACAAATGCACTCGAGCTGCGAAGAGCCCCCTGCAGCTATAATTAGATAATAAAGAGGTTCATATTGATCTGTGGATCAGCATTAGGAAGGAAAGAGCGTCACCCATGTGTATGCTTTCAAGACTGAAAACTGGTGCAGGCTGCAGAGAAGTCAACATAGAATCGTGATCCTAAAGCAAAAGCTTCAGCCATCTCATCTGATACTGGCTCCACCTACTCAGCAAAAAAGATGGCCATGAGCTGAGCCCATGCCACAGAGGTTTTTGGGGTCACTGTGCTGCCTGGAAGGAGCTGTGTCTGAATTTTTATAGTGCAGCTGAAAGAGCACCTGCACTTAGTTGATCTAGCAGTGATTGATGTGGTGGTCTGGTATCCTAAGAAAACTCATTGTGAAACTTTCCTTATTTGTTGGCACCAAGCTGGCTTGTGAAGTACTCAGTGTTACAAGCGACAACTGGGGATCTGTAAAGTCACATCTTCAGCATTGTTGTCCTGCACAGCTGGTACTCCAACCCTACCTGTTAGAGGAGGGAAGTCACAGTCCTCAGGTGGGGCTCTAGGCTGGCAGGCAAGTCATGTCCTTGCCACTGATCTTTGTGGACTGGCTCTGCACCCTTGAGCTGGGCCAGTCAAAGCCAGTGTGGAAGTGTTGCTGGTGGCATGTTTTCCTGTGTGCAGTGCAGTTCATGGCTCACCAGTTGCTGACTGATGCCCAGCCAGTTCCCAAGCAGCAATTGGTGCCTCTTGGTAAACTCCCCAGTTTATAGACTGAGCATGACCTTCCATGGTATGGAATATCCCTTCAATCAGTTTGGGTCAGCTGTCCTGGCCATGCTTTTCCTGGCTTTCTGTGCACATGCTCACTGGCAGAGCATCAGAAACTCGAAGTCTTTGATTTAGGGTAAACGCTACTTAGCAACAACTAAGACATCAGTGTGTTATCAACATTATTCTCATATTAAATCCAAAACACAGCACTGCACCAGCTACTAAGAAAAACATTAACTCTCCCCCAGCTGAAACCAGGACACTGCTGTAGCCCAGTGTGTAGGGGTTCAGTCTCACGCAGCTGCCTGAGATCCTCACTGCAAATGGAACAAACATACTCCCTTTCAACTAGGCTTCCACTCCCTTGATTGTTTTTTAAAATGTCTGAAAGAGCATTTGCAGAACTTCTTGCTTCTCTGCAAGAGATTGTTTGTGCACTTTTTGCTGTTTGCTGCAGCTTGGTTGGTGGAGGAGACAATGCAGGAATGTGTCATCGGAGTTGGTGTTGTTCTCTGCCTGGCAAATCAAAGCATATGAAAGGATTTCAAAGATCTTGTGTGCTACCATCCATATTTTATGTGCTGGTAGTTAATTGGTGGTACCTGTAATTAGAGTAATTAGCTTATGAGTTCTACTTTTTAGTTTTGCTGTGAGTTTCTACGCCCAGGGGAGATAGTTTAGGTCAATTGTCTGTGCAGAGCTTTGAGCAGGACTTGAACTGCAGTTTTCAGCGCTGCTCAGGACAAGCCCTTGTTGGTCATTTCTGGCACACCCTTTGCTTTGTTCAGTTTTTGTGCAAGAGGGACAATGCACTTCCAGTGCTCCTTTGTTTGAGACCAACTTACTGGGCAGTTCTCGAGCCCTTTGGTAAATTCAACACATCTTTTACAGTTTCTTCGACAGACATCCTTCCCCTTTCTGTGCTTTAGAAGGGATATTTGGCTCAGAGGCCACCTGTGAAGGAAGTGTGAAAATGCGGTGTTAAGTACATGAGATGGAAAGGCATGAGAAAAGTGTAACAATTTTTTGGAGAGGAAAATATTAAAAGATATACCATATATATGGGTGAGGGGAAAATAGGTCAAGTTAGAGTGGAAACTCAATCAAAAACTATTTCTAATTCCTTCAAACCTTGACGGTGCTTCTGTCTCTTGAACTGCATTCTTATCACCTGAACTGGACCAAACTGCTCAACTCCAGACCTGAGCGAAATACTCTGAAACAAAATCTGGGATTGCAGGTCTCAGACCAAAATCAAAGTGCTAGGACCAATGTGTTGCATTTTGATTTTATTTTTGCTGGTTTATGTACCAATACAGTTCCACTGACTTCAGCAGAGAGATGTTTATTTTTTATATTCTTGTGGATAAAATCAGTCCTTCTGCATATCCAGATGCATACATATATATGAAAATAAGGCAGCTACACTGCAGTAGCTGGTTAGCCAAGAACTACACAGCATCAGAGAAGAGTTGCTTTTGTTCTCTCTTCTTCCTCCTCTCACAGCTTCTGGAGATACAAACAAGAGACTCTCCTGACATTGAGAACTGAGAATGTAATTAACAAGTGTCTAGTGTGCCAGTCTAATTAATGCTTCTCTTGACTGTCCAGGTCAATAGTGCTGTGTAATTGGAGGTATTAATTGATTTATAAAATGAGAGTTAGAAAGTGATTTTTATTACACTTCTACTAAATGCCTGTTTGTGGATGAACAGAACAGAAGCGTAGTAGAGAATCACTAATTCAATATGACACTTGTTTTGCAGTGTGGCAGGTTACACCAAGTACCTCTGTAGCACCTGGTCTATACCGTGGATAAAAATAACACTGGGGCTTACCTTGAACTGACAGTGGTAAGAAAGAAATTTGAAGCTAAAGTTATACCCACATCCCCATCTTACCTTGTAATGGCCAATGCAGGAAGCTTGGAACAATGCTTCTGCTTGCAGTATGCTGCAAGGCTTTCATGTTGTTATGGAAGTTGTTTCTTCTATCTGATTTTTTTTGGAGGGAGTTATGGCTTTAACATTAAAAGTCAATATGTGAAATGGGCTTAAACCTAAAACGGGGACAAAAAAATATCCCTGCTCTTGGAGAGCGATTTCTTTGTACCTTTTCTGAATGTGCAGTCTTTTGGGGCTGGACAAGAGAGGAAGGACTTTTGGAGAATAAGATGACTTAAATGTGTGATACTGGGAAGGGACTGAAAGTAAAAAAATTTGAAAAACCTCAAACCCCCACCCCATTCTTGCTCTCTCTTTTTAGAGTGGTCTTTAGTTGAGTTGCGAGGTGGAGCCAGAAAATCTGACCCAAATCTTAGTTTGAGTGATGGATTCACTCCACAGTGGATGCACATGTCTGTACATATCTGTCATGTCAACTGATCTGCAGAGACATGCTGCATTATCTGCTTTCTGAAGATGGCTTAAAATGCACTGGCAGAAGATTAACCTCCTCTTGCCCTTCGGGCTCAGGGGATCACGGTGTTCTGAAGAGATGCTTGCATGGCTCTGACCTAGCTGGCTTTTCTGAGATGCCTAGGGCACACCTCCATGCTTCTCTTCTGCATGGTACAGACATACCTTGGGGCAGCTGGGGCTCACCTGAGCAATGACAGCTCCTCGTGTGTTTCGATTGCTCTTCAGTAATGTTAATCCTTGAACATCTGGTCTGTCCTAATTTCTCTTCCATTCTTCTCCTGGGAAATCTAGGTATGTGTGTGGCATCTGTCTTTCACCCTCCTTTGTTTAGATGGAGACAAAGAGTTATTAGTATTTGGAAATGGCTGCTGCGTCTGTTGGAAAGTGCCTTCCTACCACTGCCCTTTCAGATCTATTTCTTTCCTTAATTATTTACCTTTTTTTTCTGTAACTGGAAAAGGGATCTGTTGTTTACTCATACGTTAAAAGTTCCTTTCCACAGTGAACTCCTCTGAAACACTTTAAGAACCAGCTACTGTAGTTTGAAACAAAAGCCCCATATTTGTTGTCCTCTGCTTACTTGCTCCTGTTTTACTCTTTAATAGGTGGTTTGTTTTCAATTACCAAACTAAAGACCCAGCAATAAGCAAGAGCCATGCACCCAGAATATAATCACTCTCTCTCTAACGTGAGGGTGGTGAGACACTGAAATAAGTTGCCCAGAGAAGTTGTGGATGCCCCATCCCTGGAAGTGTTCAAGGCCAGGTTGGCTGGGGCTCTGAGCAACCTGGGCTAGTGGAAGGTGTTCTGGATCATGCCAGGGGATTGAAACTAGATGACATTTAAGGTTGCTCCCAATCCAAACCATTCTATGATTATAAAGCAATGATCTCTGTATTAACTTCAACATGTCTAATCCCACTGTTTCCTGCTCCATTCCAGCGTGGAAAGTTATGGAAAGTTGCAGCCTGCATCATGCTCATCTGAGGCTGCTGCTGCAGAGAGGATTCTCCTCTTGTCCTCAGGAGAGAGGCAGTGTTTAATGAGAACAGTTGTCATGCTTCAACGCGCTGATGCCTAAAATTGACTGGCAGTCAGTGGGATTGTTGTATTATGGTCGTATTAACTAATCACTGCTGATAATTGTTATTAATCATTGTCCTGGATCTGTATTATGAAGGAGCCTTAGTTCCTCAATTGTTACTGTTCGAGGTGAAATGCAAGAACTGCTTAACAATGCATAACTAGGATCAAAATGGGAGAAAAGGTTTTTTTCCCTCTGAAAAAAGCAGCACCTTGCAGTGCAAGGTGTCCAGACTACATATGTGAGTTGCACTGGCTTTGAAGATGATTTGGGTGTCATCTAGCCCTTCTTTCTGCAAAAGAAAGTGGTCTTTCATGGTGTTCCTTCAAAATCCCACTGTGTCCCAGCCAGGCCTAGTTTGCAAGACTGATGATCAGTGCAGACAGAGGGCAAAAAATGAAAAGGACTAATTCCTTCCTGCTGGCTGTGGCCATTTTCCCCTCCAGTACACAGACAACAGCTTTTGCATTTAAATGGTTGTGCATTAGGGATTTCCCCTTTTTCCTTCTTTGGAAAGTGGTCCTGGCGTCTAGGATTTCTCACAGTAGATAGTCTTTCGATCAGATTCATCTTGTTGGACTTAATGAACCTTATGGGTTCCTTCCAACTCAGGATGTTCTATGATTCTGTTCCTCATGCCCTCTCTTTTCTCTGGAGTGAGTCAGGGCACACAGTCTGTGTCTGGTTTCTGAGTCTTTCCTTGAGGTTCCCACAGGAAAATTTAATTTGCCACCACTTTTTGAGCAACTGGGGCTTCTTTTTGTCATTCTTTGAATGATGAACATGGGAAGCATTGGAAGAATTCGGCTTCCCATTGCACTTCCTAAATCCTGCTTTGTCAGGACTGGTTACAACTATTCCAAGGAGAACAGAAATTAAGAGCAATATTTAAGCCATTCATTACAGATTGGAGAGTCTGGGCAGAGGACAAAAAGGGCCAAAGCCTCCTTAGTTTCCTCAGCAATTCATGTCCTTTACTGAGACTGCACCTTCCACTGATGTTGAGAGGAGAGAAAGAAAGGGGAGAGAGAAGGAGATCAAACAAGAAATTAAAATTGCTAGGCCCCAGCTCCCAGTGTTACATCAAAAGATTAATGCACCATGGTGGGGATGCTTTGAACTCCATGATATGCTCTGCTGCCTCTGTTCTGGGGCTGCTCGAAGTGGTCTCTTCTGCCAGTTCAGGCAGTGATGCTGTTAGATTTATTGAGGACTTTGGCAATTAATTGCTTTCAGACCTGAGAAGGGCCTCATTGTTGTCCATCAGAGTTTTAATTAATCAAAGCGGCAGATGGGTAGTATCAGCCTCAAATGCTGGTGTAATTAACTCATTCATTATCATGTTCTCTTGCTCTGTGATGGTTTATAAAGGACATCTTTAATCTAGCTGTCATCATGCTGTCCCCATAGTAGGAGTTAAATGATTTTCATCAGTCTTCACCATAATTACCCTGTATCCAGGATACCATTAGGGAAAATGCTAATTTCCTCCCATAAATATGGAGACCCTCCTTGGCTTCAGACAGGTGAGTAGAATTTGACCAGCAAAGATGAGCAGGGCTGGTAAAATTAGTAATCCCTTTGGAAGTCTCTGGAATTTCTTTGCAACTCACTCAGTGCCTCCAGAGCTATCCTGTCCTGAACTGTCTGATCTCCTTGTTTGCACTGTGTTAAGACAGAAATGTAATCAACTGTCTCATGTTTCACAGACTGAAATAGCCTTTCTACCTTGGAGAAATAAAAAGAACACACTTTTTTAGGCCCTCAAAACTGGATGTGCAAATTGCTTCAGGAAGGTTTTGCTCTCAGCTAAGTCCTTGCTGGGGTATAGTGCCAGTTTGGGAGCAGTTTCCTGGGACTTTCTGCATATACCCTACCTAAGTTGTTTGAGACATGTCCTCCATCATGAATGGATGCCCAGGAAATACTCCCAGGATTGTCTTGGTAAGTTGTTAGAACAGCCTTTGACATGCACTTGGCCCAGGCTGCCTCTATGGGAGTACCCAGCAAGGCTCAGGAGTTAACACAGAGTCAGAAGCAATACACAGTTTGGATGTGGCCACCCTTTAGACTTTTTTGCCCTGAGGAAAAGGAGTTTGGACATGGCTGAGTCTGTACCAATTGGCATCAGCACCAGAAAAAGGTGCCGAGCACATTGAGCATACTAGGATATGTGTTGCCATAGATACTTCTCATGCATTAAATTAAGAATTTGAAGTAGAACTAGAAGCAAAAGAACAAAGAACTTAAATCCTATGAAATATAACCCATACTCCTCCTGAATCATCATGTGATGCCTGAGAGTATTTCTCACTGCCTTGTGACAGCAGCTGTTTCAGGAACTTTGGAGTGACCTGTACAACTGTTCATATCCAAATAGCTTCTTGCAGCCTAATACAGGTGCTGGCAAGCTGCCTTTTCTCCCAAGTGGCATTTCCAGGATTGCCTGAAAGGGACAAGAAAGCAGGGACTTTGGGCTACTGAGGAAACCTTTTGTCCTGGATGCTCTTCCTGAGAAGAGGAGGGAAGGTCGCAGTTTTATCTCAACTCTGGTCCCTTTATATGAGGATGGGGCAACCTCTCCATGGCACTGTTCATCCCAGCTGTGCAGCCAGTGCTTCTCCCCAGCACTGAGGCCATCCTAAATAATGAGATCTTCACCTTTAGTGTTGTGTCAAGAAGGTAAAGTAAAGGGGTTGCCTCTCTGACTGTTGTGTGAAGACTTTACTACTGCCTGCATGGTTGCTTTCAAAACATTTGTTAGGAACACAAAACCCATTAAAATTTAGACCAAAATCCTCAGCCAAACCAGTACTGTGGCTTTATTAATCAAAAGGTTTGGGAATAGAACAGCTTGGCTGTTCTTAATTAAGGTTGTCTTTCCCTGGCAGATTAATTACCCAGAATTCATTGCAAATTCCTGGCACTATGGATGTTATTGATCCAGTCAGGCTGCTGGTTTGTTCTTGCAGGGATCTGTCTGTGATCCTCCCTCTAAGGGAATTTGAGGAGGGAGGGAAGGAGGGAGCTGGCTGCTAGTTATTAATAGAATTTGGAGCAGGTTTTTTTCCCCTAGCTGATTAAATCAAAATGCTAGACAGTTGCATAATCTCGTGCATCTCAGTAACAGCAGCAAATACCACCACCATCACATGCCAGAGAAGAGTGGGGAAGAGGTGTGGAGACAGATGCCAAAGGCAACAGTGGATTTTTTTTTTTTTCTGGAGTGGTAAAGTGATGGGATTATTTGATGCATGTTCAGAAACAGCGTGCTTAGAATGTCCTGTGGATGTTTCAAATGCCTCCTGGGCTGTAGTTTTAGTGTAACCTCATGGGTTCAAATCAAGTCCACTGCAAGGAACACGATTGCTGGTCCCCTTTGACGGTGTCCATGTGCAGTAAAGGAGTGATCCCACCATAGCTGCTGGTGCTTGTGTGCACAGGCCCAGTGTCCACTTGCTGGTGGGGATGGGCAGCCAGTGACATCTGCCCCTGCCCTGCAGAAGAATAGCATGTCTTGGCTTTCCTGAAGGGACTCTGAGACAGGCTGCAGGCCAAGTGATGGGAGAGGAGCACTGCTGTTTGGGTAGCTGAGAAAAGCAGTCCAAGGAAAGTCTGCTGGCTGCAGAGCTCTCCCTGAAAACATCAGTTGCTTGTTGTGTGAGGTCAAGAATGTTTTCCTTAGATCTGTTACTTTGGAAAATAGAATGGGCAGCAACAACTTTGGTTTGTTGAGTCCCTGATCTCCTTCAATCTTGCAAATAGTATTTTAAAGCCTCAACACACTTCTATATGCCTCTTCTTGTTTGCTTTGGCTGTCAGGCAAATGCCTTAGTTAAACATTTTCAGGAATGATTTCTAATCCAGGGGCTATCCTTTAGCATGAGGCTCTGCTTCCCATCAGGCTGGTTGTTGGCTATGGTGGCTATACTCACTCCATTTTGGCTGTGTACTCAGCCTCTTTCTACCTTCCCTTTTCTGTTTCCTCAGGATTTTTCTCCCCTCTACTGCAGTGTTTAAACAAGAAAACAAACAATTCCCCAAAGCTCTGAAAGATGCTTCTGTTACAAGACGTCCTGTAATGATGAGAGTCACAAATGGTGACAGGCATAGGACTAAGCTGCCTTGCTGTTTAGAGAACAGCTCTTTGCCAGGCTTCATCCACAGCCTTGCAGAATTTGCTGTTTAAAAAATGCTGGGTTTCCCCTGAGAGTTTAGAAATTCAGGCTTGAGTTTTCAGGAAGTAACAGTAATTTTAGGGCCCTAAATTTGTCTAGAAAGTGGTTTGTGGGTTTTTTTATTTCTAGGAAAAGTTGAACAGTATTTTATTTCATGCTTTTTGCAAATTCAGAACAGAAGTTAAGAATAGGAGACACGTTGCAAGCAACAGATGTATCAAGCTACAGACCATAAGCACAATTAACTGCAGGGATAAGAGGTTTGGTAGTTGAAGTCTTATACTGACTGTGGATGGTAGGGAGAACTTCACAAGTCCCTTAGGTTCCTTCTCTCTTTTTCAGTAAGATAAGCAAAGAAACAAATGCTTTGGGGACCCCATCTCATTTTAGCCTGAGCAGCCTAACCTGCTCCCTCTGATTTAAAAAGTCAGGGGAAAGTTGACTGCTGGGACTGCTGAATACCCAGTATGTGCCAAAGAGAGGTGGGTGCTTTCTTCCTGACTTCCTAACTTTAGAGATAAGTGTCAATTTAAAATTGAGACAGTGGAGGCCAGTCAAGCATCTCAAATCATACTAGACAACTGTGTAGGCAGTTTGGTGCTGAATACAATTGGTATGAATAATTCCTAGGAGGCACCTATTTTTCTCTGATGATTAGTGAGGCAGCTTAGAATGTGACAAGTGGCCTTTACATGTATAAATTTGGGTGAGCTGTAGCTGTGGATGCCCACGTTAAATACGAAGGCAGATTGAAATAGATGGTCTTAAGTATTGCTCAGCTCATAGAAGTGGTTACTGGAGACTGAGGACAGACACAGCTTCCAGGGTCACTCCATATGCTGTGAACACAAACAACTCCAGATCAGGCATCTTTCACTACCAAGAAACCTTATCTGAATAGAAAAGACAGACATATGGACTGCATGTGAAAATGGGACTCTAGTGAAATGATTTAGCCTCCCCGTACTCCAGTTGTAGAGTTGAAAATGATCCATTATGCTCTGACCTGAGACAGCTCTGAAGTTTGATAAGGCTTTAGTGGTGCAATAAAGTTGACAGCATTCACAAATTAGAGAAGGCTGTGGGCATTAAAAAAGTATATAAAATAAGTGAGTTTATGGATGTCTGTTGTTATTTAGTGCATTAAATAACCAGGGCACTGTTTACATTAAGTAATCACTGCTTGTTGCTGCCAGCTAAACTCGAAATGAGAGTGAGTGGAATACTTATTCTCTGTAAGGAGTGCAACTCTGTGACTGTGTCTAGCCTGGATGCATGGGGCTAGTGCTGGCTACTTTTGGGGATGTGAGGCTTTGTTTATAGATATGTAAGTAACTGATCTTGGCAATGAACTCCCAACGTTTCAGCTGATCTCCCATAACTGCCTGTGAACAGGCTCTTTTCCCTTGTGGATACAGAGCAACTACATTTCCACTCCAGATGATGCCAGTTCACGGGGCGGTGGGACAATGCATGCCAGGAGCCATCTCAGTGGAGCTGCTGCACACCCCTGGGTTTGCCTGCACCAGGTCTGTGTGTGCCCATGGCAGTGTGAGCCACCTCACACAGGCACGTACTTACACACGTAAGCATGACTGCATGTAGGTGTGCCGATTCACACAAATTTTGTTGCAAAGACGATGCTTTGAGATTAATGGCTATTAGTTCATTGGGAGGCGAGGGTTTTTTTGGTGGTGGGTGGTAAAAATAGTAATTTTTACAAATCCTGCAGTAAGACTGACTCAGTTGACCTTGCAGAGTCAACCCACTAACTGCTCTCCTGTGCTTTTGCTTCTGGATTGCAAAACCAGAAAAGTAATGAGTCCTGAGGAGCTGGGAGCACAAAATGCCCCAAGGGCACAGTCCTGATCTTATGTGCCCACTCAAGCCTGAGGAAAAATCCTGCTGATTTCAGTCAGGTTTATGTCAGCCCCTTAGGTGTTCTCATTCAAAATTAATAAACTAGTTGTCTGATAGACTTACATTACATTGGATTTTTATCACTGTAATTGCAGACAGTTGTTGGACATTTTTTTCAGGGACTGGCATCCTCTGGCCATTGAGCAGACAGCTGTTGTACAGACTCTAGAAGTGGCCATTTCTGGATGGGAGACACTGATTCGCTGCTAAAGATTCTCAAACCACATTATTTTCTTTTTAAGATTCAGGTAAACATATTCCTCATTCAGAAACACCCACATTCATTGTAGGCTACGTTTTGAAATTTCCACTCATTTCTAAAGCAAAATATTTTTATGTTTCCAGCAGTGAAAACATCTTCCTGCCACCACCTTGTCTCAAATACTATTTACTCCAGAGCCTGTGATTTTTGCAATTCTGCTGTGAACTTTGCAGCTTGGGCTCAGATCCCAATGTTTTGGCAACACTCCTGTCTGTGTGTGAGGGAATTCAGGTTGCAATATCACTCAAACCTTCTTGTTTAACAGACTACCTTCCATCTCTGAAGAGTAACCCAGTGTTTCAGCCTTCTGTTGTCCTAAAATCCACTGAGCTGGCAAAGACCACATTGTCTTACAGGTGTTACAACTCTGCAGAGCTCTGGCTGTCTGGTGTTGGAAATCACTTTGGGTCTGAGCATTTGCAGGCCACATGATGGCTGTTAGCAATGTAGGTGTGGGCACAGGATAAAATTAGCCCTTGGAGGCCACCTTGACTTAGGAACAATAGTTAAAAATAATTGGGTTAGAGGTAAGTTAATGTGTGCAGTAATTTGTGTTTGCCTAGCCTGGGTGGTGCAGCTTTTTATTAATCAGAGGCTGTGCAAGAAGGTTGGTTGTCAGGCTGCAGTCTGTGACAGACCCAGTATTTGTACTGGACTCAAGGAAAGACTGGTTAGAGAGGACTTGATGAAGTCCTGTTCTGTTCATGTTTAAAGGCTCCTTCCTCCTTTCCCTGAAGATACTCTAGAGCCTGTCTTGTCCTCTTTATTCCAGTCCATCAGTGTTATTGCTGCAGTAATCAATATTTGCCACCAGCCTCTTCACACCACATATCTTCCATCTCTCTGCCAGTCTTATTCCTGCTCCCACTGCCAAATCCCCTCTCCTTGTTTTTTGTCATCCATTTGTGATTAGCATGGCTGTTTTTCTCTGAGCAGCTCCTTGTCCTACACATTTTATTTTCTCTATTTGTTCTCTCCTCTCTCTCTGTGTATTGCAATAGACTTATTTGAATAGATCTATATTAAAACAACAAAAAAGAACAGAAGGGAAGGGAAGGGAAGGGAAGGGAAGGGAAGGGAAGGGAAGGGAAGGGAAGGGAAGGGCGGGAGGGGAAGGGAGAAAAAGAAAAAAAAAAGAAAAGAAAAAAGAGAAAAAGAGAAAAAGAGAAAAAGAGAAAAAGAGAAAAAAAGAACTTTCCAGGGAAAGGATGGGGAACAGACTCTGCTTGTCTTCTGGAGCAGGACCCTGACATGTGCAAACATGGAAACATTCTGTTATGCTTCAGCATAAGTAGAGTGTTCAGAGCTTCTTGGGACTGTCTTTGGCTGAGGAAACCCTGCCCCTGCTTTCCTCCTGAGACAGGAAGGCTGTGTGGCTGATTGTAGTAGGAATTGCATTAGGGCTTCTAGGGACATCACCCTGAAAAGTGATGCTCTAGGCATGCAGTGGGCACTACAGGAGCAAGGGGCAGCCTCAAAAGATGTCCTGGGGTAGAGGTTGCTGTAATATGCCAAGCACTCAGGAGAGGAGCTCCAGATCTACCCTAGCTCTTTACCATCACCTTTGGTATTGCATCCACTTTCTTCCCTTTCTTTGTGCATACTTGCTCTGAGCATTCCCTGTCTTGGAGTTCCCACAGCAATTTGTAGAAGATAAAGCCCTGGGGTAAGGACTGACCCCAGCACTGCTTGACAGATGTTCACTGTTGAGGGCAGTTCTGTACCATCCCTGAAAAGGACCTAGCACACCAGAGTGGGTATTCTGAAAATAGCAGGACTTTTTCAGCGCTTGCCTGTACTTACCATGGTTGCCTCAAGCTTCTCTTTGGCACAAAGGGAAGGCACTGCACAAGAACCTTAGAGTGATGTTTGCTAAACGATTTTTGCTGTGTAATGCCATAAACAAATGGTAAGTCAAAGTGCTAACACATTGAACTATGGCATTTTGTTCAAATCTCCTTACGTGAAGTCTTGGCCTCTGATGTGTAGAGAGAAGATGACAGCTTACTGTATAAGGCCCTGTGTGAATTGTGACCAGAAAGAAAGAGTTTTTATTGCAGTAAACAACAAGAAAGGAGGTATGTTTCACAGTGTGTTAAAACTTAACAGAGGAGAGAAAAAGATTAACAAGAGTCATTCATTTGCTTTTTTTATTATGTATATTTTCATTAGAAAACAACCTTGAACACCCAGGAATAGTTTTCTAATAAACGTAAGCTCATGAAGAGCACTTGGAAGTTTCCATTCTGGGTTCAGGAGAATGACGGGACAGTAACACAGTTGACATGGTCATTCCTCTTAGTCAACCCCTCCCTTGTGGCTGATTTTTTCTTACATTGCAGTCTTCCCTTCTCCGTGCTTCCTGCCCCGGACAAAACCACCCCCTCCCTCCCAACCCCACAGGCATCTCTGTAGAAGTCTCAAAGAGAGTATTTCTGCATGGACACACCATTGATTAAACCCTCAGTGAACAGAGTGATTTCTTCCAGGCCTGAATGAGGACCCCAGCAACAGACCTTGAGGATCCATGCAGAGACACTGCTTCCTCTCCTGTGCAGACCCCGTAATAGTGAAGGAGTCCTTAGGAGTGATTTCAAAGGCGACTTACATGTAGAGATGCAAAATTAGCCTGACTGGGACTCTGCCCACTGGGGAAGAAGATCCAGGGAAGTGTTCTTGCCCTCCCTACTACCTCTGTTCTTACACTCAGCCTCTCAGGGGCAAAAGTCCTGAAGGGGTTGATGCATAGCTATGGGCTGGTTGTGCTTCTGGAATGAGGAAGATTTCCCCACCAAGCCTGGCCTGCATTGCCTACAAAGGGTTTGTTTGTAGCTGAGAGCTGATGTGTATGAGCTAAAAACAAGAGGGACAAGGCCATTTTGATTTGCTACCATATAAATCTGACAAATATTCCTGGTCCTTTGTCATCAGAGCAGACCTCACCCAGGTTTACCACCATCTACAAGTGATTTGTCCTTACCATGTTTTCGGCTCAGGTACATCATCCGCTATAGTTACCCTGAGGCTAAGAAACAAAAGATTCCCCATGCCATTATCCCACAGCTCGATAGCTTGAAAGTGGCTGCTCTTCTGGATCAAGAAGCGAAACTCCATGAAAAAGGGTCGTGCTGGCCACATCACTATACAGGGATGTGAGGAAGGTTTGTGTGCCTGTTAGCAAGGAGAAGAAGGGCTGTCCACACTCCCTGCTCAGAAAGATGTTTTACCATTTAGTAGCAATGAATCACCCCTTTCCAAAGGAAAGCAAAGATTATGGAGTAGTGGGTGAAAGGGGAGGGAGCATATAATATCATAAGAACATAGGTACTGAGATCAGCTGATCAGAGAATATCAATTTTTGTCTCTCTAGCTGGAAAAGAAGATCAGGTAGATTAGAAGTCTGTTGATCCTTATAGGAAAAAGAATCCCAGTAAAATGTAGTGGAAAAACTCCCAGAGAAGAGTGCTAGGCTGGATTTTAAAGGAAAGCTGTCCTGTGATGAAGGGCAAAGAGCAGAGTAGCTCTCTCACCAACTTGAGCTGTGAAAGTATGAAGCAGGTCACTCGCAGGGGCACAGTGGCCATGTGGAATTTTTGTGTTTATCAATAATAAAACCTACATAAGCTGATTGATGCTGCCCAACAGTGACTTGCTAACAACAGGCGGTCATCCTGCCATAGAGGGAGGCAACTGTAAGCAAACAGCCTGATGCTGGCTATCCCATCAAAAGGGGAGCTGTGGTCCTCTGTAGAAGGCTCTAGGAAGACTCCTTGAGCAGACTTGTTTTCTCAGACTTTCTTTGAGCAATCAGGCAACTGAATGTGATGTGCTGATTCTGTTTGGTAAAGCACACCTTGATGCGTAACGTAACATATAAAGGAGCATCTCCCCTCAGTACCTCTTCTCTACTGTTATTTAATTCTTTAAGACTTGGATATGAGAACCCTCCTTTTTAATTTTCTCTTCCTTTTTTTTTTTTTTTTTCCTTTCCCCGCCTTTTTTCCTTTTCCCTTTCTTTCCCAAGATGCTTGGGAAAAAAAAAAAAAAGGGGTTATTAATAAAAAAATTAAAAATATGGGAAAAAAGTGCTGACAGTGTGGCTTGGAAAAGAATTTCTGTCTGAGTTCTTGCCCCACTCAGAAATCCATCTCTTCTCAAACTGTTGTGGTGGCAGGTGCTTGTGCTTTTGCATCATTGTGCTTGTTTGAGTATGGCTCAGATAAGTTTGAGGGGTCTTCAGTTTGTTTCCCACTGCTGGAGCTGAGCGTCTGTTTTTCAAGTACTTCTGCCTTAATTAAATGCTAAATAGTAACGAGCATGAACTAAAGATAGGCCAGAAGTCGCATAAAAGCATTTCCCTCTTGTGTCTTCTCTTTGCCTGAAGTCAAATCCTATGTTGCATTTTCCACACAGCAACTCCCTAGCTCCTGTCGGACTTATTCAGTACAGTTAAGTATTCTTTCAGGTTTATTTAGGAGGTTTTTTCTCTTCTTTATCTTTTCAGGATAACATTTATAAATATATATGTATATGTTTACATATATTTTATCTTGAAATTCCAGTTCTGGAAGAGAAAACATCATTCTTTCATCAAAGGAGAAATTCACCCACTGACCTGAAGGTAATCTGAATAATGAACTAGGATAGTTTTTGATGTTTGTGTAAACAGCACAGGACTGTCAATTTCTGCTCTCCTTGTATCCAACATGAGAGATAGATCAAAGACTGCCTTCAGTAACTGCAGCATATCAAGACTTGCATTATTGAGGGAAATATTCCTAGAGCCATCGATTCACTGCTGCAGAATGGGGGAAACCAATCAGTGTTTTCACCATCTCCTTCAGCATGTAAGAAGAGGTGGAGGTCAATGCAATAAGCTCCTACACTTGTTTCCCCTTTCACTTTATCAAATAAATCATTATTCATAAATTAAATGATTTTGCCTGTCTGGAGACTTTAAAACTAGTAAGCGAGGAATTCTGTGTCTGCTCAGGAAATCTTCAGGCCTGGAGTCTAGGGACAGCAGAGGGAATGAGGCATCTGCTGGCTCAGGAATGAGAAAGAGCAGTCACAGGTGAGGTGACAGTGGAGATTAGGATACTCACTCAGTAGTCACTAAGGCAATTGCACTACTGACTGTTCCCCTGCAAGTGCTTGCCCGTCATACAATAGTAAAAAGATGGAATAGGTCTTCTGACTGCATTCTCACAAGGAGATGTGCAGGAATCCTGGAGGATGAACCACAGGTTGGAAGTGCTAATGGTGCAGCCTCCTCCTACACTGAAGAGTAGTGCTACACTGAAGAGAGTGCTTTGCTTAGTTTACTTTAGTTTCCTCTCAAGGAAAACAAAGAGAGGATGCTTGAATGACTGACCACAACATGTGGGCAGAGGATGGTCTTCAGGACTGGAAAGTCTTCAAAATTGTCCTCCAGCTACGGGCATTGCCTCTGATGTTTTACTGCTGCCAGATCAAGGCCTTTGAGAAGAATCAGGGACCTGGCAGCATGAGCAGTATTTTCCTGTCTCCCTGAGTAAAAATGGGACAGCCAAAACTTCTCTTGACTAAAATCTGTGCTGCTGATTTGCTGTTTCCTTGGGTCATCCATCATCGTAAGGTAAGACATGGAGCTCTTCAGCACCTTGCTTGGGAAACCACAACAGGGAACACACCTGATTTACTTGAAAAGCAGCCCATCATTTCTTAAATTTTAAATTAGAAACCAGGTCTTAGCTGGGTGTATGGGTTTTGCTAGCATTGTTGTGTTTTTCTGTGGCAACCAATTAACAGCAGGCACTGAGATTGGCAATGAAAATACATATCAAAGAGGACTGACTGATGGTTATAGAGTTTGACTTACTGATACAAACTCTTAATGGTCCCTGTGTTCTCTGATGACCCTTGGATTAGTGCATGCGCTTGATCCACTGCAGGCACAGAGGAAGAGGGTTTGAACTTGGCAGTGAGTATTTACCAAGAGACAGGATGGAAGAGCTGTAGGAGCTGGAGGCCAGCACTGATGTTTTAGTAGGCAAGAATAGCATTGGCAACTGACACAGAGCAAAACACCTCTGAAGGGCATAACCAGAAAAGAATTACCAGAAAGAACTGTCAAAACTGACAGAAAAAATCAGGGAACTGGCAGAAATCACAAGATTGAGCAGGACCATACACACACATTTTCTGATGATGGCTGAACACAGTCCTCCACACTGACTACCCCCAAAAAATGTCAGAGGACCACAAAGCCCAGGAACTGAAGGGTGTCCACAGTGATAGGACATGGAATTTTCTTCACTGGGAGAAACAGCTGCCAAACTATGCAAGCTTTGTTTGTCAGTGATCTGAGAGCTTTGTAACAAAATACAGGGAATGTCTCTTCAGGGACCCATCAGACAAGACTAGAGGAAAGACATGGGGAAGAAGAGATGCCTTCTGTAGCATAGCTCTGCCTCATCTCTTCTGTTAGCTAGAATCCCCCAATACACAACTTATTTTTCATGTCTCGGGAGTGTACTGTCTCTGTTTGCACCTTTGTAAGTCCTGCATAGTAGCACAAAGGGGATGGCACAAGGAGATTGTGGGAGATGAGAGAACTGTGCTATGGAAGGAAGAGATCCTCATCAGTATTTCTTCTGTCAATACTTTAGGGAGGAAAGAAAAAAAAAATTCAAAACCCCAACCCCCACACTAAATTTGCACTTGTTCTCTCAGACTGGCAGCTTAGAAATTCATAAACTCAGAAGTACCTTGTTCTGGAGTAAACTGTTTTGAAAACAGTTTCCAATGGCTTCCCCAAGTTTGCTTTGCTGGTGGCAGCCCTTCGGCTCCATGCTGGCACATGTATGAAGCTCTCTGAACAAGTTTTGACCTTCCATTAGCCCCTCTGCCCATCAAGCCAGCTAATGACATGCTTTGTATTGCACAGAACACATACAATTGACAAGTTCATAGTGTTGTTTAAATATTAAACAGTCTAGACAGGCTTTTGAGTCTTATGCCGCTATGACAAGGCTCAGACCACACCCATCTCTGAAATTGGGCTGCGGGATCATTTGCACAGTAAGACAGACAATAAGACTTGTATACATTGCCATGCAACAGAATAGACCCCAAACCGCCAGCCCTAAGTGGAAAGTTTATTTCTAAGCACAATATATGGAAAAACCAAACCAACAAACCCCACAGATATAGAAAACGTTGTAGCAAATCCCTGGTCAAGTAGGACTTCATGTCTGTCACTACCCTGCACCTCACAGCCGCTTAAAATGTCATGCAATGGAGGAGAGGGCACTTGGATGACACCCTCTGCTTCGGATCAAGGAGGATCTCCAAGCAGGAGAAGGCCGATGGAACTCCTGCTGAGTGATTCAGACTGTAACCAGCAAAAGGGCAGCGCTGCTCACCCCCACCACACACCTCGTGACTACCGGTGGTAGAGTTAGCACTTCAACAGGCTTTACCAACGTGGGTTCTCACAACATCCCTGTGAGGTAGGTACGTATTGTTGTTCCCCCTTTGCGTGGAGGGGGGACTGAGCCAAACAGCCCAAGGCTACAGAGTCAGTGGCAGAGCTGGAGTGAGAGTATGCAGAGTCCTGTGTGCTCAGAGTGCTAGATCACACCACTCTTTCACAGCAAGTTGTGCTTCTGACCTCATAAACTTTTAGCCATTAGCCAAATTAAAGGAATTTCTCCATATTAAATGAGTGGAGGGCAGGGAGGGAAACAACATCATGGGTGACGGTTGTCCCTTCATCTGCATATGCTTCTCCCTTCCCAAAAACACCATAATTACTCATCTCTTGGAATGAGGACAGCTTCCAGAACAGGCATAGGGGCGAGAGGCTGCTGTGTTTGCTTCTTTGGCCAGGTTTCTCTCTACTGTGGATCAGAAGCAGTTCTTCCAGAGACTGTTTGTTGCAACACCTTCCTTCTGGGGATAGCTACTTTCAGAGATGACTGGAACTGCCCCTTCCCTTTCCCTCTGCCCACCAATACCCCTTTCTCCTCTCTGCCAAAAGCACTCTTTGGTAGATAGTAAATCTGGACAGATAAAGGTACGCTGGCCTCAGAAACCATGTTTCACATGGGTCCTCAGTTAGTCAGCTTCCTTGGATGGTGTTTCACCTCCCACACTCTCTGCCACAGAAGTACCTGTTCTGTTGCATCCTGATATTTAAAGGGACACTGTCAAGTAATTGAGGTGAAAAATATGGCCTTGCCTTAAGATGCTAACCTCCATCTTCAACGTTGCAGAATGGCTGGTGTGCTCAAACCCAGAGGCTGAAGTCTGGGTTCAGAAACACCTGACCTATGACAGCCTGGGTGCCAAAGGAGCTGGTAGCCCATGTTTGCCCTATCTCCAACAGAAGCTGTGAGAGGTGCTGGTACGATGATGGAGGGCAGTTGAATGCAGCCATCGTGCAACGTTGCTTGGCACTGCTGCTAAATGGATGCAGTTTGGCTGAAGTGCTTATCTTGATTTTGTGGGGAGCTGGGTTCAGGCTTGATCACTACAGGTTCATTGTTTTAGGACTGCTGAGCTGTTGCTCCTCAATTAGCTAATCTCTGTATTTTTAGGGTTCTTGCTCTTATGCTTCCTTCGTGGCAGCTGCAAAATAGCTCAACACCACAGAGTTGGGACATACCCTCCACAGAGCCAGGACAGTCAGCAGGAAATCAGCAGAAGAAAGGTGGGGAGGAGAGGGATAGGGGTGATGAAAGGAATGGAGTGAGTGGAGAGAACCATACTTGCCCAAATGGAAAAGGACAAAATCAGTAGGGAAAGAAATTTTATTTTCAAGCTTGTAAGAGAATATTACAAACAATGGAGAGTAAAAAAAGCCCAAACCCTAAAAACTATTAAAAAGTACTTGACAGTGTCCCTTTAATATCCACAAATGATTCAGCCATTGTGCATTGAAAGAGAATGTTCCTGAAGAGCAAACGGTACCTTCGAGGATATATCCCAGAGAAGGAGACTTATTAGAAGTGTTACACAGTCAATCAGCAACTGTGCCCCCTCTTCAGACTAACTCTCTTTTGGATGATTGAATGGAATAGACTCTGTAATAAACTAACAGACTGGATGTGAAAGGATCAGCCTACAAGACTGAGTGAGACTGTTGCAAATTGAGCAGCAGGGATACAGACACCAAAAAAAAAAAAGGTACATTTCTAATGCATGAGTGTCTGAATCGGCAAGGGAGCAGACACCCACCAAAGATGGGTTGTCTTCTTGTGATTGGAGTAAAATGGAAAGAAATTAACCTGGAATGCCTGCATGGAAAATGATGTGTGTGAGTGGCAAGATTTGGATGCTGGATTTGGGGTTATGAAGGCATGAATCACACCAGTACTTGTGCTTGAAACACCTGCGGAACGTTTGTACAAAATTTGCCAAAAATGCCTATACGTCGAATAAAGGTCATGGAGCGCCCACCCCCCTCCCAGTTCTACCCTCACAAACCCCTTGTCAGGAACATTATGAAAAAAAAAGGATTTTTGGTGAAATTTGCCTGGATTTTTTTAAGAATTTCTTGGTGAGATGACTCAATCTCTCCTTCTGTAAATCAATACTGAAAAATCCCCGGCCATTTAACTTCAGGTACCCCACGGTAAATCAAACAAGGCTCCAGTGACTAATAGAACAAAACAACTCATAGCCCTGGTTAATCACAGTCTGGAAAATAAAAACACTCCAAATATTTCGTTCCCTTCCATGTTTTTATAAATCTCACACTATGTGTGTGTGTTTGTGTGCGCGTGCGTGTGTGTACGGGGGGTGTGTACAGAGCGTTACCTATTCCAGGTAATAGGATTTGTAAGACATGCTAAACCGTCTGTTCCTCTGCTTCCCCAGAACTCTGCCTACTCAGTTTGTAGTCTGTATTGCACTTGTTTTGTTGGTTTTTTTTGTGATTTGTGTTGTTGGTTTTTTTCATTTTTTTTTCTTTTTTTTTTTCTTTTTTTTTTTTTTAAACAGGCTGGAAAACATTAACCTCTTTAGCATGAGTGTGCAGCTCTCCCTCCACCTGCTTTTTTCCTCAGCTGGCCAGGTGCCGCCTCTTATATCTTGTGCAGTTACTGAAAAAAGAAAAGGAGAGGAAGGAAAAAAAAAAAAAAGAGAAAAAAGAAAAGGAAAGAGAAAGAAAAAGGCACACCATGCTCCTCTGCTTTATGAGTTCTTTGTCTCCTCCGCTTCGTGTTAAGGCCTCCTGAATTCCTCGTCTCAGACCGTCGTGACCCTCATGACGAGCTCTCTGTTACTACTAGACTGACTCCTCTGTTCGTGAGGCCTCAGGTGGCTGAGTATATGCAGGATGGTATAAGCACAGTGGTGGTCAGAGAGGGTGCCTGTGGCATGGCCGGCAGCCCGTGCCCCGCTGTCGGCTGGAGCGGAGTTAGTGGCTGTACCACCAGTGGAGGACGAGTGGGTGGTTTGGGAGGAGGGGCGCTGATTTGTCCTGGTCCCTGTTTTTTGCTCCTCCATGTCCTTTGTTTTGTCATAGTTCAGCACTTTCCACTGCTGATTGACCGCCTGCCACCGTTTAAAAATCCGGTAAACCGAGGGCCCTTCGTGTATTATTAGACCTGGAGGGAAGCAGGAAAGAAATAAACATAAAACAGAAACAAAACTTTAGAAAGAACCACAAACCTACCCCAGCATCTTCCCCCAGCTAGCTGGTTAAGCTCAGCTCTCCCTCAGCCAGTGTTTACTCCGTGATAAATCCTAGATTTTAATTACCGACAGCACTGGTGCTCCTCCTCTCCTGGACCCCTTTTCCCCCTGAATTAAAAGGATTACAGTTTTATCTCAGCCATTGATAAGAGGATCGTAAATGCAGCACAGTGAGTTATGCTCTTACAGCAGCAGAGTATCTGTTTACCAATAAATGCCTGAGGTTTATCAGTCACTGGACTAATTTTTCATGCTGCATAGGCATGATTCACCGAGCTAACGGCATGTGTTTGGTGGAGATGTAACTGGATCTGACGTGCCAGTGACGGCTGCTGCACCAGCGTCATGTGTGTGCACAGCCCGTGTCTCTCCCCACACACGCAGCAGCAGAGCACTCACACATGTGCAGGGCAGAGGCAGCAGTCGAGCAAAAACAAAGGGTCTGTCTATTCCCGTAAGTGGTTTGTTATCCAAGGCAAAGTTTTGCTCATCTGCAGAGCAGGTGCCTCACTGTACATCATTGCTTCCTCTCAAGGGGCAGATGAGCTCACACAGTGTGTGCACTGACCTGCTGCCCACCTGCATTCGCCAGGGCTGATGTCTGGGGGTGGCACTGGGCTGCAGGACACCTGACTTCTAATGGTCTCCGCATTCGAAAAAGAACGAGCAGCTCAGGCCCTTCCACCCAGCAGTTACCTCATCTCCCAGCTGTCTCCATCATCCCCCCCAAACTTGCCAGGTGAATAAGGAATTAAATATTTATAGTTGTTTAGATCATGGCAGTGCTTGAGTATTAAGCTCTGTTATTATTAAGTTGGCAGGCTCTGGCTTAGACCCTTTGGAAGCACTAGGTCCAGCAGTGGCTGCAAAACAGAGGTGCTCTTCTCCACTCAGGCTGGAGGAAGCTGCAACATCTCATGTAAATTAGCTGGCACACTGTAATTTATCCCAAAAGCTTTGCTAGACAATGGGATTTATGTGGAATGAGGGAGGTCTGAGTCTCCTTGTTTTGCAGCCATCTGTCTCTTAGGAAACTGCCTTTTTATTCCACGTAACTAAAGCCAGACCAGCAGGCAGGACATTTCTAGGAAGAGTAGCTCTCTTAGCTGCCTGTGGCAAGTGTGAAAGTACAAGAACAAAAGACCCACAAGAAGTAAGAATCAAAATCATGCCTAAACAAAGGGGCTGACTTGACCAACAATGTGTGGAGAGATAATGGTCACCACAAAATGAAGTGGTTTATGGCTATTCCCAATGAATCAAATGCTACAGCTTTAGCCACAACTTGCCTTTTCTAGGTTGTTCTAGTTTTTGATGGCAGATAATTACTGAAGTAAACCTGTGCTACATCAAAACCCCAAATACCTGAAGATCATCTTACCCTTAGGGCTGATCTCCCCTTTACTCACTGATAGGATGCAGCTATCCCATTTCTCAGGGTCTGCATCATATATTAGAGAGTTTAAATCACTGCTTCAGTATAGACTGAGTTTCTAGCCTGCCTGGTTTCAAGTATAACTAGGAGCACTACTGACTTGATCACAGATTAGCTTCAGGGGGACTCCCACATGCATTGAAATGGGGTGCTCAGGCTGCTCTCTGGCTGTAGAAGTAATTACATTGGATAGTTTAAGTATGCAGATCTGACTGTTTTGGGACAGGGAATGGCACAGGGCACTACAGTATGAGAGAGCTCTACCCTCTGGTTCCCATAGGCCATTGAGATTACACAGCTGTAATCCTGCAGTGGTGCTGGCTTTCCATAACCAAACACCATGACATCATAATAGAAAAATGTGTTTTTCCCCCCTCTGCTTTGAAACGTGGTTGAGAATTCTGACGTGGTCTGATCAAAGCACCAACAATAAAACGCAGGACTGAGGGAAAGCCTGCAGATCCAGCCAAGGAGACAGAGCTTTGAAGCAGGCCTGAAGTGGATCAGCCCATGACAGGGGACATTAGACATATATTTAAATGAGCTGTCTGATCTGTAATTAATGAAATTTCACTCTGATCAACGAGAGAGCCAGTGTTTCTTGGAGACCACCTTAAGCCTGGGATAAAAGAGCTGAAATCAAATGTTTTCTCTTTGGCTGTAGAACATTCTTCATAGAATCAAATCCATTCTACGAACTATTAAACACTGAGCCAGGATTGTAAATCTATTCTTAATTACCTTATCACAAATATTTAATGTGCAGCCTGATTCAAGAGGGCTGTTTATAAAATTCTTGTTTGTTTGCCTTCTAATTATAAATGTTTATGATCTTATGCAATTAACTGTGTGATGCTGATGGATGGGTTGCTGAGTCAACTGAGCACCTGTTTTCTTAGATAATTCTGGTTTCCAAATATTTATAGAAGTACAAAATAACTTGTTTTCATCTGTATTTACTGGGCTCTAAATTACTTATCGATTTCCCAGTGTCAAGCTCAGGAAGCTGTAAAATTAAGAAGAAACCAAGTGGAGGGGTGGGCAGGGAGGCGGAAGTAACAGTGATTCATTTGCAAGAGTACATGCCAAGAGTAAGCAAGACTCTAGCCCTTTATATCAAGCTGCAGGATGCTTAATGCTCCCATTGAAACCAATTTTGTCTGCCAGAGATAAATTAGGATTGGAATTCCTACATTCAGCTCTGTGCATCCCCTAACAAAAAAAAACCCTTCCTCAAGGATCACTCTTACTGACAGAGGTGAAACTTTCAAATTTAAGACCAGAATTTAGTGGGAAATCCTTCAGAAAGAACTGTATTCAACTTGAGGTGTCCAGCTAGAGCCAATTATTCCATAAGTCAAGTCCTCTGTGTGGGTGTGTAAGATTGCACGTTGGTGTGAACTTCTCTCGCTGTACAATTCTCTCTTTTCAACACATAGATGTCTATATGAGAGTTTAAGATGGATTCTGGTAGTGTCCTGGTCCTTTTCCACTCCTTCCCAGTTTACCTCACCCTCTTCTGCTTCAAAAAATCTGTTCTCAATTGATCCTCTGTGAAAATCATCTTCTTCAGAAGGAAAATGTTTGTAAATTTTACATGGAACTTGTTGGTCCAGACTGTTGCCTGGTTTATGAAATCCCTAGTTTGTGGTGATGGTGAAATGAAACTCCCATGGAATGTGGACATTGATGATGTGCTGTTCTCATTCCCATTTTCTTGTGTAGAGAACTGGTTGGACCGGCATTGGACAAAATTCCTTGAGCTGGAAGTTGTTGAAATCTGGAATCCCTTGGATTAGAAGGGATAGAGGTGCATTGGATCAGCAGACTTGTGAGAAAACTGATCAAGAGAAATGGCTAGAAGGGCTGTTGGAAGAACACTGGCAGATGTAACAAAGACAGCTGTGTTTATGTCTCTCGGTAAGGAAGGGGGGATCAGCTGGTGTACCACCAACTGTGAGATTAACCAGGGGTTTGTGAGCCTCTAATCTAAGGAAACTTTGGAGCAGCAGTTTCCCAGAAATTACAAGCAGTGACCTCCTAAACACAGTCAGACTCTGACACCAAGTTATCTTTTCATCAGGACTGTCAGCCTCTAACTTTCCTCTTATTCCAACACTTACCACGCACTTTTTTGAAAGAAACAGGTAAATTCTTGGGAAAGGAACTGTTTCACCTTTTTGCCAGTAAAAAACCACCAAAACAAGGCTTCTGCTGACAATGGGTGGTACGTCAGCCCTGCACTGACACTCCTATTAACTACAGGAGGAAATTAATCTATTCCAGCCAGTTACCTTCTCAAAAAGGCCCTGTCTTGCCACCTGAGCTGTCACCTCTTGTGTCCACCTTCAGCAGCACTTTGCTCTCCTGTTTTCTTTTCCAAATGCAGTTTCATCTCAGCCCAGACAGCTGCCATGCTTTAGCCTGTTTCTGTTTCTTTCATTACTGGGTGTCAGGGGAAGATTATGGCAGCTGTGATCAAAGCTTAATGTTTGCATCCACAGCAGTGGTGACTCAGGCCAAGGTAAACCAAGCTTTCTGGGAGATCACACTTCTCATTGCCAGCCTTTCTCTCTACTGACATCATACACAAACACTTCCCTCCCTTTCTGCAAATTCTTTAATCTTTTGTGACAATCTCAAGTTTCTCCACTTTTGTTTCCAAGGCTCAAGCAGCTGAGCCCTCACTTATCTCTTTGCCTTAATCTCATCCTATTTGCTCCATACTCAGTCGCCTTTTATCTTGACCTAAGAGCAGGAAAGTGGCTGTTGATAAACCAGGAAAAGGGAGCCAGAGGGATCTGTTGCAGGAAATGTGGGCAGGGAAAGGGATACCTAGTATCTGGCATTCCCCAACATCATGACCAGGTGAGTTTCAGCTGAACGTGACATGTTCTTTAAACAACCTAGCATATTTAAATCCTCCTGTGGCTGATAATCAAGGCTGCAGAGCTGTGCTTTTCAGGAAATGGAGAAGAGGGCGAACCAAGGAGTGGGGAGAGATAGATCTATAATTGAAAATAATGTCATGGCACCAATGGGACTCTCACTTGGGCTGATTTGGGAGGAGAAATGTGAACCTCTGAGCTGACCAGGTTGGGAATGAGATAATGTCCTTCTCCTCACTCCTGTTCATCATCTCCAGAACATCTTCATTTCATCCCCCTTTTTCTGCACGTGAACTCCCCAGAAGGCTGCAGTCCCTCAACCATGGAGGTGCAGAATCAGCACTGTAGACTCCCCTTGCCTTTTGATTCCCCGATGAAACAAATGGATATGTCACAGAATTCCTGTCTTCACCAGTGTGACTGCCTGGTCCAGCTTGTGTTTGCACTTCTCTTTATTCAATTATGTCTTGTTGATTCCTCCAATTTGCCAGAATCATTTCAAATGCTGATCTGATTCTCCAAAGTGCTTGCAGCCTTTCCAGTCTTGGTGTCATATGTGAACTTTATAACAACACTTCCTATTTTAATTATCTAAGTCATTAATAAAAATTATTGACGAGAGCAGAGTCCAAAACAGTCTCTACTTGAAGTTTGTTTCCAGTTTACAGCACACCGCTGACAACTACTGAGAAAGCAGTTTTTCCACTGCTTCTTTACTGGCTGTACACCTGCATTATAGTTATTTAATCTAGAGCACAATTGTCTTGTTTATTGAGGAGAATCTAAAGGCAAGGAATCAAGAACATTGCCCAAGTCACAGCATAACAAACTAACTGCTTCCTCCTTAGCCAGATCCTTCCAAATTACATATAGTTATCCTCTCATGCTCATCAGTTGGTTAGCTAAAAAAATATTCTACTATCTTTCTATGAATCAGTTAAGATGCTCTGCCCTTCATTTCCTTGATCCTCCTTTCTTTGATGATAGAGGTTATATTTAAAGATAGGTAATCTGCTTGCATTTCCCCAGCTGCCTGGCACCTCCTGCATCCTGCAACCCAAGTTCTTGATGGTGAAATGGTCATGGGTCAGAGACTGCTCCTGCAGCTTCCTCTGAAGTTCATTAGGACACGCTAATGAAGCTAACTCCTTTGAGGCTTCTGATTCTGCTCTGGGCTTCTTTCTCCACATTAAAATTATTTTAGCAAAGTTTTGAGAACTGAAACAAAGGTAACATTTAACTCTTCATCCCTCTGTGTATCAAATATTACTTGAGCTCTTAGACTTGCCTTGTTCTTCTTCTTTACATATGCTTATGGACTCATTTCTTTTTGCCTTTTGTATTCCTGGATGGTCATCTTGGGGTTCAACCCTGATAGCTGCCCGTGTCTGTGTGATTTCTAGAGACTTTTCATTGGTTGAAGGTTATTCTTTCTGCCTTTTGTGTGATTGCAGCTTCTGATTTTGGGTCCTCAAAGAGTTCCTGATGCAGCCTCAGTGCTTTCTTCCCACGCTTCTGAGCTTTCCCCTGCACAGGCACAGTTTGCAGTTTGTGCCTTTAGTATCATCCTTTTGGCAGCTGTGAGTGTTCACGGCTCTTTTATCCTTCAAATTCTCTTCCCAAGAGACACTCCCTGCTCTGGTCCCCTGAGGCTGCTGGCACTGCTTTTCTGGAGTCCATTATCCTCACATCTTACTTTTCTCAGGAATGCTTTCATCAAACAGTCACTTTCCATACAAACTACTGCTACATTCAAATTCTGAGGGATTTTTTGCTTTCTGGTGAAATCGAAGAGGAAGTATAGACTCCTTCATAACTGCCATCTCCACTTTCCAAAACATAAATTTTATCCACGGAACGTTTCAAGAGCTCAGTGGACAGTCTACCTTGCATACAGGAGTAGTTCATAATGGATGACTAAGAACCTCTGGTGCTGTCTTTTAGACATTTCTGGTAGCTGCAGGACACTTGACCAGTGGTCAGGATTTCTATAGCCCACAAGACATCCAGCAAAGGTTTGCTCTGAGTAATGCTGGAACTGTACTAGGAGGGTGAGCAAACTTAGCAGCTGCCAGCACTGAATGAGAGATAGTATAAACTGAAAATGTATTCATAATGATTAGGACTAGAATGATTGCTTAACATATGGAAAAATAATTAGCTGATTATAATCAGGCATTTTCTTATCAATCATTCTCAATGCACATTTTTTTAGTATCTTAAGAGCTGATTATGTATGAATCTGGACTGTATTTTGGCTTGGCAGAACTGGGATGTCTGCATGGCTAGACTATGTTAGAGTGCTGTTGATCACTGGATGGCATGTGCCATTATGGAATCCATGGGTCTGGGGAAGATAAAACACTCCTTCTGCTCTTTAAGTGCACTCATGGTAACAAGGTTTCACCATCACAGGGCTTTCACAGCATGGGTATGCCATGCTTGGATCTCCTCAGGCCATGGGGACCAAGACTCCAGCAAAACTGATATGGAGCCCCTCAGAGGCTGAGACCTCCACGGCCAGGGAAGAGCCCCCATCATTGTACACAGAGAAGCTGCTTCCAGCTGTCTTGGAGGTTTTTTATGGAGGTTGTGACTCACCCATTTTGGGTCATTACAGCACAAACAGGCCAGTCCACAACCTCCAATTGATGACTAACCAGAAAACCTTGTGTTTATTACAGCTTATCTCCTCTCGTTCAGGGGCAGCTGTTCCTCAAAGCTTCCTCAACCCCTGGTGGGCCAGGGCACCCCACAAATGCAGAAAGAGCCCTTCTCCCTCCCTGCTTCCTCCGCTCCATCTGGTAGAGCCATGGGAGCAGCAGGTCCCATCTGGGTGGGTGATTACGCTGTGTCCCAAGCTCTCTGCAGCCATTAACACCCACCCCCAGACTCAGCAGGAGTCCTGCTGGGTGGGAGATGGATCCAGCGTGCCGACATCTCAGAGAATCCCCACAGTTGCTGCTCCACCAGGCGAGTGATCGTGGAGCGGAGCGTGGGGGGCTGGAGAGAGGAGGCAGCTCCTTTAGTACTGCTGGGAGTGCTTGGTGTGGCAGCTGGCAGCATCTCTCCCCCAGGCAGCACGGTGATTTTGCAGGATGCTGCTGAGTTATGCGGCAAGGAACAATTTCCAGGTTGTGACACTGCAGCGCGTCATGAGCTCATGTAACACAAGCAAGCAGCAGTGATTCCTGTGTGCACAGAATGCTATGGGCTCCTCCTGGAAGCAGGAGCAGTCCATCCCACGGACATGGCATTTGTAGCTGTGGGAGGACGAACGCTTTATCCAGCAGGAAGAATTGAGTTGACAGGTAGGACTGCCTGTCATGGGGCTTGTGGAGCTTGTGGGAGCTGGGGATAGCATGTTGTAGAAGCATTTGGGGAGCTTTTATGGCTGCAAGGTAGATGCATCTTGTCTGTGAGGTGCTGCCTCCATCCCAGGGCAAACATCCTCAGCCAGAGGTCCCCTGCCGACCCGGGTGCTCCTCTGCAACACACTGACTGGGCCCTGTAGGGCTGAGCTGGTAAGACTCAAAAGGAAGAAAGTCTGGCAAAATTAAGGACCTGACAGGAGATGTCCAATGGACAGGAAATTTTTTTTCATTCAGCACTCTCACATGGTTTGTTTGCAATGGGAAATTAGCACTGCCTGTCTGCAGGATGCCGTCAGTGACAGGGGAGCTGGGGTGACCCCAGAAACTGCACACAGCAACACCCTTGCTCTAGAGATGCCACAATACTTGCAGCTTTAAGTATATGAAATACCAGCCTCTACTAATTTCTCCTGTGCGCTCAGACTAGTACTTTTACCCCTTGCCTCAAAACTGGGACAAAAAGCAGCCAAAACCAAAACAAGAAATAACAGTGAAAATATATAAAATGTAACCCAAAGAAATCCTTGCTCAGGCAATAGATAAAACATAAACTCAAGTACTCCTGTAAACCCAGCTGGCTGTGGACAGCTACACCAAAATGGATGTTGTGCCCTTAAGGGCTCTTGTACTCCCATGGTATTTAATTCACAGTGCACGATAAAGCAGAGGATTAAAGGGCAGTCTCTAGTTATGCAGGCAGCAATAAATGAGACTCTTCTTGGAAAAAGCAAATAAATAAATGGAGATGGGAGAAGCCTTGCTTCTGAATTATGCCTCTCCAGCAACATTCCCCACTTGTGAGTCTACCCATAACTGTGCCAGGAAAGGAGGGATAGGGCTTGGAGGCAGTACTAATACACCCTCTCGCTCTCTTAAATTTCCCCTCCTTATTTTATAGCTAAGATTGTATAGATCCTCTTGGAGCCTTTTTTCATCAAATTTAAAATGGACAGGACAGCAACACCCCACATCTTGAAAAGGCTTTGTGCACAACAGGTGAAAGACACTCATTGTGTGCATGACAGATACCCCAAGGTCTTTAAAGGAAGGGAGTAAATAAACATTTCAAGCTAGATTGAACAGAGCACTGGCTAAATGCACAACCTGATCTCTGGGTGATTTTATGGGTCTTTTCTACCTTTAGGTTTCCAGACATTCCCTGACAGAAGACTGTGGAGTTGAATATTCATGGTGAAAAGGGAAAAAGCACGTGCCTCCCATTTCACTGTGCTTGTACGATGGCAGTCATTGCTCCAGGTCTGCATTCTGAGCCTTGCTATACCACAGCCAATGTTACTTTGACCAAAGCGCTGCCTGTGCAGTCATGCTGGATCCTCAGCCATTCCCAGGACACTTCTTTAAAGGCAAAGCTGGACAACAGCGCTGTTCTGTGTAGGATTTGGGAATCTGTCCTCACATTTGTCTGGAGTAAGATCTGAAAAAGTCACACTGCTCCCCAGAATGGAAGAATACATGTGTATTTTCAGACAAGTGAAAATGTTTCATTTGGACTTGAATTTTTTTTAAACGTTGTATTCCAGAATCTGACACTGAATTTAAAATACTCAGCATGAGCAGTCATCTCTAAATGCTAAATCAAAATGCTTTATTCAATAATGATCAAAACATGACATTTGCTTATTGAAGGTAGAACTAGTGCCTCCCTCTCTACTTTCATTAGCAAATGAAATTCTGTAAGGAAAAATGAGAATAGTTTCACATTTTTTCATTTTCTAAGGGATGCAGGTCCTGTCTGAGCCCAATTCCTCCATCCTACTCCAGCCACCTCAGTGCTCTTCCCCTAAGAGGAATAGAAACCCGTTAGGAGAGACACAAAGGTGAGTACAGATTACCCTTAACATCCCCCAGGGAAATGTAGGGCACACAGGCTAAGTTAATGGACCTGAGAGTGACTCTGAAGCCACAGGTCAGCATTTGCATTGTGATTTTATCTATTCCCTTGTTGGAGTGAGATGTGGGCATCTTTCCCCCCTGATGTGTAGGAAGGCATCCCAAGGATTTCAGGCAGAAGATGCTCATGGTGCTCTTTGGCTAGTCTTTTGTTGGGATAAATGTGTTCCTGGGATACACCATGGTACAGCCTGTGTTTGGCTGCTTTGTCCTGCACAGCCACGACAAAATCATTCATTGCAAATCCAGGATTTCTGTGAGATTCCCAGAAGCCTTCCATCTTGGGTGCCTCTCCTCTCTGCTCCTTACGCTGTCCTCACAGGTCTCACCCCACCTTCTCCTTCTCCCCTGCAAGGCCTTCACCTCTCCCCAGAAGCACTATTCAAAATTAATTAGGGTGGTAGAAGCCCAGAGGACAAGGTTCTATTATTTCTGATCCCTTAGTAGCTAAGGATCTCTAAGAGGGCAAAACTTTTTCCTTCCTGCTCTGGGTATACAAGCTTCTACCACCAGAGCTGAAAACCTTTATGAGCTGTGATATCCAGCCAAGTGAATGCTGATGGAGGCTAATGGGGCAGGTAAGAGTTCACCTGCACCTATGGGATCCACCCATGCTGAGCTGACAGGTATGACAGCAGTGAAAGGAATCAAGAGTGGCTAAGCCTGCAGCAAAGGTCTTCAGAAGAGCCTTGTAGGACACCAAGAGGTCCATGATGTGGCCGTGGCTGAGCAGAGTGAATTGTCCCACCTGGCACAGTAAATGTCTGGACCTTCAGCTCTTCAGGCTTCTCTGTGTTCAGCAGGCAGCTCACTCCACACTGCCTGAATGTCATTGCTGTGGGCTTGTTTGCTGAGAAGGTAAAGTGCTGGCTGGACTGTTGGGTGCAGGATCCCTGGAGCTATTTAATATTACTGAACAATTTCTACTTAACACTGCACAGTCACACGGGCATTATGGATCCAGCTCTGCCATGAGACAGAGGGACTCGAGCCATGGCTGCCATCGGTGGATCCTGGTGCAGGAAGAAAAGCACTGCTTCAGGGAAAAGCTTCCAGGAAGAATTAAGTTTAGCAACTTAGCCCATGAGCCTGTTTGCAATTCTTCCTTATAGACTGTTGTATTCTGGATCTGAAAGATGGCTCCGTTGGTAGGTAGACATCCATCAGTCTCTAAGAAGTGATCCCAGAGCTCGATTAATGTGGTTTCATATTAATCTCCCCTTATGTCTGCTTCTGGCTCCCCACGGAGCTGGGGACACACCAAAAGCAGCTTCATCACTGTGCATGGGGGATGACCTCCTGTGGTCTCATCTTTGACCACAGAGTTGAATTCTCTTGATACAGCCACAACAGCATGCCATGGACCACAGCTTCCCATCTCCAGGAGTAACGTGTCTGTGGGGATGCAGGCAGTAGTAGGAGGAGCAATGGGACAGAAGGCAGTTGGAAAAACACAGCTTGGCACAATGCTAAGGACTTTTTTTCATCCTTTAGTAGATAGCACAATTTGTGCAGCTGGCATGGGAGATCCTACCAGCTGCCTACAGGGGAATTTCCTGCCGTAGTGTAGAAGCTATGACGGGCAGGTGAGCGCTTCTGCCTCTGCCTACGTATGGAAACTTAACCCAGGGACACCAGGCACTTCATTTCAGCATGGAGTTTAGTGACAGGGAAGCATCATTCTGATTATAACGTATCACACTTGAAAGCACAAGGTACAATTCACAAGGCAAAAGAATTTCTTTTCCCCTCAGAAAATGTTAATTATGTTGCCCTCATTAAACGCTAAACACATTGATCCACTGGAGCAGAGAGCACCATATGGTTATTCACGACAAAATAGATCTGTGGAGCCCTGTTGCAACAGTGGGACCCTGCATGGAGATAGATGTGGTGAAGGAGTGTGGAGCTGAACAGACACGTGTGAAAGGCCAGGTGCTGCTCTGATGGTGCTGCAAGCCGAGTTCGTTCCCCACAAAAAGGGAGAGCGTTCAGAGGCAGGTCCAAATGCTGTGGCTCTGCTCAGCACCAACATGTTCACTCTGCAGAGAGCTGCCAGAGCTGCACTGGAGTTCAGTGGGCACACTGAGCCTCTGCAGACATGCCCGCTGGCTAGAGCAGCACCCATGCACGCACGCCGGCTGCCCCACTCTCTTATGGAATAATCAATGCAGCATTAGATAAAAATAGGTCCCATCTTTCAGGAACAGAGGGGTGGCCTGTCTGGATTTTGCCAAGCATCCGCTGTTCCTGGACAGCAGCCAAGGAGTCGGTTGTCAGATCAGCTGTGCAGCGTCGCTTCTCCTGGTGTCAGCCCAGCTACAAGGCCTGTAGTAATTGCTCTCAGGAATGGACCTTGCCCAGCTGGATTGAGAGCCCCATAATGTGACCTGTTGGGACTGTTCCTGTCTTCACGCCTCTCTTTACACCTGATAGATCAACGATTTGCTCAGTGGTTTTTCAAGCATGCACATTTGGCTGAATTTTTGCAAACCAGGGTTAACAGTGAAAAAATAAAGGTGAACTGGCTGCCTGATTTTATCCTGACTGCTGGCTGAAGATAGGACGTGGATCTGGCCACTTCAATTAGCTTCTGGTAGTGCCAGTTTACAGGCAAACTGGGTAAGAAGTGCATGAAGAGCATGGCAAGCAGAGCATCATGTTGAAAGGAATGGAAGACTTCTGTATATTCTCATGGGTGTCTTCCAGGTATGTCTAAGCCACACACATTTGATGCGTGTGCGGATGTCAAGTTTCTCCTCCAGACATTTGCTGAACTTCTTTGCCTTGTGCTCTGCCTTTAGGGTGTCATCAAGCCAACACATGAGCTTGGTGCTTCCTCAAAACTGATTCCCTACTGCTGCTGTAGCAATTCTTCCTGCTTTGTACCTTGAGGAACTATGCAGACCTGAATGAAAACATCTGCTTTCCTTTTGAGAATTGGATCAATACAGATGAAGACTAAGGCCCTGAAGACACCTCATTTCTCAGTTTCTCTTTATTTTGTTGTGGCTTTGTCTCCTAAATCCTTTGAATGCTGAGGGCCCAAGTGACCTGGCTAGAAAATATCCTCAGGCTACCTCAGACTGGCATTTTCTCTAGGAACAAAGCTCATTTAAAATGAAACTGCATTAGTCTTGGCAGGAAGCTTGAATTGTCACTGTCTCAAGGAAGCTCCATTAATTACTGTTCCCATTGCACTATGAAAGATCAAATGCTGTGGATCAGTTTTAATTGGCTATTGATTTCTTATGTTATTACCTACGGTTGTGCTGAGATGCCGTCAGACATGCTGGATGCTTTTGATTATTCTTGCTGGCAGCTGGGATTAAAAGCAGCAGGCAGACACTTCCTGATCTGTAATGGATTGCCATGGTGTGCCAAAAAAATCGTTGGCTGGATGAATGGTCCTGCTTTGCCTCTCTTGCACTCCTGAGCTTCAGTGCCGTTGTGGAGGCAAATACCACCAGGGACTGGCTGCCAGGGAAAGAGGGGGAAAAGCTTCAAAGAGCACAAGGATTTAGTCCCCATGGAAGCGCACTGCTGTCAGCACCAAGGCAGGGTGAGCCAGAGAGCAGGGACTGGTGGGCATGGACAAAGCAACAGTCCCCATCAGTGATCCAAGGAGAGGTTCTAATCCAGATTGGATTAGTTTCGTGTTGCTGGGGATAAACCCCCCAGCATGCCAAGCTCTGGGATAGCCCTCTGTGAGCCCACGCAGGACAGCACACACAAACCCTAATGGCGACAACCTTGCACACACAGCCTGCCACGGGCCCTCCTGGGACATGCTTCTCCCTCAGAGCTGATCTGGTGGTGCCCAAGCCCAGGCTGTGACATGTTCTCATTAGCTGGCAGAGTTCCTCCGTGTTTAACAAGAGATGGTTTCCTGTCCTACTGATGCCAAATGACACCCTAATCTACAAACACCGACTTTTCCTAATTGCACCTTGACAGAGAGAGAGGCAAACCCCTCCTTTCCCCTCCAAGGACTGTAATTTAATTAACAGGCAGGCATCTCTCAGGATTTGCAGCCCAGCTCTTAGCTGCTACTCTCCCTACTCAGTAACAGGCCTACGAAGGCTCATTCCATTTATCTGTGCATTTCAATAACCTCATTTCTGCTAATCTCCATGTCAGCTTTCTGGATTTACCTCTCAGGGACCATGGAGAGAACAGTTAATCAAATGAACAGTCCCCATTTCGCTTCTCATTCCCTTCCTGGGCCTTGATTTCAAATCTCTGTGTTGTAGATGGCTTCACAGAAGAGCAATACCTATGCTGGTACCACCACCAGATTCTAGTTTAATCCAACTCTCGTATTTGTCCTACAGACATGACCAGAGATAGCACAGATGAAAGAGATCAGAATCAAAGACGTTGAGGCTGGCAGGATATCAAGAAGCATTTAATCAGTTCCTCTTTCACGAACTAGGATCATCTCTCTGCAACCTGTTCTTGACATATGCTTTCCAACAGGTTCTTTAAAAAAAAACAGTACTGGAGGTTCCCACAAATCCTAAGCAATCCTTTCCAGTTCCTCCTGCCCTCCTGTTAAATGTCTGAGAGCAAGGGGGAGTACAATGTTGAAAGACCATCTTGCACATGCCCAGATGGATGTAGCTTCTGGTCCTTGGGGCCCTACCATCTGTCCTGATGGTCATGAAGAGCAGACTGGTTGCATTTTGGTTGTAGTTTTATTTCCATGGTGGTTGAAGAGGTAGAAAATGGTGTCTGTCCCTTCCAATTGTTTTTGTGGAGCAATCTAGGATCTAGCAAGGCTCAAAGAAAAGGAGTGTCCTACTGAATGTTAGTGGCTGAGGGTCAAACCCAGGACCCCTGGATTTTGTTGCATAGATCAATAGTCTCTGAGTTAGACGTATTTTGAGAGTTCAGCTTTGAGGCAATCTATTACAGATCAAGTACAGCTCAAGTGAAGGTAACAACAACAAAATGATCTGCACTTAGGGAGCTGTACATACAAAGGAGCACTCGTGCCCTCCTCTTTGACTCCACATTGGAAAGACCAGTGCTGCCATGGGATTAACCACGCAAATTGCCACAGATACCTCTGTCTTGGCAAAATTGCTACCTAAATCCCTTAATGACTTGGTAGAGAGATCACACAAAACAGACGGGCAGTTGCTGACTAGGTGTGTATTCCCTGTTTGATGTTACTCAGATCTCTGTAGATTTAGTGACTTCCAGCTTTGAGGCTCCACAGTGCCAGAGGAAGTGTCCTGCTGAGGATCTCCGGTGACAGGGCGTATAAACCGGCATCCTGGACAAATGTCCCAATGGATGTGAGACATCCAAGGACAACTAGGGGAGCTCTGTTTCAGAACATCTGCTCTCTGTTTCAAACCTCTGCTCCTCTGCCAGTGAAAGCAAAACTTGGGGGTCAAACTGGAGGAAGAAACAATTGGAATTAGTGTAGGACCTACAGTATAACCTGCTAGATAAGGCCTGTTACCAAACAATGTACAGACAACGTGTGTGTTATATTAGCTGGAAAAAACAAGTGTGTGATCTGAGTGCACCTAATGTCCTGCCCTTTCCCCATGACTGAACATTTCATAGTTCCTAAATCTTTCCTACACACCCACAGGCTGGATAGCAAAAGGGGAAAAGGACTATACTGCAGAGGAGGAGACACTGGATTGCACAGACAGCACTCCAGTGTTTCAAGATCTGTTGTCACTGCAATTATCCATGAGAGGTTTTATCCTGAACTTGCAGAAGTGGAACTAAAACCCAGGGAGGAGTAACAAGAGGCTTCGGGCCATGCTGGCAGTCAGGAGCAGAACTCTTAATCTCCAAAGCTGGCTTTGCCCAGCTGTGATCAAAAGACCCTACATGAAGCAGCCAGGTTTTGGAGAAGGATAAAGAGAAGGAGAATAGCTGATCCACAGTGAGGAACTCCCTACAAGTCTTCTAGGGAGCTGGAATTGCTGCATCCATCACAGTTGTGCAAAACTATAATGAATGAGGAATTAAATTCAGTTGTGCTGTTCATAGAATTATAGAATGGGTTGGGTTGAAAGGGACCATAAAGATCATCTAGTTCCATCCCCTCTGCTGTGGGCTAGGACATTTTCCAGTACATCAGGTTGCTCAGAACTCCATCCGTCCTGGCCTTGAACACTTCCGGGGATGGGGCATCCACAACTTCTCTGGGCAACCTGTTTAACTGCCTCACCAACCCCACAGTAAAGAATTTCTTCCTAATATCTAATCTAAACCTACTCTCTTTCAAATTAAAGCCCTTACCCCTGTCCTATCACTACATGTCCTTGTAAAAAATCCCTCTTCATCTCTCTTGTAAGCCCTTTTATGTAATGGAAACCTGGTATCCCCGGAGCCTTCTCTTCTCCAGGCTGAACAACCCCAACACTCTCAGACCTTCTTCATAGGAGAGAATTCCCTTTGATGAATCCCTTCCACTGGCCTGACTTGGCCTGGCCTCTCAATGGGACAGACTAGCCTTTTGGCTCGTGCTAGTGCAGCCCCCCCGAAATCTGCAGGACTGAAGAGAAGTCCCTCAGAGGAGAGACCTGACCACATGAACAGCTAGGGAGTCAAAGATCCCTGTGAAGATCCTGTGTCACTTAGTTCAAACTGGGCAGAGGAAGAGGAAGAGGAGGAGGAGGCAGGGAGGACAGTGAAAACCCGCCCTCAGTTAGCACTGCTCAGAGCTCCTTTCCTCTCCTCTGCTGAGCGGGGAGCAGCAGCAGCAGCAGCTGGGACTGCACAGAGCATAGATGCATTATACAAGCAACTTTTACACCACAGAGTGGAAGGGGCAGAGTGCTGGCAGCATGCACAGATGAGCTTTTGTACAGAAATGGGTACAGAGGCTCACGTGGTCCAGAACATCACCTCTCCTGGCTGAGCACGGGTGGGCTGCCTGGCAGCACAGGCAGACGTGCTGCACATAGCCCAAGTGGAGCCAGCTCTGGGTAGTTTCTCAGTGCTGGGCAAGAGAACCCACATACAGACATGTTAACTCACTGCATCTGTAATGCTTCCCACTGGCTTTTGAGTTCGTGGGAAAGCCAGCATGCCTGGCACCCCAGCTGTGCAGGGAAGAACATGAGCCCCAAGTCACGACTCCGAAATTTTCCTGCAAATGGGATGGCTGCTTGTTCTTTAGCTGGAAAAAAGTCAAAGCTCTCAGCTTAGGGCATTAAGTTTAATGGTGACATCTGTGGAGATGCAAATGGGCTTATTTTTCCCTCCCAGAAGGTGGAAAAGAGAAATAGACACCAAATCCTTAGAAAAATAAGCAAAAAAAAAAAAAAAGAAAAAAAAAGAACCTCAAATCTGAATCTGCCTTCCCAGTTCCCCTTCAGTTCAAGACTGGTATGGTTTATTCTCTGCTGTGTGGGAGGATTTAGCTCCTATTGACAGATGAGCTAATCAGTTCCTCTCAGCTCTTGAAGCTTTATCAAAGCCAGTTAATCATGTTACTGATGTGTGCCCAGGCCAGAGCTCTTCACTTCTGTCCTCCACCAAATGCACATCCCACATGTGTAGGAATAATTTTTTTCCACTTTCAGGTCCACCAACAAGAGGACATCAGCAGTGGCTATTCAACCAACATGTGGGTGCTGCCCATCTCTCTTTCAGCCCCTTTGCCAGTATTTGCTCCTGGTGAGATGTGGTAGCTCCACCAGCATCTCATGAAGAAGCAGGATGATCTCTACAGACCAAGCTCACCTTTCATTGCTAGCACACTGGTGGCAACAGTGGGATGAATTGGCCTTGGTTTTGGGAGGCCCAAATCCCATGCTGGAAGGCTGCTTAAGCCAAGAGCCATTTGAAACCAGGGTGTGCACTCCAGAATTCTGTCCCTGCCACTGGGTCTGTTTTACTTCCGTACTCAAATTTCACCAACTGCTGCTCTGTCCTGCTTCTCCTGAGGGCTGAACTGGGGACTGTGGTCCTTCCCTCTGAATTGGCTCTACCCACACACACACACACATTTCCACCAAGTCAAGAGGATTGCCTTTTCCACTGAGTTTTGGAGGATTTCTTCCACCTTTATACCAGTGATAGGAGGACCCAGACATGAAGAACTCTCTGGTCCCGTTTTTGCTTCCTGTCAAGGTCATTTGAACTGATGTTATCTAGTGGCCTGTGCTTGGGTGGACACTGCTCAGGAGCACATTTGGAGGTTGCCAGTGTTCACCAGACTGTTTCAGTAACTGTTTCAGGTACTGGCAGCTGCGTCCCCCCTATCCTGCAGAACTGCACTGGGGCTAAAGCCTGAGCTCCGTTGAAGACTTCTGGGGCCAAGCTGCCAGCATCTGCTGTGCCCTCTGGGCATGTGCACTGTGAGTGACGTGGCTTCATCCTCAGAGCTGCTCTGTACCAGTAACCTGACAAGTACCCCAGGCTGGTCCATGACCTGGTTGGAACCTGCAGCTTTGGTGGACCAAAGAAGAGGCTGCCACCTCTGTCTGGCAGAGAGACTGGGCTGGAGAGCCAAGGAGCTGCATGTGGAGAGACCCTGCCATGCCCACCCACGGGGCAGTCCTTAAATTAGCTATTCCAGACAGAAAGGAATTTCTCTAAAGCCTTATACTTCCCAGCTTCCCCCAGACCTCCCCATCCACTTTTTGATCTGAAGAGAGATTTGTTTCTCTCTGGGGTTGCTGCAGGTCCCTCTGCCATCCCAGCCAAGGAGACACTCTGGGGCCGCCCAGAGGAGTAGAGAGGACAGCAAAGAAGGTGTCACAAAAGCAAAGAGGAGGAAAAGCCATGGATGCTCAATCCAAGCCAAGCTGTATCGGCTGGCTCTCCATGCCATCTCCCACTCCTCTCCACAGGTGAGCGAGTGGGCACCTTGGCTGCGCTGTGAGACACGATCACCCACCTATACAGACAATGTCCATGAAGCCGTACATTCCATAGCAGATCTGGAAGAGCAGGTCCTGGCGCTGCCATTTGGCTGAAGGACTGAAGGTCGACCAGATGAGCCACGAGATACTGGCGATGAGGAAGAGGGAACCCAGGATGGCCGCTGCTATCTGAACCTTCTCAATGACTGTCAGAGAGATGGCCTGCCACTGCAAGGGGAGGCAACAGGGAAAGGGGACAAGAGGGAGAGAAGAAGGAAAAAAGATAAGACATTAGTTCCTTGGGGCACATCACTGTTTTACATCATTGTGGCGGTTTTGGAGATCTCAAAGAGCACCTATGAACATAGGTGCTTTTACCTGGTCCACATCTGGGATAGAGCATGGCAGTTGTTCACCAGCACATGGCCCCATGTTTCCTGACAGCACTGATGAAGAGGCAATGGAGAGGAATCCTGCATCTCACCAGTAAAGCATAGAGAGACCTGAGAGAGGCATGACAGACGAGGGCAAGACACCAAAAATAACATCCCCGTGACAGCAGGTCTGTGATGGTGATCACAAACCAGGAAGTTCAGTTGCTCCCTCAAAATAGAGGCCAGACAGCATCCTCAGCCAGAGCATCCTAGTACATAAGCATCTCAGAGAGCCAAGCTTTCTTTTGGAGGCCTCACATGAGCTGGCTCTGTGCCACTTTGTGAGATCTGACAGGAGCACAGCCCTAGGTAGGATCTTGCAGCGGCAATGCACATCCCACAGAACTTGCTGCAAACAACACAAGTTGCTGTGGTCAGGACACCCTGCCTTTAGGTGATGACAAATTCAGGCTGTATTCCAAGGTAAACGTCATTGCTCCTTCCTCAGAAGAAAAAAATAGAAATAACTCCCCCAAAATCCATTCACTGTGTCAAATAGCTTTGTACAAGCTACATTATAAATATCCTAAGCCTGGACTCCTCTCTGTCATCCAGCATAAAACCTCCTCACTTAGATTTACACTGCTGAGAAAACTGCCCCATAAAACCAAGAGCAGAAATTGGTGTCTTTAACAAGACTTGGGACGTGGTCCATAGCCTCTCCTTCAAATCAAAAATCAAGCACGTAAACAGGCTGGGGAGAGACAGTCTCTCCTGGCATCCAAGTATATAGGCCACCTCTAGCTGTGAGATACATGCCCTTGAAATCGCAGTGGGACTGGCAGAAGGATAAACAAAGACAGACTCCAACCTCCTGCAGGTACAGAAGATTCAGAGGAATTGAAAATGTTTAGCCCAGATTTCGCCCAAATCCAGTGTCCCCGTGAAGTGTCATCTCTTCTGAGACCTCAGCACCCTGCATGATTGTCAGACACATCCCAGGACAGCAGGGTCACCCATCACACTTGTCCCATCCTTCCGCAGGGTAAAAAGGAGTTCAGTTGCTTTAATGCCCAGGTCACTCAGGGATTAGGAATGTTTTTTGCAAGAGTGGGAGGACTTTGAACCCTGATTGAAGTGCAAGAAAGACAAGAGGTGCCTTGTCCTGGTACAGGCATACATGGCATTGCTACCACTCCAAAGACCAAAGCCCTGAACTGAATGCTCTCCTCTGAAAAGAGCTGGATTTGGAGAGGAACAGACGACAGCTTCAGCTGGAGGCTGAGGTCTGCGGGCTGCAACTGGAAGGAGACTGCTCTGCCTCTGCCAGCCTTGCTCTTTGGCTTACATCCTGCGAGGGCAGACAGCCCTCAAATCGTCTATCTTGGATGTGCAGCATCAGTGAGGTGGGTGGTACCAGCTACTTTGTAGTTGGCCACAGAGTAAATAGGCATAGAGCTGCTGAGCAGAGAGAGAGTTTGTTCCCTGCTGAAGCAGGACTGGGTTCAGCTAAACCCAATCCCCTCCCTGGGCGAGCAAGCCCCAGTACCCTTCCTACCACCTGCCCCAGCAGCTGACCAAGCCAAAGGCAAACACCAAATACCAGGGACACTCAGTGATCCCTTCAACAGCCCATTCCCACTCTGCCACAGCCCAAACTGCTCCATGCCTCCACCAAATCCAGCCACACAAGTGGCCTCTTTGTGCCACTAAGATGTTGACGTAGTGAACAGACTCCTCTTAGGGCTGGAAGCTTGGTGGTACCAGTCCCAACAGGTCAAGGCAAGGTGCACGGGTGCTGGAGTCCACAGGAAGGTCACAGCTGTGCAACTCCTTTCCTGACAGAAAACAGAGCAAAGGCCACCCATTGCCCCCAAATCTGGTTTCTGAGGGTGGGATCAGCAGCTATGCCTTCCTCCCATCAGCTCTTCAGCTTTGTTCTCAACAGCACTATAAGGCAATGCAGGACAAATCTGCAGTGGCATCAGCTCAGAGCACCAGGACTAAATGCATGTGCCAGAAAGGGAGCTTGGATATGTGGGGGGCATTGCACTTTCGCCACTGCAGCTTTCCCCAGACCTCATCTCCCTATCCAGTAACTGGCTGATGACGAGGGGATGGGAGTGCAGGGAGCACAGGCTGGTGCTGCATGAGAAGGCTTTCCTGCAGGTCCCTCACACTGCCCCGCGTGCGCCTGTGCCAGCCAAATCATTCTGCATCATTTCTCTCTCTCGAGGAGGTAATGGACTGACTCCTCACCATCTGTCTGGCACACTGCAAGGCCTGTGGTGGCAACAGGTCCTTCCAAGGTAGCAATTAAAGACAGAAAAAGAAGACGGAACTGCTAGAACAACCAGCAGCCATGTACAAACAACTCCACTGTTTTGCAGAGAAAGGGAGGCTTAGGTGCAGTACTAAATACACTGTCAAAGGGGATTGGGCTCAGAGCACAGAGAAGTCACACCTGGGTGCAAACTTCAAACCCTGCTCCTCTTGGTTGGGAACAGAGAGGCTGGAGCAGCAGCAGGGACACTGCCTGACACTGCTCAGCTGGCAGCGGCTGCCAGGAAGTTCGCTGTGGGGATAATGAAGAGGCTGGAGTCTGTCAGCCGTGCCAGGGGGTAGGAGGCTCTCCCCCTGCATCTGGCACTGAGTGACACTGACACACACAGTAGCAGTCCTGACTCTGTTCAGGAGGTGGCACTGGGGTGTGATTACCCTCTGGCAAGGAGGTAAATGGGTCAGAGATGAACACTGGGGAAAATAAAAATAACCAGCTTGCAGAAGAATTTAATATTTTCCAGGGGGGAAAAAAAAAAGGCAAGTAGTAAATATTGTATTTCTTCTCTGGCAACCCTGGGAACTGCAATGTAGTGTCTCACATCTAGCTTGAGCCACCAATAACCAGAGTAATTATTTTCCATCTTTTAATTCCATTTTGCTACACAACTTAGGGTATGAGGTTTTTGCACAGAGAGGAGAAAAGCAGTGAGACAGAAGATAAAGCCTATTACCCAGTGAGTGCACAGACAGAAGGGTCCAAGAGCTGTTCAGAGGTGGAATGTGCTGATGAATTTCATCTGCAGGAGCTGGGTTTGATGGGTCCCTGCATTTCTGGCCTTGGGAGCCCACCTCAATCACAGCACTGTGCCTTTCAGATTTCATAACAGCCCTTAGAAAATCATGTCTTTTCTTAACCCCTCTCCACTGTCATTATGACCAACAGACCAGGGATTTGGCAGGTGACCCTGTTAATCCCTGGGTCACCACTAGAGCTGCAAAGAAAGGTCTCAGCAACACTGCAGCGTCACTTTACTGGCACATCTGAAACCCAAAGCTCTTTGTCTGAGTGCCTGGCTGCATACATGGCCCCCTCCCTCCAAATCTCCAGCTCAAATGTTCAAGCTCTAGCAAGATCACAGTGTTAAGCAATTCCACCTGCTGGGGAAGAGACCTAAAGATGAGTCCTTCTTCCTTCAGCTCATAATGACTGTTGAGTTCCCAGTAGCTGCTGGGCTGCACTGAAGTGCACCTTTAACAACCATCAGCTCACCTGGGTTGTCAGTCAGGGATGTGACCTTTAGGCAGGTAGAAAGCTCTACAGATGCTCTGCCAGTGCAGAATGGGGCAGAACTCAGGACTTGATGGTACCAGAGAGCTTTGAAGGCTTCTGCAGGATAACAGGAGCAGCTCTGTGAGCTCCAGGCTCACAAAGGCTTCAGAGCACGGCCAACTAGCTCTCTGTGATGGTTTGCTATCCACGCTGGAAAAAGGGCTCCAACACTCTGACCCATTCTGAAAAACCTGTCTGGAGCTGTCTGTCCTCTGCTACCACCTCCCTTGGCCAAGTGCTTTGGCACACCACCCAGAACTGCGGGGGCAATACACCAGTCTCTCTTGGATCAATTTCCCCAAGTTTCCCTGTTTTGCCCAAATTGCAAAGCTCTGCAACCCAGATGCTTCAGAAAGGGTTTCTTCGGAGTCCAGGTCTGGCATTTGTGATGACCTTAGTCAGGGTCCAAGCTGGGACCAATGCCTGCCACTCACGTAACTCATTCCCTTGCACTGTTTCATAACCTACGTGTAGTACTTGGGACAAACCTGGTTCCCTTGTTTACTTCAGCACTTCTGCTTGGAGGCTTGTGAGTGAAAACCTGCAACTGCTAATGTAACACAGATGAATAATGTCATTACTATAATATTTCAGGCCTGATCCGTATTCCTCTTTCTTTGGCACCAGCAGTCTTCAAAGGTTCCCAAGCACCAGCACTGGCAGATTCAAGGCAGCTATTGCCTGCGTAAGATGTCTATGTCTTACTGCAGCAGCTTGCAAAGAAGCCTTGTTTGCTGGAAAAGCCTTCCTACACTCCCCTGAGAGCTCCCCCATGCCTGCCTCAGGCAGTTCAGTTTATTTTTATTGCTGTATCTGACATGTCCCCTTAATACGTATCATTAACATCCTGAGCTGTGCTAGTCAGCAATTTAATTCTCAGACCCAGGGTCACAAGCAAGAACAGGTTTTTCCTAGAAGGTTGGAAAGGATCATTTCCAGCACTGCTTAAGTCTGGCTCTCCCCTTGCTGCTGTCCCAAGGCCCTGGCCATCCTCCTCAATTATCTTTTGGAGGATGACTTTTCTTTTTATAAATTCACCAAGCAAAGTTATGCCACTGCTGTGGCACAGCCTCCCTGCTGTACACTTACAGATGCTGTGGCTTACTTAGATACTAGAAAGGCAACAGGGAGGAGGGAGGGTCCGGTAGAGCCACGTAATGGAAACATGCAGTGGTGAAAACCGCTCTCTTCCATGTGCCAGAGCATTGATATCCTAGAAAGTTCCCATTATAACGCGCAGGCCAGGAAGTTTCTCTTGCAGTGATTGCACCCATTGCTTCCAAGCTACAGCTGAAGCTCAGCAGGGACCAGGCAAAGCTCACACTCAGCACAACTGATTCAGCAGGATGGGACAGCCAGGAGACATCAGCAAACTTGCCTCAAGCTTTTTAGGTCAGGATCTCAGGCTGAAGTTCAAACACCCTGTGACTTCAGCCGCTTCCTTGCAGATGTGAGTGTCCTGATGAGGAGGCCATATAAGAGCACTCACAGACAAAACAGAGCCAGAGGAGACCGGATCCCAACCCCAGCATTGGATAACTGAGAATCTTTGGAGCTGAAACAGCCCACAACACAGGAAGAGTCAGCGATACCAACTGTAAATCAGATGAACTACCCAAGACTGCAGACAGTTGTAGGTCTGGGAAGGTTGGTTCAAGCAGATTTTCTATTTTCTAAATAGAAGCAAATAGAGCGTCAGAGTGGATGTGGCTCAGGAGCGACTACAAAGGATCTGTATAGATTAAAAACCCTGCAGCATCGCACCATGCAGATACCTATTCCACCATGTACCAGCACCAGGGTGCAGGCAATACTATCATGTACTTCTAAAACCCTGTGTCTTCAGGGTCTTTTAAAAACCATGGGCTTTGCACAACTCTTGTGCAATACCGGAGAGGAGCATTTAAAGCCTTCATGCCCATGCCTCCTGTCTTGATGACTGGAAGGCTGCAGAGCAAGAGAATGGATGGATGGATGGATGGATGGATGGATGGATGGATGGATGGATGGATGGATGGATGGATGGATGGACAAAAGCTCTGAATCTTCTGGTTGCTCATATTTTTGCTCATTCTCTGTTTGACTGCTGCTTGGCAGGACACCTGCCATGTTGTCTAACAACTTTAATCCCCCACTCAGCAGCTCAGCAGTGTTGCTGCTTTAAGACCTTTGCTCTTAAATGCCTGCAATCCAGGGAGAGGGGACAGGGTGGGTTAATTTATAGAGATTAATTCTGCCAAAATACCAGACTAAAGGTCTCTCTCTGGTATGAAACATCATAATAGCCTGGAGGCTGGAAGGAGTCTGTGTTAATTATGCATGAACCCGGCTGTAACTTCTCTGCCCACACCACGAGTTTCCACACACATCTGGCCCATGCTGTGCTCCTAAGCACTCCAAAAAATGTGCAGATGTCAAAATGGGCAGAGAAACATGCAGATCCTGGGGAATATGTGGGTGTTGGATGTGCTGCTCTGTTCAGACCAATTGGATATGCTTCAGGGAGCCCTGGACCTGCCAGCTGCCTAGCTTTGGCTTTCCAGCAGTCTACCAGACAAGAGGACACAGGGGATAGGTAGGCCATGTTGTTGGTTAGAATCCAGCCAGGCTCACATCATCACCCAAACAATTTTCATTTGACAAGGAGGTGAGGTTTGTGGGTCCATGGTTGGTCTGGAATAAACAGATGACCATGTCTTCTTACAGCATTTGCCCTCCAAAAAATGTGTTTGAGAAATTCAGAGATTTCTAGTAAGAATAAAGCTGGGCAGAAGTTATAGCAGACCCTGAGAAAAAAGGTTAGGGACTCTGAGGTTTTACTAAGAGATATGCTTGTATATTCAGCTGGCCCATGTTATACGCATGTGGGGTAAAGACTGAGCAGAAAGGATGCTCTTCCTGCCTGCACATGCTGTGACCTGTTGTTATGTGTTACATGTGTCAGGGCATTGCAGCTCCTGGGTCCTCTCTGCCTCCATTTCCCAGCATCTCCCCAGATGGTGAGAGAGGAACAAGGAACTGAGGAACAAGGCATGCGTAGTGATGGGTCATTCAGTCCTCGTGGGAAGTCCAGGCCTGGTGCATCAGCCACTTTTCACAGGATTTTGGAAACCAACGCTAGCGTAGCATCTGCTTCCCAGCAGTGCCTTTGTGCTGGCACCAGACAGGCACCCAGGCATGCAGCTGTATCTGTACACACGCTGCATTTATTCCAAACCAAGAGGCTTTTCACTCCAGTTGCTTCTTCTCACCCTTCAAATCTTCCAGTGCTTCTGAGAGAAGTGCTGTGAAGTCTAAGCCAGCAACATGAAGGCTCCAAACTGGGATCTGCACAGTCCCCTGGAACACTTGCTCCCCAGAGCTGAGCTCTCTAACTCAGTTATTCCTGCCACTCAGTTTTTGTGTTTGTGGCAAGGGCCAGCAGATCAGGCCACTTTCTGACAGGGGAGCCCAGAAAGAGCAATGCTTTGCACAGGCTCTGAAATGTGTGTGTGGGATGCGAGTTTGTCCATGTACAGCTCCAACAAATTTTAGCTGAGTGAGAAACAGGAAGAAAGTCACTGCTCTAAACCACCTGAAAGTGCAGAGCATTTGGAGATATTCATTAAAGGCAGTGCTGGCAACACACACACTCCCAAATCTGCACCCACAAACCTTCAGTGCTGCTCAGCATCACATCCCCGACCTGAGACATAGGAAGCATTAGGGCAGTCATGGAGCAGCTTTTCAGAAATAAACAAATGCTGCTTTGTCCACATCCCTCCTCCTGTGTTTCAATCTGTTCTCAGTTACCAGGGCCAAAAAATTGAAACACTCTGGGTCTGAGGTTTGGCATGAAACTACTGACATCTCCAGCCCAGGGCTCATGGAAAATTGAATCAGAAGCTGTAGGGACTCTCAGAGACCACGCAGGCTTTTTCCTTCCCAACCGCAAATCTTCCCTATGATGCTCCCCTAATTTCCCTACTTCATTTAAGCCTGAAGTCCTAAAGGGTTGTCCCTGTTTCCTTACTGTGGTTAGTGACCTCAGGGCTGGAAAAAGACATGCAGAGGCCACAGTTTGAAGGAGAGAGCAGGAGTTTGCATTCCCCCTCAACCTTGCACAACCGGGGACCATCACTAGCACAGTCCTTGCCTCCTGGTAGAGAATGACCTGCAGAGAGCCAGGAACTGTACAGACTGACATCCCTACAGACATCACCCTGGTCTCTAAACCACTGTAATGTTTCTCCAGCCCAGATGATGCTGATTAAGTAGTAGTGCCTGGATGTGACATGCTTCCTCAGGTCCGAGGCATTAATGGTGCTCAGCAAAGGCATGCAGCAATTAATCCACCTTCAGGTGTTGCCCCCTCAATAAATCAATAGCTATTAAGGATAACTTATCCCATTTTTAATAGCCACACAGTTTTCCCTTTCTGAATCTTGATTTTAAATTACCAGTCCACAGTGGGGCCTATGAAACCCCAATGCTTTTGAACTCAGAAGAGAAAGAAGGGGGGTCCTCAGATGACTTTCACAGCCACTTAAGTCACGGTGTGCTTTACCTGTTTGTGCACATCTGCAAAAGTCCACCAAGAATCAGGCTTGGAGAGACCAGAGTACCAGAGTCAATACCCCTTGTGCCATGCCACAATCATGGGAGAGCAGTAAAGTGAAAAAGGTGGCAAGAGGAGAACTGTAAGAACCCTCCATCTGCCTCCTCCATCCCTCACGCCAGCACAGAGGAGTCTCAGTAGGAAGAGATCAAGGTTAATGGAACAACTATAGGCAAGTGGAGTCTCATCATACTGCTTTGTCACTGTCACAGTCTGTGTCCTCTGTTGTAGCAAATCCCATAATGGCTCTGCCCCTGGAGACAGTGGCACAGCTGTGGTCTCCGGTGGATGAACACATTTGAGTGGCTGTGAGGGGTTACAACATTATCGTGGTCACACTGGAACTTCCAAAGAAAGGCAAGTGAACGTAAGAATTGCCAAGGAGAGAAAGAGCTGACTCCTGAAGGATGCCCCTGGAACCACTGAGCAGAACATGGGGCCTCTTTGGACCAGCTCCCGACAACCCTTTCTAAGTGTCTCAGACATATGAGTCCCTGTGCACAGGGAAGGAAAACCCACACGGGTAAAATCCACTTGCTCTCAGAAACAAAAACTGAAACGAGAATAAATAGACTTTGAAATGTCTCTAGTACCTTTACCTGCAGAGGGTTCTTTGTGCTTATGGCAATGACGTGATACTTGTAGTAACACAGCTCACAGCTCCAGCAGCCTCTCTCGCTAATCCATTTGATCAGACATGGCTGGTGCGTGCACTTCACCGATCCATCGCATCGACACGGGCTCAGCAACTCCCCCTGAAAGAGAGAGAAGGCATCAGCAAGGCTCCCCTCCTCCCCTCTTCTCACAGGCATGGCATGGTGTGGCACAGCATGGCATGGCAGAAGCTCCACTGTCCACCCATTTGATCTTTGTTCCTTTTTACCTGGTTTGGCTTAGGCAATCCTGCTGCCTCCTTTCATTTTCCCTCTAATAATGCTTGGCTGATGTGAACAGAGATTGACAGGGATGTAATGGTCTCAAATACTTGGCTCTTACAGTTTTTTGTTGGAAGAGACAGCTGGGTAGATAAGAAGTGCCTAATCACCACTGAAGGAAAAACTAGATGAGCACAACTCTTGCTAGACACCGGGGGACCACAACCAGTGGACACAGCTCTGCTGGCAACCAGATATCACTGGTTCACTGCTCAGGTTTCTGTTTCTCCGCTACCTGTTTTGGAAAGTGAGGTTGGTGGTGGGTATAGCTGTGAGACAGCCTCTGCTGCAGACCAGAGTCCCGCTCAGCCCAGGCCGGCTGGCTTGTGCCAGCTGTGGAGGTGCTGTTCCTTCCCTGGGAGCTGGGCTGAGCCAAGTGCCATGTGGTAGTTCCCAGGACTTGGCAAGCAGTGGGCGTTTGCGGTGTTAGACACAAGATTCTCCTTCCCAATGCTCCCAGATCCAGAGGGACAAACCTGACCGTGGGTGGCAGGTGTGTGCCTGAGGTCCAGGTTTTTGTGTACTCATAGTCCAGCAAGGAAAAGGACCTCAAATTTCACTGCCCCCTCTGTCCACTTCCCCCAGGCAGTCATACCAATGCATAGCCTACAGGGCTGGCTATTTGTACCCTAGGAACAAGCAAGATGGAGAACAAATTTTGTCCTGGATTGTGACAGAGACATTTATGCGTGGTGGCCAAAACACTGAACCTCGTGGCTCACTCACTTGTTTCCAGCACAGCTTTAAACAAGGTATCCAGGAAAACCCAGTATTATTCTGACCCATCTGCTATTTTCCTGTTCACCACGGGACTAAATTCCTGTCTGCACACAAGCTCATGAGCTCATTTTACAGTTTTTTGCCATCACTTATTCGGAGAAGGACAGAGCCATTACATTTTAGTCCTCACCTCTTAGTGTTTAAAAGCCACACTGCAGACCCCAATAGTGTATTTAGCTGTGCTCCAAGATTTAAAAGCTTTTAAAGGCAGAATAATATCTATGGGACAGGGAAGGCTTGCATCACACTTTCAGCACTGGGGAGAGGATATTTGCTTTTACATCCACAGATCAGCCCCATCATTATCACTGATGGAGCACTGGAACAACAGACCCTGGATATGGACACTGGTGGATATGGTAAAAGACACCCATTCCAACTGCCTTGGGTTAGGAACCAGATCCTGCTCTTGCTAAGCCTGCTGGGAAACTGTCTCAGCTTCCAGGTCACTACATCAGGTCTCAGGACCTGTGGAACTGAGCATCACACTGGGCAAAGCAATACCCCATTTTATGAAACCTAATGCAAACATGTTAATTGTTTCATTTGTTTCAGCTAGGTGACCTAGAAATGTCATCTTCCATGAAATTTTAGCAAAACTGTAAATAACTGTTTATGTTACAAAACCAGCCTCAGCTCTACTTGGTACTTGTTTTCATTACACACTGGAGGGGATGCAAAGGGAGGGGGGAGCAAGGAGGGTTGTAGGGTCCATGAACCTTTTTCACCTGGAAATGGGGAACAGGACAAACCAGAAGAAGGGAAGCAGAGAAAGATTAGATGGAAGGAAGGGGAATGTGGGAAGGAGCATTTGGCATTGAAACTCCCCATGTGAGGTCCAACTTGAGGGGCTCAGGTTCAGTTATGTATGTTTGTGACTTTTGCTGAGACTGGGATCTTGCTGGAACAGCGCAAGTGTGGTAAGGAGCCAGCATTGGCACGTACTGCCACACAGGATACAAAAGGGGAAGGATCAGAGCACAGCTACTCTGATTCCCAGCTTGCCAACCTCTTCCATACTTAGTCCAGTACAGGACCACTGCTATGTGTCTCTGATCTACCCTTCTCATCTTAGACCCTGGTGCCTTATTTTCTCAACAGCTTCATTCCTCAGCATACAAGTGCATCCCCAGCAACAAGGAGGTAGCACAGAAACCTCCCAGCTCTGCAGCATCCCTGCCTTTCTTTTCACCTCACTGCACATCAGGGTCTCCTGCAGGGCTCAAAGTGGTGAGTGCAGGACCCGGGTTTTGTCTAACGAGCAGCTGGGGGCATCAGTGATGAAGGATCAGGAAGAGAGCAGAACAGAGCAGGAACTAAGAGCAACAATCTCCAGGCGAAGGCAGAGGAGAAAAACTGTAGCTGCAGCCTGGACTAACGTTGACTTCTTGGGCTCTGTAATAATTGATCTATGAAATCTGAGCTTGTCTCTTCAGAGCCAAGAGATGTTCATAGACATCCTACAGTGCCATGGGGACCCAGTCCCTCCTCCCTAACTGGGGTGCTCCAACCTAGACAGTCCTGCCAGCTCCTGTAACCTCGGGACTCAACTGTGGAGCTAAATCCCCCAGTTACTTCATTTTTGCAAATCCAGCAGAAACTCTATTTATCACATTTTCTCCAGCCATGTGAAATATTATATTCTTGCATGTGGTGCACAGCTATTTTTGCATACTGTGAAGCCCAATTCTGTCCACAGCAGGCACTTGTAAAACACTGCCACATGCACACACGCGCACACACGCTCCTGTACCAGCAGAAAAACAAACACCGGGGGCATATTAAAGGAATAAATCCTTTGTACAGCAAAGGAGAAGGAGTCTTATTGCTGGCTGTACAGAGAGCTGAGGAACAGACCATCGGCTGTGATACACAGGAAGGATTCACTGCACAGAGAGTTCTGCTGCTAAAAGCTACATGAACACAAAAGCAAGCCCAAAGTGAGATGCAGATCACAGCAATCAGAGATGGAAATTAAATCCCCATGCCTGTTTCTGCAGGTTTGTAGAAGATGGCTCTGCACAACAAATTCTCCAGTGCTCAAACAGCAGCATTCCCACCAGTTCCCTTTGGAGATTGCTCTCCAAAGACCCTTTGAAGGGTCTATTTCCTATTTCACAACACTTATTTTTGCAATTTTCCTTTGTAGAGTTACATCTCATCACTGGGATGAGCCTAAGCAGCATTTCTTCTTTGTCAGCAACTAGTGGAGAAATGCTCCCCAGCTGCAAGCTTCCTCCTCAGCTTGCTCAGTACCATCTTGTTCTTCTGAAACAACAAAGTGCACTTTGGATTTAGAGCACCTGACTTTTTTTTTTTTGCTGTTATCCAAGTTTAAATAAAAAAAAACAGAGTTAAGAAAAAGGGAAGGGTGCTCTGGTTTCAGCCATAACCATCTCAACATATGCAGGAAATACTCTTCCCTATTATTACTCTTCCCTACCTCTGGTGAGAGTAATATATTAAGCAATTATATATAATATTGTTTCCTATTTCTGGCTGTAATGGGAGCTTGTCTCTAGGAGCAGGAAGGGCAAGGCCAGGCTGACCTGGCTGTACCCTGAGGAGGACAATGCTGCTGGAGATGAAGCAGGAGTGCAGGTCTGTTTCAGCTCTTATCCTCTCCTTCTGAATTCCCAATCTGTACCCATTGCAGTACACAAAGTGGTTAATGATTATCTGGACACTGCTATTTTAAGCCTACTGGGAGGAGTGCTGAGAAAAGATGGGGAAAGAAATTATCACTCAGTGCGTGCTTCTGGTGCTCAGTATATCGAGGGAAAAATTAACCATGTCAGGAGCAGCGTCACCCCTGTGGAGTGCTGGGGGCAGTGTTTCACCTGGCCATTTTATTTGTCATTTATCAATGCTGGGAGACTATCCACACATTGCTACCACAGCTGCAGCTGCTCACTCACCAGCAGGCAGACACAGGGATGTGTTTCCTGAGCCTGTTCTTTTAACTGCAAATTAAGTATAGCAAATTTGCTCACCCAGTCTCCTTTAAACACAGCAGGGCTGGGGACAATGGTGTAACCAGGCCAGGATGTGGCCTTCTGGGCTGGCCCAACTCCAGCTGTGCTGACCTATGTCTGCTCCCTGGGTTGCTCCCAAGCACCAGTTCAGCTGGAAACAGCCCAGTAAACAACATCCTGCTACCACAACCATTGAAGCAAACATTTTGAAAAGCACAAGCTGTACAGAAAACCAAGATAGCTGATGGTGATCTTAAGACCTGTAGTTTTTCTTCACCAGTGCATTTTCCCTGCTTAGGTGTGCAAAGTAGCACGAACATCACCCACAGAACCAGTGCCATGGACAGGTCAATGAGAAGATGCTGAGTAACTTGTCTACATGACAAGGGTTACCATCTCTCTCCAGGTGAGCACATGCAGCTGCTGCTGCTCACAGATCTTCACACATGGATCTGACTGCTAGCATTTATCTGAGTTTGTCTTGCTTGGAAAAGGAAACCAGGAATATTTAATTTCAGGTCTTCAGCTGTGTCTCCTAAATATACTTAAGTCTTCACATTGAATTTAAATGCAATGGGAAGTTTTATTATGGCAAATAAATGCCAAATGATTTCTATATTAGGAACATAATTACCAACAAATTAAGTCCGATGGCGAAGAGAAACCCATTGTTGCAGAGCTGGTAAACTTCAATAAACATCTACTAATGCTCAGTCTGTCTTCACACACAGTTACAAGAGCTGCCCTTCCATCCTTTGAAATTAAACATGTATGTTACTACCAGGAAGGTAGTTGAAGCAGAAGCTCAAATGCTTCCCGTGAGTACCCTCACATGTGCAAGTGCTGTGCCAGCCAGCAACAGACAACAAGAGACTTGAAATAGGTGTGTGTGTATGTGTGTATATATATAGATGTATACACACACACATGTATATATATATGGTTATGTTTGGGGCTTTGTGGCAGGGTGGCATCTCCCCAGGCACCTCAGCAGAGCTGGGTGCCAATCCCAATCTCCATTTTGGCAGCAATTTGCTGAGAGACTTTTCTTGACTCACCTGGAGAGATGCCCTGACTGGGCAGAACCCTAAAACCTGGAGAACCTATAGGAAAAAATCTATGTGAGTGATTATAATAAGAAATCATCCAAACTCTGCCACCTCCCTGACCAGGACTGTCTCATCCCACAACTCCCCTGCAAGACTGGGCATCCCTGCGGCATGCAGAGGCAGCACTGCCCCATTGCAGGCAAGATCTGTGTGCCCTTGGGTGCAATGAATACCTCCACCCCAGCAGTAAGAGAAAATGCAGCTCCATAAAGGACTGAAGAAAAATCCAGCTCTGGACAATTCTTTGTGTTGCTCAGATGTGGCTTTAAGCCTGTGGCTACCTGGTTGCAGTCTTTGGTGTGGGCTCTTGGCCTGGCAGCTCCCTGGGGAAGGACCACATCTCTGCAGGGCTCAGCTTAGTAGAGGTTTGGGTTGCCCTTCGAAGCTCCTAATCCCAACAGCAGTATGAGTGAGCAGCCACAGCTGGGCATGTCAGGCTAGGGGCTCTGAGATGGGTGTAGGGGGGCACAGCTCTGCTTTTTCATGGGTTTTTTGCAATTTTTAATGATATTAGCTGTTCTGGCAGCCCTGTGAATGGGACACTTATCTCTGACAGAACTCCAGCAACAAAACACAAGCATCTCCCTGCCTACAGGCTGGGTGCAAGCAGACAGGCATCTCAGCTTTAATGCACGCAGCAAAACCACCACACACCCCTCTGGGACCATCAAGATTATTTTGGTGATGTCTGAAAACATGGGCGCTGGTCAGGAGAGGGATATGTCTCACACAGTCCTGAGCTGAAACGCAGTGTTTGTTCCAGAGCGAGTCCTGTCTGAAAAACCATCACGTCTGCAGAGCTCCCGATCCTCCAAAAACAGCACAAATTGCCTTTCCACCCACGGAGGCTGCTGCTGCGGCACCTGTGAGGAGTGCCGAGCCTGCCACACTGCTCAGGCTTTTTCTGCACCTCTCTGATGAAAACATGAAAGGTTGCAGCCACAGCTGTGAGGAGAGCAGGGTGGGACCTGCCTTGCAGCCTCCTGCTGGAAAACTCATCCTACCTCTACCACAAAAGACGTGACTTCCCAGCTGAGCTGATCCCAACAGCCTTCGGCTTTACCATGGACAAAGGAAATTTTAAGTTATCTCTGTTCCTTCCCATCTGCAGTGTTTTGTGCCTGTCACCACTGCTGAGACAGACAGTAACAGGGGTGGCAGCTCAGAATTTGGGAGTGGGATGGAGAAGTGGGAAGGGAGACTCCTTTTTCCGAGCATTACTGTTCCCCTTGGGGACTCTGTCACTGCAAAGCTGAGGGACCATCACCTCATCTGGCTGCTCATCAGGGCAGCAGTGGAGCCTGCCCATGTTTTAAGTCAAATGACGTTTTTTCAGTTAAAGCAGATCACTCGAGAGTCTCAGCTGTGTTGGAGGCAGGCAGAGGGTGAAACCTCTGTGCCCTCATATCCCAGAACAGTGCAAGGAATAAAAACTCCTGAAGGAAAGGAAAGGAAAGGAAAGGAAAGGAAAGGAAAGGAAAGGAAAGGAAAGGAAAGGAAAGGAAAGGAAAGGACAGGAAAGGAAAGGAAAGGAAAGGAAAGGAAAGGAAAGGAAAGGAAAGGAAAGGAAAGGAAAGGAAAGGAAAGGAAAG
>JAWWES010000171.1:14431329-14494859 GCA_035583135.1 Lophotriccus pileatus
AGGAAAGGAAAGGAAAGGAAAGGAAAGGAAAGGAAAGGAAAGGAAAGGAAAGGAAAGGAAAAGGAAAGGAAAGGAAAAGGAAAGGAGGAAGAGGCTCGAGAAGCTCCTGGGTGCAGAAAGCCCAACGCATTAGAGAGTGGCGGCTCTGGCTCCCCCAGACAGGAGCCTTTGCTGTGGTGACTCATCCTTGGAGCACTCTGGAGTGGTGGCTCTGCCGCATGGCTCTGCCCTCGCTCCTTCACTGATTTCCAGGGGAAGGTGATTGAACACAGCTCCACTGAGCTTAATGTGAACTGTCAGGGAGCTGGGGCGCATTTACGCAATGCCTTGGTAACAGAAGAGAAAACAGGAAAGCTGCAGAGTTTAACGTGAAATATTTGGACGTGACCCCATCCCTTCCCATTACAAAAAGGAAAAAAAAGGACTTAATCTAGGATAGAGCTATTTCAATATTTATCTGACAGTAACTTGCCCATGTGTTTGCCCGCAGAATGGCATTATCCAACTGCTCTGGGTGCTTCCCTGCTACCACCGGTAAAGGCCAAAAGGAGGTTTTTCAGGAAAGGTCAGGTGTCTCATAGCTTAACACCACTTTCCTTTAAAGAAGCAGAAAGCATGCATTTTTATGAGAAACAGAGAATCACAGATTATTTTTTGTTTGATGAGCTATTGAGTATTTTAACACCTGGTTTCAGGCCAGTGAAATAAAAGTCCCACTTGGCTGGGAAAAGGAGACAACATGGAAAGGGAATTAGTTCTCACCTGGGACAGCCACTGCTGGGGAAGTGAGAGGGGAGGACAGTCCCTAAGGGTCCCTTTACCTGAGAGGAAAAATCAGCTCCATCTCTGTGTGCAGATCTTGCCAACAGATGGGCTCTTCTCAGAGGAGACTCCTCTAAACAGGAATCCCAATCCATCAGTTTTCCTCAGAGCAAATCACAACAAATCAGTCCTCAGAGCAAATCAGTTTTCCTCAGCAAACAAAGGCCATGCTGCCACCACTGACCCCACTATGAAGAAGCTGGTACTGATCCTGCCCTGTGCCTTGTCAAGCTGGGCTGTTCTACACTGTGCAGTGCAGTACAAGGGCTCTATAACTTCAGAGAGGAAAAAGCACCAACCCTGACTTCCCACAGGCGTTTTTCTCCAGCTGTTTGTGCCAGTGGTGTCCCTTGCTTTATTTCTCATCAAAATGGAAGCCCTCAGTTTGCAGAGTCCAGGCAGTTTAGTCAGGTCTCCCAGCTGTACCTGATCAGTCCCTCACAAAGGCGGACAAAGCAGCACAGAGTGTTGTGGTCCCCTTGCATGGACAGGAGGAGCTTGCCCAGCTTCCAGGGATAGAGGTGACACGAGGTTGGAGGTGAATTGTCCCCTGCTCTGCCCACTGAACCAAGCTTCAAACTTTGCACCTTTAGAGCTCCGCCAGCTTGTCATTTCAACATCAGCCCTCTTTTGGGTAGCCAAATTCCATGGAAATTGATTTCCTGAAGTCGGAGAACACCCTTGTTAAGGGATTCGATATAAACCTATTCAACAGAAATGGGAACTGGTGGACCGATGTTGGAAAGGCCCACACCACTGCCCACATGCAACACCATCAAAATCCACCTGCAAATGTTCTCACTGTCCCATTTTCCTGGCACGGAAAGAGAGACACCAGGCTGTCCCGGCTGCACACAGAGGTGTTGGCAGAGCCCAGCTACAGCCCAGCTGTACCTGTGTGTGCCGTTGCTTTGGCACCTATCACACATGCTCTTGGCCAGTCTTGCCTATGCCACCAAAGCATGAGAAGGAAACATTTGTGAAAACCTGTCACAGTAGAGCAAAGCCAAACCTTACTTGAAATATGGAATAAGAAAGGATTTTCAGGAATAAATTATCAATAGCCCATGGAGCAGAGAGCTTACAATATATAGATCATATTGGTATTTATTTGCTTTTCTCTCTAGAGAAGGATTTCCACAAGAAGAATAACTTCACTTAGGTGTTCTACAGCCCACTTCATCCTAATGTCATTGAACATGTTTTTGATTAGCTGATTTAGGTAATTCTTACTAAATGTTGCTTGGTTGCAAGGAATCAAAAGGTAAGCATCTCAAATATCACCTGCTGGGCCTCATCAGGTGTGATAATAGCACCGATTAAGTGAAGAGCCTTCAGTGCATAGAAATCACAGTGCTGCGCATGTGAAATCAAGATACCTGAAAACCCCTGAGCACTTGGGTGTTGGAGTGAGTTCAGCTCCAGACTTGTCCTGAATACAGACTGAAGCTGTTTCAGCATCCCAGAGAAGAAATGTCCTAGTCTGTAGCTCTTGGGCTTTCACCAGAAAAAGTACTCAGGCTTTAAACTTTTGGAGATTTACTGTAGATCCCATCCATTTAATGAGCTAGAACAATCTAGTTACTTCTGAAAGAGAAAGCCACTGTTGTTTCACTCTGGCTCTTCTTAATTAAATTTAAAGTATTTCAGACAATACTTAGATTTATCCTGTGTGAAATACAAGAGTGAACTCAATTTTGCTCCCAAGGATGCTGGGATAAATCTGATGCGACACCATGAAGCCAAACAACTCTTCAGCACAAATCAAGTACCCTTATATTATGGCTTGTTGTAATAAATTTTCAACCAATTAAAGAGGTTTTCCATTAATTTTTAATTTTTTTAAAAATTTTTTTGCTACAAATGGCTTTTTTACTAGAAAAATCTCAGCTAAACAAAATTCTTCTAAATATACTTCTATTTTTTTTCCATGTAAAAAAAAAAAGACAGCAATTACTCCTCATTATCTCTAATCCTTGGGGACCTTTACCTTTCTACTTCCTCAGTCCTCATCAGATCCATCAATGTGTATTTTAAAAGTTCAAAGTATAAAGTTAAAGCTTTCAGCATGCAAGTACCATATAATGCAATTCTTATCCGAGATGTGCTCATAATTCATCAAATTGAACTTTGCAGCTACTTCCCTGGGAAGCTGTTCATAAAGATACTCAGCTAATGGCCATTTCAGAAAACATTATGCCATCGGCTGCTGAGGAGCAGCCATGGAAAATCCACAGAAATGGATGCTGGTTTGACTCTCCAGATGATAGATCCCACTTTTAAAGACACTGAAACAAACAGAGCAATAAGCTTTTTTTTTCTTTTTTCTCTGAGAAAGCTCAAAAACCCTTCAACATCAGAGCTGAGAAAATCGTTACTCTGTAATATTTGCCTCATCTTCTTGCTTTCTTCACAAACAAGAAAATGGCCAGGTGCTGTTGGCAGCCTTACAGCAGTGAGATGCTCCTTCCAAAAGTGCAGCACCTGCACTAAAGAGCTGCTTCATGCTGGTACCCTCAGCTCATCAATGGAGGGGAGTGGAAAATGACAATAGCACAGGATTTGAGGGTTCTCATTTGCCATAGTACCCTCAAGTGAGCCCCAGCCAGGACTGAGGGCAGGGGGGTGGGGAACAGGGGGAGCCATGAACACATTCAATACGTGGAAGCCAATAATAAGGTGGGAACAGAAGTGCAGAGCACATCTCCAGTGCTCAAAGGCAGCATTTCCCAGCTGGGAGCAGAGATGAGGATGTGACAGGAAGGACTGTCCCAGTCGGTCTGGATGGGAAGGGTTATGCAGGAGCTTTTCCTGCTCCATCTGGGCTGGTCAGAACTGGCAACTCTGAGAAGAGATGGAAACCCTCCAAAGCCGTATCTGTCTCCAAAGCTGTTTGTGTCTCCTGTGGTGTGAGGTAGTATCGAATGGGGGCAGCTGTTGGCCTTGGGTGCACCTGGGATGAAGGCTGCCCCTGGGGCTGAGGACAGCCTGGAAGAGGGCTGAAAGCAGAAGTAAGGTGGGAGACAGCACAACACACACAGGGCTGCTGCAGGGCCGGGGAGCCGTGATATAAAATAATGAACATGGTTTGTTTACTTTTAGCTTCGCTAGCACTGCAGAACTGAGCTGTTTCATTAAGATGTGGCCTGCTCTGCTTTTCCTTTCTGCCTCCCAGACTCAAGGAGAAGAATATGCAATTACAAAGTTCACTCATGTAAAGCCCTTCAATTACTCGGTAACTCTGTTATGGCTTTTCTAAACATTACAAGACTCGTGCAATAGGACATGACATCTGAAGTAATTCATTTTTCATCTACCGATTAGTGGAAATTAAAATGGTTCTCAGAACATCCCAATGTAGACGAGATCAAGTTCCTTATTACTACACATTGTCTTAGTGGTGGAGGCATTTCTTTTTAATGTCTCAGGCAACCCTGCAAGCAGAGATACTGAACAAAAATATATGAAGGAGGCAGCAGAAGGGAGAATAGAGGCCCACAGGGACCATAGGGAGGTGGAGCTCCAGAGCCTTGCCTTCCAATCCTGCCATAAGGTCACTTAAATGTTTGGCAGAAAGTCAAAATACTTGCTGGCAAAACATGCACTGGAGGTAGAGGCACCTCCATTGGAAATAATGCAGTAACAGAGTGAGGCTGAACTGCCTTTACTGGCAGTGAGCTAAAAACCAGCCACAAATATAAAGTGTTTCTTCAAGAGGTGCCTGCCAGCGGCAGCAGAGCAGCTGCCTGCACGATGCACTCATACAGAGATGATGGATTCTGCTCCAGACCCCAACGTGCCAAACTGCCAGTAACACCTCTCCAATGGGATCTAGGGAAGTACTCATGGGGCTGGAGTGGGGAGTGTCCGCAAGGCTGGCAGCTCAAGGTCACCCTGGGGGAGTCAGGGGGCTGTGAGATGGAACAGCAAGCAGCAGCACAGAGCAGCCAGAGCAAGTGATGGGATTAAGGGAGGATAAAAGCAGGGGGCCTCACACCACTTGGTCATGACAAGAGTGGTCACATTGCCCTTTCGCTTGCATTTGATTTTCAAGGCATCCTGGCTGCTGGGAAAGTAGGTGAAGTCCCTTGGGAAAAGGCTGGGATTAGGAGGTGGGTGAGCAAGCTCCTGCTGACTCTCAGCACCATCCTCCCCACCACTGCAGGAGTGTGGTCCAGAGCTCATAAACACATAGGCCCACTTAGCTGAAGTGCAGCAAGAATAAACCGTGGGAAGAGAGAACAGGCAGCTTAATCCTCAAATCCCTTTGCCTTGCGTGACAACTTTCCAGTCAAGAGCAGCTCAATAGGACAGAGTTGAAGGTAGCAATGGCATTGGCTGCACTGTCCCCAGGGGAAGCTGCACAACATTAATTAGGTTTTTTCAACGTTGCCCTGGCCAAAGGCCTCCTGTATGCAAAGCTGCATGAATCCATGTGTTTCACTCTTTGACTGCATACACCTCCTGGTGAAAAGCCTTCTTGTGTTTTCCTACTCCAGCTGGGAAATCCAGCTTTCCCTTTCTCAGATGGAGCATGAAACAGAGGAGAGAAGGTAGGCATAAATGTAAGACTTTCCGTAACATCAGTCAAGTGGGCTATAGAGGCCATTTTCTTCTTTTTTCCAGTTTTCCTTTTGTACAAGGAGAAGATCAGGTTTATTGTGTGCATAAAAGTGAAATACACTCACAGAGATGTGTATATATAAACAGTGCCAAGGCTTTGAGGTTTCAGCATTGTCAGTATAAAGATATTAAGCATTACACAGGATGATTTATTATCTGACTCTACAATAACCTTCTGAAGATATACTGATTGGCAATTTACATATTAACAAATACATCAACACCGAGGCAGTGTCGGATGCTATGCACGGCTGTGTTCCACTCCAGAGGTGGCTGAATTTCAAACAGTGGCCAAATAATTTGTATCCCTCAGCACGAAAGATGCCCTATTGAAATATAAATTATTACCTCCCTGTTGTTGGTCTTTATTGTGCTTTGTCAAATTGATTCTCCTGCTCACTACACATGGGATTTGCTGTATCCGATACAGAACCTGTTTCTGCCATGTAAGGTTCCTCCTACCTCACCTGGATTAGTTTAATTCAGTGAACTATGTCCAGTCAGCCTGGGCTGTGACAAGTCTTTCATCCTTCTTTAGCTAGAGGGTAGGCTGTCTTCCTCCAACACATCTCTGTAACAACTTACAGTTCCCTCAGCAAGTTGTGCCTTCATAGAGGAAGAGTCAAGTACCTGTTGCTGAGCTCCAGTGAAGAATATTTTATTGTCTTTCTAACCTGCATTCAGCTCTTAGGATGGGATTGTCCTTTATATCCACTCAGCTACTCCACTTCATTTCCTGGTGCACCAAGCTAGGAACAACATGAAAATGTCCAGACAGCTTTCCAGACAGTGACCTGCTGTATTCTGGCAAGATTAGTTACTCCTTCACTATTATTCATGCTGCAAGCAGCTGGGATGGAAGAGGGTCACTGGAGAGGGAAGAGGGATGCTGTTCTCACTGCCTTGCCGTGGGTGTCATGGGTAGGAAGCAGACAGGGTTGGAAGTCCCAAGCGCTGAGTTCTTTTAGTGCAGCGCTCCTGGGCTTTGTTATGCCAGAAAGATTTTAAGAGGTTTTTGAAAGCTCCTGGTTTGTTTTTTTTTCTTGCCTTTGCAGAACTGGGGTTGGTAGAGACGAGCACAGAAATTATCACTATCCACACACATGTATTACCTGGAAGAAGTCCCACTAACTGTGTAATCAGCTACTCATCTGCTCTTTGGTGTCAAACGCTGAGAAGTTGTGTCTGCAGAGCTGAAGTCATTCAAGCAAGACTAAAGAAACTCATTACCCAGCTATCACCCTTCACAGCGACGCTCCAGGAATGGGAAATACCTGCAGCAGCCACGGCCACTCCTCGTGGGCTGCAGTGTGATGGGAAGCACAGCCGTCTGGAACTGGCAGGGGCAGAATGGGCCTTGCCCCCAGATCTCCCCCCAGCAGCTCTGCTGATGACACACTGTTGGAGTTGGGGCAATCTCCATGTTGGGATCCTTGCTCTATGTATCAGGGTAATGACTCTTATCCACCGCACATGGACAACTGGAGACTTCATTTATCTGGATGTGTCAAGGGCTCAAACTTCTTGAAAAAAATAAGACTGTAGAAGAGAAAATGACTAAACGAGCCTTTCCACCTGTCTGCACGGACACTGATCTTCACTGGTGTGCCTTTGCTGCTCGGACAGTCAGAACATATCCCAGCCTTGAGCACTGGGGCAGCCCACGTCTGCTCTGGAGGAAGGCCCCACCCCTTGCAGCAGCCCCTTCACTTGCAGGGGTGTTTAACTGGAAGGTGTCCTTCAGAGGAACCCCACCAGTGTTCTGTGAGCCTTTGAGGAAAAAGGAATTATCTCACTACTGCACATCCACCTAGTCAGGGGGCTTCTCTTCTTCAGTATGTTTACACACAAATTCTCAGTCTGACTTCTGTGTTCTGGATAAAAGCAGTGAGCAGTGGCTGATGATTTTTCAGAACTTCATTTCCAAAACGAGTACCACCAGCTAACCATGAAAGCCCCCGTGAAGTGCCAGGGCTCAGCAGTCCCTTGCTGAGGGATAGCAGAGCAGGGTCGAGGCACCCTGGCAGAGATATACCACCTGCATTCACAGCTCTTGCCCAAGCTGCATCTGCCTTCATCTCTTGTATCCACACATTTCCACAGGCAGTAAATAACTTTGAGATTTATTTCTTTTGAGGGGCAGCAGGTATGAAACGAAACCAGTGGTGCCTGCCAGCAAGGGTACTTGCAGTCACCCAGAGAAATTGGAGGACTTCTAACAGCCCAAGGGCCCATGGGGTGGAAACACTCCTCCTGTGTCCTCCAGATCCTCTTCTCGTGCTTGGCCACATCCCTGGGCTCTGGTAGGAGCCAAGGAAGCTGAGCAAGATCTTTCAGTGGGACCTGCATCCTGGGCTTCACTGTTCAGGATTTCCAGCAATTTTGCCCTCCTGCTGCTGGGAGGAAAGCAATTTTCTTTTTTTAAAAATTTTTAATGTAATTTCTTTAATTTCTTTGGAGATACCAGAGATGAAAGTCTGCCTAGTAACAGCACTGATGAGCACAGGCACAGAGGGGGCAGGTCTTGAAACATGCTCTGCTGCACTGCCACGTGTTTCAGGGCTGGCGGTATTACAAACCAAAAGCAGGATGACTAGGTCCCTCCTGACCAGCTTTCCAGTTAAATTTATTGCTTAATAGGAAAAAACTAATAATCCAAGCCTGCAACTATTACATCTGTCCATCGTTACAGAGGGGAGCCTCCCTTCTCACCTGATTAGATTGCAAGCAAACAGGGACACAAGCTGAGTGAGCGTTTCCCCAAGGTGAGCTGGAAACACGGGCATCTTTGTCACCACGGGAAGGGTTTTATGTGCACAGCCTGCAGGTAACCTGGGCAGGTGAAGGCAAGGCTCAGTGCTTGGGTTGGAGCACGGGAAAGGGAAGGCAGAGGGGGAAGCGGTCACCTCGGTGTAATGTGATGAAAGGAAGCGAGGTGTGAAACTGCAAAGGAAACAGAGATGCGGGAGCTGCACTGCGAGGAGTAAACACGGGCTGGCAGCAGCGCAGAGCCCTGCCCGCGCTGCCGGCTGTGCAGAAAGAGCCAGGCAGCAGCCTGGGGAGATTTGTTATTTGGTTTTCCCTATGAGAAGGGATAAACTGCTGCTAGGACCGAATGTGTTAAAGTCACGCCACCTCGAGACTGCCGGCAGATCCAGTCCTGCTTTAACCTGGGCGATGCTTTGCTTATCTGCTTCGGGCCTTCGGGTTTTGGGCAGAGGCACCTCAGCGGCCGATTACCTGCTCATTGTCCCAGGGCACAAACCCTTCAGAGCAGGGTTGTCCCAGGCTTTGCACTGTTCCCAGCTTTGTACAGACCCTTACATGTTGTTTTCCAGAAGCAAACCCAGCACTTTTCCTGCCTTAACTACGAAGCAAGCTCAGATATGCACAGGCAGTCATTCAAACCTGCCTCTGCCATAACCTTCCCCTTCCTCCCTGTCTGCTCTCTACAACATCTCTCTACTTGCATGAATTTCACCTCTCTACCTGCAAGAATTTCTCCTCGTTCATTCCAGATTGTCAGGAGGAGATGGCAACAGAGAGCTGCTTACCCTATGTCATGTCCACCTGCACTGTTGTCTCCGGAGGAAGATCATGCAGTACAGCTGTGAAAGGTGATGGGGCAATACCTTGGGACAGACAGGGGGATTGAGGGCTTACAAGGGAAACACCATTATCCATCATCAGTGTGGGTGTACTCAGCCTTTTTACACACTGATACTTGGTTATGGAGATTTGTCACACATAGAAAAGCTTCTCTGTCCCCACCGGGCAGCACAGGAAGGATCCTAAAGTATCCTAGAACACAGAACAGTCCTATTACAGTCTTTAAGTATTAATATTGAATTAAAACTAAAAGCATCCTGGCTAAAGTAAAAAAAAAACAAAACACATTTTCAGGAGCCTAACTTCAAAAAATACAGTCTGGACTTTCCCAGCTCAGACCTCCTCCACAAAGACCACACAACATCTTTGCAGCCTACCTGCAAATGCTGCAACACTCTACCTCGCTAAAGAGTAACCCACAAGGACTTCTGCCCGACCCTTCTCTTCACCTTTGTTATTAAAGACACCTGTGGAAAGCCATTGGGTTCATTTCCACAGTCCTGAGGGCATCAGCAGACACACCTGTGTACATTCTCTGAGAGTGGAAAGTGAGGCTGGTTTGGGGGTTGGATGAGACAGCAGGGTCGCGCTTTTTTTTTTTGGGCGGGGGGAGGTGTCTTGGGCTACCTGACCAGGAGCAATCTTAGGATACTCAAGAGTGAAGTCCTCACAGCTGGAATTGCCTCTCAGAGCAGCTGTGAGGAGGTACTTTTCAAGCCTCTGTTAAAGCACAGAGCTGGCTGGACTTGGGCAGCTTTTGCTGGCTCTCTGGTGCTCCTGGTATTTGAGTAGCTGTGTCTATGACCAGCTCTGCTGAAAAACAACCTGGGAATTCCTGAAGTCTTTGGTGCAGCCAGAGAAGATAGAGATTTATAGAAGGGAACCTTTCCTTAAAAGCCATGTGGAAGGAGGCTGAGCTCTCTTTTAGGTAGCAGTGTAATGGCCTTGGTTTGGCTTCAGTGGGTGGTGGTATGTTACTCTGAGCCATGCAAGGTTTGCCTGGTACAGTGACAATGTTAGGCTGCACCTCCCTCCTAGGAGGACTTAGCTCACCAGTCTTCTTGTTTCATGGAGGGCGGGTGCCACTGATTTTTCTCAGCCTCCCCTTTCCCATCTCCTCTGTTTGTCTTTTAGTGGGCATGCAGTGCCTGCATCTGCTCTGAGCTTCTTCCCAGCCAGGTGTTTTAAGTATTCAATAATGAAATGCAAACTAATTTTATTCCTGGAACACAGCTATTGTTACGGGGGAGAAAAAAAAGTCCTCTGGAAGCTTGTGATGACCAGAAAACACCTAAAATCACTTCTCATCAAGGAATCTGCCCCTGCCCTGGGCTGTGCAGCCTCACGGGACACCTTGAAGACTTAGAGGACAGATGTGTTGATCCTGGTCCACAGTGAATCCAGGTGCAAATTGAAACGTGAGCTCCAAACTGAGCTGACTGGGATTTCTCCTGGATGCTTCTCAAGAGCAGATTAATGGCTGAATGTGAGCAGAGAGCTGGCATGAGCTTTCTAACCTGATGCTAAATACACTTCATCTTTAAGCATCTGTGATTCAGAAGCCTCTCACAGTACTCCAGTCCACAGAGGAGACTTTCAGCTCTGCACAGAGCAGCACTAGAAAATGAGACTGCTGTAGGTGTAGAGATGGTAGATTGTATGTAACATACGCTTCCTGTATTTTAGGCTCCAGACTTGTCTTCTCTATCATGAACCTGAACAGAGACCCTCAGTCAATGGGGAGGGAATGTTTTTCACCGAAGATCTGATCTAGTTCTGATATTTTGTTATCTTCTCTGAACCTTGAGAGTTTGATATGGCTAAAAATCAGTTTTCTGTCCTTGAACTCACTGTTTCTCTCATGTTTAAGGACCACAATGATGGGTCTGCTCACCTCTAGTTACAGTTGGTGCTCAGCATTCTTCCCTCTCTCCATTTGGGGTTTGCAGTATTTCTCTCCTCTCTTACACCTCACTACCTCCCAGGACTGCCCATCCTCACCTTTTTCTGTATAACCAGATTAATCCAGAGCCTCTGTATCTGGCCTGTGCTTGCCACAGGTTTTTTTATGTGGGTCAGGCTAATTTTTCACCTGTATCAGCTCAACTGATGAAAGCCATTACCTCTCTCTGCAAACCTTGCTGTGGACTACAGGATGGAACTTACCCTGCCCTATCTCCAGGCTCACAGAAACAAGCCACTGCAACCCAGCAGCCTTTCAGGTAGGCATTTACTTATTTCTCTAATCTTGCTGTAATTCTGTTGTTTTGTAAGCTGTGAAGTGGGTGTTGGCAGTGCTGACACTGCTACCTGCATTACTGTGAACCTGCGACGAGGCATCACTCACCTCTGACCTGTCGTCTCAGCTCTCTGCAAATGCAGGCAACAGTCTCTGGGCCACCATAATCCATCTTTAACAATCATTTTTGCAAGTGTGACAGGATAAGGCATTGTGAAACTGAAGACTGAGACTCTTGGGAACAATTACGAAATCCGTACCTAAAGACCCTAATTTTCTTCTTGCAATTTTGTGTTTTCATTTACACTTCAAGAAAACTACTGTAGCCTGTGCTTTCCGAGAGACAAGCGCTGCCAGCAGCAGGCTGGAGATGCTGTTGAGTTCTTTGGGATGCTTTTCCTCAGGGCAAAGACTTTTTTTTTTTCCCCTCTACTCTACTGAATGGCTCATTAGATCCTATTTAGGTGGAAACAGTACTTATTTCACTTGGGAGATACTCAGAGCTATATGCCAGACAAGCGCTATCTACCTGGAACTATTTTGAAGGATGCTCCTCTGCAATAGTGCAGTAATTGTAAAAAGATCACCCAGGTGTATTAGCAAACAGGGAGCTTAGAGTGATAATGTTAAATGAGCGGTAAGTTGTTTGCTAATTTGAGGTTTATTTGCTCTGTCACATGTGTGTGAGTTTGGAGCTGGTTGCTTTCAGTGATCATGGCTGGTTTGAGGATTGCTTGTCCTGATTCAGATTTGCAGAACCCAGTGGGGGTTTAGCACAGGGGAATGCCCATGCTAGAATCAGCAAAAGCACTGGAGAGGCACAGGTAGCCCCGCTGTGCACGTGGCCTTATGAAAGCCAGGTCAGGGAGAGAGTGTGATTATTTAGTAAAGAGAAGCAATGGGAGAAAGTGACCAAAAATCCCCCGTGTAGAAAGGGCCTGGGCAATGCTCTTCTGCGCTGGGAAGGGTTTTCCCCTCACATTGACTCTGGCTGTCATGCATCGTGACCTGCAATGCTTCTGCTGTTTCCGTGTGTGCCTTTTCTGGGTTGCTTCTGTATTAGGAATAACACACCTTTCATCCTTGTAGTCAGAGGAGGAAAAAAAAAGCTTAAATGCATTCAAGGGAGGCTCTTCCAGAAAGAGAGCATAGTTGGGTTTGATTTTAAAGGAAGGAGCTTTTGGTGCCAAAATTTTGTTGCCTTGCACAGTGGCTTGACAGTATCTCCTTGGAGAGAGTAGATCATTGCAGGCAGATCTGGGCTATGGGGAGAGGCCCTTGTCCTGGTGTCCAGCCACGTCTTCCCTTCCAACTGAAGTAAATGCCTTTACATTAGGAAACTGAAGCCTGCTTCGAGCAGAAGGATAAGATTGAAGAGATCACTTCAGCAGTCAGCTCCACCCTCCTCTTATTGCATGTCATAAATTTGCTCTCAAATGTGCTCTGCTTCATTATAAAATCAGTTCAGTTTAATGACCCAGCTCCTCCAATAGCTCCCTACTTGGTCAGTTAGAAACTTGCTGGCGATTTTCACTGTAAATTCATTCAAGCTCTATTTATATTAAATATTCCTGTTGCAGAATAACTGGGGGAGGGGGGAGCACGTGTGGCTTGAAGAGCTCTTTTTCCTACCCAGAGTTACTTCTCTCTTGTGTGTTTACATGAACAAATCAGGTCCCCTGTCAGCAGCTTCTTTTTCCCTGGTATTATTATTGCAGAGAACCGTGGGAGAGACTGTTTTCCGCCATGTTGCAGGATCACATTTGTCTTTTTCAGCCCAGAAGCACTCTGGTCATTCAAAATTTCTGTATGTTCAGCAACAACACCAAGTCTTGGTGTTACAGACACACAGATCCCAGGCTTCCTCCAGGAGCTCAGTTACCTTCTCTCCGTTCCAGGGGTAGAAATGTCGGACACAAGGAACCATACATCTTTCTGCTTTTGATGTGTACAGGACCTTACAGCAGCAAATGCAGTAATATTATTTGTACCAGAAGTCATACACAGAGCCTTGTGAGACCAGCCAGTTTGAGGTGGAAGCCTCACAAGTTAATCAATTTTTTTTTATTATTTGTGCATTAGGGACTGAGATATTTTATAACAGGATGCCACACCTTTGGAATTGCTCAACACTACATCAGATCCAGACCTGCCCAAGTCTCATCTGGAACTAAACCCCACCTTCCTCCCTCATATCCTGCCTGCTCTAGCACTAGGGTAAGGATTTGAGCTACCTCTAAAGCCAAAGGATCTTTAAATGATGGGAACCCCTAACTACAAAAAGCCAAAAACTATGAAGCACAAAGGGCCACTGCAGTAAAAGCCCAGATGAGCTGAAAATCTTCTTCAGCAAAGCAGAAGCCTTTAGTGTCTCTCTTGTCTGTGTTTCCCTCCAAGACCCAAGGCACAGTGAGCACTTCCACACACTGAGCCATGGAGCTGGGACAGGGGATGGCCCTGCTGATGGCAGTGCTGGGAGGTGTTCCACTTCTCTTTAATGGTGGAATTTCTGTGTTTCCTGCTCATCAGTTCAAATGCTTCATTGTCCAAACAATTCATTACAAAAGGGAACTGAACAAACATCTCCTTTCATTTTCCACAATAATAGCTTTATTCCCGGGAAATCTTGTTTGCGGCATAATAGTTTAATAGGTATAAGACAAATATACTGATTAACTAACTGTTTCTAAATTTACTCACTCGGGGCAACAAAAGGGAGCTTAACTTGCAGTGATGGGATTTGAATGACTGGTACCTTTGAGAGGTAGATCAGGGATATAAGGACCTGTCCTGGGTAAGCCTTCTGCTCTGTTCCCCTGTGCCTCTCCAGCTGTTCCTGCATTTTGGGCAGAGCACTGAATGAGAAGTAGAGGTTCAGACCTCTATTTAAAACACCCTTGGTGCCATTCAGTACAAGGCAGTCCTTCTCCCAGGTGAGCTCAGGCTGGCTGTGGCAATAGCAATGTCATACCATGATCTCGGGTTCACAAGATGCACAAGTTTTATGTGTGTTATTTTCTGCTTGCCATCTTCTGAAGTCTGTGGCTATTCTCAGACCTCATCCTATGAAGCCAGTTGCAGGCCAAGGTCCTGAAGTGCTTTCTGGACCCCTTTGGTGCATCACCCCCCTGAGCACAACAGCAATAGTGCTCAACTAACACTGCTAGAAAAGCAACAGGTGGTGGACGCATTTCCTAACACTTTCCTCCTGCTGCTTTTGCAGAGGAGGGGCACAATCCCCAAGCTGATGTTTCAAGTCCCCCATGGTTTGGGTGAATTTGGCCTTTGGGTTTCAGTGTAGCCTGTGAATGTGGCTGGTGTCTTGATGGCTGGTTACTGGAGATGGGCTAACTGTGCTTATTCTGCAGTGAGACATCTTCCATGTCACAGCAAAGGAAAACCTTGAGTCATGGTGATGCGCGATTCAGCTGTGATGTCTGGATTGGATTAATAACCTGGTCAGCTTCACATAATTGTAAAGAAGGGAGGGCAAAATCCAAGGAGCTGCCATTAAAACCAGTTCATTCAGGCCTGCAGCCAACATCCCAGATGTTCTGAATCTTCTGGGACATGTGGCAGAAAGAAAAAAGAACAACAACAAACCCCCCAGCTCTTTACACTTAATTCACATAATTTTTTATGCTTTTTCTTATCCATGCTGCTATGGCTTGTGAGAGTATGAAGGCACTCTAGGGATGCAGGCAAAGATTTAAGGCATAATCCCTTTCAATTTCAGACATTTAAAAATATGAATACACTACAAGAGTAACTGCCTCTCCCAGGTCTAAGAGATGTTAGTAGTTTGCGAAAGGAAGGTCAGAAAGGACAAAAGACTCAATCTTCCTCTCCAGCAAATTCAACAGCAAGCCTCTTTTTGACTGCTGAAATTGGGACCTTGAAGAAAGTGTCTCCTGCTGAAACACACTGAGGATATTTTAAAACCAGATTAATAAATAATTGGACCATCTGCATCAGAGTCTGTAAGTGGAGTGACACATGGAGGGTGTCTGTAAATGGAACAGCTTCAAATATGCAGAGTAAAATACACAGTGGAATGGATTATTTTTTTTTCCAGAATAGACATAATTATTGCCAATTTGGGTCTCTCTTGCAAGCACTGCCTTAGAGATGGGCTGATTTCTCCTAAGAACTGAACAGACAGATAGTGAAATATTGTGCCTGCCCTGCAGAGGTGACCATCATATTAGTAAGACAGACCAGGGTCAGGAGCAATACCAAGGAAATGGTTTTCCTGAGGCTATGCAGCAGATCAGCTTCCCATTTCCTATCGTCCAGATGGGCCTCTTTGCCTTCTGACAGAAGATGGTATTGCCTCTAAGGCCACCAATATCTGTCGAATCTCCTCCCATCACTACTGGGCACTGTTAGTCCTGCCCTGGACAGCTCTTTTAATTAGTGTTCCTCTTGGGGTTGTAACAGTGGTTGGGGTTAATGTTTCAGAGGCACAGTCTTTGTGAACAAGGTCAAATCACAGCTCATTGAGAGGTGCTGCTTCTGGACCACTGAGGTTAGTAACTTCTGATCCCTCTTCCAGGTGTTTTATTCTTTTCTTCCTCCTGCAACATCCCAAGGAAGTGAGCTGCCCAGCTGATAAAGTGTGCTTCCTTCATCTAGTAAACTGGGCACCCTATGGCACTTCTATTGGAAGAAGCAATGAGTAATTAACTGTTCCATGTTCTTGATTCTGGATTTTATAGCTTTCTCCCCTAAAGTCCGCACTACCACTCCTCTGCTGAGCCAAGGTGAACTAGTTATTTACCTTCTTGCTTTCTAGAAACACAGAAGAGAAAGGTGGTGTATCTTTGGGGGAAAAATGTCTCATTTGCATAACCTATAGATAGTAGCAACATCAGCCTTTTTTAAAAACTGAAATGGAGAGGAACATTGAGAAAGGCACTGACAGCAAAAGATACAGTTTGACTGAGAGACAGAGTGTGGGATTTATCACATCTACTGTGCAGTGCTCCCATGCAGACATCTCCATCTGAGGTTGTCTCCCTGGGCTCCTGGTTTAGGGGCAAGTCAAGACAGGTCAGAGAGGACAGGGCTGATTTGGTATATTTTGGGTGTAGATGATGCCTGTCCTACAGTCCTCAGTCTAATGAAGGCTGAGGCAGACGTGGGCACCTGCTTTTTAATGTGACAACAGTGATGTAAATTAAGAGTCTTGGGCTGGGAGCTGGAGTGTAGCCATTAACTATCCATGGCAAATGAGTTGCGTCTTGACACTTCCTCGCTGTGCCACATCTGTTATTGACCCATGCAGATAGTCCTTGCTTTCTAGAAGGTACCTTTTCTGAAGGTATGTGGGGTGCAGTGTGCTCACCTTCCTCTCTGCACCTGGAAATTTCCGATCTCCATGGCAGAAATTATGTCTCAAGAAATCTGAGAAGTGGTATTTTTAGGCTTTTTGCTGCACAATAAGGCTGACTAGAATTTAAATTTTTTATAAATGCAAAAAATATTTTTGATGAGTTGATGTCTCGTTTACACTAATAGTCTTTGAATAGAATTAGCTATTATAAGGATAATTTCCTTATTTTTAAATTGTAGTTGAAATTGCATTGTATGTATGTTGAGGGGGGACACAGGCTTTTCTGTTTCAGTTGAATTAAATACATTTTTACCATGATTAATGCCCTTCATATTTTTTACAGAACAAAGAAGAAAATCTATATCTCACTTCACTTCTTCTTTTAGTGTCCTCATGAGCAAAAGAAAACCACAGCATAAGCATGAAGCAGATGCTAAACATATTAAATATATGCCAAAGACCTTTAGGTCCTCACTCATGGTAGCAATGGAATCTACCTCTAAAAAAATTATACAGGAGTAGAGATGATACAGAGATGTAGATAAAACTGTACAGGAGTAGAGCATCCCCTTGAAAAAAAGGGAAGGTCCCACCTGGATGGTAGAACAGTTAAGGCTTCCAGTAACAGTCAGGCCCTAACTTTAGACAGCTGCCAGTGTGTGACCCAAAGAATGGGGCAATACCAGGACTGTACCCATGAGTGCACAACTGCAGGGATACCAGGAGACACAGCACCTCTCTGCAGGCACTGCCCTGTAAGCAAGCAAGGCCAAGACTGAGGACCTCACCTGAGCAAGCAGTTAGAGATGATGGGAACGAAAAATGGGGGAGAGAATAGAGAAGTGAAAATAGCAGGTGTTGCCATGTGGATCCCATTGTTTTACTTGCCTCTGTTTTCCCTAATGTGAGTGTCCAAGAAAACTGCATGGACAGAGATGAATCAAAAGAGTCATTTTTGCCAGGATGGACATGACACATGTCCACACTACACCATCAGGATAACCCATGTTCCCTGCTTTCATCTGAGACAGTCTAAGGCCAGTCCCTGCAGCATAAGTGGATTCTTGAACACAGTTCTACCCTCAGTCCCACCAGCCTCACCATGTAAGATCCTCCAGTGGAGTCTCCAGTGATAACCCAGACCCTTCACCTGATGGGATGGCAAGGCAACATTTGTGAAACCTTGGGAGCTTTTTATGCTTATGGTCTTATAGTCTTAATCCTGAAGGGTAGAAAGTTGGTTTTCATGAGCAATCTTCACCCCAAACCACCTGACCACCCCTGCTGAAATTCATGACTGTAGGTTGGGGAAAGGTGGCCATGACAGTCTCTGTAGGAGACTGGGGACAGGAAGCATAGAGGCAGCTCCAGATTGCCACTGCTGGCAGGTTTGATAATGGTTTAATCCTTGTGCAGTGTCTCCTCTCTGCATCCAGGTATTCAATGAATGTAAAGCAAAAATAAAATAATTGCCTCGTTAAAATCTGGTCACAGAGCTGGAGATAATACCCCTCTCTTTGTCAGATATGAAGTAATGCAAGTCCCAGCAAGGAAGAGAAATGATAGATGGAGTAAACTGTACCTCCTGTCCCTCAGACACCCTCTATTGCAGTCCCACCAGAGGCTGTGGTCAGCATGTAACACCTCTGGCAATATAATGAATGACTGGCAGCGCTGCACAAATCCCTGCTAGAGAGCTGTCCGTCAGGGGCTCCCAGGAGGAGAGATTGAAGAAATGGGAGGAATCTGATTGAAGAAATAACCCCTGATGCAATCTCCAGTGACTAACGTCCCACCCTTATCAGAGGATCCAGGTGCAACCCTAAGGGCTGATGTCCTAGTGCCACTGCGGCTGCTTTTCTTCGCGTTCAGCACTGACTTTAGGGTTTATCCCTCCAAATGCCTGGCTGAAGGTTAGTTCCCTTGCTCCTGGCCTCTTCTTGAGCATGGCCCATGCTAGGGAGCCACCTACCACTTGTTCCCCTTTCACAAAAACTCCCAATTCCCCCAAAAGTCCCTGACTTCAACCCAGCCTCATTAACACCTAGCTGTGAGCACACCTTGACATCTTGCTCTAGCAAAACCACCTGGTCCAGAGCTCAGGACAACAAACAAGCTCTTTTTCCTACAGGACCACCTACATAGACATTCACTGACCAGGATTTAGATCAATGAGCTAGAAAGGAAAAAGCACTATTTTTTCCTGATTCCAGCCACCAGAGTGCAGGAAGTTGTGAATGCTCTGGGTTTTCAGAAAGGAAGCAACACCTGACAACACTGGGGGTAGACTCCTGGAGAAATCAGGCAGCACTGAAGTTTCTAATCTGGAGAAAGGGAAGGGACACAACATAAATCTAGATCTCAGAAAAACTTTTTCAAAGAGCCTCTGAAAATGCCCTCTCCCCTAAGATTTAGAACTTCTGAATGCACTGAACTCTAGAGATATGCACAGCAGTGTTGTTAGAATAAGTGGAAGATTGGAGATGATCTGAACTGACCCAAAAGCTGATGAATTCAGGTCTGAAACCTTCCCTGGAGGGTTGCCCACGTTAGATCTGTCTGACTCTTGGGCTTGAGTGTCTTGTAGGGGTGGAAAGTGAAAACAAAGGTCTGACCCACAGCAAATGCCTCCCCAGCAGGAGCTGCAGGAGTTTGATTTAACAGGAGGGCTGCAGGCAGATGCAAGCAGGTGAGATTCCACCTGGGGCACTGCATCCAGATCTGGAGTCCCCAGCACAGGAGGGAGATGGATCTACTGGAACAAGTCCAGAGGAGGTCCATGAAGCTGATTAGAGGGCTGGAGCACCTCTCCTATGAAGACAGGCTGAGAGCTGGGGTTGTTCAGTCTGGAGGAGAGAAGGCTCCAGGAAGACATCATTGCAGCCTTGCACTTGAAGGGTGTCTATAAGAAAGATTGGGGCAGGCTCTTTAGCAAGGTGTGTTGTGACAGGACAACAGGTAATGCTTTTAAACTGAAGAAGGGTAAATTTATTCTACATATAAGGAACAAATTTTTACTGTGAGGGTGGTAAAACATTGGAACAGGTTGCCCAGCAGGGTGATGAATGTCCCATCCCTGGAAATGTTCAAGGTCAGGCTAGATCAGTCTGTGAGCAATCTGATGCAGCTGAAGATGTCCTTGCTTATTGCAGGGCGGTTGGACTAGATGATCTTTGAAGGTCCCTTCCAACCCAAACTATTCTATGATTCTGTGACATCCCCAGCCTGGTGCTTGGCAGCTGGGTCACTGCACTTGGGATGTCTCCTCCAGCACCACTGTGTGTCTGAAGTGTGAGGACACCTTCCCCCTGTCATGACTGGGGTCAAGGGTGAAAATGCCCCCACTGCTAGACGGGGCTGCCTTTGGGGGTACAACCTGGCTGTCTCTCAAGCTGCTCCAGAGACACCACCTCATGTTCCCGCAATGAGCAGTTGCTTTCAAGCCCCCCCTGTGGCAGCACTGATTCAACACTGAGGATCCCTGAGCACCCAGTATGTGGGTGCTGAGGGTGCACATCTCTTAGCACTGCTCCCCAGGAGAACAGGCAAGGGGGCTCAGGGAAGCAGGCCACCCAGATTTTTCCTTTTCCCCCCATATTTGTCACAGTACTGACAGTTCAGGTTTGCTCTGAGTGATTCACCAAAATCCCACGTGGGATCTGTGGCAAAATTTGGGTTCTGTCCCCATTTCCTCTTAAAATGAGAACCCTAAATGACTTCTTATTTCTCCTGAGCAACACACAAGTTTTGGTACAGGGCAATCAATAGATTTTCAGACAATTACAGAGAAGAATAAATGTTAACATAGGACAATCGCCTCCAAAACTGACCATTGCAGAGCTAGGAGCAAGGAAAATAATATAAAATCACAGAATGTTCTGAATTGGAAGGAACCCACAAGGATCACAGGGCCCAGCTCTTAAGGGGATGGCCCATGGGGGGATCAAACCCACAACCTTGGTGTTATTACCACCATGCTCTAACCAACTGAGCTAATCTCATGGATTCAGTCTGTGATAACAGGACCAGGATGCAGGTTGTGCAAATGAGATCATTAGTACTGGCATGAATCTGGAGCTGAAATGTTGCAGCTCTCTAGGCAGGGGTTGGCTTTGTATCTTGGCAGGTTTTCACTGGCCCCAATGTCACCTGGACTCGATAAGTCACTCACAGCAGCATCCCCCCACCCCAAAACAGCTCACAAAACTGCCCAGACACAAATGTCTTAGATGGCAGCATCTCTTTGGTCGATTGGTGAAACTAGAACATGCTCTTGGTGGAAAATATAGTGTACTGTGACTGTAAATACTATGTGAATTATTAATTTGCTGTTTACTAACTTCAATATTTTTCTATTCAATTATTCTCTATAGATAGAGCAAAGGATTCCTCTGATTTTTAAATAATACACAAAATATTTTTTGTACATATTTACAGGAAGAATTTTTGCACATCTTTTTCCTTGAATAGATTTGAATTATTTGTTGCATGTTTTATTAAAGCAGCTCTTCAATAATTAAGGAGGGTATATAATTACATGTAAGGCTACTGCGTGCTCCATATTGCAGTATTTATTAGCACCATATTGAAAATACAACCCCTCTCATATGAGTTGTTTTTCAGGATTACTTCATAGGTAAGGAGAACAACTATCTCCAATTTACTGCTGGGGAAACTGAGGCACGGGAAGGGCAGATGCTTCAGGGGTCTGAATGTGATTTAAGAGTTAAACCCAGGACTCAAGACTCTATACAGAAAGAAGTCCAGCCATCGAACACTGCAACCTCCTGACATGTTTTCCATCCCCCTGTAAGACCCTCAACCACACCCAACTTCTGTGAGCAAAGCAATAATCTTCCTGCAAAAAGAGTGTGCATAACTAAAATCCTTATTGCTCTACAGGCATTCTGTAGGCAGTGACTGACCTCAGCATTCAGAAGAGACAGGTCCCAGATCCTCTGTGCAGATGGTATTTAAACACTAATGGCCTTAAAAGTTATCCAGGAAAACTTGCTGACTCAGGAAAAGGAGTGCTCATGTTTAGGCTGAAACCACTGCACATGCTCTGATGTAATTTATTGTTCACAACACACAACTCATTTAAGGCCTTGCAAGCTGTGAAATATTTAAATCAGCAAGAGGGTGACTTTGAATGCTCTTGCTGAAACATCGTGGAAAAGCCTTCAGCCTAAGGGTCAGGGAGTTTGGGGTTGTTCTGTTCCTTCTGACCATCAAAAAATTAGTCCAAAAGGGAGTGGGTTTCTGCTTAAATGCAGGGATTTCAGCCCAGGTTTTCACTTATTTATTAATTATTTGCAGCAGTAACTCCCAGACACACAGTGGGGCTGGACAGGGGTACAAATCTAGCTGAAAAAAAACATATAGAACTGTAACAACTGATCTTGTCCAAAGCAACATTTGCTCCTAACTCTTCCTTTTCATCACATGCAGTCCCAGCTCCTCAGCTGAGAGTTATGACTCAGGTTTGCATCAGTGCCTTGTAAATACGACATAAGAGGTCCAGGTTGGAATGGTGCAGGAGCAACAGCTGCACACAGTGAAGAGGAGTGTCAGCTGTGAGCAGAGATTTTACAGAGCAGCGTGGCAGGAAGGTGTGCACATCAGTAGCTGGAGGAAGTTTGCTTTCCAGCTTTCCTTGACAACAGGGAATTAGCCCCCCATGCTGAGCTGCTCACCTGTTGTGATTTTTTGTGGGTTTTTTTGTTTTGTTTTGTTTTCCTGTGAGGCCTTTGTATTGCATGAGCTTTGTTCAGTCCTTGCTATGAGTTTCAGAGTCAACAAAGACAAAATTCTCTCCTAAATTGGATTTGAGTAAGTCTAGCCCACCCTATGCCCTTGGCACCCCACAGTGCACCACCTTTGCACAGATCTTTACATAAAGATTCTGGTAACTGATGATTAGTGTCAGGTGAAGGACACATTTTTGCTCCTGTCTGTAGTCTGGATCTCCCACAGAAAAGAAAGGAAACTGATTTTGTGCTACCTCCCCTGCCAACAGGACCTGTTACCCCTCAGTGACAGTCTCAGCTTTCTTTGTGCTGGCAGCTTCTAGCCCTGCTGCACCCAGACTTTCTCATGGATGATCCACTTCTTAGAGCACCGCTGGGTTAATTTCACAGCCCCATTTATGGGAATGGATTTCCAAGGGTTTTCTGACCCCACTGGCTAAGAGAACCTCTAATTTGGCAACTAAACTGATGCACAGGTCACAGCTCTGGTGTACTGAACATTGTAGAGACTGGCTTGACACTATTGATCTGGTGATGCCAAGGCTGCTCTTTATGGGGAACCAAATCCTGGCTTCTTTCCTGGATGGAACAATTTATGGGAAGCTCAACTGCTTTCTGGCAGACAATAAAAGTGGCAGATCTGGAGTGACTGTGTTTGCTTCCACAGCACTGACACTGGAACTGGTCTAAATCACCGTGATGCTGCAGAGCACAGGGGTTTGGTTCAGTCAGCCCATCTGAATCCAAAACTGCCGCCCCACACACCACCACAAAAACAGTGCCTGGACTGCAAACCAACAGGTAAAATTCAGCCTCTGCTGTTAGTGGTGTGAGATGAAGCTTATAGAAACAGGGGTCAGATCACCTCTTTCAACCTTAGTTTATTTATCCAGCTGGTGCTTCCCATACCAGCAAGGCTGGGGACAATGCACCATTGCTCAGGATGTGCCACTTACCCAGGGAATGACAGAGAGCCTGGGTCTCCTACAGCCTGCTGGGAAGCAACTGAGCCCATGGCATAGTGCAGGAGAACCAGTTCTGGGTGCCAGCCACTTGCAGGAACCCAAAAGAATTCATGTTGCAGCCAATCTCAGAGAGGCCTCCAACACTGAAACCTTCCAAAAACCCAGCCCTCCTGGGCACCTCCCTGTGCCACAAAGCCCCAAATTTACCTGCAGCAGATGAAATGAAGTGGCAGAGTTCAATTACTGACACCACTTGGCTCATGATTATGATGTTATTAATTAACCACCTTGAGCATGCCACAAAGACCTTCCCCTTGACACATGGACCTTTCTGTTACCATGCCTTGTGGACAGGGCAGTGACAGAGGTGGGCATATGTCTGGGGCACTGGCCCTAGCCCTGCTGTCCCCGCTATGTAGAGCTTCTTGTATGTCATTCAGTCTTAGTCCACCAGATGCACAAATTGCAGAGCACACAGAGTTTCTCACCTCCCCTCTGATCTCCTTCTCCTCTCTCCTCAGCAAGAAGCTCAGAAAAGCCACAGTTGTCACTGTTTGGGGGTAATACTGGGGTGGTTTACCAGCATGTAACTTGGAGGTCTGGGACCCTCGTAGTGATAATGATGTCTGGTTTGGATATGGTTTCCAACCCCCACCTGAGACTACTCAGGTTTCCTTTACAAGCCTATATAACTACTCCTCCCCCCAAATAATGCCATTCCCAAGCTCTGCTGCTCATTTCCACCCCAAAGAGATGCTGTGGGGTGGGCTGGATAAGGCACTTTGAACTCTCAAAGCTGCGCCTTCCTCGTCATTTGGGAGAACTTATAATTACAATTCCCATTATTGTAAGTTGTGTACACAGTCTTCTAAAACATGACACTTTAAGCCTATTAATTGCCATGTTTCGAATCCTTGCCAGCAACTTACTCTCCCCCACGCCCAAAGACCCAACACCCAAAAAAGAAATTATTCAATCAAATCTGTAGCAGAACACCACAGCCACAAGAGAACCCAGACTGCTGCAGCTGGATTTGGGGCTCCCAAAGAGCTGTCCTGATGCATAATTCACAAGGGCTTGTAGGGTCCTTCTCCCAGCTGTTGGCAAGGTCTGCTCTTCCCGCAGGATTAGTACCTTCAAAACTGACAAAACCCAGGCTCCTGTGTGCCAGATGCTTCTCCTCATCCCCACTCTTGCTCAGCCTCAGCCTTCCCCAGAGGGTGTTTGAGCTTAATTAGGACAACCTTAGACTCCTTTCTGGTCCGCAGTGCTCAGCTCTGAATCATGACAGACACTCAATCCAGACCCTGCAGGCTGCCAAGAAAGAGAGAGCTAGCTTGCCAGGAAAATGAGGGTTCAGCACCCCCAAAATGAGCCAAAATGACCTAAAACCTCTCTCTAAGCACTTTACACACACAGGTGGGTTAGTCCCTATCTTCTGCCCAAATTTCAGCTTTATTCCTAGGAAGAAGTCCTTGTTCTTCAGCTCATTTTTATTTCCAGAGCACTTTGAGTGTCTGACCCCATTTAATCTGTTGTGCCTTTGATGGCAGTGACCTTCTTCCCTCCCACCACAAGTTCCAGCAGCAGCAGGATCCCAGGCCTTGTCCTTGCAAACTGCTTTGGAACCCTTTAAGTGAAAAGTAATGTTGCAGATGCAAAAGATCTGTATGTGGAAAAGGCTGAGTGGATTTAAAATACTGATAATTTTTCTGTCTGGAGCACACGTGAGGACACCAAAGGGTTTTGCAAACAATGGTGAGGTTCTGATCATGTTGTGTGGTGGGAACACAAAGAAACCATATGCAGTCAGAAATGGAAGCAAATGGAGATGGTGAAGAGCCAAAAAGGGGACAGGGGTCCTGCTTGCCTTTGGCTTATCCTACACATGGGACATTTCACTGGCTTCAGAAGGGAGGAAAGAGGACTGCAGTGCTCCTTTAAGGGAGCTGTTCTTCAACCAAACAAGAAAGAACAGAGTAGAGCACACAAAAGCACGACATGGAGATCTTCCCCAGAGCCAGGCTCTAATACAAGAGCCCCAAGAGCTGCATCCAGCTCTTTTCTAATCCCTCACCAAGTGGACTTTCATCATACTCATAATTAGGGATAATAATTTAAAGAGATAGTTGAATAACCAAATCTGCTAATCCTTTAGTGGAGCCTCTTTCCTTTAATCTCTCTCTGGTTCACTAATGCATGAAAATATAGCCAGGCACCCACTGCCCTCATTAGAGGGAAACTTTACCCTCCTCCTCTCGGCCTCAGAGGCATGCCAGTGATGAACAGAGAGCACAAAGACAGCCCTCTCACTGCTCGAGACATGCAGGAACTTTGAAAACATCAACCTGGGCTTGTTTCAAGACTGATGTCACAACAGAGGCCAGTTGTCATGGAAACAGGTTATCAGCTATCAAAAACCTTCCATGAAAAAAGTGTCACAAGGAGAGATGGCAACTGGGCCTGTGAGGAGTTGAAGGCCCTCCACACAGGCAACTCCAGCTTCTCCAAGCCTCCTCCTCCATCTGACCAGATGAACATCCTCCCCTTTGCTATAATTTCTGTTGTCACAATGAGCTCCCCTGCTCTTTCTGTGGCAAAGCCTGGTTTGCCACAAACAGGGTACTTTTGCACATCCCCTCCAGCCCTCTTGTTAGTGCCCTGGCCACTGTGCTCCCACGGTGTGCAGTTGGGAGCCCACTGTGGGGACCAGGAATACCAGTGCCAGCATCTGCCTGGTAAGAGCTGGTGCACTTGCTGGGCTACGAGCAGTCGCAAGTGGGAAGCCATTGTTAATTAATCAGATACGCTGTGTAATAGCATTAATCACAATCAATATATTAGATAGGGATGATGAAGATGCTGTGCAATCTCTGCCAGATAGCAAACGCACCCACACATCTCAGCACAGCCACACGCAGTCCTTGGGATGTCCATGCTCTTCGCCTGATCCTCCTGGCTTGTTTACAGCATCAAGCTCTCTTTTGCCTCTGCTTCTGGGATCCTGTCATTCTTCTCTCCCCTGCCTGCCTCTGGGCTCACCCTTTCAGTCTGCCTCCCTCCCTCTTCCCTCTGTCCTGCCTGCATTCCTTGTTTTTCTCCCATGACGTAACTTGGAGAGCTGCTCTGAGAGGCACCCGTCTCATCCACACACGCCTCCATCTCCAGAGCTGGCAAAAGCTTTGGGAAAGGATGGGATTGAGACCTTGATGTGCTGTTGTGTAGGTGGGCAGTGAGGGCTGTGCTGCTCCTCTCAGAGGCCCTCTGCTCCACCAGAAACGCACGTTAGCCTTTGCCAGAGCTGAGTGACAGTAGAGACTGCCTAAAAATGCAACACGATCACACCATTCATCTCAACTGCTCTTCCCATGTTTTCCTGAGGAACAAACTCCATGTTCTCTTCTCCTGGTGTCCCTCGTCCCAGGAGCAGGAATTTTGTGATAGAAAGTCATCTGCACTTGGGTAAATGGTCCTTCCAGAAAAAACACTCCCCCCTTCCCACACACGCAGCCACAACCTCTCTGCAGAAGCTGGAAGGGTAATGCATTTTCTCTGGCAGCTGCCACCACAGACATAAGAGGCATGTTTGAGATAACAAGACTTCATTTCAAACAGGAATGGTTTTCATGGCAGGCACAGTGAATAAATGTAAAACGTCTATTCTTGCTTCAAGTCCTGCTCTCCCTAACAACATGGAACAGAAACCCCAGACATACCGAAAACTTTGACAGAGTTAATGATCAGCCCAGGTTTTAAAACAGAAAAGAATGCCTTAATCTTGGGTTAAAAAAGAAAACTAAATGCATTCCATTAAAAGCAGATGAGAGGATATGAAAAATGCTTTTGGAAGCTAAATAATAGTAAAAACATTTTAAACCCCCTAACAAATTGGCAGAAAAGCCTAGTGAGTCATTTAATACTCTCCATGCAGGTGGCATTACTGGCTGGGTAATTTATGCTTCTTCACAGCATGGTCTCGGGGCAGGTCGCTTGGGGAGGGTGTGTTCAAACCCACCATGTTTTCAGCTGTGAAGAACAAGAGGCCCCTTCCTGGGCTCACTCAGGCTTGGGGGAGGTTTTCTACCTGCACTGGGGCCGTGACAAAGCAGGTTGGGAACTGGTCTTTGATGGTGAACCAAGCAGCTTCTGCAGGAGGTCTGTTGTTCCCCAGGATGGCAGTGCCAGCAGGGCAGGAGCAGGCTGGAGACCCCCAGCAGGAGCTGAGACCTCATGTGCAGAGTATAAACAGGACCAGGAGAAAGGTTGTTATATGAGAACAGTTAATGAGGGGCATTTGAAGAGTCCTACCACACGTGAAGGCTGAAGGAATAATTGCATCAAAGTTTGCTTGGGGTTGATGAAGGCCAGCATTCTCCTCTGAGCGAAGAAGAAATGCAAAGCATCACTCTGGGATGGAACAACCAAGCATGGCCAAACTCCTCCTCAGCTGCCCTCTTGCCACCTTTCTCAGACCCTGATTTGTTGGGCTGTAGAGAGACTTCTAGGTGGAGAGGTCTGACAAATTGTGTAGGGTGACACGAGACTGCTTCCCACAGTAACCACCCACCCCAATGACTGTCTCAACTTGTACTTTCCATTTTTTTATGATGTCTCAGGAAAGTTGAAGCTATCAATTTAAAGCAGACCTTGCAATTTCTCAGTGGAAAAACAGTCTCTCACAGTCCTCTGAACACAAACTGGAAAGCCTGCTGCCCCTTGGTCAGGCCCAGCAGGGAGCCTGATCCCCAGCTGCACTTCTTGGGAGCGTCTGAGTCTTCTCCTATCAGGGAGCATTAGGTATGTTGATAAATTCAGGTGCTGGAGAGGTTACACTGCCTGGCACAGATGGTTGAGATACAATGGGACCATCATTACCAGCCTGCATCAGCTACAGGTAATGAGCTATGGCCAATGCCAATCCCAGTTGCCTTCTGTTTAGTTGGGTTTGTCCTCAGATGGCCATGCTGGACATACACCAATCCAACAGAAGTTTAAATACTGACCTGAATGATCTACCTCTTATCTCTTTTCTCACTACAAGGCCTTGTGAGCTGAGACAAAGTTGTGACAAGGTCTTGGTGTCTGTGCCTGCTGTGTTCTTGCTTATGAGAGCAGGAGCTGGATAGAGCAAAACTTCTCTCTATACCTCCTGACAGCTGACCTCGATACCTAAGTGGGATGAAAAGTGTGAGTGGAGATCTAGACCTTTCGCAAATTCAATATTATGAGTTCAGAGAAAGCTTTACTCTGATTAACACCCATTTCTTTAACTAGATGTAGATTACAAAGATGAACTGTCTGATTTATAGTTCTAGTTTTTGAGCAGGGAGAAGAAACTAGAGATGACGAAATAGTCATAAGTTCAAAGTTATTTTTAGTTTCCTAGAGACTGAGTCTCAAATGACTGAAACAAACAAATCCAGCCAGGATTAACAAACTGCACATAGAGAATTGTGCACCTACTGTTGGAATCTCAAGCCCTCTACTCCCAGATAAAGCTTTGTCACCTTCTTCTTACCTGTAACCACCTTGTTTATATTTTCGGGAAATGAGTGTTGGATGTGTGAAGAGCAGTAGGATTACAGACTTGGGGACATAAAATGGTGGGTGATTTACATGAGACTTTTCTGAACTGACTTTGAACTTGGATAGATTAAGTTGCATGATTTCACGGCAAGCCTCAATCCCAAGTAAAGGACACAGTCTTTTATAAGTAGTTTTTCCTCTTCATGTCATTCCTATAGAAAAGTTGTTTCTGAATCTCTGTCCTTTGAGAACCAGAGCTGGAATAGTCCAGCATTTCTCCCTCAGACTTTGCCTTCTTAGGCTAAACACATGGCTGGTGTCTTCGTCTCATCCAATGGGTCTTCATGCCTGTGGCTGTCCCAGAAACCCTCCTCTGCCCAGGAGAGCCAGGAGAGCTTGCCAATGCCATGGTCATGATTTTCCTGTCTCTGCATGAAACAGCTGGTCCGCTAGGTCCAGCACTGCCCTTTGCAGCTGCAACACTGGAAGTCCAGGTTGTTATTCCCTGTACCCCTAAATACATTTCACATCATTTCTATTACTCAGAGCAACCCAAAGCTGAGGTTCCCACTGTCCTCTCCACAGACAAGTCCTCTGAACCTCATGCCATCAGCAGATTTCATTAGTGCATTCCAGTGATAGCCCACCAAACCACTCTGTCCTTCAATTACGCTTTTCCTGCCCCTCAGGAAACCTGATAAGCAAAACCCACCATGCCAGCAGTCATGGCTAGGGCTCTGCTAGCAGTGTGGGGACTGCAGTCCTGGTGCTTATTCTGGAAGTGTTCAGAAATGGAGAAAGCTCAAGAGACTGCAGCTCTTTCTCAGTTACACATAACTTTGTTTTCTTTTCTTTTTTTCTTATCTTTCAGTTTTACATTGCATGTTTTCCCAACCTTTTCATGCTCTTTGTTTTTTAATGTGCAAAAAGAAATGTGAATCCATACATGTATACCCTGCCCGGAGAAGTTGTGGATGTGGATCCCTGACAGTGTTCAAGGCCAGGCTGGATGGGGCATTGATCAACCTGGTCTAGTGGGAGGTACCCCTGGCCATGGCAGTGGCGTTGGAAACTAGATGATCTTTAAGGTCCCTTCCAACCAAACCATTCTATGATTCTATACTGTGAACACCTACGATTGCTGCATGAAAAAGGATCTTTGCATGAGAGGTCTTAGTGTTGAACAGTCCCTTTTGTAGTCTTAGTGGGATTAGCGTTCCCGAGGCTTGAAGTTACCCCCCATGACCTTAAGTACAAGTGGTTGAACACCCTATCTTGTATGTTTTGTGGAAGTTCAGGGGACAGTGAGGGAATATTTTAACCACCACAGGAACACTGACTTCAAGAGGTCAGTACTCTGATCCAGTTGCCCTGCCTGGCCAGCTAGTAATCTCCTTGCTTGCTAAGAAATTTAATCAGTGTTAAGTTACATGTTTGATTGACTGTAGTAAACGCATTTAGCTGGGATTTATAACCAAAATGACAGGCAGATCCTTAAACTCTTTCTCAGCAGTTATAAGGATTAATTATTTTTAGTCTGAACATTGTAACTGAGTGTATCTGCTACTTAAGACCTTTCACAGGGCAGAAAGAGAACTGGGTCCCCATTATTTGCACAACTTCACAATCATCATGTACATTTATCTGCTAAGCTTCACCCATTAGGCATGAAATCACTTCCTATTGCAAGGTGTGACACACCGGAGGCATTTTTGTGTCTGCCCAACCACCACCGTATCTCACACTATTTCCTGGGAAAGCAGATTCTTCCTCTGGAGAAGTCCTGTTGCTCTGGGAAGTCTGGTGCCACCTAAAGGCCATCAGTTGTGCTGCTTAATGTCCAACTCACCTACTTGACACATGGAGAGCAAGTATGTATAGGTAACTGGAAATGTGGGAGATCAGGCTGGGAGGCAGTAGACTGAGACTAAAAGTAGTAATTTATCCTCAATGCCACTAGTGTTGGCAGGCCTACCACAACTTCATAATTCTGAGGAGAGATCTAGGCAGACAGCAGGAGCAGTGATTTCCCCAGCCTGGCGAGTGGCCCAGACACTTGTTTGGATGCCCTTTCACCAAGACACTGTTGTTCTGGTGCCCTTTCCAAAAGCATCATGAGAACTTTCATGCCCACCAGTGAGAACAGGCACTGCCATTCTGATTGAAAGCAAGCTTTTTGAGATAAACGAAAGCTTTAACATCACACTGGGGACCGGAGGAAGGTGGGAGATATCTCCTTAACTCAGTAACGCTGCTCCAGGCAGTCTACTGGGTCTGGAATGGAAAGGTCCCCAACCCACAGGCAGAGGCATTGTGGTGACACTGGGATCAGTTCCAACAATTACTCTTCCTTCTACCCCCTGTGAAGCTTGGAGCTGTTTTCTGCTTAGTCTTCTCCACGCTAAATCTTTCTGTGTCACATTGAGGACTTCTGAGTCTTGAGGACTCTTCAGTCCTTGGAAAAGCTGGACACCCCTTTCCCGATTCCACAAACAAGAGTGAAGAGCACTGGGGACCTGATACAAAACAATCTGAGTATATTAAACCAAAATCAGCTAGTAAGGAATTCATGTTTCACAGACAACACAACAAAACAGCATGCAAAGACAGGGGATTGGACACCTTTCAGTCTCCAGCTCAGAGGCCTATCCCACCCACTGCTCCTGGGTGGCAGCAATGACAGAATGTCCTCACATTGCCTGGATGAAAAATGCTGCATTTACACTGAGGCAGGAACACGCAATTGAGGAGTCTGGCTTGGCCAGAAATCCAGAGACAGAGATCCTCTTCAAGACTTGGCATGTCTGGTCAGGCAGGACATGTCCTGGCTTTAGAACAGTTGTTATTTGGAACCTTGGTCCCAGCGTTAGCAAAATAAGAGATCGTGAAAGTAGCGATGGGAACAGTTATATGAAGCTGCTTAAACTTACAAACTTCTAATAAGTTTCAGGCTGAGCTTTGGATCAATTCTTATTCCTTCCAGATTGCTTCACTCATTCCTCCTGGGTACTCTTGATCAAATCACAAAAATGCTGAGCAGATTCTTACACCGTGCTTTCTAATAAACCGTTTAGGAAAGCAGAGTTGACAGCATCTTACAGTTTTTTCTTCTTTCTTCTTTTTTAAACTAGCTCCACAGTCTCTGCCAAATTCAAAGATGCCAAGTATGATCAGGCTGTGGATGGCACCATTCGTTTGTGTCAATCCTCCTCATACTAGATGAGCAGACAGGACATATGGGCCTATCCTTAACAAAGTGCACACAAGAAATAAATGGGAGATTTCTGCAAACCAGTAAACTTCCAAGTGCAAGATTAACCCAAGGACTGCCAGATGCAGAGAGGAGCTGCTCTAAGTAGAATAAGTTGAGAAATGTTCTTTCATCTCCAATTCCTGTAAATACATCCTGGAAGAGGATACAGTGGAGAGGAGAGATCTCCAAGACTATACTGCACTGTGCTACATATCCATGGACCAGAGTCTGGCAAATCAGCATCTCAGACAGGGTGTTCAGCCTCTCAAACACAGTCTACACGTTATCCTCATGTCTTGAGGTTAGTCTGGTCATCTGGACCATCTGGAGAGTACCCTGACACCCCACAACCCTCCTACAATTTCAGAGGTGAAAATCAGAACTGTGAGTCTGTGTTTGGGAAAACCTGTCTCTCTAGCGAGTGGAGAGAGAAGCCTAATCTGCTTAGCTTAATGAAGAGAAGGTGAAGACGTGATGCGACTGTAATCTGTTAAGTACTACCACTGGGAGAAGGCTTTTAACAGTGAAGGGCTTTTTAATCCAGTAGACAGACAGAATGAGATCCAGTAGATGGAAGATGAAGGTGAGCAGATACAGTCTATAAATAAAGTGCTTTTTTTTTTGAAACAGTGAAAGCAATTAGCTATTAAAGAACCTATAGAGATGCACTAGGTCCCCCAGCTCCTGAAGTCTTAATCAAGACCTAGTTATGTTCGAAATTATAGGTGTCACTGGGTCTGAAATGGGGGAAACCTGACAGAATTTCACCCCTCAGAGAAACCTGGATAGCTGCTATAAAAGACTGCTTACAAAAAAAATCCACGAATTTACCTTTGCTTCCTAAAGGCTTCTCCATGTCTGTTTAATAGCTGTCGCCTTCCAGCCATTAGTTGTGCATTGTGCAGTTACACACATTCTCCACAGGAGAACGTTAATCAGACTCTTAATCATTCACACATACTCCTCCTCTCCTGCTTCAATTTTCAAGGGCCCTAAAGTAACCATGACCTCTGCTCCACTTCTGTACATGACCAGAATAATCTGCCTCCTCTTGCAGCCCACCGCCCTGCTCTCTTCTTGCACTATTTTCTCCCTGACTTTCTTGGGCATAAACATTCCCCATCTCTCCCCTGGATGCTCTCAGAGGCTGCAAATGCATCTCAACCCAGCCAGAACATCTGGCTCCCAGTTTGGAATGTGTTTCTCCCTGGTTTTCATGCTTGCTGGGGCATGTGGAGGATCTCTGTGCTGCTCAGTCTCACACCGAGTTCCAGATGCTTCTCCATCCCCCACCTGGAAGCAGTTTTTCTGGCCAAGCTGCTACACTCTGAATAACAGAAAAAGTTCCACAAGCAAAAAGGCATCCATCTGGTGACCAAAGGGCCACATGGGCACTGTCGAGAAAATCAAGGACTTTCTTTCGTACTTACTGCAGTCATGGCAATGACATGTCCCATGGGCTTTTTCCATTTTCATTGGCACACTGAACATTTGCCAGAGACCTTCTTGTCCAACCCTCTGAGATGCTTTGGCAGCCCAGCCCTGAAGCCCTTCCTTGGGGACACAACATGCTTGTGCACTAATGCAGGCAGAAAGGTATACACCAGTTCCTACCTGCTCCAGCTTTCCCAGTGTCCCCCAACAGTCTGTCCAGTTCTCTAGCTCAGACTCCGTGAAATCCACAAAAACTTAGAGCAGAGGTATTCAAAACAATGCTCAGCCACACCTGAAGTATCAGCCTTTGGCCAGAACTGCTGGATCATCCCAGCACATGTCAAAGACATTCAATTATATCAGCAGCACTGCTGAATGTAATTCTTTCCTCTCTTCTGCAGTCAGAGCTACCCCACCTCTGTCATCACTGCCATCTCTGTAGTTTTGCATCTTCCCCCACTATGACTTGTCTCATCTCATCAGATATCACAGTCTCACCAGGTTTTTGCTCCTCCCCTTTTTATCATGGTTTGTAATGGGAATGAGATTTACAAGACTGAAGAGTTGGTAATACATGGATACCCCCCGATAACTCATTTTTTAGTCACTGGCCACTTTCAGCCAAACTTGGCAAGGATAGGAGGGTTCTAAAATAAAATCGCTTATGTGTCTTGAAAATAGGGGAATGCACAGAAGAGAGAAACCTTATTAAAAAATGTCAGAGTAGGAAAATCAATGAAGTGAGCTAAATTCCTTATTAGACTCTGGAGTACCCACACAAGGTGGAGAGGACACAAGGACAGGTTCAGAAATGCCATGCTGTCCTGAAAATTGCTTTAGTTACATGGTTAGAACACCAGAGAATTTGACTGGAAGGCACAGATCTGCCTTGATCCACCTTTTCTTCCAGAACTTCCTGAAGACCCAGGGTCTTTTTCTGCTGGAAACCACAGAGCTAGGACCAGGTGCCAGCAATAGAGACAATGTTTTCTGAGGCTGTTTGGTGGAGGATCCTTCCATCTTGAAGATATCTAACAAGCAGGAAGAACACATTTTCCAGGCTTGTCTCTGGAGTTCCCTCTCTGCCTGCAAAGCAGCTATGTCACTCTGTGTGACTGAGTGATGTGCTGAGGAGCAGAGAAGGCAGAGACTTCACAAGAAGACAGACTGGGAGTTTTCCCTCCACAGGGAACCTGTAGGTGTTTGGGGGTTTTACTACAGGAGAAAAACCTGTCTGCCAAGAGCAGAGGGAAATCCAGGGACTGGGATTCCCGCCTTGTGCAAAATCACCCCAGAAGAACAGCACTCTCAAGGCAGAGCTGGAGAGTGAGCAAGGGGTCCAGCAAGAGCTAAAACAGCCACTGGGACTTCGACATCATCCCAATGGGGTCACTGCTCTGGCACCGCTCTTGTGTGACTGTCCCATGCCCCCAGCCTGACTGGGATGCAGAGAGTAGAGTGCTCTGAGACACACAGCTCCTGCCGTGTGCAAACATGCTCTGCACAGCTTGGACAGCCACTGGGGTCCTGCTCCTTCATAATGAGCTGGTGTTACGTGTGGTTGTGACGTGGCTTCTGGCCACACACTGTCCCTGCTTGAGGACAATCCTTGGACTCCCCTTTGCATTTATCCAGATGCCCAGTAATTCACTTGTCTTGGCTGCTCCTAGACGGCATGCTTTGTGCTGTCATGCTTTCCCAGTGCTGCCCCAGGGGTTGTCAGCCCCACTTGGATTTAATCTGTGCAAACCTGGGGCATGTCACACAGAAAAGGAGGGCCAACAACTCAGCAGGTAACATCTTTAGAGGAGAAGAGGAAACTAAAGAGGTGCAATGGCAAGAAAATGCAAGTGCTGCATAAACCCCCTTTCTCCTACCTCCTCCCCTCAGTGTGACAGCCTGTCTGCGGGCTCCCTCACCAATATTCCCATCCTGTGCTTTAGCAGCCCCAGCCTGGATAGTGTGATGTCCTCATGTCCCTATCCTTCAGACAAGTTCTCCCTGGGGACCACCAAATCTGCTTGTGCTGGTGCTGACACCTATTCACAGCGTGGCTGGGGCACTGCTGGGATACAAATACAGTGATGGGGGCCATCGGCGGCTGCTGCGCGGGAGGGTTGGTGTGCGAGGCTGCATCGATGTGCATTTTGCTGGCACAGGCAAACTCTCTCTGCCTGTGCAGAGAGCAGCTGAGCTCTGGGCCTGCTGTGTGAACTAGAAATCACCTAGATGCCTTTAGCTCTGCTCAAAACCTGTATTTCCCTCCTGTCAGACTGACACTGACTCCAGATACAGCCAGAGCCTTTGTTTCAACCTGCAGAGACTGTAGCTGTACCTGGGAGAGGCACTGGTGTACAACCCTGCACGGAACCACCAGGAAGAGACTCGGAGTCACTGCGGCAACGAGGAGCGTCACTGCTTCATCCCCAGGGCCTTTGAACTCTGTTGTCAATCTCCGCTTTGCGCCCTCCTGCTCGGAGAAAGAGCATCAAATGGTGTCGAGGGCTACGTAGGCAGAGGAGGAGGAAGGGCTGGGAAGCAGAGAGTGCTGAGGCTCCCAGCACAGCAGGAGGAGTGGAGAGGGGGATGCTGGGGACATAAACAGCAATGACTTTCAAAGGGAAACTGGCAGGGTACTGTGTATGATTTTCCAGTTCTTCCTACCTATCCAGGCTCCCTGTTCACTCAGTGACACTTAGAGCAGTCTCCTGGAAAGACATTTTTGCATCGAGTGCTCCTGCCTTTCCTGTTTTCCAGGGCTGCGGCAGCTGCAGTGGGAACAGGAAAGGACAAGAGCCACAGCCAGGTCAGTGCTGGGCCCTGCTAAGCACCCCAGGCATGAGGAGTGGGGAGAAGAGAGGAGAGAAGGAGCTTTCTTTTGACTCTCCTGATGAAACTCCAGCTGGCTTTATTTCCAGTTACATGGTTTCTCTGAAATCCCAGGCTGCACACATGAATTTGCTGCTGCGGGGTTACTCCTCCAGAAGAGTTTGCTACATAAATGCATTTATTTTAATGAGAAGACAAGTACTATGGAAGGATTTGTTCTGAAAGCCAGGGAGATACAGCAGCTTGTCAAAGAGGCATCATGCGAACGAGCGCTAGCCATCCACAGTTGCCGCTGGGTTTGAGATTCAAGTGCTGGGCTATGACTGCTTTTTCAGACCAAGAGCTGGGTCTTCTGGGTGGAGTGTTCCACCTCATCCCCTGCTATGGTTCTATGAGATACCTTAGCATAATCAGCTGCAAAAGAACCAGGTGCCATAAAAAAACAGGCATGAATGCACTTGTGCACATCCATGCTTATTTGAAGATAATAGTTTGAATAAAGCTCCAGGACACAATGAAAAGTCACTTAATGCCAAGGAGATTATGATCTATTGGACAATGAGGCTCATTAACGGGAAGGGCTGGCAAGCTGAGTGAAAAACTGCATTTCCTGAAGCTGAGCTCCCTAAAAGACCCATATCTGAAGACAGCACATTTTCCTTTGACATTCCTCATAGGCTGGGATGTAAAGTAGAGGATGGTGGTGAGTCATGACCTTTTTTTCCCCTTAGTGCATAAGGAAACTGAGGCACAGGCAGCCAATTAAATGGAGATAATCAGTGCATATCTGAGAGCTAGTGTGGAGACACCCAAACTTCTCTTCCAGTCCATAAACATCTGTAGTTAATGACAAAATGTTAATTACTGGCAATCAGCTAATGAGGGTAAAAGCTGAACTAATTTTCTGCTGCCTGAAATGCTACTCTAGATCGTGTTTTGCCCATCAGCTGAACTGCTATTTAAAAAGCGGATGAAAAGGAAAAGAAAAAAAAAGCATTTTGGCACCTTGCTCTGCCTCTTCTGCCAGACCAGATTAGTGCAGGGGGGAAGTTCTCTGGTGCAGACAAGCCTTAGTTCATTTTCCTGTGTCAGGCAGGGAATCAGCTACGACCTGAACACAAGGCTGAGAGGCCTTGCTACCCAGCCCTGCCTCCCACTGAGATCAGCTCAAATGACTTTAATGCAAGGGTGGGAATTCTGCTTCTTCCTTATGCTTAGAAGAGACTCTGCATAACTCTGTTCCCCACAGAAGAACAGGGACAATTTGCTGCCCCTCTTTTTGCCCACCTAGGGACTCAGCCCTACTCAGCTGTGACACGGGGTGGGTCTATATCACTCTCTTCTTGCATTTTGAAGAGGCAGCTGGAGATGACCCTCCTGGAGCAGTAAGCCAGCACGTATTGCTGCTGTGCATGAGTAACCAGCAGCCATTCTGGAGGAGGCCGTGCGCTACCGCTGGGCAGAATGATTCATCTCTATGTCACGGACATGGTAGCAATAGCCCTGTAACAAAAGGCAGAGCCATGGGGTAATTTGTCATTATGGTGACTATCAGCCTTGGACTGATCAGCCTGGGTGCTCACATCTCCGACGCCTGCAATAAAACCTCTCCATGGCACCAAGGAGGGCAAGACACCAAGCTGGTGTCACGGAGGATCTGGCCCTAGTGGGGACTCTGAATCAGTACAGTGTACAGTGTTGGTTTTGGGGTTATGGAGATGAGCTAGGGGGTTCAAGATTAGCCTCACTGCTGCCTATGATACAGTAAAACCAACTTTGACTGGCACTGTGCTTTACTCTGCTCTGGCACAGTGGTTTCATGGCAGCTCCATGTTCAGGGAGCAGAAGTGCCAGGTTGAATCTCAGGCAGGATAATCAGCTAAATGTCCCTTATTCTCTGACTCAGTTGCCAGGGACAGCTACTTCTGAAAATTGCTAGCTCCAAAATTCACTTTTAAATCTAGTGTTTCAGATCAGTTCCAAGCCCTCACTTACAGCCCACATCCCAGGGATTTGTCTGTGGCTTCTTTCCTATGGTCACATCAAACCTGGTTTCTCATGCAGCACATCCCAGCTGCTGTCCTGTGAGCCCTTCTCCTCAGGCTTGGGGAGCCTGGCACCCAAGTGTCTGCTACGGTCCCCCACTGCACTCTTCCAACCCAGTGCATACCTTCAGGCACTAATGCCAACCAATGTGTTTTCTGCCCAGATACCAGCTGAAGAAAACTCTTCCTGATTAAGCTGATTCCCAGCCCTTTGCAGACTCACCTCCCCACTGCCGCGATGCTGACTGTCAGTCAGCTTCTACTTGCTGGTGCAATTAATTCCATCTCCCTTTGCAGCCCCAGTTTGCTGTGTGCAGGGACAGCTATCACATTTCATGCTCTAAAGGGCTTAACACGCCGCTACACACACATACATCCACACACCAGCAGGGTGGCCAGCAGGGTGATTGGAAACAGACTGAAGGAACAGGAGGCCTCGCAGACAAGGCCACCCTAAATCAGATTTAGGGGGTGAGAGGACGAAGCAAATGTGAGCTGTTCCTATGCAGAGCGGAACATCTTCACCGTAACACATATATGCCTCTTACCCAGGTCAGGACTGCGGCCACCTCACAGCCCTGTGGGTGAGGGTCACTTGAGCTCTGCATTTTCCCACTTGGGATGCAGCAACTGTAACATCCTGGTAGTTCTTTTCCCATTTAAAAACTACTTGCCTTGCAAAGGGGCTAGGTGGAGAGGTAACTGAAGGACAACTAGTATGTTCAGTGTTTAGCTCCACGGAGAGCATTCCCTGCTGTGGCACTGAAGCTGGGTGCTGGATATTCACACTGAGCCCAGTCAGGGTGAATATATCCCACCAGGCAGCATTTCTACAGATGGCTGTGCCAGCCCTGAACCCAGGGAGATAAAGTGAGCCCAGGGATAGCTTAAAGAGGGAAACCATTTTGTTACAGAGCCTGGGAACCAGCACTGCCATGAATCCAAACACCAATTCCTCTATATCTTCTGCAAAACTCTTCCAGTGAGTTCCAATGCTCCCCAAATTCAGCACATTTCCCAGCAACGCCACCACCCTCTCGGCTAATGCAACGGGAAAACACTTCTGGACTACTGCTGCCAACTGCTCCCCAGTTGACTGTAGTGGGAAAAATCCTACAGGTCATTTTAGCTTATGATATCCAGGCAACATTTCACAAACGTGCTCTCTCTGGCTCAGCTCGGCAAGAGCGGACGAGCTGTGTGACGCGCGCAGGGGCTGCTGCACCTCTCGCTTCTCCTGCATTACCACAACATGGCTGGTGCACCCGGTGCTGCAAGATCGAGTCAATAGCTACTACGGTTATTACCTTTATTAATCAATAATAATATCCTTATTTCCTCTTGTGGGGCTTCCCAGCACATCCTTTCTTATTTATCCCCTGTCTTATTTACATCCCAAGCTTGCAATTAGATCTGTGTGAGTGGCAGCCGGCACTGACCCAGCTGCCGAAACGCAGCCACACTCTCGCAGGCAAGTCCCTTTCAGAGCAGGGACAATTCAACTGACTTCAATCAGCCTGCCCATGATGAGGGAGCCCCGTGGAGCCAGAGCCAAAGCCGTCAGCTCCTGTAGGCAGCTCTGTCTGAGCTGAAAGGGCTGTAAGTACCTAACGTCCCTCCAGGGAGACACTGAGGCATCTGCAGCAGCTGCAAAAATATATAAAATGAGGCAAGGTTAATAGTGGCTATCTTGGGCATGTGTGCCTGTGCCTCCTTCTTTCAGTAGTCTGAGGGCTGTATAATTGTCGATGCCTTTTACCCTGATATTTCCCTGGGGGAAAAAAAAAGTGTCCCCAGTGCCCAGGCAGGAACTGGTGTGCAGGCAGAGACTCATTGGAGGACACACAGGAGGTCTTTGCAGAGATCTATGCTACAGGCTTCCAAATGCCAAGTGAGAGGTTTCACATTGGCACCATCCTTCCTTCCAGCCTGCATGTCCCTGTGTGGCTTTGCATTCAGCCCCTTTCTAGTGAAAGCAGTTGGTCCTACCCTGCAACACCCCCTCAAAAACCACGGCAAATTCCTGAGCTAACCCATGTTTTAGCAGTGAGAAGCCACCTCTCCACGAGAGAGTTCTTGCTCTTAGAGAGAACAAAACTCGTTCTGCCTAATTGCTCCTGGCAGCGCACTCTGCCGTAATGAAGGCGGGAGCACAGTGGCAGGGGAAGGCAGTGCCACTCCTTGCCAGTGAGCCTCAAAATCCATCCTTTTGTGCTAAAAGCACAACACAAGGCCAGGCTTGCTCCTTCAAGTCACTTGTGCTGTGGAAAGCAGAGCCTGCTTTGAGCCCAAATCCGCCTTGCACACATCCCTGGCTCTGAGTGCTGGGAGGAGGCTCATCTCGCTTTATTTTTAATCCTATGAAAGGCCTAAAATACGTCACGAGTGAGGATTTGCATTGTGGAAAGGCTTTTTCATAGACACTTTGGACTCCGTTTCATGCACCCAGAGGGCTTTGCAATAGTTAATTTTGCCTCCCAGCTCCTGGGAGGGAAGGAGGAAAGGATGGAGGGAGGTGTTACTATTTGCGGTTTGCCAAGAGGACTGTGAGGTAGATGGCTGAGAAATAAAGTCTGTGGCCTGATGGTGCTTCTCGAAAGCATTAACACACTTTCTTCCTTCTCACCCACAGGCACAGTGATGTTTCACACTTCTGCTTGGGTCTGGCTCTCCGGAGGCCTGGTAGCCGTTCCCTAAGGCCTCTCCTTTCACAGCAGCTTAAATAAGAGTCAGAGCCAGTGCCACAATTGGGAAAATGGGTCCTCTACAAAACAGTAGCGTGGTACCAAACACCACACAGAGACCTGGAAAGCTGACCCTGTCCAGGGACAGAGAGGCTGATTACGACAGTCCAAACTCAGTGTAAGAGAACAGGAGGGAAATTTTAAAAGAGGAAATTAGTAACTGTTTAAAGGAATATGAATCCATTATGTCACAATTTTGGAGGGTGAAGGCCTGATTTTGGTTAATTAAAGGACTTTGTGGGCACAAAACCAAATAGGTCTCAAGTAGCCTGGATTTGAGGGCCAGCTAGAAATTGGTCAAGGTTTCCCAGCCATCCCCAGTGCAGGGATGCTCTGGGTCTGTCCCAGGCAAAAGCAGGTAGAGAAGAAAGTCCTGGCCTGCTGGTGCTGGGTACGATCAGAAGACACACAGGTTTCCTGTGGCAAGCAGACCTGTCCAGGTGAGCCCATGCCTGTCCAGAGCCACCCTCTTCAGCTGGCTCCTCCACTGGGGCATGCTGCATTTTAGCATCATATTTTCCCTTGTCAGAACAGGACCAGACTTAAAACCTTTCACCTGCTCCCATGAGGGAGAAAATAAGCAGCATTTCAATGTATGCTTCAGGTGACTATGCTCATGCCTTTTGATAGCTGAACCCCACAGACACAACCAACCATCAAGGGGCAAACAGGGAAGCTATTTTCCCTTGAAAGAAGATGTTCTAGTGGGACAGGGACATATCTCTTTTTTCCTTTCTTTCAGCGTCACAAATGAAATCCATTAAGCAGTGATGAGCAGACGGCACTGAAAACAAACACTAAATTAAGCACACCCACTCTAAGGGAGAGGTTTTGCCTCCCTTCTCCACCCACACTCCTGCCAGGGAGGAAGGTGAACATGAAGGGAGGGCACCCAGCAAGACCATTTCAGGAGGCTGGGCTGGGAAAGGGGAGATGTGCAGGTGATGGGGATGTGCCAAAGGAGAAAGAGCCCTGTGTGAGGATGATCACAAATGTGATGACTTTGCAGTACTGAGCTTGGAAAGGCTCTGGGAATGAACGTTACTTCATTGTTGCTAGAAGGGAATTGGTAGCTGGATGCAATTCCATGCACAGTTTATGCTAAGTCTCTGGTGCCATCTTCCCCTTGCCCTGCCGGGTGTGCTGCCCTGCCCCTTCACCAGTGCTGTGTTGGTGACCAGGTGGTCAGGTCGGGGAATTAATTCAGCAGAAAGTCAATCAAAAATGTTAAAAAGTTGATTCTTGTTGGATCAAGTCCCTGGCTGCATGGAGACTGGTGCTAGGGCTTGGAAAGGGTGGAAACGCAGAGCTGAGATTGCTGCTCACTATAGCTGCAAGGACTTAGACTGGCTCTGCTTGCTCATGACCACACATCACCAAGAGACTGGACAGCCACTCTTACTCTGAAGAAAGGTCTGTAGATAAGACTTCACCTTTTTTCAGTGACACCAACCTCTTCTTCCACTCAGTGACAGCTTTTTCTTTCCCATAGGAATGTCCCTGCTGCTCCTGGCTGAATTGCTGTGCAGGGAGGCACCATGGTGGGAGGATACAATTTCTGGACTGACCCTAGCCGGACGATGCTCACGGTGGATATTTTGCCTTCCAGCATTGCATGTCTTGTTTCATGCAGTCTTTACCCAGAGCATCTCGTTTGTGCCAGACACCCCCCCCCTGCCCTCATCCCCCTGAGCAAGGTGTCAGTCTTCATTAGCAGAGGAGTGTGGGGTTTAGCTGATATAATTTCCCCAAGTAGTCCGGCTGAACACACAGTCCCAGTGGAGCAAAGGCACTCCAGGCCTTGGCTCAGTGTTCTGAGCTGGGGCCCTTGTGCTGGCAGGGCTCTCCTGCTGGTATCCCTGATCTCAGGCAGGGTAGGGGCTCCCTAAGGTCTGAGCTCCAAAGGTTTTCTCTCAGGACAGATGCACAGAAATACTTATCTCCATATTATGACCCAGTCCAGCTCCCTCTCTAGAGGGGGATCTCTGACTTAGAAGTTGCAAGGAGATCTAACTCCTCTCTATTATAAATATCCAGACATGTCAGCGTCAGAGGGAGATGCATCCCTCTTAATCCTTCCCAACAGCGTTAACTAGACAAATCATGAAGAAATTAGTTAAGCAAAAGGAAAAACAGCCTGAATACCTGGAAAAATGTCTTGACATTGAATTGCTTTACGATAATCTCTTAGGGACTTGGGGTGGCAGTGGTACTCCTGGCATATGGAAACAGGTGTAGAAAAGCAACAGAGAAAGCAGTGAGAGCAATGTGTAGGTACTGCAAGGTACAGACGAGGAAGGAAACAACAAGCCTTTGATATCTGTGGCACTGCTGGAAGACGGATGGATTCAGCCAGCTCGGATTTTAAAAAATCCCAATAATGTAAATTCCTTAAGTACAAGCCAAGCCTATGAATAAGATAAATCTCTTAGTCACTTTGCCAGTGATATCCTTCTAATCTCATCCTTCCTCAACGATGCTGCTCAGAGAGTGAAACACTTTGCATAAATGGGTTTGCTGCTCAGAGCAATCACTCACGCCTCCCACTCTGACCCCAGGATTAGAGAAGTCCCCTGGATTAAGGATGTTACTATTTAGAGTCCAGGGTGAACCAGCTAAGCAAGGGCTCAAGGGAACTTTCAAGTGATTGCAAGAGAGAGAAAAAGGGAAGGAGAGGCGAACAGGAGGCCACCACCATCTTAGGGAATTACATGTCACACACTGGTGTTGAACTGTACTTAAAGCACTTTACAAAGAGAAATGACCCAATAACAAGAATTATCAACATACACATGGGGAAATAACAAACAGCAACTCAAAGGCCAACCAAGCCAACTTTTTCTTCAAAAAATAAAGATTACATTGAACTGATGGTGCTGTTTCCAGAGATGCTGAGTACCTTGCTCCCCAGCAGACATCTCTGTCTGCTGAGTAGGCCCATCAATTTGAAATTCAGAGCCAAGGTCTGCTGAAGTGTCCCTCCCAAAACAGAGATTGGAAATGACCTGCTGGTTAAAAAGTGAGCTGAGAACCAGAGACAGATCCCCCATGCTCCTGTGCCCAAGAAGCATGGTGGAGCCACTTACAGCCAAATGAGGAGGGCCTCAGCACCAGCTCAGGTTCCAGACAGACTTCAGACAGACTTTATGAAGGTGGAAAGATCATTTTGAGTACCAAAAATAGGAAAACAGTGTCAGTGGATCCAAATTACACCTAAGACCGCAATCAACCATTTTGCTCACTGTTCCCTTGCACAGACTCATGTGAGAACTGCTCTCAGTACTACTTAGGTAGCATATACAGTAGTAAAGTATGTAATCCCTTAAAATACAAGAGCTTTCCTTATAATCTATGCTTGTGTAAACCCAGACAAATATTTAATACATTCTTATCACACCAACGGGAAATAGTTTTATCATCTCTGACAGACACATGAATTTTCAGGAGTGCCTGTCACACATTTACTACATTAGTCCCCATTGCTCCCTTGCATTATTTCTCTATGGAGACCCCCTCTGCTGATGCTCTCCTCTCCCCATGGGAGAGTTTCCAGCAGCAATTCCAGTTGGATATTGGAAAAGGGAAAATAGGAACTTCTCAGAAGCCAGACTTCCGGTGTTTTGCCAGGAGAAAGGTATCCTCATGCAGCTTCTGCCTTGGCTTGCAGAATAGCTTTTCTGGGCTTTGGTTAATTAAAATACAGCACGTCTTGCACAGCTTTTGAACTCTATTTCTGTAAGAGATACGTGAGGCTGCAGGCTGTCTGTCACATTATGCATGTCCCCTGTGCCAAGACTGTAGTTTTCTATTTGACTGTAAGTCATCCATTAGATGTAAGACAATTATTATTGTTTTTTAGTGAGTCATTTTTCTCTCAGTAATTAGTAGTTGTCAGTTCAACTCAGACCAGCGCTGGTGTAACTCAGTGACTTCAAAGCTGTATTTAAAGTCTCCTTTCTCCCACACAGCAGCTTACCACAAACAGTATCACTTTTCCTCCCTCGTCCACTGGAGCTGTGATGCCCCACGGAACTGTGTAGCACCCAGCCAGGCCAGCAACAAGGAGGGTTTGCTGTCTGAGCACAGAAGGGACTGCCCAACAGGAGAAGAACTTGGCCAAGAAAAGGCAGCTCACCTCCTTGACCCCATTTCATTGCTATATGCTGCAAATCCTGGCTGCGTCTGTCTTGCTATAAAAATGTCAGACTGTCTCTAACACTTATTTTTGCTCGCCGTTTCAGCGTGGCCTTACTTGGCAACTTCTCCCATCTGTTTACTACTCTTCAATGTTATGCATGCATTTCTGAATTGCTGTTTACTTATAATAATGTGAACAGTCAGCATTTGCAGAGCACCTAGCTTTGAAGTGGTTTCAATGTTTTACAGTTGAGCAAGGATCCCTTACAGCATTCCTAGAAGGAAGTGAAGATCTCCAGTCCTGCTTCATGGTGGCATGAAAGGGTCCTGTGTATCACTACAGGTGAATCCAGGTCCAGAGAGACTATATCTCGATGTAGCAGCTACATGCACACTGGATGTCCTTGTCCCCATAGAATCGATGGAGGTCTAGTCAATTTTGACAGCAGAGCCCCGGGAGTGAATCAGCTGAGCAAATGTAGGTGTCTAGCTTTCCAGCTCCACTGACTGTATTGACTAGGGCACGTTTACCTACCTCAAGATGTTTTCCACTAAGAAATCATTGCGTGGGCATGAGTCAAGCTCTTGATTTTTCACTGCCTAGACATCCAGTCCACATGCAGACACCTACGCTGTGACACTCACATTGAGGCGTCTGCAATTCAGAGCCATGTCCCACCTCGGTGATGTGCCCAGAATCACGGCTTATTTACAAAGGTCAGAGGACAAGCTGAGATCTCTGGTTGCTGTTCATCCTCTTTCATCCACTTGAACTGGAAGAGGAACCTCCTCTAGTCAAGCCAACACCACAGGGCAACTGCTCTAAAAGTGTCCTCTTAGAGCCAGAGAGCAACCCTCTACCTTGGTTGGGACCTGTTATCCAGTGACCAAGCTGCCACCTTGATTCTAAAATCTGTTTTTTTTAATACTGGTCTCTAGGTTAGCTCTCATCTGAGAGGATTGTGTTAGCTGCTCAGTTCCCCACACCATTCTATTTCTTTTTATCTAGCAGGAAGGCAAACCCTGGCTCTGCAGGAAGCAGAGACACCCCCCATCCGAGCACTCATGGAGGCGGGCCATGTGGTTTTCCTCTATGTCACACTGTGCTATTTGCTTAGAGATCTTCTAACATGGGGTGAGTACTGCCCTGCCTGGGAACTTTTCTTTACCACTTGTGTTGTCCAGCAAGGGCTCACTACTGTTTCACAGTCACAGCTCTGATATCCTATGTCAGAAAGTGCTCAAGCCTAAATCAAGTTCTGAAACATCCTTGTACCTTGGATCTTTCCAGGTCAGCCTGCTTGCATGACCTGGTGAACTTCCTGGATGGTCAGTTAGATGGGAAGATCTTTTTCAGTGGGTGAACACCGAGCACTGATAAGAAGACTGAAACAACAGAAGACACGCAGGCCTGATCTGTGAGCCATTGTGATTCAGCACAGTTGTGATACACTGCTAATCAGCACACTGCACTGGATATGCCATGCATGTATTACTGGAACAGCCAAAGTGCAGATCTGTAACTGGAAATGTACCAGTAACAGCAGAGGGTAGTCATATTCCAAAGGAACACTTTCCTCACAGCGACATCCCTGGATGTGGGGAGCTCTTGGCTGCTGTGTTGTGTTTCCAACCCTATAGTGAGCTCAGCAGAGTCCTCCAGGAAAATGCCTGGCAGCAGCTGAAACTCTGCTGCATCTGCTCTACAGCCCAGATGTGCACCATGTCATCAATCTGCCCTCTGCAGGAAAACGTGACCCTCAAATGACCACTTAATCCCCTTCTCAATCCAATTTGGCTCAGCCATGTGGCATCTGCCTTCTCCCACGCTGCCACAAACACTTAGAGCCAATCCCTGCTCCACAGCGAGCGCTGGGATCAGCACATGCTGCAGCAGTGCCTGGGGGCTGGCTGCTGCCTGGAGATATGAAGAACCTCCCAAGATAGAGGGGTCATGGAGTGTGCTGGTGGGGAACTCAGGTCCCTGACCCCCATGGTGTTCTGACTATCTCATAAAAGCCCTGAATCCCAGATGCAGAGCAATGCACTGGAGATACCTACCTCCAATGCTGCTGTGCACATTTCAGGAGTGAAGGAAAACAGCTCAAGGCAATGTAGACACAGTGATTTAAAAGGAAACAGATTAAAGATGGTCACATGAGTGCAGATGTGTCCCAGCAGTTGTGCCATAAGCATTTACAGGTAGTTAGGTATCTGGCAAAAATCCCTCTCTCTCCCTTGACAGGATATAAATCACAGGAAGGGCTATTATTCATGCTGCAGCCCACCCATTAGATGTGAAGCTGTGTCATAGGGTACCAAACTGTGTTGACCAGGAGGACTCCTTGATTTTACCTCACCCTGGGAACAAATACTACAGGGCAGTCTGAGAAACGGGACTCAGTGGGTAAACATTTGTTCCAAACATGGTTAAGGCAGGCCAAATTGGAGGAATCTGGATGGTTTTCCCAATCTCCATGCATTTGTGCAGCCTCTTTTCAACTCATCAGCACCTCCAGTGTACAAATAGCTAAGGACCTTAGGAGCATTTACCTAGGGGTAAAGACCTTGGCCTGTACTGGTGGTTGGTGACTGTTTGAAAATGCAAAACAGCTGTCAGTGGAAGTGAGTTTTGAACTCCAAGTTGTTTCATTTCCAGCTGAGCACATTTTCTCTTATTTTACAGGATACAGAGAGAACATACTCTCTTATGCCTAAGCACCACTCCTTGTCTCTGCAATACAACAGAACAAATGGCCTAATCAGGCCAAAATGCAGAGCATGCTGGAAAACTGGGAACATTCAGGATGTAGTTGAGAGAAGGTGAAAATCTCCCCTGTAGCCTGGGAGGGCTGGTATTGCTGCTCCAGTCACAGTGTTTAGGGGTAGAGGATATCTGGCGAGAAAAGGCAGAGAGTTACATTCCCCTCTTGGAGACACATCACCTGGAGGGGGATAAGTTACAGATCCCTGACCCCCATTTGAAGAAGACACAAATGTGGGGAAAAGCTGAACTGGGATACAAAGAAGCAAGGAGCTGATGAACAGCATTGGGCTTTTTTGGTGGCAGTGGGATAGCCCACGGAATGAATGAGTGAGGCTCCATGAGGTACAACATGGCCTTGTGCTGATCAGAGAAGCAGAGCATGTGTTTTCCAGCTTCGTCTGTCCCAAGATCATCCCCCTGCATCTTCTGTTTCATCACAGAAACCCAATCTCAGTAGCCTTCTCACATCCATTACAAGGAAAAATAGCTGGATCCAACCCAAACAGAAAACAGAGCCACGCTATGGTAGCAAACCTCCTGCCAGCTTCAGAGATTGCAACATTTGCCCCATATGTTTCTGATCCTCCCAAACACATGCAGAGCAGCTCAGTTACACACACACACACACACACACATTTGTATGCCTTTGCAAATAATCTCTGATGTGGGGCCTCTCGGACTGCTCCTTAGAAATCCATAAGCCTGTAGCAGTCCCTGCATCCCTTCTGGCTTACTACAGCAATAAGAACTTCTGAAGAGTCCCAGCAGCTTAGCTCGCTTTCCTACTGATGGACACACTTTGGATGCCTCTGATCAAAATTCCTCCTCTTGTTAAGTTGCACAGAACTATTTCTGATATTCTCTCTGCCATTCATGATCACTTAATTGGTCTACAAATGCTCCACTGTTCACCTGGCTCTCCAGTCCAGCTGAGCTTGCTACAGTGATGGAGAGACACGTAGGGTTCTGCAGGCTTGGGGAAAAGTAGCTGCCATCAACTACCAATTACCAAAGATGCTGGGTCACGCTTTCAAGCCACCCCAGGTAGTGCTGCATCAACCTCCTCCATGCCTGTGCTGCCTGAAGGACAAGTACCATTCAGCTGTGTGTGACTGCCCTGTTGGGAGCGGCCCTTGAAAGAGGCGGACTGAAATAACAGATCTCGGACTGGGGTCAGTGGAAAAGCCTCTAAAACTTTTATTATGCAGTTCCTTTGTTTTCCAAAGTGTACAGTTTTCTGAAATACTCCAGTACTGCATGCAAACTTGCTAGTTCAGCTTCTGCTGGCAGATGGATCTTTTTCTTGCCTATTTTTAAAGAGAATTAAGAACAAAGACAACAGCAAAACCAGAAGTTCTCAGAGCAATGGAGCCAAACAACATGTAGGTTCCCCCTAAATTGAAACTGGGAGTAAAGTGGCTTCTTTGATGCCTAGTAGTTGTGGACCTCCCATGACAATTCCCCTCCATGGCATCACAAACCCAATAGGGGGGGTATGCCCCCTTGGCCACAAATTTTCATGCAACTCGTAAGAGCTTAGGAGTTCTGCAGCCTTTATATATCAAAGGTGGGTGAATTTGGCAGAGAAGTTTAAATGTCATAGAATGTATCTTGTGGATTTATAAACAGAACTGACATGGATAAGTACTGACGGTTAGGGAAGCAAGTAAGAAAAAGAGAAAAGAATATTTTTCATTTTTATTAAAGCACATCTTGGGACAGGTTTTGAACAGCTTTCCAGGCAAATTAATTGAAGGCAGAAAGCAAAAATGGCCGTAGAAAGGAGAATGGCTGTAAGCTTCCAGAAAGCAGCAACTGAAACATAATGCTTCTGTTTGTTATGAAGAGGCTAATGGCTGTTTTTGCAGTAATTAGACATTGTATAATAAATTTCAGTTATATTGCACATTTTTGACGATTCCTAATTTTTCAAAATCTGCTTTTGTAAAGTTGAAAACCTTAGCTACAGATCTCTTTTTTTGCTTATCCTTCTGTTCAATTTAAACAGAAACAGTTCTTGCTCAATCAAGCTTTTCTACAACCAGCATTTCTATAAGACTCAGATTTGAAATAGTATCACCTCTTGGAGGTTTAGTCATTATTGGATCAAGAAGTGTCCTGGCTATGACAAAGAGAAATATCTGAGCTTTTGCTATTATTAGCAATGTTTGTTCTCATTCTTCAAGCTATAGAGGGGAAGCTATTTTCCCTTGCTATTTATCTGACTACCATTACAAAAATCTCAGGCCCTGTCCAAATCCATCCTGGGGAATTAGAGCAGGCATTTAATCCTATCTTTTGCACAAGCTCTTCCTAAAATCACTGTAAAAGCAAAGGGGAGATCTTACTGCTGTCTTTAGCCACCTCATAGAAAGGTACAGCAAGAAAGCCAGGCTCTTCTCCAAGCTGCATGGTTACAAGACAAGAGGAAACAGATACAATTTGAAACATAAGAAATATGATTATAAATAAAAAATAGAACCCTCACATTTTCACCATAAGGGAGGTCAAACATTAAACCAGGGGCCAGAGAGGTGCGTGGAATAACTGTCTTCGGAGCTATCCAGCTCTGGATATCTGGGTATCTGATCTGGTCAGATCTGCTTGGGTAGGCACTGAATAAGATGACCTCCTGAGGTTTCTGCATCTGAAATTATTCTGAGGTTGTGTGATTTTGTTTGATCTGAGCTACAACCCTCAGAAATTGTCGCCATCACCTGACATTTGCATCACGTGCCTGAGAACACCTTCAAAGAGATGAGGCTCTTGTCTGGTGTCACCAAGAAAAAGGTGAAAGAAGAAATCTTATGAGTAGATTCAGGTTGGTAAGGCCAGGGACTCTCCTGCAGATTTCACATGTCTGCAAGAAGGGCAAGAAATTAACCATAAGGAGTGGGAAAGAGAATAACGATGGCAGCTGGGCCAGGTCATGACAGTTTAGCAAGCTGGACTTTATGTAGGAGTCCTCACTGCAGGCTATGGGGGCTGTAGAAATGTTTTTCTTAGAAATGATGTAGCCATCTCATCTATGAAGAAAGTTTTCCAAATGTGGGTTAAATGTAGGTGACAGCACTTCTGCTCTCATATGTCAGAGGAGGCTATGAACTGTGTTTTTCCTAACTAGCTGAATCCCATGAGTGTTTTTCCAGGCTGAAAGTTTCTTGCTTTTAATCTGATGTGGAATAAAACTGTCTTTAAACACAGAACTTTTTCCATGAGGGAAATCTTCTCTGCCAGCTAGCCCAAGGGTTTTTGAAGCTGGTTTCTAAGGATGCACACAGTACACAGTACTTTCTGTGACAGAAAAGACAAAAGTTGATATGCAAAGACAGTTTCAGTTCTCTTGTTTCCCCAGATTTTCTCCTTGGGCACTGCAACAATATCCCATTGTTGGGAGATCTGAAAATCAAGATGGGATATTTCTTCTCCAGTCCTTGCACAGCTATTAACCTTCAAGCAAGAATTTCATTCAGGGAACTTATTTCACTGCTTTATAGAGAGGTTCAGACTAGACTGGCCCAATAACTCCCTCTGGCCCTAAATCTTGTACAATTGCATGTCTCTTCAATGTTGAGGAAATGTTGGGTTTTTATGTCCTGAATGTGAACTCTTTAGGGCAAGAAAAGCCTTTGCTTCACTTCTTGGTGCAATGCTTCACATACTGACATCCTGTAAAGGTTACCATACTATTAAAATAAAGAATGGTCTAGAGGCCAGAACCACCCATAACTCTCCTTCTGCCTCTTGTGCAAACCCTCTCTTTAATTACCTAACTGCTATTTCTCTCCGATACAGTATTTTATTATTACCTACTTTTCTTGAATGCTCATCTGATCCGTCTTAATGTTCTTTTAATATCACTTGGAATGGGATAATAATATTCTTGTACTTTTCCAGCACTTTAAAATCTGACAGGTCCTAGTGTGCTTAACAAGGAGAAGAGGGAAGTGCTTCATTCATCAGACAGTGCAAGGTCATGCAACATATCAGTCAAGCTGAGAAGAACACCTGACACAACAAAAAGCAGTGGGGTGTTTGGAGGGGCAGCTTTAGCCCATCAACCCCCAACTTGCAGAAAGTGCAAACCATCCATTGAGCTTTAGTTCACCACCTGCATGAAATTGCTGGGTAGGTGCTGATGTGATGTGGGTGAAGTGTCAGCAGGATTCCTGTGTGCTGATGCTGCGTGTTATGTCTTCAACAGATTATTAGCTCCCCTAAAGACTGAGAATTGGAGTAAAAAACTATACAGGACCTGTCTTGGTAAGGACAGAGAACACTGATGGGCAGGCACCTGCACACGGCAGTTCTTGGAAAATCACTTCTTCCATCAAGGTACCAGTCAAAGAAGGGACCTGCTTCGTTTTGAGTCAAGGGAAGCAGGGCAATGCCTGTGCTAGGAAGATGGAGAAAAAGGGATCACAGAAATGAAGGCAAGAGATGAGGATCTGAGCAAGTATCTGTAAAACCCTAAAGTAAGCAAATGAAGACCTAGGCACAACATGAATACACAACAGAGAAAAGAATCTCAAGCTGGGGGTAGGGTTAATGCCAAATTGACAGTGCTAGTACAAGAAGGTGGAGGAACTGTGAGCCACCCAAACCATAAAGTGACTGGAGAAGCACCAGAGAAGTGGGTGGTGAGGGCAATATTTCAAGCAGGACTGGCTAGAGCCCTAAATCTGTCAGGAAAGCCATATTCAGCCTTGCTGAGAGTGGTTTTAATTGGGACAGAGAGCAGACACCTGAACTGAAGTAATGAGGATCCATTCGCTCCTCTTCCGCGTGGCTACAAACGGGCAGTGACAGGACCAGCCCCAGCCGTAAGTCTTATCTATGGCAGTCAAGGGATCCTTAAAGAAAAGCATAGCTGCTCCTCCAGGCTTTTCCTCCCAACTCTCCTCAGGAGGCAAGGCAAAAGAGCTGAAGTCATTAATGACCTGAAAGATTCAACAGACTTAATGCTCAGTGCATCCGCAGGCCCTCCTGGAAGGGGCTGCTACCAGGGAAAAAGAGATGCAATTCAGTAAGGCCAAATACAGCTCCTCCACTGAGACAGTAATGCCAAGTGCACAGAACCAGGATGGAGAACTGCCCAAGAAGCAGCTCTGAAGGACATGGAGACCATATTGGATTATGAGTTGAGTAACAATCAATAATCTTCTGCTGTTCAATAAATAAATAAATAAATAAACAATTAAATTAATAAATATATAGAGCAAACATTACCCTGGAATGGATGATTTCTGCTACTTGTTAAACAAGATTCAAGACCTTTCTGCACTGCTCAGCACTGACAAGGATTCAGCTGGAGAATAGTTTTCAGTGCATTTAAAGCAAAATATGGACCATTTGGTAAGAGTCCAGAGGATAACACTAAGGATGATTAGCAGTCTAGAAAACAGGTCATAAGAGCAAAGGCAGAATTGGAATTGTTCGGCCTAGAGAAGAACAGGGAGTGTTATGGCTTCAGTTGTCGCCTGAACTTGTCCTGAAAGGATGAATTTTCACTGTGTACCTACTGGAAAATACCTTCGGTTACTTACTTCTTGGAAAACAATCAATGGTAAAAATAATCTGTTTTTCTCCTAGTGGGAGGGCAAGAAGAAATGAGGTGCAGCAGGGAAGATGGGTTCTCCAACCACGCTCATCCTTAAGAACTGATTAGATCAGCCTCAGGATTGTGGATGGGTGGGCTCATTCCCTTGAGACCTGGGCATTGCCCTGTGCTTGGACATGATCAGTGCATGGATTAAAAAACAGAAGCTAAACCCACACAGTACCAGGGGTTAAAATGGCAGTCACAAGGAACAACTTCACAGAGGCTGCAGCCACAGGACTCTCTTCAGGCCATGAGGGCAAACACCTACAAATGCTTAAAGCACTATAAACCTTAAAGGTGCCTCTAACACTCCTCTCTTAGCTAATGGCACATACTTCTGCATGAGAAAGATGACTCCATGGCCTTGCCTTAAATGTAAACACACTGTCAATCAAACTATCTATGGTAAACTTCTGCTAAGAGTGACATGCAAAGACGCCACAAAGACAGTAGCAATCTTTGACCTCCAAACTGGTGGAATATGAAGTTTATTTTCTTTCCTATTCTGCAAAATTGTTTTGTAGGTGGACCTGCTGGTCTAAATGTCTGTGATTCCATGGTAAAAAGTAAGTCTGACAGTCCAATTCTCTGACCATAATGGAAGTTCGCCAGGAAGTTCTTCTACAGAGGAGACAAAACTTTTTCAGATTTCAAGATTGAACTACCCCATCCTCCATGGAGTTTACACAGTTTTCCCCAAGCACAGCCTGGTTTCTCCAACAAACACAAGGCACTTGATGCAGGAAAGAATAAAACAATACATAAACCATTTTTTTGCTCATCATTCTCCCATTCTGTACCATCCCATCCCTCACTCCCCACACAGGGAAGCAGGTTAAACTTGTGAGACTGTTTTAAGTCATCAGTGTTCAAACTGCAGACAGAGGAGGCTTGGATACGATGGTAAACAGGTCACAGGAGAACCTGTGCAGAGTAGAACCAGATAGGATGGGTGGGGCCAAGATCTGATGCGTGAATTGACTTTAGCCAAGAAGAAGAGAAAGAAGAAGAGGTGAGAGAACACCACCAAAGAGCGTAAACGAGAAAAGACATTAGAGAAGAAAATACGTGTGAGGATTTCAGGGTATGGGCCCTTTCAATGGAATCAGTCTGCCCACCATGATTTTGCCTTATCCCTTCTCACAGTGGGGCATGGGGACAGCCCATTTATTATCTACATACATTTCCAGGTCTTACTGTTATTTTCTTCATCAGAAGAAAGTCATCACTCATCGCTCTCCACTGCGAAGAATGTAATCTGTTCTACTGCAACCAGTGATAAATCAGAAAAGGATAAAAGGTAGGTTGTGAAAAGATGGGGGAAGATAAGACAGTCTTCAGCATCAAGCAATTCATTTTAGGTAAGCAATCCTGATTAACAAAGGAAAAGGAGAAAGATAAAAAGTTAACAAGCTATTCTGCAAGTCTGGTTTCCCATGGAAACCATATGATGATGGGGTTGTTCTTTTTTTTTTGTCTAATGGGATACACATTCCCTTTAAAGCAGTTGTTCCATCTGAAGCTTTGTCCTCCATGTCCTATAGTGTCTGTCATAGACAATGCCATAATCTCTTGCACAACAGGACATTTCTGGCTTTCCTCTTCTTCATCCAGCTAGTTTTCATGAAACTTACAGGAATTTAATGCCTTTCAGATCTCTATTCTCTGACAAATCTGGCTGAAATTAGCCAATAGGTTTAGAGGAGGGCTGATGAGCATAAACTAATAGCTACCACATGGCTTTATTCCTTTAGCAATCAGCTAATAAAAGGATGGGATGGCCACAGATATGGACCAGTAACAATTGTAGTCTATCTTATTATCTTAGTCCAGCCTAGGAGTGGTGGAGACACGTGCAGCAGACGCACAGGACATGCAGAATCACAGATTTTTGGCACAATCACATTTCTGACTTCAGGACTGGGACAGCCTTGAATGGAAAAACACAAGTGTGAGCGAAAGGCTGCCACAGAGGAGGCCCTTGCTGGGAATGAATTTTTGCCTGAAAGACAAGCTGAATGCAATTCAGTTTTGTATGAACAGAGCCCTTCAAGAAGCAAGTGTTGCCTTTGTGGAAATAACAGTGACTCTACAGATGCAAACAATGGAGCTACATGCTTTTGCATTGCTTGTTCTGTCACTAACTGACATCAGCCACTGGTAATCATGGCCTGAAATGTATATTTAAGAAACAGTGACACAAACACAGACAAGTTCCTTCAAGAAGCCTTTTATATGGGGAAAAGTGAAAGAAAAGAAAAACTGCTGCTCAGGCTAGCTAGTGGCACCAAAATAAACGGGTCAGGCATCAGAGTTTCAGCAGGCACAGAAGGTGAAAACCCTGTCTTCTGGAGCAATTAAAAGTCAATGGGATTAGTGGCTTTCACTATTATTTATAGAAACCCCGCTGTGTGCACAACATTATTGAAATACAGGGGTCAGGTCCCTGCTACTGGATGCCTACACTTTTGCTGTTGAAGTTAATGGGAGCTTTGCCAATCAACTCTGTGGCAACAGCATCTAAATCTAAAATAGATGGCATCCTGAGCTCCATTCAGTTGATGGCTCAAGCAAAGCTTTTGCCAAAGCCAAGAATGTTCTGCCTGCGCAGGAGAATTAGCTATAGAGGTGTTGAGATTCAAAGATGGGAAGGCAGAGAGGTGGATTGAATGTCACAGGAAGCATCTTCTCTTTCTTTCTGTCATAAGTTACAATATACAGATTGAAATCTAAACAGCTGCATCCCAGAATCTCTTAGTCTTCAGTTTTAGCAGGACTGGCTGTTTTCCAATGAATGATTCTCTTTCTAACACCAAGTTAATGAACCCTGAGGGAACACACCTATGAAAGGATATGGATGGGAATCCTGCACTGTCATCCTGTGTTTCAATGTTTGAAAAGAGCGTCCTGATGGTCTAGCCAGTTTGGAGAGACCCCATGAAATACCAGCATCTCCGTTCCCAAGTTTTCCTGGCTTTGGACATGTTTGTGATGATGGTTGCACAGTTGTTTCTTCTTCCACTCATTCACAATCACACTTGTGCCCTTCATTATGCCACAGCCTGCCTCTTTTCCTCTTTGTCTCACTCCAGAAAACAGGTACCTGATTCTTCTTGATCTTACAGTGTTGTAAATCAGAAATCAGGCATCCCAGAGAACTCCTACACTCCTCTGTGCTGCTGAGAGACCAGTCTGTAGAGTGGCAATATTTCCTGGATTAGCTCATAACTTTTCTGCAAGTCCTACTAGGCAGGGGGCTAAAGAGGCTCTTTGCCTGTGCCTGGAACAGAATGGGGCTGAGATTCTCAGTGGTTATTTCAAGTGGTTATTTCAACCCGTGCTAATGACCAGCCATTCAACAGTACTGACCATTCACTGATCCTACCTAGGGCCCCCAAGAACGTGTGTTAATCCAGACTAAGTAATTTAGGGTCATCTTAGCTCTAGAGAAGTCCTGAACATGGCAGGTGCCTTGATGATGAAGACATTATATTATATGTGCACGAAATCCAGACAAGGATCTCACTGGTTATGCACAAGAGGCTGGTGAGCTGTGGGGATAGAGACCAGCCCCAAGGCTTTGTTCCTCTTCAGTCTTACCCTGATCTCCAGATTGGCTTCATATGTGAAGTGTGAATTTTACTTTCAGAAGTGTTATTAATCGTACTAAGTATTCTTAATAACCACATGGCTTTACAATCACTCATTAAACTTTAGTTCCTTGTCTTGCTGATGTCCTGCAGCAAGGAGCTCCACACCCTAATTACATATCACATGGAAATGTATGCCCTAATATCCACTGTAAATTGTCCTCCCTTCCAATTTCCTTGAAGGTCTTCATGTTCTCATATTAAGGAGTTGGTGTCCCAAAAGTCTAGAGGGAACTTTAGTGGGAAGGGTAGTCTATTTTCAAGCATTTCTATCAAATACTGAGCTAAGTCCAACCCTGCAAGCAAAAGAGTCCACGGACTGTTCTCTCTGATCCTCCTTAGTCAACCAAATCTATCTGCACTGACTTTTCAAATCTCCATCTTTACAGCATCTTTCCCCAGAACAGAGAAACAGAGAAATGCAGACTGAAAGTGATAGGTAAGAAAAGATGTGCACACAATCTACCTGACAATCTAACAAGCAATCCTTGAGACATATGGATTTCCAAATTATCTCAGTTTTATTTAAGAATGCTTTTGTATTTATTTTCAGCACTGCTAGCACCACTTCTGAGGTCCCAAACTCCACAGTACTGCTAACTCCTTGTGACATGGGCAAACAGTTTATCCGCTGATGTGAAGGGACTTTTCACTCATGTTTTTTCCTGCTAATCTCCATGACTTGCTCTCAGCTTGGAACTGTACCAAGTACTGTGAAACATTTGTGAGAGCAGAGCTCATCTTCTTTTTTTTTCTCTTGCAGAACATTGTCAGAGATCCAGGAAAGCAGACAAAATTCTGCAAACACTGAGCATTACCCAAAACAGAAGAAAATATTCCAGCATTTTTCTTTTTCACTTTCTCCCCAGAGCTCTGCTGTTCAATCCAGACTCTCAGAATTTCCTGACACGATGGTGCAGGATGTTCAGACATTGAAACCTCTGAAAATGCCAAGCAAGTCCCCGAAAGGCAATGCCATTACCAAGTGCAGAGTTCAGTCTCTCAGCTTTCATGATGTTAAGCTCTCATTTTCAATGAAAGCAGTTGCCTTTTTCAACTGCCAGACCTGAGCAGAGCTTGCTGGTCGTGCCCTCAAATGGGAGCCCAGATGCTGTGATCCCCTGGTCACCAGATCCACTTTTTCTTGTTTGCAACTCGCACTTCTCTCGAGTAACATGCAAGGATCAGAACAGTTTCACAATAATGAGCTTTCGCCCTTCCTATGGTCCTCAGCACATTTTTAAATGAAAGAATCAGCTTACCCAGAAGAGCCACAAACAAACATGAGGAGCTTAAGATATAAGCAGTTCAGTAGCCTGAAATATCATGCATGTTGGGCAATCATAAATTTAAAGTGAAAATCCCTACTGATTTTGTTTTGCATTAGATATTAAGTAAAACCTACTGCAAAACCAGATTACTAAGAAACCTTTTTGGCTGTTGTTTTGGTTGGGATTTTTTATATCAAAATGGGATTAAAACTTCTTTTGGAGACTCACTGTCATTTTATCTGGGTAAATAAGCTTAGAGTGCCTAACAGTCAATTTATAATGATGGCTTTTGTTCTTGGTACCGTGATGCAGCCCTGCAAATTTGCCCACAGCTGCAGCAGTTTCAGATGGTTTTGACAGATAAATAAAACACTGTTTATATCTGTCATTGTCATTAATCTACAGAGTAAAGAACTAGCAATTATATTTTGTTTCCAAGCAGATAAATTTTCATGATGATCTTGGCAGAGGTGGTATAGAATAATGTGCATCTATGACTTTTATAGTTGTGAGAGTCCAAAACATGAAGAGTCTTTGCTCAGCTGTTGAGCTGGAAAACAAATGGGAAATGAAGACTAAACCAGTCTTTATTAAACCACCATAATAACAAAGAAAAGGAATTTGGGATCTAGCCCTGTTGGATTTTTATTGACATAAGGGCCAAGTAAACCAAACTGCAGGTCTTGACATCATCTGCACCGATTCAGCACTCAGTTATTCTGAAACACACTTCCAGGAAGCTCTGTCAGGATCTGGGGATCTGGATGTGCTTTAAAACCCCATGATTTGGGCCTCATGGTTCGTGCTTCCCAGCTGCTGCAGGGCAAAGGGTTTCAGATACTCCTCAAGCTATGCTGCTGAAACAAAAATTATTTACAGAATAAGGTAAAGCTCAAGGATGAGTGGCAGAATCCAGCCGTAAGTGTCTTACTATATTGGTCAGAAACTGTGAGAAGTAAAAAAAAGAGAAATCCTGGTGAAACTCTATTAGATGCCAGTCACGTCTGCTCAGCTTCTCACTCAGGTAGGCTGGCAGATGGTCAGCAAATAGTCTCACTTTTACAATGCAACCTACACTGGTTTTCAGTGTGAAAATTAGCATCCAATTATTTTCAAGCATTAATGTTCTCCAAGGAAGCGAGCTACCTTTATTTTAATTCTGCTTAGGTTCCATTTGCTCTGACACGTAAGCCAATCCTGCAGGTGCTACGTCTCATGTACACAGGCAGAATGGCAAGCCAGGGAAGAGTACTAGAAATGTGGAATAATGCAAATTCTCAGGGAGTGAATTGCATGGCTTCCAACTTTTAGAAGAGACGTGAAGAAGACAAATAAGTGAGGAGGGAATATGGTATCTCCAAAAAGGAATTATTTTTCCCATTCCCACCTAAAAGCCTATGGTCAAAACTGTCTCAGCTATCAGCTGAATAAACCATTAGAGAAGGCTACTGAGCACCGAGCTGTGACCTATGGGACCCTTTGTATGACACATCCAGCAGGGCTGTATTGGGATGGGTTGGTGTCAGGCCCTGCTTCTCCCAAAGAAGAATGGAAGCCTATTCCGCACCTCCCAGCCCGCACCACCACCATCCTCGGACCAACATAAGGGAAGGCACAATCACGTATTACACATGTAGGTAGCTCTGGGAAAGGCAGGATGTGTGCCAGAGCGTGGCCACTCTCAGGTGAGAACTGGCTTTCCTTAGCAGAGCACACGGGGCCATGAAGGGGAAAGAAGACATGGGGCAAACCCCCTTCTGCTCAAGATTTCAGTGTATCACTTTACATGCCAGAATCTATGCCCAAAATGGAAATAGTATCAGTAGAGCCGAACCTCTTAACCCTTCCCCATGCAAAGATTCCCTATTAAGACAGTTAATGGGACTATCCCAAGTAGTAAAAGTTATCAGCATATATGGGCCTGATCCCACAAACACAGGTCTGCAGCCTTCCTTGCCACTTGCAAGCCGTTGTCATGTTGCTGGGTACATCACTATAAGGAAGTTGCCAGCCTGAAAATACATGAGCTGCTTTTAAATGTCATTAAATATGGAGAATAATGCCCCAAGGTGGCATCTTATGTTTTAGCATGGCTGCATTTGTTTCATTCTCCTGTGTGGTGGAGGGAAACTTCACTGGCCTAACCTCAGTCTGTTCCAAAGAGCATCTCAAGGCTGCAGCTTCAACAGCTACAGTTGTAACCAGCCGGTTTTCTCCGCCAGCTAGTGCAATTGGGAGCATGGGAGCAGTGGAGCACCTGCAGAGCTCCTACTAGCCGTCCCCTGGGAACCACTGAAGTGGGGCTGTCTCCTGCCACGTGTCTTTGTAAAGACTGAAGCTGTATTTTTAAAAGCAAACAGCACATTAAACTTGTCCTTTGCATCACTTCTGGTGTCATTGCAACTGGGTACCCACAAAGCAATGAAAAGCCCCCGTTGCTGAGTTTCACTCTGCTTTGTGAAGGTGTCAGCAGGTCCCTCCCATGCCACAGCTGTACAGCTCTGAGGTTGGGCATGGGATCCCGGGGCAGGGCTGCAGGGCAGCAGAGAGGGATGGAGCAGGCCTCCACCCCACACTTCCCTGGGAAACACTACCGAGGTGCAACATCCTGAAACCCAGGGCCTGGGCAGAGGCTCCGTAGGTTTCAGGTCCTGCTCCGGGCACCAGTGGCACCCCTGAAAGCAGCAGGCCCCGTGTCCCGCAGGCTGGGGCATCGCTGCCATCGGTCCCCCCGCCCGCGGCCGCTCACCTGCTCGGGCCCCTGGAAGCAGATCCTGCAGAGCGGGGTGCGGATGCCGCTGTCGACGCTGCTTCCCAGCGAGTAGCGGTCCTCGGCCTTGCCCTTGCCGAAGTCATCCGAGGAGGTGCTGCTGGGCAGGGAGGCGGGCGGCTCCCCGGCGGGGCTGCCCCACTCCTCGGCGGCCGGGCTGCCCGCGCCGCCGCCGNNNCCCGCCGCCCGCCAGCCGGGCCCGCGCCCCCCGGGCGGAGCGGCCCCCGCCGCCGCCTCTGCGCCGCCGGGCATGGGGAGCGGCGGCGGCGGGGAGGGCGGCGGCGGCGCGGGGGGTCTCCGCAGCAGGAAGACCTTCAGGTCATTGAAGAGCATGCGGCAGCGGCACTTGAGGAGGCCTTGGTTTCGCAACATCTGTCTCGGACGGAGGAGCCCGCAGCAGCAGTAGCAAAAAATGCCCGCGCCGGGTGGTATTAACATGTGCCTTTCCTTGGCAGGCGGGCACGGGGGGGAAAAGAAAAAGGGCAGGAGCCGGGCTCCCCGCGGCCGGGGGGCTCCGCGGCGGCCGCAGTGCCGGGGGTTGGGGGGGGGGCTGCGCTGGCCGCCGGGGAAGGGACAAAAGCAGAGCCGGAGGGCGAGGGGGCGGAATCCCCGGCAGCCCGCTGCAACCCGGAGGGGATAGCCACTGAAAGAAAAATCCACACCAGAAAAAAATCCGACTCTGTGCTGCTTGGGGATCCTTTGCCCCCCTCCACAAGTTTGCTTAGAAATCAGCGGGAGGAGGAGGAAATAAATCTCCCACGCCCGAGGGTCCAGGGGCGCAGGCAGCGGACTCGGGAGAAAAGCCCTCGATCAGCTCTCGCAACTCCTAAGCCTGTAAAAAAGAAGGGTCCACGTCTCCGGTGGGTGTGGGGAGGAGGGAGAATATGGTTCTCTCGACAGTATTTGGCATCTCAAGTAATTTTCCTTTTTCTTCTATTTTGTAATTTATTTTTCTTTCAATTAAAAAATAAAACCTGATCACACGAATCCTGGTGTGAACCCAGACAAAATAGCAGCTGGTCTGGCTATCAAAATGCAAAATTGGTAGCTGTTGTTATTATCAAAATTGCCTCTGTGACAAAAAAGACCTTCACATTGTTTGTGAGAAAACACCCTACGTTTCCAACACTGTATTCCCAGGTGGCTTTAGATTTTACTGTTGCCATTAAAAGATTTCATTGTAAATATTAAAAGTCCTGAAAGAAATAATTAGCATTCAATGAGCTTAATCCCAGATGTACTGAGACAAATATATTTTATATATATAATATATATCATATATATTTTATATATATTTATATATTCTGACCTTCTCTATTCCAGCAGCTGTCTGGACCACACACACAAAAAAAAAAATTTTCAGCGAAATTGGTGAGGGAAGGCGGCTGTATTATTCCCTAAGCTGTTACCATCCTGGACCAAAAAACCCCGTCGAAATCGAATCTATTCTTCGCATGTAATTGACCGAGGAAACGTGGATCTTACATGGTCACGTTTCCTTTCCTCCTTTCACAAAACAGGAACGTCATCAAACGCATTGGCAGCTTGTACAGACCATTGTGGATGGCGAGGCGGCCAGGACTCTATCAGCAATTGCAGGAACCTCCTTTTGATGCATTGGACGAGGCTCCTTCTTTCTCTCCACCACCGTCCCCACCTTCATTTTCCTCCCCTTCTGTCCTCCTCCTCTGACTGTTGCTCTCTCTCACAGGCATTGACATTCAACCATCGCAAGTCTGTCGCACTCTCGCTGTCAGGAAAAAAAAATCGGAGCGGATAATTCTCTTCTTCCTCCTAAAAGGCTCGGATAAAGCACAATGCGCCAGACACATGGGGCAGCATGGCTTATTTTTCGTGAGGCTCCTACCGCTTTGGCAACATCGAGCTGGTGTGTGCGTGTGTGCCTTCCTCCCTCAGCAGCAGCCTCCTCTCCGCTCTCCCATCCGGCTTGCCGTGATGATGTTGCTGTTGCTATCTCCCTTGGATGCAATGGGGAAGGCAGATAGTTTGCAGTGCGAGCGGGGATTTGCAGGAAGGGAGGGGTGGAACGTGGCCGAGCTCTCCTCCCTCCCCGGCTCAAAAAAAAAAAAAAAAAAAAAAAAAAAAAAAAAGGAACGAAGAAGCAAAAAGGGGGGGTGGGGGGGAGGGAGAATCAAGAG